>OY998180.1:82151962-82871988 GCA_963921935.1 Galeruca laticollis
CCAATTTTAATATGTGTGACATCAGAGCGGGTACATTTTGCATTAATATTTCAAAATGTGTTAACTTCACAGTGATTAGAACTTTGGCAACAAATTGATGAAATCAATAAATTCCTTAAACAAAATTCAACATTTTCAAACAAAATATAAAGCTTTTCTTGATAATATGCATCTTAGAAATTTTTCAAATTTTCGGTAGGACAAAAGCATAAAATTCATTCAAAAATAAAACACACTGAATCGCATGAGATGTTTAATAAAAGTAGGGAATGGGGAGAAACAACATGTCATTGATGTTAGTAAAGAACATAAAAAGTCTAGTATTAATAAGTCAACTGGGAAAAACATGAATGCCGCCTTTGATAGTAGATTAAAAACGGGGATTATCATAAACTTGAATCATAAAGATATTAATTCATTCTTTAACAAACGCTTCTAAATTTTTAAAAAGAAAATGTCTGTGGCATTCAGGTGGATGTCATGCAGAATTTTTTGGTAGAATTTCCCCTACCTTGGAGTGTTACCAAGCAGGACACAAAAAATTTTCTAAATATAAATGAGGTTTTTTAAATTAGAATAGTTGAAAAGATCCATCACGCTTTGACAAAGATCTTATTAACTTTATTACTTGCTCACAAGTCATTCCATACCATCTTAGAAATGCAGTACTTGCTACATCTTATTGGAGGAGAGAGGTATTTGAAAATAAACTTGAATATCGCGTAGGGTCTAACTATTATAGAGTTGATTGATATAACATATGTGTTTGATAGCATTAAAACACGTTATAAACTAATTAAAAAATTTTTTTTTAGCAATCAATGACCATCATCAACAACGTTTACGAATCAGAATCATGATCTTTATCACAATAGACATTTTTTGGTGTCAAAGATGCAATCAAACAGTACTTTTTGAAACAAACTATCAGGAATCCTGTATTTCCGAATTTCATTATGAATTACCTAGAGCTAAAAGATTTAGAGGAACGGTATGATGCTGATATTGATATTGATAATTTTGATGAACATTATACTGATTTTCAATTTAATCTCCTTATTTGTATATTTATTTAATATAGTTATATGCTTTTCGTATTTGTTTTTTCTTTAAATTCAACCGTTATATGCTTTTCTTCGTCTTCTCTATTCTATTTTTTTCGTATTTTAATTTGTAAATTATATGAATAAAACAATATGTATGTTGTGATAAGTTTGTTTATTAAAAAATCATCCTTACAACCCGCATGACTATAGGGAGAAGAGAGAGAAAAATGGAACGCAAACATTTCAATAAAATCAATTTATTACATTGTTTTCATCCAAACCGTTTACAACTTTTGACTTATAATAATTCTCTAAGTACAACACTACTACTACAATAACTCTAATTTACTCAAATTTCAATTATTTTGAACAAAATTCCTGGTTATATCTACATTTTTTTTGAATATTCACAAAACTTGGAGATTCTAAATAGGTGAGTCGGTGTGAAATGAGACAATGATTGACTTGTAGAATTTGATGAACATCTCCTCCACATAAAAGGAAGCTGATGTCATGTTTTATCACTTCCAACTATCTAACATAATCAAATAGTACTTGTAGAGTGGTGTAGTAGTCCCCACATGGCATCGTCTCGAGATCATATTCTTCGTAACATGCTGGAAGTGATGCACTTATAAATGAATTTTCATTCAAAATATCGGTTAGCGTATCCCATTCGTATGTGCTGAAGGAGATTTTCGCTGGTTTATCAATGTATGATTTACAGAGAAAATTTTTTAGGTAAGTACATCTATATTATAAAACTACCTAAATATATTGTTGAGCAAATCCTTATACCGAAGAGATTCCAACAAATTTTTTTTGTTTCTACGTATTGATTCACTTTATTACGAAACTTTAGTTATACAATAGTCATTCGTCCAAGTGTTAGAGATCTTCTTCTTCATGTTTTTTCTATTCAATAATATCTGCTAGAATGAGCTCTCCAATTATTTTATGAAATTCATCATCATTCGGGTGTAGTTGTTTTATTCTGTCTACCAATAAGTTCGGATCTGACCAATTAGAAAAGAATGTCATAGCTTTTTTGGTGTGTGAAACCCTCTTGTAATTGGTTCATTGAGTTGTTTTATGGTATTATTCAACTTATTGTTAAAGCAAAATTTATGAGAGTAATCGAACTGTTTTGTAATATTACCCGAATTTCCGGAGTATTTTACGCTTTTTAAAGAGCGGTTTAATTATTTCACTGAATTTAGTGGGACAAGCCTGATGTCTTAGATGTCCTCTTCTATCACGATGGATATCCGTTAATTCCAGTATCTGTTTGTATACTTGTAAATCAATTGGGGTGAAATGTTTTGGATTCTTATAGATTACCAACTGTTTCAAACCAGGCGTACTTTTAAATACTCTGCCACCTACAATTAGTTGTTCATCATTAAATTGTAGTTGTTTGTTTCCAAACATCCATTGTTCACCCTTTAATTGCGGTCCGTAAGCATGGTCGAGAATCCATTGTTCAATTCCTAATTCTGGAGTGTAAGCACAGTCAGATTCTTTTGATACATTCTGATTATTGTCATTAAGTACTTGTTTGAGCGAAGAGTCTTCCCGCTCTACCTCATCTTCGCTTATTAACGGGCGGGATTGGTGCGTCTTTCGGTGAATCTCCACCTTGATTTGGACGGCCCAGTGATTCTGCTATTTGTTTGATAGGATATGTTGCAGACTTGACATATTCCCCATGACATTTCTTATTAGTTCTTTCAAGCGACTTATATTTTTTACGTAAAGCTTTTGCATGCTTTGAGACTTGTTGTTTGTATGACAACATTATAGTAAATTAAATGTGTGGGTGCGCGATTCAATATATTATTAAAGGGTTAGCAGACATACACCACAGAGACACCAGACATGCACCACCGATACATTCTAATGTGTCTCTGATGTGCCTCTAATGCGTCTCTGGGGGGGTGTCTCTGATATGCCTCGGGGTAAGAAGTAAACACCTAGTCGGACGGAAGACTGAACGGTATTCTTTTTTTTTATTTCATAAGTGTGCCTATGATGCCGTTCAGTCTTCCGTCCGACTAGGTGTTTACTTCTTACCCCGAGGCATATCAGAGACACCCCAGAGACGCATTAGAGCACATCAGAGACACATTAGAATGTATATCGGTGGTGCATGTCTGGTGTCTCTGTGGTGTATGTCTGCTAACCCTTTAATAATATATTGAATCGCGCACCCACACATTTTAATTTACTATAATGTTGTCATACAAACAACAAGTCTCAAAGCATGCAGAAGCTTTACGTAAAAAATATAAGTCGCTTGAAAGAACTAATAAGAAATGTCATGGGGAATATGTCAAGTCTGCAACATATCCTCTCAAACAAATAGCAGAATCACTGGGCCGTCCAAATCAAGGTGGAGATTCACCGAAAGACGCACCAATCCCGCCCGTAATAAGCGAAGATGAGGTAGAGCGGGAAGACTCTTCGCTCAAACAAGTACTTAATGACAATAATCAGAATGTATCAAAATAATCTGACTGTGCTTTACACTCCAGAATTAGGAATTGAACAATGGATTCTCGACCATGCTTACGGACCGCAATTAAAGGGTGAACAATGGATGTTTGGAAACAAACAACTACAATTTAATGATGAACAACTAATTGTAGGTGGCAGAGTATTTAAAAGTACGCCTGGTTTGAAACAGTTGGTAATCTATAAGAATCCAAAACATTTCACCCCAATTGATTTACAATTATACAAACAGATACTGGAATTAACGGATATCCATCGTGATAGAAGAGGACATCTAAGACATCAGGCTTGTCCCACTAAATTCAGTGAAATAATTAAACCGCTCTTTAAAAAGCGTAAATACTCCGGAAATTCGGGTAATATTACAAAACAGTTCGATTACTCTCATAAATTTTGCTTTAACAATAAGTTGAATAATACCATAAAACAACTCAATGAACCAATTACAAGAGGGTTTCACACACCAAAAAGCTATGACATTCTTTCTAATTGGTCAGATCCGAACTTATTGGGTAGACAGAATAAAACAACTACACCCGAATGATGATGAATTTCATAAAATAATTGAAGAGCTCATTCTAGCAGACATTATTGAATAGAAAAAACATGAAGAAGAAGATCTCTAACACTTGGACGAATGACTATTGTATAACTAAAGTTTCGTAATAAAGTGAATCAATAACGTAGAAACAAAAAAAATTTTGTTGGAATCTCTTCGGTATAAGGATTTGCTCAACAATATATTTAGGTAGTTTTTTAATATAGATGTACTTACCTAAAAAATTTTCTCTGTAAATCATACATTGATAAACCAGCGAAAATCTCCTTCAGCACATACGAATGGGATACGCTAACCAATATTTTGAATGAAAATTCATTTAATAAGTGCATCACTTCCAGCATGTTACGAAGAATATGATCTCGAGACGATGCCATGTGGAGACTACTACACCACTCTACAAGTACTATTTGATTATGTTAAATAGTTGGTAGTGATAAAGCATGACATCAGCTTCCTTTTTATGTGGAGGAGATGTTCATCAAATTCTACAAGTCAATCATTGTCTCATTTCACACCGACTCACCTATCTAGAATCTCCAAGTTTTGTGAATATTTAAAAAAAAATGTAGATATAACCAGGAATTTTGTTCAAAATAATTGAAATTTGAGTAAATTAGAGTTATTGTAGTAGTAGTGTTGTACTTAGAGAATTATTATAAGTCAAAAGTTGTAAACGGTTTGGATGAGAACAATGTAATACATTGATTTTATTGAAATGTTTGCGTTTCATTTTTTCTCTCTCTTCTCCCTATAGTCATGCGGGTTGTAAGGATGATTTTTTAATAAACAAACTTATCACAACATACATATTGTTTTATTCATATAATTTACAAATAAAAGACGGAAAAATAGAATAGAGAAGACGAAGAAAAGCATATAACGGTTGAATTAAAGAATACACAAATACGAAAAGCATATAACTATATTAAATAAATATACAAATAACGAGATTAAATTGAAAATCAGTATAATGTTCATCAAAATTATCAATATCAATATCAGCATCATACGTTCCTCTAAATCTTTTAGCTCTAGGTGATTCATAATGAAATTCGGAAATACAGGATTCCTGATAGTTTGTTTCAAAAAGTACTGTTTGATTGCATCTTGACACCAAAAAATGTCTATTGTGATAAAGATCATGATTCTGATTCGTAAACGGTTGTGATGATGGTCATTGATTGCTAAAAAATATTTTTTAATTAGTTTATAACGTGTTTTAATGCTATCAACACATATGTTATAGCAATCAATTCTATAATAGTTAGACCCTACGCAATATTCAAGTTTATTTTCAAATACCTCTTTCCTCCAATAAGATGTAGCAAGTACTGCATTTCTAAGATTGTATGGAATGACTTGTGAGCAAGTAATAAAGTTAATAAGATCTTGGTCAAAGCGTGATGGATCTTTTGAACTATTCTATTTAAAAAACCTCATTTTATATTTAGAAATTATTTGTGACCTGCTTGGTAACACTCCAAGGTAGGGGAGATTCTACCAAAAATTTCTGCAATGACATCCACTTGAATGCCACAGACATTTTCTTTTTAAAAATTTAGAAGCGTTGTAAAGAATGAATTAATATCTTTATGATTCAAGTTTATGATAATCCCCGTTTTAATCTACTAGCAAAGGCGGCATTCATGTTTTCCCAGTTGACTCTATTGATACTAGACTTGTTTTTCTTTACTATAACATCAATGACATGTTGTTTCTCCCCATTCCCTACTTTTATTAAACATCTCATGCGCTTCAAGTGTGTTGTTATTTTTGAATGAATTTTATGCTTTTGTCCTACCGAAAATTTGAAAAAATTTCTAAGATGCATATTATCAAGCTTTATATTTTGTTTGAAAAATGTTTGAATTTTGTTTAAGGAATTTATGATTTCATCAATTTGTTGCAAAGTTCTATCACTGTGAAGTTACACATTTTGAAATATTAATGCAAAATGTACCCGCTCTGATGTCACACATATTAAAATTGATTTTCTACATAAACAAGCAACATATTTATGACTACAACTTGTATATAAAAATGCTAGAAATCTCTTATATCCTAAACACAAACCTAAATCATTAGCAATATTTTCATTTCACATTATGTCATCATCTGGTTATAAAACATTTCGTCCATGTTAAAAGTATTGTAAAGTACTGAAAGCCAAAATATGAAATTTCCTCCTCCTCCTGCACTGCAACCCGAGTTATGAAACATTAAAGTTGAAAATAACAATTCAACGCCCTGTATCTCATTAACGATAGGACAGCAGCATTGACTTAGAATCAAATTTCTAATACGATGCTGGTGAAACCAATCACAAAATTAATAAACATCATCTGCTTCTTTCAATGATGAGCGATATTTTAATAATAAATTATGTGGTAAATGAACTTCAGTTATAAAAAGTTAGTTTAGTCATTCCTAAAAATTATTTTATTCCCTACGGAAGTGTATCTAAAGAATTATGAAGTAATTTCCTTTTATCATTGTGAGGACTCAACGCGATTTTGGTTTGTTCAACACTATACACATTATGGACAAAGGAACGTATCGTATTTTGAGTAATTGTCATCTGTTTCCAATTTTTCATACAATCGACATAATCATCAAAAGTTATTTTCACTACACATTTTTTTTAATACGCTTTTAACGACTTTACCCCACACTGAACATTGTAACCGTACATTTTGGACTAACGAAATGTGTGATGATTTGTTCATTAGACTCATCTTTCATTACGCATAATACTTTTTATTAACTCTAGGTATATTGTGTGGATTATTAGTGTAGTAGTCTTATGTATCAAATTTGTCAATGTTTGCGTCAATTAAATATTTATATGCATCGTTACAAGTAAGTTGGTAAGCAAAACTATTAGTGTCGGTGTACAATAGCTCACAATCGTCTACTCCCATTGTTGGAAGCATAAAATATAGTGAAAGCCGTACATTCCAGTTTTGGAAATATCGAGAATTTCCATATCCACATACATTGGTTTATTGAAAATGCAGATTTTTTAATTGTCCTTAGAGTCGGATCATCATTGAAAATTGTTCTATTGCGATAACGCAGACTAGAAATGAGATTTTTAGCACCATAACGACCATCATGGGAAGATACAAATTCTATGTTTGCATATACATTTCTTGCATTTTCCAAACACTGCATTGTTCATCCGTAAATCTTTTTCAAAGTCGCTCACAGCCTAAGTCCTCAATTGATTGTTTAATTCGATGTATCGTTTGTGGATTGATTAAATTTCAAAACTTTGTGAACTTTTTTCAATACCAACCAATGTTCTATGTCTGCTTTAAATTCTTATAATGTAAAGTACCTATAACACTCTTTTAATCGTGTACAGTGGTCAATAAATTTGCTAATTTTGAGCCGTGGGGTTTGCGGTGTTCGGAGTACAGTCTTTATGTAGATTATGCAAAGTGATATGATACGTCAAATCAACTTGGAGAATATAACTTTCTGGAGAATCATCTGTAATGGATTTTTATAAATTCTTACATCATTTTCATATCATTTTCGAGGTCATCGTACTGTAAATGTTCATACATTGCCTCCTCATACAAATTATTCGCTTCTGTATAGAGTATGTACGTGGATGGTTTCTCAGTATCATATTCAGACATATAATTGTTATAATTTACGTAGACACCTCAATCAATATACTACTACTACACTGTGTGTGTATCATTAACTTTTATATCTACATATTTCTACAGTCTTAATAATTACAAACACCCCATGTATATATCAATTTAAACCATAACATACCTCGTATATTTACGTAGATATTCCAGCAGAATAATGATGCAAATATATTTTTAACATCGTGTATTGAAAAAGATCTTATGTTATGAACCTAATTTAATGTAACACACAGCGGGTGATTCGAGCCTCCGAGAATGTCATTGTTATTTTTCAGATAAAATGTTACCTTCCCGTCGACCGTAATTTCTCTCTCTTATACAGACAAATTACAATATTTGAATAACATTTTGTGGGTTCCATTAGTAAAATTCTTATTTTTATAATCAAGTTGTAGAAAGTGTTATCACATTTTGGTATAATAATTGGTGGTTTATTATTAACGTTTAAAATTATACCAATATTTCAGAATAGCTATTTTAACGAAAAGTAATATTCAATAAAACGGTACCTCTAAGTTGTGAAATTATCGCTTCATGATTTTTCTATTAGCATAGCATTCTTTTTGAAGAGCGGCTTAATTATATTAAGTGATTAAATTATAAATAGCTATAATGTCTATGAAAATTATCAATATCGCCATCAGTACCATACGTCCCTCTAAATATTTGGGGTGGTTGATAATGAAATTCAGAAATACAAGATTCCTGATATTTTGTTTCAAAGAGTACTGTTTGATGCCAAAAAATGTTAAACGTATAACGGTGGTGAATGTCTGGTGCCTCTGTGGTGTATGTGTGCTACCCCTGTGATGTGTGTCTGCTGCCCCTCTGCTTGAGTTGTGAAGTTGGTTCTTGTTTCACTGCATCTATAATAAAAATGACATTCAGTGTATGACAAAGTTGTGAAATCATTGCTTCAAGATTTTTCTATTAGCGTATCATTCTTTTTGAAGAACAGCTTAATTATATTAATTTAGTTGGATGCAAGCCTGATGTCTTAGATGTCCTCTACTATCACGATGGATATCCGTTAATACCAGTATCTGTAAATATGTTGCTCTTTGTTGGTTTCTTGGAAAATAATTCATATAAACTGAGTGTTGCAGTAAATTTGCTAGTACTAGCACTGTTAAACAGACTTCTGATGTTAGTCTGAGGTGTGTTTGTTATCCTTTCTGTTACCCCTCTGCTATATGTCTGATAGACTTCTGATGTGTGTTATCCATCTAATAATATAATGATTCACAGCATATTTTACTATAATGTAGTCGTACGAGCAACAAATCTCAAGCATGCAAAGGCTTTGGGTCTCCTCTGCTGTCGAATAAGTGGATTTGCTGTCGTTGTCGTCGTCGTCGTTGTCGTCGGTGTCGTCGTTGTCGTCGCTGTCGTCGTTGTCATCGCTGTCATCATTGTTGTTATCGTTAATGTTGTGGTTGTTGTTGTCGTTCTAGTAACATCGTGTATGTGAAAATAATCTACCAATGCGATTTGTTTGATGAAAATTTGAGCAATAATAGCAGAGATTCATTGTAACTCCCTTATCTTTATATACCCTGTGGCATCTTTTATGAAAAATACGGTATTTTTATGACTACGACCTGTGTATATGAAAAATACGGTATCTTTATGACTACACCCTGTATAAAATCGCATCTTTTTATGACTACGCACTGTATATATGGCTTCTTTTATGACTACACTCTGGAAATATGAACATTACATCTTTTTTTACTATACCCTGTATATAAAGACAAATGGCATCTTTTATGATCACACCCTGTATAAAAAATGCAGTATCTTTATGACTATACTCTGTGTAAAATCACATCTTTTATGACTACACCCCGTATAAAATTGCATCTTTTATGACTACTCCCTGTATATGAAGAAAAATGCACAAGGGTGCTTTTGTATAATATTGAGATAATAATACACTTTAACACTCGTATGTTGATCGAAGCCATCACTTTTCATTCTGAAATTTAGAAGTCCCAATCAAAATCCTTGAGATTGTCACTAAAAATAATACGCGATTTTTCTATGAGTACCTACTTATGAAGGATTCTGAATAAACTTTACTGCTTGACGCATTGTTTTTGATTCACATGTTCTAGCGACTAAAACGATATTAGTACAAAGGAGTATTGAAGAAAAAATTGAAAAAAAAAATTACATCGTATGGTGAAATCAGACTCTCTGATAATATCTTATACAGGTAAATTTCAAAACTAAAATATATTGGAACCCTCATAGCATACATGTAGCAGTGTAGGCTGGGAACGATGAGGTCGTGGGCTCGAATCTCACTCGGGGCAAACATTCTTTTCGGTTACGTCATGCACAAATTTACCGGATAAAAAATGGACGACACACATCTAAAAAAGAAATCTGCAAAATTGAAGCGCGCCATCTAACGAAATCTACTGGATAAAAAAAAATGGCCGACTGGATAAAAAATGGACGACACCGCCGACAGCGCCACCGCAGCGCCACCGTCGCCTAGCGGACCTTTTTAGAAGTAGTGAGTCAGAAACGGCTTAGGTACACTACTCTTGTATACACTCTGGAGACAATATAGTGCTAACAAACAGATATTTTTCCAAAAATTACAAAAATGTGGTGCTTTAAGTACCATAGCACCTGTTGTACTGCCTCTGGTGAGCTAAAAATCGATAACGTGCTTCTGCAAGATGTCCCGAACAGTATTCAGTCATAAAATTTGTGACTTGTTGTAGCCCGGAGACTGTATCGTGCCAACAAGACATGTTTCATAAAGTGGCCAACGACAACGACGACATACACACAGTATTTTTTTCTAAAAACCGTTTCTTCGGGTATTTTTCAAAATTCCAACTTTTTTTGGAATAAACAATATTCGCTAGGGCTGGGCGGAAAAGTAATATATAAGCAAATTTGATGGCTATGCTATGGGAGCATCGATACCTATCATCAAGTGTTTAGTACAATTAGGAATATCTTGAGGAAGCTACCATTAGTGAACTTACATTGATATTCTCTTCTTCTTCCGTTATGTAGAGAATTGCCTACGTAAAAACTAAATTGAAAAATATTATCATAAAAAAATTCAATTTACAAACTAAATTTCACAAAATCATAAAAATAATTTTACTCTTCGGCCCAATCCTATCTAATATGCGAGAAAAGTATTAGTTCGCTCCAAAAAGGCTGGATTTTTTTTCGTTTTTCAGCCAGAACAATACGAAAAAACGGTTTTTAGAAAAAAAAATACTGTGTGTATGTCGTCGTCGTCGGCCACTTTTCGTATCATGTCTTATTAGCAAGATACAGCCTCCGGAGTGCAACAAGTCACCAATTTTATGACTGGATATTGTTCAGGACATCTCATAGGAGAAGCCTATAGATTTTAAGCTCACCAGAGCCAGCACGACGGGTGCTATGTTACTTGGAATACGAAATTTTTGTCATTTTTGGAGAAATTTAAGTTTATAAGAACGATACAGCCTCCGGAATGTCCATAAGTGACAAATTTTATGATTGTATATTATTCAGAGCACTTTACAGATAAACCCTATTGATTTTCAGCTCAGTAGAGCCCATACAACGGGTGCTATGGTACTTGAAGTACGACGTTTTGTCATTTTTTGAGAAGTTTCAGTTTGTTAGCACGATACAGCCTCCGGAGTTCAACAAGTCACCAATTTTATGATTGAATATTAATCAGGACATCTCACAGAGGAACCCTATTGCTTTTCAGCTCACCAGATCCAGTACAACGAGTGCTGGGGTACCTGAAGTATCACATTTTGGTGATTTTAGGAGAAATTTCGGTTTGTTAGCACGATACAGTCTCCGGAGTGTATACAAGTTACACCAATTTCATGATTGTATATTGTGCAGGGCGTCTCATAAATGAACTCTACTGATTTTCAGTCCACTAGTGTCAGTACAAGGGGTCCTATAAATCCTGATATACCACATTATTAATCATTTTTGGAGAAATTTCGGTATAATAGCACGATACAGCCTGCGGAGTGTGGAAAAGTTAGTTTTTATCTTGAAAACCGTTGGTTTAAACTTAAATTCGTATCACCCTATCTCCTATAAAAAGTCAGTAATTGTTAGTTTGGCTGATAAAGCCAACAATCAGATCCTGAATTCAGTTATATAGCTATTGAAAAAGCAAAAGCTGCACTAAGAAAAAATAATTATTCTGAAGAAAGGATAAATAAAATATTCAACAAATGGATAAGCAAGTATTATCATTCACCAAACACAACAGATCCTGATAAAAATAAAAAACACCTAACTTTACATATATTTTTATATACTATATATTGAATGGTTACTTGCTTATCTGACTAATTTTCATGTTTCCAAGTTGATAATCTCTTAACTTTAAGGCAAGTTGTTTTCTTTTGTAGTATCAAGAATTTCACATCAGTTATTGGTTCCACTTTATTCAGTCAACTGTGATTTAAAATTTAGAATTTTGTTTTGAAAAATTCCTATACGTAAACTTACTGCGGATGAAGCCAATAGGGCTATTGGTATGTCTGAGGCGGTTAGTTTTCGGCTTCTCCGTAGATATTCAAGCAATTGGAAACATGAAAGAAGGAGCTAGAAGTTGACAACCCAGGGGTTACCACCCCCGCACAGGATCGTTTTCCGACTGTGTCTACCCGTGAATACTTGTCGGATCATGCAACAGCGTCTTTTGAATGGTTCTGGTATTTCAGATGTATTTCAGTTTCAACTGAAATAGTACAAGACTACACGCCGTTTACTTATGTACAGGACGACTGTTGAGAAGAGTACCATTAACACAATTCCATAGGCGTGCTCGATGGACATGGTCTAATGACCATGCGAATTGACATGTTGAATGGATATGGTATTGTTCACAGATGAGTCGAGGTATGAACGGTTTTCTGATAGTCGGCGTGTTCGTGTATGGACTCTTCTTCGAGTATCCGTAAATTGAAGAGCAGTGCAGGAATTTCATAAATTTAGATGCAGTTACTGTTTGGGGAGGCATTTGTATTAATGGGCGTACAGAATTATTGTTAGTTCTTGATGGAAATATGACTGCGCAGATTTACGTACAGCAAATGAATAACATTGTAATACGTTTGTTCCATGTTGCTATTGGGCCAACATTCCTCTTTTAGACGATAATGCTCGACCGCATCGTGCAAGAGTAGTCGAAGATGCTTTGGTTTTCCATGATATTCCGGATATGGCACTGCCCCCTCTATCGCCCGACCTCAATCCCATCGGGTATGCTTGGAACCAGCTACAAAGAGTCTTGAATTACCATCAACCACTCCACAGACACTCCAAGAACTTAGACAGCTTTCACCCAGACTTTGGAGAAAAATCGATCACGGCTACTTCAACGACCCTATTGAAAGCATGTAGAGGGGTTGTTTGGCTGGAAATGATATTAAAGAAAAGCACACTCGTTATTAACGTATTTACTCCAATTTTAATGAAATTAAAATGGTACACAGCCTCAAATTGTTGTTCTTGTTGTTTCAAACTGCAAACTTATTGCGCAAAAGAGCACACGAACGCTTGTATAAAAAAGAAAAAACATTCAATGTATAACGTATAAACACTCGGTGCGTAATCTCAGAATTTATGAACTTTTCTGGAGCATTTTGTTTTTGTGAATATAAAATTAAAGTGTCACGAAGCACATAACACATTTTAAAACTATTTCGTGGACTAAAATAATAAACACCAAAAAATTAAAAAAGTTATATTGTATATGTTCCTTGAAATAATTGTGATACTGTTACATAGTGTGTTTTTGATTATAATTTAATTGAACTTCGTCAATTATAATAGCCATTCAACTATAATAAAAATCTTAATCTGACAACGTTAATGTCAAAATTGATAATTAATTATATACAGATTCACAATGAATTGTACAAATTGATGAATGTTTGAACTTCGATGGTTTTCAGATCGGAAGGTAAACAAGAACTTAATGATTCGGAAAAACGTCATGTTTCGGCTTGATGAGGTGACCAATAGTAGCGACTGTATATCTCTACTTTGGTATTAACTGAATACTGACTTAGAACGATTTGTTCGGTTTTGAGTAGACACTGGACTCGACTACTAATTAAGAAGCTGTATGTTTGAACTTGAGTACACTCCGAACTCGAATACTACTGAAGAAACGCTGAGTTTCGACTTATGAGTACGCACTTGACTCGAATAGCAACTAAGTAACGATATGTTTGACTTAGTATCTCTGAAACGATGCGTTTCAACTTGATAACTGAGCGATGACTTGGAAACTAATTATGAAAAGATATGTTTGACTTAATAGCAATGAAACGACGAGTTTCGACTTATGAGTACGCACTTGACTCATATAGCAACTAATAAACGATATGTTTGACTTAGTATCTTTGAAACGATATGTTTCGACTTGAATTACACTTAAAACTTGAGTTTCGACTTTATTGCACAACTTAAGAAACCAGTTCACTATTCAACCAACTAACGCGTTAATAATGTAACCGATAACTTAATAACCGATTGCGTCACTATGTGATAACTGCTTGACTAAGTGTGACTGTTTCATGATGACTACTTCGTTATGGAGAGATGACTTCTTCGTAACTGAGTGATGACTGATTCCTTCACGTTTTAAGACGTGTTAAATAGAAAGCTTCAAAGGGGCGTGTTTACAAGTAGATTGGTGGGACTAAAAATAAACAAACCTTCCCTATTGGTCAGTATTATGTACCCGGGCGGAACCATTGACAAGAATCAACAATGGACTCATCCAATAGATATTTCAATTACTATTGAACGACGTTCAAAAGGTGAGATTGTCCTATTGTAACATCTTACTCAAATTTTTATTACAGGCTTTCTGACACCGATCCAATATTCAAAGACCCCGTATCTTTCACGATAGAAATTCAAATATAATATGACAATACAATAAGGCTCACCATTTTACAATGAAATATTTTATTTGGTCTAAACAAACCTACTTTTACGGCGTTACAATTCTATTAACACAATGAAATAATAGTGTAAAATGTGATATTTTTCTAAATTTTCAACAATGCTACAGAAATAAAATAAAATTACGCTTTGAGTGTACAACAATAGCGAACGGATACAAAGAGAGTTTCATATCTACAAATACTTCACACACACATTTCTACAAATACCGTAATATATACAAATCAAGAATTCCCAATCTTGATATCAATATATTTGGAGAATAAATTAAGCCATCAATATAATAAAAAATAAAACAGCATTGACCTACCATGAAATAACAGAAAAACATTCATTTAATTATAAAAATAAAAACATTCTTGAAACAAAATCGAATACAAAAAAAAAGAAATGGTCTATATACAGAAAAATGAGAAATCTATCAATGATAAAATAATGTTATTTTTATAGAAATATCTTTTTAATGTTAGTACAATTCTGTTTCCATGTATTTTGATGTTCAGATATAGATAAGCACAGCAACTGTACTATTACACGTATCGCAGTTACGAAAAATATATGTGTGCTTGAAGGTAGTGTTATGCATATACACACACAAACAGAGGTTACTATCGTTATACCAAGGTACACAGCCATATATCACAGGTGGTAATGATCATTCTCTCTGTTATCAAACGTGACAGCGGTCCGCAAACAAATCTATCATTTCCTTTGCCTTGGCGACGGAGCGACGGCATAGCTGTCGGAGGTGTAAAGAAACCCACAAGATAATCAAAGTCAGGTGTTGTTGCTACTTTATAAAGAAACCCGTAAGGTTAGAATTTGAAATTAGTTTGAAAATTTAAAGTTTGTTTGATAATCTTCAAATCTCTTGTTTAGCAAATCAACTACACATGCTATTCCGAATGAGGGAAAATGAATTTTTCAGATTTGGATGAGTGAACATTTTTATAAAAACGCACATTACGAAGTGTGTACCTCGAACGAATGAATTCATCCCAGGTGTTTACTAATTTCTTTGAATGAACAGATGTTCGACATTGGGAAAGTATACTGTTGAGTTATCCTACAGTAGAGTTAGTTATAGTTGAATATTTAATCTTCAAAATAACTCACTACTCTTTCTATAACTATAAAAACTGCTTCACCTCGTCGTTTGTGGTTACAAATAACAAGTTCCTTTAATGTATTTTTCAACTTCTATTTCCTCATATATTTTATCTCTTGGACATTTTAATTTCAAGAAAGTTTTTACTTTTAATATCTTGTGGTAGTTATTGTTAGATACACCCTGTATATATGGTGCGTGTCTTTCTATTAGATACCAAAAGGAGAAATAAGAGTTGATGAAAGCATAAATGAATATTCTCTAGTATACATATGTTAAGATTTAGTCTTATGACATATGCTATATCGTAATAATCAAGAAAACTGCTCTCTGTTTTTATAAACTTTGTTTAATTGTTTGATTTTTGAATGCCCTTTTCCTATTACAAATATAATAGTTATTAGCTCCAAAGGTCATAAAATATTCTTATGAACTTAGGTGAACCTAACCTCGAGCAGTGCTTTTATAATTGAATTAGTATTTAGAATATAATTAAACAATTCATTAATAATACACATTATTGTTATGAATAAAATCAATTATTTTTAGAAGATATAGAATGTTTAAAATAGCATACACGAGTTTATTTATTATAAAAGAGAGCAAATGTAAACAGAGAGGATATTCAATTTAATTGAGACGAATCTGTCTAATGTACTGATGTAGATTGTTTTTATGGTTGAACCTGACAGTTAATAGTGTTATACAGGTAATGTTTTTTTTTAATTTAAGTTTAACTAGTAATGTAAGTGTATAGTAGTGATAATAAAGCCCAGTGATATTTTGATGAAATGGTTTATTTCCACCCGCTGTTCCCGATTGGGGTAAGTCTAGGATTCTATTAATTCATGGAAACATCATACAACACATGGCAGTCCTGTTGGGATACCAGTTAGAAGTATACATACAGCACAATCTAATTGAGAATCTTCTTTTGAGAGAGAAGATAGAGGAATAGAATGCGTAGAGTTGAATTAAACATTTTATCACAAAGTTAAGTAAAAATAAAAATTCATTTAATAATTGTAAGATTATTGACAAATTAAAGTTTAACTTAATACTTTTTTTGTTTAGAATAAACACCATGACTTACTCAGAAATCGACTGAAGTTCAGATCATCTAAAATTTTCAGTATTTTCAAAAAAATATAATTATACCATAACACAGGAAGGAATATTTTATTGTATTGAATTAATTTGGTTATTATTAACTCTTGAAAAATGCTTTCAAACACCATTAAATTGTTAATTTGTCTGAGTCAGCGGATAAAACGTATCAATGATTCATTTGATTTAATTCCCAAGTTTCACCGGTATCTTAAGGTGACAATAATTTACGTCAATATGTCTCCTAGTGAATTCCTAATGTAGGAGAGTGGAAAATGGGAACTGTGAATTAAACCTCTAATATCTAAGAGCAAGTGTCAAATAACTTTATGCATGGTGGTTTTGTCCCACTACTCAGAAAATCATAGACGGCACAATTATTCGTGTCAAGGGTTTGAAATTTGATTGATTCATAATGGATATCTTTGGATCGTCTAATATATACACTAGGAAATTTAGACAAAGCTATTTTAATTCTTAATATTTAATATACATATACCGATTAGTTAAAAAAAGGGCCAATTGTTTCAACAATAATACAAACTGTAAAAGCATTACACGGTGTTGTATAGAATTTAATGCCTGGAGTGTGAAATAACGTGACACATGTCATGAGAACGAGACGGAGCGACAAGCTTCATGAAGCGTGCCGTGTTCTCGTTTCCCACCATTCAAACGCATCGCGAGCACAGTGATATTGACTGGGGTATACAATAAAATGATGTTAGTTCTTTTCCTACACGTAAAAATGAAACTTGGGGAAACTTTTTATCCGCACGCCACATGTTAGGAGCATCAACTCGCTCGATATCCCACTCTCCTTATAAGGGTGCAATCGGTCTTTTTCATTTTAGTAATTGATTCAATACAATAAAAAATAATACCAATGCAGTATAATACATTGAAACTCACATGGCATTCAATGTTATGAATGTTTTTAATGTCTAAACATACAGTATTTACTAGGCTGAATGCTATGGGAACACTGTAAATAATGATATCGTTGCTACAAATGTATTTACAAGGAAAGTATGGTGCTGACTTTTAATGAGGATAATTGAAATTCGAAATAAGAATATCTTTTATTCTCTGTTAACCTTCACTAATTCTTCTTGGTTATAAGTTCCATATTTTATTCCTAGAAGCAGGTTTTTTATCATATCAATAACGTGTTAAAATTTAAGAAATTGTTGCTTTCTAAACCTTTTACCGAATAAAATATTAGATCATTTTCTCTGCAGCTCTTGACGCCACTGACTTATAGTGAAAGAATTCGAAAACCTTACTAGCAGGTATAATACCACCTCGTAAACTTTAGCAATGCTCCTCTTATATAATGATATTTATGGATTCATTGGAAACTTTATTACATATTTGTCCGGGAGAGAATTGTGAGCTAGGAGGTTCAAGTGTGCAGAGTAAATTTTCGTTCAGGGATTATCTAATAGTAATTTTATTACTTTAAATTGTTGTCATTGAAGATTTATTTGACAACTGGATATAATTTAATAATATATATAAAAGATGGGAAACGCTTTATTGTTTAAAAAGTAAGACGAAACTTCAAAAATATAATGGTGCATTGAACTTTAGCTACACTAACTGTTTTCCTTGATTTTTTTTTATCATAATATGGAAAGAGCCTTGCAAGATTTTAGTGATTTAGTTTTATTTCGTGATTTCCTTGATTGGCCAAAACTGTAGGTGATGCTTCGGTTAAAGTATTACTTTTGTTTCTCTACTAATTTTGGTCATATGGTTGTTCAGAATAGTTTGATTACCTTTTGTAACCAATTAGGTATGTAGGAATCAGTGGAGAAAAGTCATTCTACATCCTCAATGAACCCATTACTGTTCCTCATGTGTCCAGCTTTAGTTCTTTTTTATATAAAATACACCCAAAGTCTAAGCCGCAGTTGTTCTATGTATAAAACAAATGTAATGTTTGTTTTTGTTTTCAAGTTGTTTACTTGTTCAAAATAAGTTGTCATTATGTATGTCCATTGCATTTAATATATAAAAGTTACCTTACAAGAATTAAATATTTGTCCTTAATTCCAGGAAAAAGAAATACAGTTCTCTCAACCAACCACTCAACGAACCAGTACATGCATCACTCATGAAAAATAAATGTTAATGTTTAACAGTTGCCTACATTTTTATGGCCCTTCGAGTAGGATGTTCAACCATTTATGGTCATGCGAAACCGACGATTAACACTCGCAGCGGACGTGCTCTATCCGAAAGACAGCTTTGACTAGTAAGAATTGCCAAGGACTACATGATATTCCAAGTGAGTTTTCGGGTGATCCGAAGTGAAGAGGGATCTTAGTAATCAATATTGACAATGACATTAACGAGGAGCAAATACTGGCTTTAATCTAAATACACTGATTTGATACCCATCAGTTTCATGCCAACCTAAAACAAGTATAAGTACATCAGTTGGCATCCAAAACAAGAAGAGATTGTAGCTGTTAATTGGACACTAAATTCCTTAAATTCCCTTTCCTTCTTTAAGCACAATCATAGAACTAATCTCTCTAATTATCTTCTTTTGTTGGTAGTAAAGAATAAACTTAGAACAAACAATCATAAGTAAGCAACAAAGCTTCAAACTTCAGTTTCGTAATTAGATTCAGCAGAACTAGAATTAAGGTATACAAAAGCACAGTCAGAATAATTTCCAAATTTCTATGAAGTACAAGAGGACTCGTAGGAAATTGAAGGTAGTGATTTTGATAAGTCAGAAATGGATGAATTCGATTCCTCATCTTTCAAACTTTTTGCTGACATGAGCGACTTCTTGCAAAGTAATAGACTTCCTACACAGTGCTCCCATAGTTAACAAGTATAACAATGTATTCAGTTGCTTTCTATTGCAGACACTAATTACCGCGAGGCATGGAAAACATTATGTGACCGCTTCCATAATAAAAAAATTATAAATCATAATCATTTAGAAAGCATGTTCAGTTTACTTGAAATTGAAGAGGAAAACATTTCCTCTTATAGAACATTAGTTGATACAATACCAAATAACTTGAAGTGTCTAGAAAACATCCAAGTAGATACTATTTCTGGGTATCCATCAATAATTTTTTCGTGCCAAGATGTTGGTACTCTGCGTGACTGGGAGCAGTATAAAAATGCTGGGGAGCTTCCCACCTTACAAGAAATTGAAACTTTTCTGACAAATCGCGATTTTTAGACAATGTACACATGTACAAAGCAAAGGGAGGTTCGAAATCAAATCAAAATCCCAACCTGATCAAAGTTCTTATAATAAAAACAAACATTGTTCCTTTAAAAAATCATTTACATCAACAACTGATGAAAACACTCGGAAAAGCAATTAATAAAATTATTCATGCTACCATTGGAGGCAAAATCACAAAAAAGTTTACCGTGCCGATTTTAAAGCACTTTCGGTCCAAGACTACTTTTCTCGGGCAACACATCAGCTAGACCAGTGTTCAAAAGGTGGTTGTAAATATTGTGGCAAAAACATAATTCTATTTTACATCAGGCTAATATTCAAAATACACCATTGCCAGTTGTGAATTTACAAACTCAACTTATGAGCGAATACATTGACAGCTCCAGTAAACAATCTTCTTGTCAAAATTCTAAAATCTTCTCAGGTTCAGATATCTGAATTTGGAAACCTGTTGGATGGGTTTATCGTAAATTGCGCTAATTACAGTTTTTGACATCTATGGTAAAAAAATTACTGTCTCGACCCTTAGTTCGTGGAATTTACTCATATTATTGTTTTAAGTGAAACCAACTGTTTCTACATAATTCCACAATATATTGAAAAATGTTAAAAATTCTAAGAAATTGACAATTGTTTCGATATTAAATATCATTTTCAAAATGACAGAAGTTACATTTCATTTGATTCTAAAAATAATTATTAAACACCCGATAGACATCAAATGAAATGTTACTTATGTCATTCTGACGATATTTAATATCGAAACAATTGTCAATTTCTTAGAATTTTTAACATTTTTTCAATATATTGTGGAATTATCTAGACACAGTTAGTTTCATTTAAAACAGTAATATGGTAAAAAATACAGATGAAAGGCTTTACTAGACAATTGTTCTATGTCAAACTTCACTTCGAAGAGTTTGGCGAACAAATTAAACCTTCCACGGTATCCCACAAATTTGAGAGTA
Organism: Galeruca laticollis; assembly: GCA_963921935.1. Classification (NCBI taxonomy): domain Eukaryota; kingdom Metazoa; phylum Arthropoda; class Insecta; order Coleoptera; family Chrysomelidae; genus Galeruca; species Galeruca laticollis. The sequence goes on from OY998180.1 coordinate 82,173,134, forward strand.
ATTGGTATTGGTCATAATTCGTCAGAGTTAAGTAAGAGTCCTGCGATATCAAGATAAAATTCTTACATTCTCATTTCCAAGCTGACATTCACTGCTTAGTGATTTCAGAAAATACTGACAAACTTCCAAGTTTTGACATTGATCCAAACATTCTTAACATTCCATTTTATATAACCTCATTAGATTCCATATTTTTTAAGGCAAGCACAATAGAGCATTTGATCGGAGCCGACACCTATTGGTGGCAACATATAGATTGGCCCAAACCCATCTTGCAAGAAAGCAATCTAGGTTGGATAGTAACAGGACCTTTAGGTTGCCCTCGTGAAGTTTGCACGTCTTGTTATTTTTCTAAATCAATTAACATTCAATCTCAACCCAAACAATTTTGGGCGTTAGAAGAATTACAAGTTAAACGTATTCTGTCATGTGAAGAACAACTTTCTGAAGAACATTTTTGTGACACTTTCAAGCGAAGTTCTCAATGAAAATTCGTTACTCCAATTTCTTTAAAGAAACACATTTCTATGCTAGATCATTCTCAAGAATTAGCACAAAATAAATTTTTATATACTGAAAAAAAATTGGCAAAAAAGCATACACTAAAAACACTATTTGTGATTTCATGAAGGAGTATAAAGCTCACACATGTCGTTTTTCAACGCCTTACCAAATGACCAAATCAGCTATTTCTGTCCTCATCATGGTGTCTTCCGAGAAGACACTGTAACCACCAAATTACGAGTGGTCTTCAACTGCTCAACAGAATCCTCGTCTGGATATTCTTACGAGTCAATTCATTTGTTGGCCCCTACCGTTTAGGAACACCTTTACTCAATTCTAGTTGCGTCAGCTGACATTAGCAAAATGTACCGTCAAATTGAAGAAGCTAACGAATTTGAACCTATTCAGCTTATATATTGGCGCGAAAACCCTGAATATGAACTTAAAATCAACTCTCTAAACACAGTGACATATGTAACAGCTAGTGCCCCCTTTTTGGCATCTTCTACTTATTACAATTAGCCATTGATCACAAAAATTCTTACCCCATAGCGTGTCAAATAATAAATAAGATCATGTACGTAGATGACATACATTATAAAGCTGACTTAATTAATAAATTGACAATATTGTATCAAATCTGTCATTCTACAATCAGCTCCTCTTCAGCTGTGAAAATGAAAATCGAGTATCCCTGAGCTTCTCGAAAACCTAAAAAGTGAAAGTACCTACCTTAAAATCAGAATCTTCTTTTTTTCACCATCTGAGTCAGGAAAAACTTTAGGTTTGCTTTGGTCCTGTAAAGAAGATAGTTTTCTTTTCCAAATCAGTCAGCTACCAACAATAAACCCTATCACTAAATGGAAAATCTTATCTGACACTGCGAAAATATTTGACCCGTTGGACCTGATCTGTCCAATTATCGTTTAAGCAAAAATCATTCTTAAAAACTTTTGGAAATTGTCCCTGGCTTGAGATCAAAAGGTTCCGCTAGAAATGTCCGATAAATGGACTCGCTTTCGAGCAGAAATTCTTTGCTCAATCGAACTTACGATTCAAAGACACATATCATGTGAATATATAACTACACGACTTTGCAGATAGTTCTCAGAAGGCTTACGGTGCAGCACTATATTTTATTGCGCAAAATACTAGTAACGAAATTGTAGTTAATCTCATTTCTTCAAAAACTAATGCAATTCTCGTTAAAATGGTAACGATTCCGAGATTGGAACTGTGTGCTTATTTAATACTTGCTAAACTCTTCGAGAAATTTGAAAATTGTTTAATTATTAAAATCGACGAATATTATCAGTGGTCAGAATCAACTGTAGCGTTAGGATGTCTACGTACATCTCATCTTTTGCAAACATTCGTCGGAAATACAGTGTCAGAAATCCAGAGTTTAACAAAAATTGATAGATGGCGCTAACTTCTACCCAGCAGACATTCTTTCAAGAGAAATGTCTCCAAAAGAGTTTCTTAATTCTAGTCTTTGGTTTCATTGCCTTTTGTAGTAGCGATTGACCAGACGACGTCTCAAAGGTTGTAGCCTGTGGTGATTTTCCAAAAACCCAAAACGAGTCAAAAACTTTCGTCCAAACTAAAAAGGCTTTTTTCAGAAATATTTTCTTTTTAAACAGCATTAAATGCGTGTTTGCATACATATCGCAGTTTTAAGAAATTTAAAGGAAACGAAGCCAACCCACTATGCAAATAAATATTACAGTTATGTTAATTCAACATCACATTGTGATAATGTTCTTCCTTTTTTTCTTCTTGTTTTCATCACATGCACATCTATACAACCGCTTATGCTCAGCTTGTGGCTGTTAACATTTGTGATGTTTCAACTTAACTTCTCAGCGATGTTAAAGCGCTGCCTTTTTACGTTACTGTGATATTACTAGAACTTCGTCAAAAGGAAGTCTTTATAACGAACTAAAAACAACATTTCTGTTACATTCTGAAATGCCTTTTAACATCTTGTCGATGTTAATGCAGTGTCTAAAAAATAACATCTTATCAATGATCTAAATGCGACATTTCAAAAACAATACAGTGTATTCTCGTAGATGTTGTATGGACATTACTTAAGCCTCTAAATAATATACCTCAAACATTCTGGATGACATCCTATAGATGTTTCTGTGCCTAATCAGCAAATACAGGGTGAACAACTAAGAACGCCGGCTGTCGGCCATATTTCAAAAAATAGTCATAGTACAACTTTAAAAAAATACTTTCAGGAAAATGATCCTGAAAAATCGCTGGAAAATATTTTTGAGTTTCTAAAATATCTCCTATGGGGTGGAATGAACACTTAAAAACATAATACTGTGATTATCTCCAAAAAAGACATACTAAACGTATCCTAGAAATACAATGTTTGATATATTGTAGAAATTATGAAAAAATGTAGTTAGGGACTTTTTGTATGTATTCTTCAAGTAAGGGGTGGGTACAAGCCAAACAACAAATGTCGTAACACATTTTTTTTAATCGACATCCATGTTTTTGGATTCATTTGAAAGAGTTTTTCCTTTTTAATAAGAAATGCTTAACAAAAATAACAAAATTGGACAATTTTGTCAACGCTTTGTGAAAAAGTCCACAATTTTCCCATTTTTCTCGGAAATTTCAAATGTAATGAGGCATTTTTTAAATTCTGATGAAAAGGGGTTAAAAAATAGGAATCTATTCAAAGATATAAGATTTACAATATCAAATATAAAAAAATGCTTCAATTTACATTTGAAATTTCCGAGTGGATACAATATTATCTAATTTTGTTATCAATCTTATTAAACAGAAAAACTTTTAAATGCAGCTAAAATCATTGATATCGGTTAAAAAACGAAAAAGTTATACATTTGTTCATAAGTTTGAACCTTCCCCACCCATTATCTGAAGAACAATGGCAAAAAATCTCCTTAGTTGAATTTATTCATAATCTCATCAAGATTTCAAAAATTGTATTTTTAGGACACCTTTAGTATGTTTTTTTGGAGTATTATGTTTTCGAGTGTTCATTCCACCCCTAGTGGATATTTTAGACAATGCAAAATATTTTCCAGCAATTTTTCAGGATCCCTTACCTAAAGGTAATTTTTTTGAAATTTGTATCATGATTCTTTTCTGAGATGTGGCCTACAGTCGTTCTTAGTTGTTCATCCTGTACATTTAAAATAAAATAGCAGAAAAATAATAAAGGATTTAAAACGTTTATTCACTATTAATGAACAGTACAGTAAATTTGAAAAAAACAGGTACAAAATTTGAAAAAAAATATCTTGTCCAGCAATCCAACCTAAAAAAAAATAAAATTGTGTAAGCATATTACATAACAAGTCTGGAAAGTGGAAACTATTGAACACATTCAGTGAAAGCAAGAAATAAAAAAGGGTATATTAATCCGTAGTTACCATAACGTGACATACTTTGAAACTGAATTAATAAAGTTTAACGAATACACATACATTACAGCTAGTTTACAGAATTTATTAGAATAGTTTTTTAATTATATTAAAACTAATAAAAATTTTACACCATAAAGATTTAATGAAACATTACGTTACACCAACAGAAATCCAATCTCATTAAAGAAAATTCTATCGTTTACTTACGGTTACTTTTTTCCAGTTACTTTTTTCGAGTGCCTCAACCATTCCATAATGTACACTTCAAAATCCTTGTCTGTGAAATATTTGAAGGTGTTCTGAACAACAGCTAATAAAACAATTACTTTAGATCAAATTGTGCCCATGGAGACCTTTGATCGATCATCATAAACTACATCAAACTTGATTTTCAGCCAATTGACTAGGACCCATTTTCCATAAGATACATGCGGGGTTCTTCAAAGGAATAATAACATATATCATTTCAAGAAGTGACTTTTCATGATTTACCTTCTATTCCATGCCTCACTCCATTTGGCAGGTAAATTCAGGTGTGCTATGAAAATTCATACTTCTTTTCTGTATAAAATAATATACTATTCTCATCTTGTTATTTTCATCCTGGAACAAATTGTATATTAACATCGTGAAATTATAACTTAATGAAAACTAAGCATTATTATTACACTGTATACAAAAAAAACTACTCATGAAGAAGAGATATGAACACATTATCAAGTTAAATGAGTTTATAAATAATTGTATCCAATTGAGTATCCAATAGCTGTGTTTCTACAATAATAAATAATTGAATGCTGTTTGTGGACTGGAGCATTCAGTATCATAAGTTACATATTCTTCAACTAGATTAATATAGGTACCATTGTGAGGGACAAATACAGCTTATTTATTGTGTTCAGTGAATTTTCAAATGGAAATGAGCTTTTTAACAGAAATTTCTGTTTTAAAAGTCTTAAACAGTCTCTAATTGTTCACAAGAATTGTTAGTAATAATGTTAAAATTTTCTAAACCTGTAAAACTATATTGATGGCTAAGACTACTACTAAAAAAACTAAAACTAGAGATACTTGATTCAATATTTTTTGTACTGTTTAATACAATGTTTGTATCAGACTATCTGAAATAATTACTTCCCTTTCATTACATAATTACCAACTATTACATTTTATTTTATTTGTATAAGTAGCTTCTGAAACATCTTGAACATTTAAAATGTTTTCTTCTAGATTTAAATATCTGCGAACATATGAGCATGTTTTATTATTAATAATAATATCTACCCTATTGCAATATCAAGTTTTTTGTAGGGTATAATGCATATCTAGGATTTGAAATATTGTGAATCGTTTTCAAAATATACTTACTAGGTAACTAAAATATTTTAAAAATTGAAAAAACCCTTATTTTGTAATATAATGTTAGTGTACAATTCCGCCACATGGAATTTCAATGTATAATAGCCGATTAAAGTATTGAATGAGTATTAAGTTTTAATTATTATGATTTTGGAATAGGTACTTACCGAGAACAATTGTTGTTCGTCCATATAACTAAGTATAGAAACTGTAGCTTAGTAGGAACTAACGAAAACGAAGACCACTTTATTCAAGTGCTACTTGCAAAATATGTGCTTCCTGCAAATAAAATATAACTATAACACATAACCGAAAACCATCCGCCATTTCATGTTTGTCATTTTTGTTTCCACAGATAACTACTGTATGTTTCGTTCATCTGTTCCTCTTCTGTTTTCTTCTTTTTTATGTTACTGTGATGTTTAATGTGAGATATTACTGAGAGTTTTATGAACTAACGTCGTACAGACGTAATAAGTACGATGTTAATAAAAATTATTTCGAAAGATGTAAAAGTAACTGCAATATGTGATCATCTTAGAAACATGTTAATTTTTAATATTACAGTAACGTTCTGTATGTGACATTAGTGAGAAGTATACAAATTAACACCGTATGAATGTTTTCTATAGGAAGTTACTAAAAAGATGTTCATAGGATGTGTATGTAACTACGAATTCAAGTATTACTGTGTACATCAAAAATATGTTTTATTTACATGACATGGATGTTAATAGAGTTGGTAATAAAATTAAGACATCTAGGAGATATCTTATCAACGTTTTAAATAAACATCACGAAAAATCTCTAAAAATAACATCACAAAAAAGACTTGTTATGTTTCTTGTTTAGTGGGAATATACATGATGTTAAATGGACATTTATATCAGTTTACTCCCCTCACCAGGGTGAAATTTGGAAGGCTGGTGTGAAATATAGCAAACACCTTCATAAAGTCATAGCTAACACCTTGCTTACATATAATATTTTGTCCACAGTTATTACCCAAATTGGAGGCATCCTTAAGTCAATGCATCAACACCTCTTTCGTTCGACCCAAACGATTTGGGAGTATTTACTTCTGCTCACTAATTAATCCTCAATTCCTCACACTATCCAGATGTTCAAAATATCCCCACCAATAGACTAAATCATTATGAACAACAGTTTTGGTCACGTTGGTCGAATAAATACATCAGTCAAGTTCAAGAACGTACAAAATGGAAAACCAATAGATCATATATTTGTGTTGGATCCATGGATCTTGTTCGCGAACACAATTTACCACCGTATAAGTGGCGGCTATAAGTCGTGTTGTGGATGTACAGTGTATCCCAATTTGGGTACTTTTGCGGGGTATCTCCCTTATCTTTAAAGATAGAGGATTGCGGTTCTCGCGATAGTTTGCTACTTTTTCATTACATTAAAAATTTGGAATAACCCTTTTGTTTTTTGAGATACAGGGTGGAATTGAAAAGTGCTACTTTTCAGGTACCCCTCCTATCTGTTATTTTTAAACTTATCGAAGAAGTTAAAACTTGTTCTGATAGAATTTTGTTCGTAGAATCCAGTGACGTCGTTATTTTTTTATTAACACCTTTTGTTTTTTAGTTATGAAGCAAGTATATGTTTTTTTTAAATCGAAAACCCTGTATATTATTTCCTATATTCATTAGGCATGAAATGGACTTTCCAAAAACATAGGTAATAGGATATGGCTAATTTGTTCTTGTCAGTTTCTGATTATTAGTAAAATATTTCTGATATTTTGATATTTCTAATTCACAATATGAAATATTCAATTTATTTTACAACAATGGCGGCTTACGAAAATAATGAAAAGTTATGATATTATGGTTTGTTTTATGCAATCAATGAACATCCGTAACAACTTTCGGAATTATATTTACAAAGGTAACACTGGATTCTATGAAAGAAAATTCTAGCAGAAGAAGCTTTAAATTCTTTGAGAAGTTTAAAGATAACTGAGGTACGAGGGGCGCTTGAAAAGTAATACTTTTACATTCAACCCTGTATCTCAAAACCAAAAAAGCTATCAAAATTCTGCTTTCGCCGTGCTTCATATCATGAAAAAGTAGTAGACTATCGCGAAAACCACAATCCTCTATCTTTAAAGTTAAGGGAACTTCGAAATAGGAAAATAAATTAAGAAATTATTAGACATTTTTCACCTCAACAAAAACAAAACGGTACATAGAAGGCGTTTTCCCAAAACTACATTATCTAATTATTGATTCTAGATAAAAACGTGCAAAAGATGAGAGAAACTAAAAAGCAGGAAGTCAACCGACAGTCACTTTTCTACAAAAAATATGAAATGAATTTTTTCCAGTATTTAAAAACATTTAATGGCAAAAATTGTTACGAACAATAAGTTGCAACGATTCACTGGGTATACAATGTAAATACATTCGAATCACCATTCTCTGATGACGTAACTGGTTACCAAAGCCAAAGGGCAAGTACAAATTTTCTAGACGAAACGCTCAGTTGAAAAATGTTCTATGTATATTTCCTCATAAAATTGTAAATAAAATACTCATATAAAAGAAGTCTGCGTTGGAAATACATTATTGACTTGTCCCTAGAGCTTCACGTTCACCACAAACAATTTTTAAGTTTAATTAAAATTCCACTGGATGTGTCAAAGCTCAAAAATCCTTTCCGCGTACAGTAGCAAAGTACGATGTTTTTTTTTATAAAAATTCAATGGAAGTATATTTCTCTAGGTGGATTCCCTAGTATTATTCTGCAAGAATCGAAGTTTATCTATATATATTGTTTAAAGAACTAGACTCGTAAGCTTCAGAGTGAATTGACTTATCAATCCCAATGGAGTTTGTGCGACCTAAACCGTAAAAGAATAAAGAATCATTTACGATGTCTGACAAATTAGGGAATATATTTTGTAGAATAGCAGATCTCGGACAGACGCCATAATACAAGGATTGCATTTTATGTTTAAAAAACTAAGAAAGAAAATGCTGATACGAAATTTATCACTGTGGAATAGTGGTTTGCTTGAATTACGGGTTTCGGAGACTTTAATGCTGTCTCAACTTTCTTGGGATTCGCCATGATAATATAATTTGGGAAAATCGGCGTAATGAATTTCATCATTTATTCAATAAGAAAAAACCTCTTCACAATGTCTATAGATTCATCCATTTTTCATTATGATTTAGTCTTTTATTTTGGAAATACTCCAAATATTCAACACAAGTTCGCTAGTTTTTTTATTCAAAACTTTGAGTGGCCACTTTCAAATGTCGATAAATAAAAGAAATAGAACAATAGCAGAGTGAAGAAATTCAAAGTTAGACCATTTACACCCCAACAATTTGTTAATGATAAGAAATACGACTTACTGTCCATCCTTCTCTATCTGAAGTTATGTCTCTAAAAACGTTAGAGGTAGTTCATTCAGGAGCATATATGTACGATTACTAAGTATAACAAAAAGGCCTTAGGTGAAGAGCCTGGACCACCTATAAATATCTTCTATTTTACGATTAAAATGAATTCGCAAAATATCGTAGTAAATTTTATACAGATTCTTCAATCCATTTTCTCGGTAGCAAAAAATCGCCAAGCACACCAAAACATGTCTAGGCTTTGAATCAGTTAAAAACAAACTAGCAATGCAAAATTGTTATTAATGTCACAGTATCATATTAAGGGTGTATGTATCAACATAATGTAACCCACTAAATTTGAAGAACACACCAGATAGGCTGTGCCCCAACGAAAAGTACCCACCCTAAATAACTGCGAAGGTAATAACTTTCTAAAAAAAAACGGTTTTAAAGATTGAAACTAACTTTTCCGGACTTATACACTCCGGAGGATATATCGAACTAACAAACCGAAATTTCTCCAAAAATGACCAAAAATGTGATATATCTGGATTTATAGGACCTGTCGGACTGGCTTTAGTGAGCTGAAGATTAATTGGGATCATCTTTGAGACGCCCTGAAGAATATCCAATCATAAAATTGGACACTTATATACACTTCAGAGGCTGTATCGTGAAAACAATCCGAAATTTTTCCAAAAATGACAAAAAAGTGGTACTTCAAGTACCATAGCACCCGTTATACGGACTCTGGTGAGCTGAACATCCATAGGCTTCATCAGTATGAATAATACCCAATCATAAAATTGGTGACTTAATACACTCCGGAGGCTGTATTATGCTTACAAGACAAGTTACAAAAACTGGTCGATAACAACGACGACGACGTCTACATACACATAGGATTTTTTCCTAAAAACCCGTTTTTCTTGTTCTCCCTGAAAAACGCAAAAATAACTACAAAAAATATCAAATTTCAATTTTATACCAATACTTTTCTTGCGTCGTATATAGAGTTGGCGGAACCGTAAAAGTGGTGGAATACGTTGAACTTGATTTCAATAGGGAGATATCCTGCCATAATACTTGTATACGTAACGTCACCCATCTACCCTACACAGTCACCCCAAATTTAAATTGTAAGGGGGGTCGAGAAGGAGATATTTGAATTCTCTTTGCAATCGTCTATAATTTCTTATAAAATTTATCAATGGGTTTGTGGAAATAACTATTTTAATAATTTTGGATTTTAAAAATAAAAAGCAGTGGCTAACCGCCGGCATGCATATAAACTGATAATTCTGCCGCATGACGGACTCCTTGCAATTTGATTAACTTATCCGCCGGAAAAATTATATTATTCAGTAAGTTTGGCGGAAAAGTGTAATATTCTAAAGAATAACGCTGCTTGACGGAATAGTCCAGTATTACACTAAAATTATCCCGAAACTTTACTTTGTGAAACAGCTTGTGTTTTGTTTTATTACCCGAAAATTGGAAAACATATAAGACTGGGAGAAGTTTTCGATTCCTATGAGGAAGCAAGAACTCGGAAGCAAAGAAGAAAACTGAGCTATATATATAAACCCTAAATTAAAATATTACCAGTTGAAATATGCTTGTATTAAAGGCGGTAAAAAATTTAAGACATCTGGAAGCTAGGTAACTCTGTAAACAATCGTAAGTACTTAATAATAATTTTAGGTAGGTAGATAGGAAAAAAAATTAGCTGAATTTTAAATATGTAAACCTTATTTTTAACTTATTTATCATGTGATGTATTTTCAGCAAATACCAAGAGAGATGCAAGGCTCATATTATACGTTAGGAGCATCACCGTGTGGTACTAGTGACTAGTAATTAGCAAACAATGAAACTAACCACAATCATAAGGAAGGTACTAACTGCCACCGCATATTTTGTGTGCTTCTATTATTTACTCCGTAAAAATTTATTGTAGCTATTGACTATTCATCACACCAACGACATCTTCCAGAGGATATACAAACAGAAATAAGTTAGCTGGCAAAATTGAAGACTAAATGCAAACTAATAAAGTGTTCCATATAAGAAAAAGGTAATAAAATTATTCTTTTGAAAGGCATTCATAACGTAGCCAAAAAGTTTGAAAAACGGAAGACATGACACTAAGCAATAGTATTGAAAAACTGCAAACTAAGTATGGTACCTACGCTAGGTACTTATAAGAGCTATTTATAAATGATTGTTGGTCAGATTCAGCGATTCGCTCCAAGGTTCATGGGATATGCTCAACAAGATGCGCAGGAGTTCCTTCGTTACGTATTAGAAGGACTTCACGAAGATATCAACAGGGTACATGAAAAACCTAAACCCATATTAACAGAAATTGATGAAAATCTCAGTGACAATGAAAAAGCACAAGAATCTTGGTTAAGACATCTGCAAATGGACAACTCCAAGATCGTAGATAACTTCGTTGGTCAATTAAAATCTACACTCAGGTGTACATATTGTGGTCACTGTTCTGTTACATTTGATCCCTTTTGGGATTTATCCCTTTATACCCCAAAGAACAGGTCAATTACGTCTTTCACAATGTTTGGATTCGTTTACAAGAGAAGAATCGCTCGACTGTGATGAGAAATCGACATGTTCGAAATGTAAGGAACGAAGACTATGCACTAAATCATTCTCCATTCATAAATTTCCGAAAATCCTGGTTATTCACCTGAAGCGCTTTTCGCCGACAGAAAGTTTTAGGCGAAAACTTAATGTTACAATAGATTTTCCAATAGAAGGGCTTGATATGATCCATTACGGAGCTGATAATGTGGCACCCTGTATGTACAACCTTTACGCTATACCAAATCACAGCGGAACCACTACACGGCATACTGCCGACATCCCTACACTGGACAGTGGCACGAATATAATGATTCAAGGGTGTCATCAATATCATCGAAATCTTTAGTCAGTGGGGAAGCATACGTTCTCTTCTATGAGCAAGTAGGCAAGAAGTCCTACCTTTTAAGCCAGTAACTTTTTTTTTAGTTTAAATTTGCATTTTTATGTATATTATGTTTTGTATTGTCGTTTTTAATTGTTTAGTTTATGTATAAATTATGTTATAATTTAATATATTTTTCATTACTCCAAAAAAATATTTCAAAAGAAATAAAACATTAATCAATAAAATACACTGTTATATTCTAAACACTTCACTAAGAAACCACTTATTTTAATCAATAACACATGCTGTTTTCTAAAATGTATAACAGTAATCCGAAATAACAAAGGCCACTATTCGGTTATTGAATATTATAACAAAAAGTGGCATTATATTAAAGATGAGTAGACTCTTGGTTCAAAATTTCAACAGGCCACGTTTTTTAATACCATAAATACCAGACTGGAATCCCTTAATATAAAAATAAAGTCACTAGTAGAAAGCTACAGCTCACTGACTGATTTTATTGATGACTTTTTCAAGCTGATTGTGTATATGAACGACGTTACGTTACGTTACTAATTATGTGTACAAAGTTCCTGTGAGTTTCTACGAAAATGATAGTACACTTGATAAATATTTCAAATTTTTAACTACTTAAGCCTTCAAGTTTATCAAGAAGGAGTTATTAAAAAAAAATGATAGCTCAAATTCCAACTACGAAAGTACAACTCAGTCTTGCAAGCATATTTTTAGAAGGACAGAAGAGCTTGGTTTAAATGGGTTTGATGAAAATTTATGCAATGAACACTATTACTCGTGTCAGCGATTATTTATAAAAACAATTCTCTTAATGAAACATATCGTGATTTGTTACAGGCTCCATCTAGGCCACATTGTTGTAAAAGCACGTATTTTGTTAAATCATCATCAGAAGTTTAGTGAAGCATGGACGTTAATAATATCGCTATCTAGCCTAATTTCTAAAAAAGGTAACGAGAGGTATCATGCTAAACTTAGGCAGTTAATTCAGTTAAAAACAGCATGGAAATATAACAAGGATATAACGATAGTGGAACAGAACGATGTCATTGAAAACATCACTAGTGGAACAGAGACTGTGTTACGGTTTTAAAAAAAGCATTGGTACAAAATTTATTGGGAATGTAATCATGCACTTATATACAAATGGTTGACATAATAATTTCTTTCAAAAATATATTGAAACTCACCTTTTCAATGATTAGAGTAAAATCAATAACTTCAACATTCAACATTAACCAAAAATCAATGGTTTATTTACATTTACAACAGAGCTTTATTTAACTAAATCATAATAAGATATCGTATCCTTTATCATTATAAGTTGAAAACTCTAATTTACCTGGTTATAAAAATATAATTAAAACTCGAAGCACTTTTGTTTACTCCAATTTATTGTTTTAATCTCTTCTTTCCAAATTGAATTGTCATTTTATATTTTGATATTTGATATCTATCATATGCATGGAAAACAATCTATTCTTCTTTTTCACTATTTCATACCAATCCAACTTACTATTTCGCTGAATGTTCTGTGTTCTGTGACTTCACCTGAGTTCTGTGGATGGCCTACAAAACCTACTTGATTGGACTTTGACCCTTCCTTCTTTTTATATCAGCTTTGATTCGGAGCACATGGTTCCTTAATTTTCGATTGTAAATCGGATCTTATAAGCTGGAAAAAAATAAACTTTATTAGATTTTATTGGTCATAATTGTCAGTGTAGACAAAATTATCTGTATTGGATCTGGACCAAAATCTAAAACCTCTTTAAGGCCACCCTACAACTTGGGCCTTCTCCTTCTCTTCTAATTTTCTTCTGTCTGTTTCTATCTCGCTTACTATATGTGCTGAACTTCGCTGTATCACTCACCGCTTTTCATAAGTATCGCTTCCTCTAAGCTGTCTAACCATTTCCACATTACATCATTCATCCGTAGCAGAATAGTAGATGTAACTAGTAACCCCGTACTGCATGCATTTTGATGCATGCCAGGCGATTCATCTCATTAGATTTGAAACCTAGGAGGATCCAGGTCGAGTCAACCCAACTACCGCAAGTATTGACGTTGAACTTACGGCCAATCATACAAGTAAGAACTTTCCGATTTATATTTACATTCACCATTTACAAAGGGTTGCTATCTGAAGGACAAGCATCTGAACCTGAAATTTTAACATAATTCCGACAAGTTATACATTACTAACTAACCTCTACTTCAAACATTATTACCGATTTATCTTTAAACTTACCTGTAAACACCAAGGGGTACCACTCGGTCGTGCAAAGATCATATGTGTGATTTACAAATTAAAATTTCAATGGTTTCAATCTAACAATGTTTGATTTATGAATCCATCCCTACTCTACCGTTGAATAACATTTTCGATTCTTTTGAGCTAGCTGGAATCGAGGTTCTTCACCATCAGTGAAAAACATTTAAGATAGAAACGTAAAAACTGAGGCAAATATCGATATCATAAGTTTAATGGACGAAACAACATTAGTTAACACATCTGAAGTACGAGTTGATAATGCAAGTACGGGCAATCGAACCTTCATAAATACTGATTTACTTTTAGACAATTTAGCCGTTATAAACACCATTAATGATCTACTTAGGAAATGTTGTCAACTGTGACATTGAAATCATGAATATACCAATGGCTGCAAACAGTGCGACGCATACTTCAGAAAACAGTCACAGTAACGACTCAAGCAGTACTCTTAAAAAGGACGATAATTTACCTAATGGTGCGAATTTGGTTGAGCCATTAGAAAGAGAGGTAGACCGAAGGGTCTTAATAATACTTTTATTGGTCTGTCAAAAAAGAAAAAGAAGGGTAATCGGAAAACTGTCAATACCTACCCACGAAAATAGAAATGCAACAAAATCAAAAACAAATACTAAAGCAGTAGAATAAATTTATTCTAAAATATTTTGAAATTAATATACCTAAGTGTAGGTACATGAGAATGTAATCTTCTGGAGACTGTAATAAATAAATATTATTGTTAATTAGTTAATCAAGAATTTTGTAAACCTACCCAAGTACGAGTGGTACAACTTATACAAATAGAAATTAGAGAAGTTTTCAATATATTTATACAGGATCTCAGCCACTACCCAATAGAATCAGCCAAATGGCGGAAAATTATTTCTTTGTCATTGCTTTCCGCCGTACTTACTGAATGCTATGAATTTTTCGGCGGGTAAGTTCGTGCTCCAAAAGGTAGGTGTCGTCATCAAGAATTTGGGTAATTAATGGATCGATCTAATTTTCCAACATATGTAATTAACTGTCGCCAGCTAGGTTACCAGGATTAAAGAATGCTCAAACATTCAATTTCCGAGGCCTTAGGTATGACTTTCAACAGATTAATTTGGATTAATTGCACTCCAATATCTGCAATTGTGTCTATTTACTTCACTAACTCTTTTAAAACCTCGCAGAATTCAACCCGACGGTCGTGATAATCTTCGTTTAATTCTTGTACCAATCGTATTTTATATGGATAAAATTTGTGGAATTTTAAAATTCGATGAACACTACTTCGCGGTACACCAGAAGCCTGAGTTACTTCTCTTATCGACTGGGTATTATCCACCCGCAAGTTACCCAAAACTGCCACCTCGACTGCTTCATTTCTGATCGGTCGCTAAGGTTCGTGTCGTCTGTTTTTTACAGAGCCCGTTTTCATAAAACTTTGAAACGTACCGATGACTAATATATTTATTTGGATGATTATTATTGAATGTGCGCGCTGTGGCTCTAGCACGTTCATCATTCAGCGTCGGGTTAGCTCATCTTTACTTATTTCTTCCTATCGCTTCTGTTTCTAACCAATCCTCTCATCTCTTCTATTGGTTTCCCTCTTCCCTCTCCGATTTTCTGTGTTCTCCCCATCCATGTTTTCCGTAGTGTTTTTTTCTTTCTTTTTCTAATCCTTCCTGCCTCTTTAACTGCTTCGAATAATTTGTTTTCGTTCATTCTTACGATGTGTCCATACCGGTTTAATTTTTTGTTTTCAATCTTATTTTAAATTAGTACCTGTTTCATTTGGTCTTTAATTTCTTCATTTCTACGTCGGTCATATTTGGTAACTCCTGTGGTCTTTCGCAAATATTTCATTTCCACTGCATTTATCAAAGATTCGTGTTTTTGTAGAGTGACACACGTCTCACTTCCAAAAGTAGTTACTGGCAAGGTTATGCAGTTATCAACTTTTAATTTTGTTTTTTATTCAATTCCCCTCTTCCCCATTACGGTTTTATTAATATCCATCTTAATTTATTAATTATATTTGCATATATCTTATGTTAAAATGTTTCTCAGTTATTCAAAACGTGTAACTTGTTCGATTTGTTGTCTGTCGAGTTTTATAGTTGCCTTTCCTTTATCTTTTTCTCTTTGGTTAGTAATCATATATTGGTATTATAATATTTTTAGTCCAGTCTTTCGGTATGGTTTCTGTAGCCCATGCACCTTTACATATCTTCCTAAACCACTTCTTACCTTCCTCGCCCAGCCATCTTATCATCTCAGGGTTAATTTGGTATTCTTCAGCATTTTAATGTTTTTAATCGCTTCCTCTATTTCCTCTTGCGTTATTCCGTTATGATATTCCTTTTCTTGTATTAGTTCCTTGTCTTGGCAATTATGCGTTTCAATTTCTTCTTGTTTAAATTTTTCCATGAAATATTCTCTCCATACTTTTGTTTTATCGCTTGTATCTATATGTATTCGATTACTATTATCTTTTATTGCATATTATTTCCTTTTTTACCTCGTAATGTTTTAATTCTACTCCTGAATGATTTCTTATTTATTTTGTAGCTTTCATTTAGTTCATCTCCAAATTTTTCCCAACTTCTTCTTTTTGCTTCCTTTGCCGCTAAACTCGCTACATTTCTATTTTGAATATACTCAAGTCTATTTGATTTGCTTCGTTTTTGTTAAACTGATATTTCCTCCATTGATGCTTTGTATGTCTATGTTCCACCAATCCGTTCTCTTGTGGTGTATATTAATTACTGTTCTTTCACATATTTCATTCGCTATGTTATATATTATATCTTTAAAAACTCTCCAACTTTTTTCTAAATTGGCGTTTTTTATTGCTAGTTCTGCCTCTGTAAACTGGATGTTCGTTTTATCTTGGTATTTCTTCCTTATTGCTAGATCATATAATTTCTTAATATTTAGTCATTATAGCTTTTATCATTGTAGTTTAAGTATATTTTCATGTTCATTTTTGCGAATACACTATGTTGTGTTCCTAATTCTGCTTTTTTTCTCGGTTCTAATATTTTTTTATTTTATTTAATTCTGAATTATATACGATGTAGTTAAGTATACTTCTTGCGCCTTTTTCAGGTGTTTCAAACGTATACCTATCCTTCATGTCTTGGTACCAGAAGTTATTTTCTACCTTTAGGTCGTTTATTTCGCAGAACTGTAACATTTTGTTTCCATTGTTACTCCTTATGTTCTCTCAGTATTCTCTTATGCAGCCCAATCCTGTATGTATATCATTCCCCAGTCTCGCATTCCAATCTCCCAGAATAATTACTCCATTGTTTATATACCAAAGTTCATCCAGTTATTTTTTAAGTTCATTATAGAATTCAGCCATTTTAAATTCCTCTTTTCCTTCTACTGGTTCGTATATCGGGATAATATTTATTATTTCGTCTAATTTAATTGTTATGGTAATTATTCTTGAGTTTTTTACATTTAACTATATGTTTACTAATTTCTTCTGTCACCACTAGTCGACTCCTTCTTTCGCTTTTTGGTCAGGTTCGACTCCAGAGTAATATAAGTTATATCCGTTTTTTTGTTTCAATGTTTCTCTGCCCTTCTTTTTCGCTTCGCTAATGCCCAATATGTCTATCTCGTATTCTATCATTTTATCTATTAGTTTATTTTCTATTCAACATAAAGATGTAATATTCCAAGTGCATGTGCTAATATTTTCTTATTTTGCTTTAATGGCATCGAGAAAGAAGGTAGGCATCAAATGAAATGTAACTTCTGTCATTCTGACGATGTTATTTAATATCGAAACAATTGTCAAATTTCTTAGAATTTTTAACATTTTTTTCAATATTTTGTGGAATTATCTAGAAACAGTAAGAAGACAATGCATCTTTACTATTTTGAGTTGTATTTTTACTATTATTTGCCATTTTCTCGTATAGATACCCCTTCTTTATTATTCCTTTTGTTAGAACTTCACTTATCTTTTTGTTATTGCTTTCCTTTTATTGTTTTTACCACTGTTTGTACTTCTTTTGCTTTCCTTACAACTAAACTTATTGGTATTACTTATATTAATAATATTATTAAATATTCTTCTATATCTATATATATTGTCGTAGCCGTAATTTTCTTCACGTCGGTGTTGCAGGTTTTTGCGGTTTTCCTGTACACTCTGTGAATCTATTCACTAGCCAAATGGACCGACGATCGACGAACCCGCATTTTTAGATTTAAAATTGTTATTATACCGCCGACCACCTTAAACTGTCCCCGAACCACCGAGGCACGTCACCGCAACTTTTCATAAATCTCAACAATTATCAAATTCTATACACCTTTCAAAAAAATGTCTCCTATACACTTTTCTTTCGAAAAATTCTCAAAACCAATAAAAATCTCAATTACCAATATTTCATCATTATTCCTCCTTAATACCGGAGACATTTCAAATTCAGTTAAAACACCCTTTTACTTCAAATAACTTCAATAGTTTCTGACACCTAGCCAGGTCAACACACAGCTATGTATCGGCAACGATACATGGTTCGTCTTCAACATTCAAGCTCCAATTCCATACACTTTTCGTCACTCCACCTCCGCTCACTATCGAGCTTCGCTGCTTCCAAACATCACCCTCCTAGATACCCCAATACAAACAACCCTCCAGTTACTTTCTGGCGAAAAGCCCATTCAATTCCCTCAAAATTCTATACACCTTTTAAAAGCACATTTTCTAGACACTTTTAAACAAATCTTACTAGACACCTTTTTCACCCCTAACTCAGTTTCTCGGTCAGCGCGCACAAAACCACCCAACACACCCCCCAACCAGCCCTGAAGAGCAAACAAATCCTATAACAGGGCACCACAAGAAAAGTTCAACTTCACCCAAAAACATTCCACTCAACAGAATCTCACACGAACTTCTCTCTCTCTAATTTTCTTCAATTTTTCTTCTTCGTTTCCTGCTATTTGAATAAGTTTTTTGGGATTTCTCCTGTACTCCCGTAGGGTCTAGTGATTTTTCTTGGCTTTTCTTCTGATGGGGGACTTGAATATATACTTCAAAAAATTTCACTGACACAATAATTCATTCATCGAGAGAGGCAGCAAATATGATTTAATGAATAAAACATCGATAATATTAAAACCCTTTGAAACATTAAAACCCATTGAAATATTAGAACCCTTTGAAATATGGCTATATAGAAGCATTCTCGGAGTTACCAACGCAGAAATTCTTAGACAACTTGAAAAAGGGACAGATCTCTAATATCTAATATGGTAAAAATCAGAAAAATTAAATACTTATGCCACCCTATGGAAAGAGCTGCATAGGAAGAAGACGTATGTCATAGAGAACAACTGTTGGACAATCCAAATTCTTAGATCGGCAATGAATATAGTAAGAATTGTCCTGAATCTTCTAACGAAGACAGCACTTTAAGAATAAGAAGCTACTGTTTTCCCAAGGCTAAAACTAAGCCTACTAACATCAGCCACCTTGACGAAATCTAGATTTTATTTGTACATTTTCATTGCAAGACTGCTACAGGTAATGAAATGATAGTCCTCCATTAAAATAGTTACTGCTACTTATCTTTGTATTGTTATTATTTAATGATGCGAAGAGTAGTGAATCAAAGTGAGCGACTCTCCATGAAATTGGTCACAGACTAAGTTATCTACTTGAAAAGACTGGAGTGTTGATATGACAGAATATTAAATATATGAACGAAAGACGTGCTTAATGAACTAAATGTATGTAATGCGTACATCACACTACAAAAAATTTCTGCTTGAACAGAACTAGATATGAAAGTAACTCATTAAAAAATCTCCGACTGTACCAGAAGTTACTACAAAGACGTTACAAAGGATCACAAAACATTTGGTTTAACCAAGAATGCCTTAGAGAAAAAGTAATACCAAATTATATAAATATGAAATGCAATTCTAAAATACCTAAAGCACAAAAAGCTATAAAATGTGCTCAACGAGTATGGCTTAAAGAAGAATGTAAAAAATGGTTTAAAATAAGAGATTCCTTAGACAACTACATAAAAGTTCTACATTCTGAACTCACGTTCCAACTACATCCAGTATAATTTGACTGTTTAGATGACAAAATCAGAGAAAGTGTCAGCACGATGAAGCACAAGAAATTTGAGAAACAAGAACAAAAACTGCTGAAACTTGAACACACAAAACATAGAATTCAATACTACAAACATCATGACACTGTATACATACCAACACACTTTGCACCACGATTTGAAAACCTCTCAGACACTAATTTTACAGATAGTGAAATACAATTTTTAAATAGAGGTTTAAAATACAGCATACCACCAAAATTCACGAATAATATTAAACAAATAATAGCTATAAAATCTGTTAGTAGCTTTAAAATCTAATTCAAATAATTTTCTTTATGAGAAATTAAAAATTGCCAATTTAATCAAAAATATTGAACCGTCAAATGTTAAACGTCATAGAAAAAATGATATTACAGTTTTAAATTCAATCAAAAAGAAAGTAGAAAATAATAACCTAACAGTTACAAAATCTAAAAAGGGGAACACCACTGTCATATTGACAACTAATGATTATAATTCAAAGATATATAACTTTATAGAATCTAGCGATGTACAAGTTCTTACAGCAGACCCCACAAAAAAGTTCTCTAATAATGTAAGAGATATTGCGAATAATTCAAATTATATTTTAAGTGATTACGAAAATAAGTCCATCGTTCATAAAAGTCCTCATTCTTTACAATTATATAGAACCGTTAAATTACATAAAATAACGAAACCAATTAGACCTGTAAATTCTTATGTTAATTCTCCTAATAATGTATTAGCAAAAAACTTAACAATATACCTAATACTTACGGATATACATCTAAATACTAAATTAAAAATTCAATAGAACTAATCAACAAATTAAGAGCAATGAAATTGCAAGATAACTCTAAACTAATTTCATTTGATGTTACCAATATGTTCACTAAAAATTCCCCCTAAAGAATGTCTAGTACTTGTACAAAAATTACTAGAAGATAAAAATATTAATCTAGGAATAATATCGTATATACTTAATTCATTTGATGTATGTATTAATCAGAATTATTTCACTTTTAACAATAAGGAATATATTCAAAATGAAGGTTCACCAATGGGAAGCCCTATATCACCAATTTTGGCAAACATTTTTATGGACAATTTAGAAAGAAAAATCTTTGACAGTAATATTTCAAAAAATGTCTTATTTTGGTATAGATATGTAGATGACATATTAGCTTGTTTTATGGGTAGTGAACGACAATTAGATGTATTTTTCAACCATATTAATAATTTACACACAAAAATTGAATTTACATTAGAAATTGAAGAAAATAATTTTTGATTTAAGAATTCAAAGAATTAATAATGTACTTGATTACCGTAAAACATAGTGACTTTGTGACACATTTTACGGTTTCGGTTGATTTTTCTGAATCTAAAAAGAAAAAATTAATTTCTAGTAGGTCAATGATAAACTTACATCATTTGGCTTCTAAAATACAATGAGATATTTTAAAAAAAAATTAGAAGCAGAGCCGTGGTTTACAAAAATAATTGTAATAATCTCACCCCTATCAATGGTGGGACTTTGTGACAACTAGAAATTCGCATGCAAGTCCAAAGTAGGCGTTTAGTGAGCCGAAAATATGACACAAATTAGGTACAAATGGGACTAGTTTTATTAGGTTTGTCTTAAATTGGCCCCTCTAGTCGTGAGCACATGTAACAGATGTGTAACAAAGTGCCCCCAAAAAAATTTTTCATTGATTTTAAATCTGGACTGGAGTATTTATTTTCGGCTTTATTATGTCCGAAAATTCATACTTCAGCTCGTCTTTTCTGTCAGGCCACTTCCAGTGTGCCCCACATTTTTCCATGGCACTGACAGAAACCCCGTCATGATAGACTTCGGTGACGACACCCGGAAATAAGGATCCCTCATACTGTATGATCACATAGTGCCCAATCTTTGGATTTTGATCATCCTTTGCAACAGCGGTATCATTATCATCATCAACGTCTTCAATCTCACTCATGGGCAATATGTCACTTTCCCTATAAGAAACAGCAACCGAGTCTTCACTTGTTTCAGAGTCACTCTCACGCCTTTTCAACTGTAAACGCTTCTTCTTCGCTTTAATTTCAGATTGCCTTCATGTTGACGGATTATTCTTACGTTTGCGACCTGGTTTTTGTTGTTCTAACTTGGAAGCCGCACCAGCTACAACATCTGCAGCATTGATACTTCGTCCAGGAGACACATTAACTTTTTGCGCCTCTGGCATTGCCACAGGGCAGTAGTATTTTCACGTTTTCTTTGTATTTGTTCTAGAAAACTAGCGCCCGATGCTTCTTTTATGGCAGTGCCTTGGTGATCCATTATTTCCTCGGGCATCCGACTTATCACTTTTGCTCGGTTTAACGTGCATATGCCGCATTTTCTGAACCCCGTCGCAAGAATGTCAATTGTTCTATCATTTATGGAGTCCATCAGCTTCTTCAACAGTCTGGGAAAAATATCTTTAAGTATGGTCCCACATCTACTACCAAAATTAGTGTCTTTCCACTCATGAAGGATTTCCTGCATTTACCTTTCTTTGGCCGAAAGAAAGTCACGTCTAAAGGTTGCACTAAGTGGGTTGCATTTGGGGGCAACGCTATGAAATATACATTACAGTGTTCGCACTGACGAATGACCTCGATATTCAAATGTGAACTTAAATTGTCGCCAATCAGTGTTTTTTTACCATCCTGTCTTCGAAGTATGGGCAACATTGTATTGACAAACCAGTCTTCAAAACATTGGTAATCAAACCAGATAATTTTCTGGTCCATTTTCAGTCCAACTTTGCCATAAGTTCTTCGACTTATATACGACGTATACAGGTGTTAATTCGCCAGCTGCATTTCCACATATCATTAGAGATGTACATGCCTTTGTGGCGTTAGGAATTTGCTCTGGATACTTTGTACCTCGTCGTATTAAAACCTTTGTTGAACCTGGATCATCTCCAAGGTTCGTCTCATCATAGTTCCATATGTTGCTAGGCGGAACATTATCTAGCTCCCTTTCGAGATTATTGAAGAAGTTGTTTATAACTTCATGATTGACTACCGCTCTTGAAACACTGATATTGCGGGCAATTAGATTAACTAACACGTCCTTGTGTCTGCTCAGAAACAAAGTGGCCCATTCCTTTGCAGGAAAATTATCTTTTAAACACTTCACCTTTCCCCCTTTTATCTAGATATGCCTTGACTATAAATCTCAGATCATGGGACGTCACGGGAAAACCAAAAACGGATACAGCGATCACGTGTGATATAAGGGATTGCTCCTCTTCCATGGTCAGCACAGTTTGACCACCAGGAGGTCGATTGTGTTTGCCATAGAGTTTTAAAAAGAACGTGCTCCGGGAAATTCCATATATGAAAAAAGGAGATAAGTTGAAGCATTGTTTTTTCACCTACTAAAGACATTCTAACCTCTCCGCAGCATCACGTATGCTCATTGTCTTCGCTCTTATACTACGCAGGGCCTCCTGCAATCTCGCTTCCGTATGATTTGTGTATTGGCGTGACCCTAGCTGCCTCTGGTAATTTCGTGGCATGGCTAAGAAACAAAAAAAATGTCACATTCTCACCCCATTTTTTGTTAGTACCACATAAATTGTGTCACAATTTCACCACGCAATTTGTTGAAATTTCATTAAATATGGCGTCACATGCTTGTTGAGTAGAATTATTAGAATGTTAATTCATCAGCAGATAGCGAAAACTACAAAGAACACTACTCAAACTCAAATCCTGGCTACAGGTAACAGTCTTAGTAGGGCAAGGTAAAGTTTACAGCAAAAGTAAAATATTGAAATTACCTGTGTTTGATATTTTTGACACGCACAGTTGGACGCCGTCTTTCACAACACTTACTGACACACTGATCCCGTTCGGGCGCTAGCTGGAACGCCTTGAGCGCAATGCCGTCAATGTCGGTTCGGATATGCGCGATCTGTTAAGGATTTGGTCCGCCCGCTACCATGTGTCATAAAGTCACCTGGCCGTTTTACGGTATTCAATTTTCAGAAAACCAACACACACTGATGTAACTACTCAATATAACTCCAATCACCCCATGTCACATAAATTGGCAGCATATAATTCAATGATACATAAAGCTTTTTCTGTTCCTATGAACAAATGTAATTTAATTAGGGAAATCAATACAGTTAAAGAAATAGCACCATCCAACGGTTAACCATTACATATGAGAAACAAATTAATTAATAAAAATGAGAAAAAAGTGGCATTAAAACTAATATTTCCTGAACAAAATATCGATATAAAAAATTATAAAACCATCACATATGCAGGTAATATTTCTAATAATACAACAATTTCTTTTAAAACAGAAAGTAATGTTAGTACAAAATTGTTAAATGTAAAAACAAAAATATCCACATTAAAGAAGTGATATAAACTTAAATGTCCAGAAAGTAATACTCTTTATTTGGGTCAAACCCTTAGAAATTTTGAGATCAGATACAGTGAACATTTACGAGCATATAGTTTAAAACAACCAGATAAGTCTCACTAGGCAAAACATTTACTTGACACCTAACACAGAACTAGAAGTACTACATATTTGTGATAAGAAACAAGAACTGGATTTCCTTGAAGAGTTGGAAATTAGAAGACACTTTAGAAATCCACAATATCAAGTTGTCAATGAACAGATAAATCTAGTGAGTTCTCCACTTTCAAACTGTCTTCTTAAGTGATAATTGTAAAGATCAGCAGATATAGTTTTCCTGGTTTTCCATATCATTGCACAGTTATACTGATCTTAATTGGAAAAAGATATCCAGGATATCTCCATAGGGCTAATAATATCTAAGCTTTAATATTTGTAACATCACATCTTCTTCTTCTTTTTTCTATTGAAATATATCAAGACAATCTCTAGGTAGGTCACTTCTTGGTCTAGCCAAAATAATTATTAAACATCAGATAGGCTAGGAAATGTAACTTCTGTCATTCTGACGATGATATTTATTATCGAAACAATTGTCAAATTTCTTAGAATTTTTAACATTTTTTAAATATATTGTGAAATTGAGTAGAAACAGTA
Source organism: Galeruca laticollis (assembly GCA_963921935.1). Classification (NCBI taxonomy): domain Eukaryota; kingdom Metazoa; phylum Arthropoda; class Insecta; order Coleoptera; family Chrysomelidae; genus Galeruca; species Galeruca laticollis. The sequence continues at coordinate 82,198,229 of OY998180.1, forward strand.
AGTTTCATTTAAAACAGTAGAACTATATATATTTCAATTGCAACAAACGCATGAATACATTTACTGTCCCAGGAGCAATTACAAATTTAATTCGTGAAACAAAATAGATAAGTGAAAAGTTTTTGCTCCTATAATGGGAAAGTCATGATGTTGGAGAGTATCGTAAAATCATGCGAAACTGCTTAGTAACAGAAATAAACTGAACAAACTGCCTGCAAAATATGTCGCCACTACTTGTCGCAACTGGGGTTGAATTCCAAATACATTTTAATGGCTTTTAAATGTTATTTTAATACCATCGCGAAGCACAACCACGCCACTTTACGCCGCACATAATATATATCACAACTGGAAAATTGACAAAGAATAAAGAGGGGCTCATTTTGTGGTAGCTGTGTGACTACTAATTGATGCTATCATAATTAATAAAGTGTTTAAGAGTTTGTCTGAAAATATACAAACAGAAATAAGTTTGAAAGAGCAGGGGTTCTTTCGACAATGTTATTGGTTTTGTTGTGCTTCCTATGAAAAACAATCAACATCATATTGTAACTATCACTCATTAATGATAAGACGTGTTGAGAAATTTTATGTTATTAATGATAAAAAAGTTTTTTAGAGGGCGTCTTTTTTGCGTCTGTATAAATTCTCCTATGGGGAAGCTTAATTATATGAAAAGAGACAACAGTAAAATAAATTTGAAAAATGAACGTAGTGCGATGTAATTTTGCAATTTGCTTTTATCAGTGTATACATTATGAAAAATATCAGATATAATTTAACGCGAGGAGAGTGAAAAATGCGCCATTTAACTACAATGAAAAGAGTACAAAACTGAGGGGAATTTTCTACATTAATAAACTGTCTAGCTATGATTTATGAGATTTTAATATTCTTGTTATTACTGAAAGAGCGGGGAAAGAAAATACGATTGGTAGAGAAACACCAAAGACCTTTTTATTCAATTCAAAAATATAAATACTTCCAGTAGATATGTATGTACAGAGTAAGCAAATATGAGACACATATTTTTGAGGTCCTGAATAAATTGAATGTAACCATGTTCATTCCAGTCTGAATACAGACCTTCGGGTTGATGCATGGTTTTCTTTCCACCATGAATCGAAGGTTAACCCCAAAGGACACGTATTCGTCTTTGTTATAAGAGATGAGGAAATGGGAGTCCTAAAAAAACGATCAATGAGGATGAGCAATGCGTTCACCTCATTGATTGTCAAAACAAAGAGACTTGACCCGGAACGGAGGAGATCGAGCACGGATCTCCTTCTCCCATCTGAGGAACCCCAAGGAGCTGTTGCTGCTGCGGAGACTGTCGAGCCATCCTCTGAGATGGCGATCGACAGTCTCCTGGCGGAACTAACAGCTCTAAGCCAAGATACAGGCGACGTCAACCCACGTCCAAGTGAGGAAGTTGAGATGGCCTAAATAGCAATCATAACTCATCTCACCACCATCAAGCAGAGATGGACAATGAAAAGGTAAGATTTATTCAGTGTAACCTTCAACACAAAAAAGTGGCTTCGGCAACATTATGCTGCCATCTGGATGTGATGAAGGATACAATAGCACTTATCCAAGAACCCTGGATAAGACAAACTACAATCATGGGTCTAAATTATCCAAAAGGTTTAATTTTCAGCTTTCCAAGCAATCAGCAACCTAGGACGGCCATATATGTCCCTAGGAATTTGAGGACCTATCCACTGACGCATTTTTTTTCCTCCGATCTAACGGTAGTGAAGGTTGAATATGCACAGGAAGGTCAAAAGGAAGTGTTAATACTGGCATCCGCATACCTCCCCTCAGACGCAGCTAAACCACCACCAACTAAGGAACACTGTCTCAGCCAGAAGCTTAAATTGGTTATAGGCTGCGATTCAAACCCTCACCATGTAAGCTGGGGCAGCAAAGATATTAACACTAGAGGTAAGTCTTTTTATGATTACATAACTCACAAGAATCTCTGTATTCTAAATAGAGGTACTGAACCAACTTTTATTAACTCTCGTAGTCAAACGCGAATAGATATTACCCTATCTACTATAAACACTTGGCATGTATCTGACGATATTTCAACGTCGGACCACCGCTGGATAAAATTCGAAATAAAACTGGCCCTCACAACCTCTATAATGACTCGCGACCCCAGGAAAACGGACATGACAAAATATGTCCTCTGTTTAAAAGGGGATCTGCGAGAACTCGAGGATGTGCTGCCTAACAACAAAGGAGATTTGGAAACATATTCTAAAACCATTCAAAACTCCATAATTAATGCATATAGGATGTCTTGCCCATTCGGGTCGATCTTGATGGAGCCTCCACTCCGTAGTGGTGCCATGAGATTGACCAGCTCAGGGGAACGGCGAGTAAATCTTTTAGTAAGGCTAAAAGAACCAGACTCGAAGAGGATCGGAACTTATACAAGTCTCACCTGAAGGAGTATAAAAAATCATTAGACAAAAACAAGGAGAAGCATGGAAAATCTATTGTGAGGAAATCGAGGATTTCCCCCAAGCAGCTAGACTCCAAAAAGCCTTCTCAAAAGACCCCCACCGTCATATCGGTATACTATCCAGAGAGGATGGCACAAAAACTGCCAACCTATAGGAAAGCCTTCAGTTATTGATGACAACTCACTTCCCTGACTCCAGAACCACAAATACGGCAGCCTGGGAGGATGAGGAGAATCACTACCCGACTGATGACGACTGGCGTATATCACGACAGATCGTCGACGCGGACAGACTGAAGTGGGCCATCTCAGGCTTCTCCCCCTTTAAATCTCCAGGAACGGACGGCATTTATTTAGCCCTACTTCAGTGGGACCTGCGTGACCTAATGCCGCACCTGGTAGGAATCCTCAGTTCCTCACTGGCACTGAGGTATATTCCAAAAGGTTGGAGAGAAGTCAAAGTCGTGTTCATACGAAAACCAGAAAGAATGGACCATTCCATCCCAAAAGTATATCGATCCATTAGCCTCACATCGTTTTTAATGAAGACTTTAGAGAGGCTGTGCGAACGATACATAAGAGATGTGGTGATAACACAAAATCCACTGCATCCAAATCAACATGCATACAGTCCAGGGAAATCCACCGATTTGGCTCTTCATCTCGTAGCGGGTCGCATCAAGAGATCGTTGGAAAATTGGGAGTCTACCCTGGGTGTATTTAATTCATAGACATAGAAGGCGCATTTGATAGAACCGCTTTTCCTAAAATAACAAATGCACTTTCCAACAAGAATATCCCCCAAAACATAAATGGCTGGATATATAACATGCTCAGAAAGAGCAATACAAATTATTGTGGATGATGTAACCATCAGAGGCTTGGTTCTAAAAGATTGTCCACAGGAAGGGGGGCTCTCGCCAGTACTGTGTAACATGGTCTTAGACTCCTTGGTCAGCCACCTCAACTATAGCAACTACTACACAATAGCATATGCAGATGACCTAGTGATTCTGCTAACAGGAAGATTCGAGGAGACACTCTGCGCTTTAATGCAGGAGGCCCTCAATATCATAGAACAATGGTGCAGAGACCAGTCGTCCGTAAACTGGACCAAACCCAAAGAACATCATGCCTCAACACAACAGGAGGCATGAGAACCACACCAACAAGAGCTATGGAGGTAATCCACGGTCTCACTCCTCTTGACATATACATTAGGGAGGTTGTTTTGATGACCATGACACGTCTACGCTCTACCGGTTAATTGTGGCATGAGGCCCTCAGGAAGGTCCCACTGCTCTAGGCCAATACGGACTCGATCCCACCACAATATGCCTTCAACAGGCCCTATAAGGTAATCTTCAAAAACAACGCACAAGACTCATTGGAAGAAGGCGCAATACTCATCAACACAGACGGCTCTAAATCAAATGTAGGCTCAGGATGTGGAATTTTCTCCAGATCCCTAAATCTAAATATAAAATTGGCAATGGGCTGCAATGCAAGTGTTGCTCAAACAGAGCTCGCTGCTATCTGCATCGCTGCAAAGGAGATTACCAAAAGGAAAGCCACAGGTAATAATATATACATCCTTACGGATAGTAGACAAACACTACTAGCCCTGAACAGACCACGTATTACATCAGGCCTAGTACTAGAATGTCACATGGCCTTAATCGAAGCCTGTAACAACAACACGGTCACCTTAGGCTAGATTAAGGGCCATGAGAAATCGAAAGGAAACCGTATTGCAGACTCGCTAGCCAGGAAGGCAGCCTCCCACAATATCTTGGGACCTGGCACTTTCATTGGTCTATCGGCGTCAGCGACGGCCGACCTATTAAAGGAACACTCCTGTTCAAGATTGTAAAATCTTGAATTTTATTGTTTACGATACTTTTAAAATATGTAGGATATTTGTATGCTTCCTTTCTTCATTGCCTATATTTAAGGCGTAAATTTATTTTAGTTAATAGCGTTGTAAAAATATGTTTCAGAATTGATAAGATCTTTTATATTGTTGTATATTCGAAGGATAGTTTCATTTTATTTTCAACTTTTGTTAAATACCTTTAAAATATCACGTTTTGCAACAATAATTGTAAACAGTTTTGTTTGGGCATTGAAATAGCACATTTTTGAAAGTCGACATCTTGTCGTATTGTCCTATAGTTAAGAAGTTAGGAAAGATATGAAAGACATTTTTGAATAACCTTTCTGAGTAAAATTGTTACAATTCCTATTGGAGTATTCAATAGAAATTTAACTATTCATTGGCGGCACCCATAGTTGATTCTTGTCTAGGAACCCGACAAGTCAAATGATACTGGCCAATGGGAAATATTTACTTTCGTTTGGTCAACCCAATCCACGTGTAAATACGCCCCTCACAGATTTCTATTTAACACGTCTCACAACGTGAAGAAATCAGTTTCTCACTCATCAGTTCTAAACGTATCGACGCAAGTTTTACACTCATCGAATCGAGCTCAACGCTCAACAACAAAGTTAGTTTATTACACTCAGCGAAGCGAGTTCAATACTCTCGATAGCAAAGTTTTACACTCATCGACGCGAGTTTTACACATTCATCGAATCGAGCTCAACGCTCAATAACAAAGTTAGTTTCAAGTTTAAGGGTAGATGGGACGACGCAGAAGGCTGCAGGCTTTCCAAGGAACTGCTACAATATCCGGACAGCAAAGTAGCTAAAAAATACGTGACTATGAACAGGCGGAACCTACGAACAGCCACGGGTATTCTGACTGATCACTGCCACCTACGAAAACACCTCCACATACTGGGTCTGTCTAACACACCACGTTGTAGAGGATGTGAACAAGAAGATGAGACTGTGGAATACATTCTTTGCGAATGTCAGACACTCTCTCATTTTAGGTTTCATGTATTAGGCGAGCACAGGCTAACATACGCCAGTAGGAGGGAACTTAATTCAGGCGATGTTATCGCCTACTTCAACGAAGTAGGCTGAATGACGAGATAGAAGGAAGTTTTGAACCTCGGAAGGATGCACAATGGGCCAATTGTGGCCTAAGTGCTGTGGGGTCACGCACCCTTCAAACTTTACTGATACAGAAGTGCCGCTCGCGCTACTTTGTCCTTCCCGCGAAACATTTCCGCAATTCTTCCCATTTTCCACTTCATGGAGGTGCATTGTCATTTTTCACTAAAATTATCGAACCAATAATTGAACTGTCATAATTCTGCTTCCACCTAGTGTTCACTGCTGAAGCTCCGCAGCGTACTCCTTACTCCATCTGATCCAGAGATGCTGCCTTAACTGCTGTAATTGCTGATACATATTACATCGATTAGTGGGCAAATTCTTTAAATCTGCATTCAACCTCCAAATTACCTGACGCCCAATAAGTAAATGTCCAGGCGATAGTGGATTGAGATCCTCAGGGACAGAGAATAGGGGTAAAAAGGGGCCCTAATTCATTATTGCCTGTATTCCCGACAACAGTGTATAAAAATGTTCGAAAAATGGTGGAGTATTACTAACTACTCGCTTTAAATAAAGTTTCATGCTCTTAATAGCGGCTAAAGAAAATATGAGTTCGTTGAAAATAAAGCACCCGAGCTGTTTCGTAAATAAGTTTTATTGATAGTAATCTTCAAAAATGATGTTACAGACATTTTCGAAATTGAATTGTCAAGTTGAAGTTTATTATATATCTGTCAGTTCACATTTATTTTTTTAATGTCACTTGATATTTTTGACATCCTCCCGTGGCGGAGAATCTTTAACTTCTAACGGAAAAAGAAGTTGCACTGGTCTACGAAGTCTACACCCGTCACTCAATTGCACTTCACAAGCCCGCACTCGACCATCGCGCCCTACAAACACATCGATAACTTTAACCATATTCCACTGTAGCCTGGGTGTATGTTCTTGATGCAATAGTACGATGTCACCTATTCTTAAGCTCCTAGAATTAGGACGATGATTATGGTGAAACGTACGCAGCTGCTGAAGATATTCCGTTGTTCATTTTTTCCAAAACTTGGAAACCAATTGTTCCGTCGATTTCCATTGTTTAAGTATATCGTTTCGGTTGATTTCAGGCCATTTTAGATTTAGGGAAAATCCAACATTTTTTGCTCCCACTAGGAAATGCGCTGGGGATGAAATCAATAAATTAGTGTCGTCGTCATCAATATACGTTAATGGTCTTGAGTTGACCGTTGATTCTACTTCTGTTAGAATTGTCTGGAGTTCATCACTATTTATAAGAGCCTTACCGAGAGTAATTTTAAGAGCATTCTTTACTGTTTTCACCATGCGCTCCCAAAATCCTCCCCACCAAGCTGCTCTTTCGATTATAAAATGCCGTTTTATTCGATATTTTTGAGCAAATTCTTGAACTTCGCTTTGCTCTCATCATGCTCTCACAACAGCGCAGGTGATTAGCATAATATATGTGTTTATTCGCTGGTCTGCTTTATAGACATACAGCGGCCCCGCAAAATCTATTCCAATTACTTGAAATGGATTTGAAGCGGTTAGCCTACCCTTAGGTAATGGCGCAAAAGGTTCTGCTCCTGATTTACCTTTAAGTCGTTTGCATTTTAAGCATTTTCCCAATATAGATTTTACCTTCTGTCATCCTCGAATTATCCAATATTTTTCTCTAGTTTTAGCTAATGTTGCGTTTACGCCTGTATGAATTACTTCTTCATGATTTTTCCATATTATTTTTTCCGTTAATTCAGAGTTTTTCGGTAGTATTATTGGATAAATACTTTCATCATATGCTAATGAGGATTCTTCTACCCTGCTTCCAAGTCTTATTATACCAGAGGCGTCCAAAAATGGAGTTAGAAGTAAAATAGAGGATTTATAGCTCATTGATCGTTTATTTTTTAAACTTTGGATTTCTTCTGAAAATTCTTCACGTTGCGTATATTTTAACCAATATCTTTCAGCTTCGTTTAACTCGTCGATTGATAGGTTTCCTAAATTTTTCTCTGCGGGCTTACGAATATTATCAATAAATCGTTTAACATAAGCCGTTATACGAAAAATTTTCTCCAATTTGCTATAATTGTTCAATAGAAATATTGGTTTGCCATTTGGTTCTGGTATCTTGACGTTAGTTATAAATCAATTGGTGACCTCTAACGCTGTTTCGTCGCAGCTTTCATCTTTTGGCCAATTTGTTGAATCTTCTTTAAGCCAGGAGGGCCCGTGCTGCCATAAACTAGATTCAACCTAAAACTTCGCCGAGACTCCCCTCGTTAGCAAATCCGAAGGATTTTCCTTTCCAGGGCAGTGTCTCCAAACACTCTTGCTGAGCTTTTGTATTTCTTCCAATCGGTTGCGCACGTACGGTTTCCATTTCTGTGATTTGCCACGGATCCAATATAAGGTTAGAAGGTTAGAATCGGACCATAAAATAACTCTTTTTATTTTCAATTTGGAATTTTCTAAAATATATGCTTGTAGTCTAGCGGCACATAATGCTGCAGTAAGCTCTAACTTGGGTAAGGTTAATTCTTTGTTACCCTTTTGGTTAAGAGGTGCTACACAATTTTTCGACAAAAGAAAATTTATTTCGTTAGTTTCTAGATATTTCGCGTATGCCACTGTACCGTAAGCTTGGATACTAGGATCAGCAAACACGTGAAGTTCGAATTCGTTGGATTTATTTGAAGTTATACTTCTGGGGATTTGTAGTTCATCCATAGTAGGTAGTTCCGAACACCATATAAACCAGATTGTCAAATACTTTTCGGGTAAAATAGTGTCCCAATCTAATTTTTGTTTCCAAATATATTGTAACAAAATTTTTATTCTAATTGTAAATGGGCCTAATATACCTAATGGGTCATAAATCCTTGCAATATTTTGAAGTATTGTTCGTTTTGTTGTTACCGCTTTATTTATATTGGCTTTTCAAGTCAACTGCAAGTTCATCTGTAGCTGTGTGCCATAAAATACCCAATACCTTTTTTGTTTCATTCCTTTTGGGATTTTTTATGACCGTTTTCATAACTTCTTCATCGTTAGAGAACCATTTTCTTAAATTCATGTTAGCTCCTAGAAGTATTAGTGTTTTTAAATGAAACTCAAGGTCTCTAGTTAATTCCACAATACAAAACAAGTTATTGAAAATTCTAAAAAATTGACAATTGTTTCGATAAATTAATATCATCCTATATCATTTAAAAACACTAATATGAGCATATTCCACGAAGTAAGGGTCGAGACAGTCAATTTCCTAGAAGTATATTAATGGATTGCTCATAAATTTCGTTAGCTTCTTCAAAGCAACTAGCAGTAGTTATCAGGTCAACTACATAAAATGATTCTAGTAGAATATTGGAGGTATTCGTAAACTTTTCTGGCTGTGATAAAAAATGTTTGCGCAGAGTAGCTGACAGCAAAAATGGGCTAGATGTGACACCAAACGTTACACGTTTCATGCGATATGTAGCGAGTTCCGACGAATGTGTGTTATTGTTTTCGTTAAGTGGGTTTTCGAACCATAAAAACAATGGGAATCGCGATCTTTTTCTACAAGTGATATTTGCAATAAGGCTTTTTCGATGTCGGCGATTAAATCTATAGAGCCTATTCGAAAATTTAACAATATCTTTAACAAATCAGGCACCAAGTTGTCACCGGAGTATAATAGTTCATTTAGCGATTCAAAACCTGGCGCATGCGCAGATGCATCAAATACTACCCGCAACTTTGTGGTTTCCTTGTCCTCGCGATAAACCGGACAATGCGGCATGTAATAAATGCGGTTTTGTTCGTTTTCATTAGGCGAAATTATTTCTGCACATCCGTTTATTAAGTATTCACGCACAGCAATGTCATACTCAGCTAGTTTACCGGTTCGGCGCAATTTAGACACTAAACTATTCACACGTGCTATAGTACCAATATAATTAGAGTCTATACTAGAGTTTGCTTTCCACGGCAGCGAAACTTCATATCGTCCGTTTTTAAAATGAATTTTTTCCTATATATAAAAGCTTCCGTATATTTATTTTTTAAATGTTCGTTTCCACTTATACCTAATGTCTCTAATGTCCAAAATTTCTTAATATCTACATTGTCCTGTTCAGAGTCTACCTGTACATTTAATGCTGATACCCAATTAAAATTTACAAAAAAATCACAATTTTCTACAATTCTTGAAATTCCATGTAATGTCTACCCTAATTTTGTGTTTACGGCAGTTAAATCATTGGATATGCGTTTTGTGTCACCTATAACAATTTTCCAATAATGGTCAGCTCCAACCAGTAAAGTTATACCGCTAATTAACTGATTATTTGTAACGTTAACATCAGCTAACTGGTATTTAGAAACAAAATCTCTAATTATATGATCGTTAATAGAAGGTGATTTTAAAGCGTCAAAACATATTTCTGGAACCTCTACAGCTGTAATTTCGATTAGTTTTCCGATAAACTGATTCTTGAGACCTACTTGTACCCGATTGCATAAAGTTGTCGGTGCGCTACTAGTATTTCCAAAACTATTTATGGAAATTTTGTGAGTACCGACTACAGGCAACCCCAGTGAACGCGATACACATTGTTTTATGAAAATTAATTGGCTACCTCCATCTATAACTAACCGAATCACCAAGTCATTTGCGGTATCATTACGTATTAAACAATTTGCGGTCATTAAATAAACGTTATTATTTGCCCCGTTAGCTAATAATGCAGTAGAGTTATCACGATTTGTCACATTATTAGGGGTGTTATCAACAATGCGATTATTTTGAGTTTCGGTGAGACTAGACTGAGAATAGCTGCTATTTCCGTTTCGAATATTGTTACTGGCAAATGGTGGATCGCACATTGAGGTCGCATGTCGACGTTTGCACTTTGCACAAAATAGACGCGATTTGCAAAATTTTGAAGAATGCCTTGGTCTGGTACAGCGAAAACAACAATTGTTTTCTTTTAAAATGTCCTTTTTTTGTGAGATATTTATAGACGTTTTGCAATCTTTTGTTTTGTGCGTTTTTTATTTGCAAAACAAGCAGTTTTCAATATTTACAGTTAATAAACTCGCGGCCGTAAATTGATCGTTTTCTGATGCACTATTATTTTGAGTTAAAAATGTTCGTTTGCTATTATTGTCTTTGTAATTTTTATTGTCCGTTACCTTTCCACAATGAGCTTGTTCGATTGAGTCCAATTCTATTTTAATAAATTGCAATAAACTGCTAATTTGCTTATTATAATCTACGGTATTATCTGATTTTTCCGATTGCGAAAGAGAGTAACTACTAACCGTTTCACTTGTAATTTTTTGTTTGTTGAACAAAACGCGCAAATTATACGGTAGAGCCTTAAAAATGATGGATTTAACCATTAGTCCGTATTGTTGAGGTGACAAGCCTAGTGTTTACAGTGAACGGGTAATCGTTGACGCGGTATTATACAGTTTACGAAGCGCGGAAATGTCTATTTCACTTTTTACAGGAACTATTGTTAAAAGTTTTTGTATATATCTGTCCACTATACGATCAGAATTAGCATATTCTTCTTTTAAAAGTTCTATCGTGTCTTTGTACGATGACCGACTAGAAGTCAATCCGTTAATAGTTACCGCGGCTTTATCAGATAAATAAGACTTAAGATAAGCAAATGTTGCAGTATCGTTTAAAGAACCATTCTCGTGAACGACCAACCGGAATTGTTCCCAAAATGCCGGCCAAGCCTCAATATCTCCGTTAAATTTAATGAAATTTAGTTTTGGTAATCTTACCGACATGTTTTCCTGACTATTAACGTTACCGTTAGATGACTGTTGCTCCAAGCTTCTCTGATCGTTTTGTGGCGGTAAAGATTGTTCCAGTTTCAGACGTTGTTCCAATCTCGCAACTGTTGCAACAGCGAGATCGTCGTATTCCACAATCTTCGCGCACTCAGCTTCAGCATGTTCATCACTAAACGTGGGATAAAATCGTTCATTAACACTATTTAAACTGTCCTTCTGTGCTTTAATGCGAGCTATTAACGCGGGCACGTCACTAGTATTTGCATTTTAGTTATTAATAATGTCGTTCGCGTTATTCACTAGCTTCGTTAATGCTGCGCGTAAAGTTTTTCGAAGTACTAAATCCATTATAATCGTTTTAGTTCGATCCGATAAAAGATTACTAAACAATAAAACTTCCATTGTTTCGGCACCATAAAGAAAATATGAGCTCGTTGAAAAGAAAGCACCCGAGCTGTTTCGTAAATAAGTTTTATTAATAGTAATCTTCAAAAATGATGTTACAAACGTTTTCGAAGTTGAATTGTCAAGTTGAAGTTTATTATATATCTGTCAGTTTACATTTATTTTTTTAATGTCACTTGATATTTTTGACACCGGCCTCCCAGAAACCTCCAAAATGATGCCGATGTAAAAGAAGCCCAAACCTCAGCAATATTATGGGGAAGGATCATCCCATGATATCATTTCTAACCCAAGATTCTGGAGAAGTGTCTAACAACAACATTTTCACAAAATTCAATAATTTTAGATAAAGGATCTTTATTAACAATGCTGCCTAAAATACTAGGATCATTTGAATACAATTTGCGCAAAACAACCTTGTTTGGTGGTCTAGAAAACTAACACACATATTCGTTTTGCATTTTCAATAGTATCCGCTCATGTAAGCAAATGATCTACGTAAAATCCTGTCTTAATAATATTCGCTATATCGGGATAAACATTTTCAACATCAAGAGCAAGCTGAAACAAACGACGGATTGCGAGAAAATTCACAGTATTTAGTTAGAGGTTCTTCGGCATTAAATAGCCATAAAATTCGTTGCAAATGTCAACCATCTGCGGAACCACTTACAGACCTATACATTTCTATGCAATCGGCAGAAATAACGTACCTGTGCTGTCTAAATCGAACTAGAATTGAAAATAGATTCTGCTGGATTGTAGGTCCAGCTATCTGAATATTATTCAACAAAAACTATGTACAACTTTGTAGTGACGCATCAAAAAGACACGAAGATTAGTCCTGATAGCATCTTCTTGATTTACACCATGATGACACGTGAAATAATTGCATGAAGAAGTGGCGTCAAATTTGGGAACTTTAGTCATATACTCCAAATTATATTAAAGCTCTTGAGATAAAAACAAAAACAAATATTCAGGTAACCTTCTTGACGACCAAAGAGATATCAATCACTCTCCTTCATTAAACCTTTTTACCTAGAAGATAGTTTAGGAATGAATTACCACGTAATAATTTTTTTCAATACCTTTGTAAATATTAGTATAATAGAATTCTGTATTTATGCACTATTTATATTAAAACATTTTTTCATTATGTCGTCATTCGTTTTCAGAAAGCTACTGTGTTAGCGAAACGCGTCAATTAGTTTAAATTGAACATTAGTTCAAATATAATGAAGTTTTAAGCAAATAAAAAGAAAAAATATTTGCAGTATGCAGTATGAGTAGAGATGTTCAACAGCTGCTCGGTTTGCTCCGTGTTTTCTATCTTTTATCTGTGTCAATATACAAGGAAGCTATGGAAGGAATGCCTCTCTGTAGTAGCTCTCTCGTATAACACATACAAAGAGGCATATTGCTCTGCTCCGCAAATTATATCGAAAATGTACGTTTGGTTTTTCGATGATAACTTTTTTAATTTTAAAGATACGAAATCGATCCAAAAACCATGTTACAGATAATTTCAACAGCTACAAGTTCTGTGAACTTGATTAATTTCTATGCAGTTGTTTTTGAATATTTTGAAGCTAAAGGGCTTGAAAAACATGACCCTCGCTCTCATCTGAAAAATTGCCAATATGTACCTCTTGTTATCTTTAAAATGATCGTGAATATACTTTGAAAAATTAGTTAAATTATGTTTATTAGAACCTCTTGTGTAAATAACAATTTGCCTCAAACTAACTTATTGATGTTATAAAAACGAATACTAATTATTATTTCGTGTTGTGAGGCTATAATAAAATATGGAAAAAATTAAATTGGAAAATAAATAGGAAAAAGGAATTTGACATGTCCTCTTCTTAAAAACTTGACCTCTGCAAAAGCCGGTGCTGAACTAAACAAACTGGATACTTTGGGTACTTCTATTTGCAAACACACATACTTGACACGTATGCCGAGGGCCATGTTAAATTACTGTGAGTAATTTATAGAAGAAAAATTAAATTCGTCATCAATTTTAAATCAAATCAAAATTTTATTTATTCACAAATACACAACTATTTGGATTACTATCTACATAACTTACGTAACTGAATCTTGACATCGAATTTCTTATTTTTATATTACAAAAAGTGCCAACTTGGCTTCAAAATACGACTAAGAACGCGATGTTGTCACTCTAAAAACCTTTTAATTAAAAATGTGTATACATTTATAATATAAAATGTTATTTAATATAATATTGAAAACAAAACAGCAGTTTTGCAAATAAAAAATCCACTTTTGGTGGATAAATGAAAAATAAAATAATAGGCATTAATATATTAAATTAAAGTATTTGTAAATGTATGTAAACATTCAAAAGGATGGAGTGGCACCATTGCTTTGGAAGTATTTCAACCTGTCGTTAATCCATTTGCTCATATTGCAAATGTATAGATTATGATTTGTACTGAATGGATTTATGATGTTCGTTTGAAATTGGTTAATTTTCATATAAAATATGATCTAACACGACATATTCATTAATTTACAATTTTAATCAGTATTATTTTCTAACTATGTACGCGTTCAATATTAGTTAATCTTGTTCATTTAATTATTTCATGTCACGTTTACTTTTAGTATGCATATAATATGAATACACTAGTTATCTTAAAAAAACTAACGATTTGGACAATTCAAGCAACTGCATAAACCTAACCTTTGATCCAACGTTGATAATGTAATTTCTGATAAATACTGGCTAGAAATATTCTAAACTGAACTTACAGAGGAGGCCAGTCAAAACCATCAGAAACGCATGATCACCGCATGCAGTGACCTGCTCTGAATTTCGTGATTGTTGTGAATGTCGAAGTCGAACAAAAAGATGTTTATTTCCCACCCGGCCGAAAGAACGTACTTTTCGCTTTAATACACATAAATATAAGACACGATATTGCGAAAATTCAATACAAATCAGCAAAAAAATAACTTGAAATGAGTTTCTAATTTTATTCAATAAATTACTGTTTTATGGGATGACTGATGAGTAACTCCTTTGATACAAATACTATTTATCAGCACGGGCAGTGCAATATGAATCAAAAATATCCTTTTCACTTAATGTAGCATTAAAAAAATAAAAGTCATGTATGTACATAATTTTTCCAATCTTGAACAAAAATAATTATTTTGCGAGTTTGCGGCTAAGTATTTTTATTACACAATATAATATTGAGAAGTATAATAAATCAAAATAATAACTAATATAACAATAATTTTTATTCTCATATTTATTTATTTTCGTACCCATGAACTTAGTCTCCTCATTTGATCTTGTAGCAGGCATCATGGTTTTAGTATTTAGGTGTTTGGAGCAGAATGGTATATCCTTATGCAAATCATGTAAATGAGGAGGATACTCCAAATCAACCTCGAGCATGTACCCCTCAGAAGCATCGTCAGCAATTTGTGTAACGTCAATATTTGTATCGCACCATTCAAATCCTCCATATGGTAACGATTGACTCATCGCCCATCCATACTGACTGTTAACGTCATAATACATTGGATATTTCGTTGGTTTTGAAGGATTATAAGTGGGCATATACTTATTGTTGGCTCGCCGGGCACGACGTTTTCTGCAAACTTAACTAAGTCCACCGCGTATACCACCAACAAGCAAAAACATATCTAAATCATTGAAATGTTCCAATTCTTGTCTAGTATGCTTTGACATAGCATCGAATGTAAATCCAGGTAATGTATAATAATGTGCGGGATCGATGTTATACGTAGAAATACAACTGGAGCGAAACTTCTCAAAAACGCCAGCAAGAAGAAGAACGTCCGTGTTCATATACAACTCTACATATTCACCTAAGGTTTGTTATTGAAACGTATTCCAGACGCATTGTGCTCGACTATAAAGTTTACATGAACAGAGTTTATCTTCGAGATTATTATAGAAAGATTCGATAGGAGGTAAACTTGTTTCTTCAAAGCGGTCGAAAGAATTGAAATGGTCATAAGGCATCACCCCCTTTTCAGTTAACATTGTGAATTCTTTCTCGGGAACACTAGAAAACTGCGATCTAAAATTAGGAAATTCGGTTAAATACGAGGCGAGTTTATCGAGAGATGATGCCATGAATCGGAAACTATCGATAAATCTGAACTGGATTCGTGAATCTTCAACATGTTTTTTGAAGGAAATATATTTTTCTTTCGTAATAGGAAGCAAATCAATAAAGCCAGTCATGCTCTT
Source organism: Galeruca laticollis (assembly GCA_963921935.1). Taxonomy (NCBI): domain Eukaryota; kingdom Metazoa; phylum Arthropoda; class Insecta; order Coleoptera; family Chrysomelidae; genus Galeruca; species Galeruca laticollis. Next base: position 82,214,150 of record OY998180.1, read on the forward strand.
CGATGTTGAAATTTGCATCATAACCAGATAACTTGTGAAACACTATATTAACAGTAGGCGAATCCTGATAGTTAACATTACACCCCTCATGCGCTGCACTTCTATAACTGTTTTCAGGAATGAGATGATCATGATCTAGGACGTTCTTATCAGTAGAGGAAAATTGTTTTTCGCAAATATGACATTCGGTAGCAGCTTTAAACTGGCGTTATTGATTAGGAGTTTTGTTAATTCCATACGGACAAAGGAACACCGTACTGATATCATGAACAAGCAGATTCAGTTCATCTGCAAACCATCGCATACAATCTTCGCCCAAATAACTGTTATAAAAGGAAAGCATATCATCATATAAACACTTGAAGTAATAACCAACGGCTGCAGGTATATGCTGTTGTGGTTTCTTAGAATCCCCGGTCTGCTTCAAAACACTCTGCATATACGGTAAAAGCCTTATTCTTAATGTTTTTGAATTGAAGAACCTTTTTTCTCAGTTCTAGCATCTTAACGGCACAATAATTAATTTTAATACAATCTACGACATGAGCATCCATCTTTTCCGCTGTAGTGAATGGCTGTAAACATATTTCACATAAAAAGCACATTCGCTCCATACAACATTTAAGATGAACATCCAGTTTTTCATTGGATCCGAAATAGCGTAAGCAACCATCACAGAAGTATTTTTTACTATTTTGCTTGCCTAACTGCCTCGAAAGATGTCTTAATAGATTATTTATCCAAACAAAAAGATATTTCGTTAGCCTTTCATCATATCTATCTTGTACCATCAACAAATTTACATGTTTATTCATCTTATTTCTTGTAAGGTAAGTTGGTGTAGTAATAAAAGTCTTTTTATCTGTTGTTCTTGTTTTTGAATATTATTATATCAAATCCTCTGTCAATGAATTGTGTAATGATGATAACCCAACGCGTCTATCACTTGGTTATGTGCATGAACCTCTCGGTGTGCAATACATCCAACCCTTGTTACCAAAAATTAATATTTCCAAATTTTCCGGGGATTATAAACAATTTTCCGCATTTATTGATTTTTATTTTATAATGCTCTAATAAATAACAATTCTACAATTACCAATGTTGAAAAGAAATTATTCCAAAACTTCTTTAGACGGTGTACCCCTCTCGCGTATTCGACATGTGAAAATGACAAATGATAATTCACTTGGATAATTATTAGATATATTTACAGAAATTTTATCTAGCTTATAGTCTATGCGTTTGCCTGTCGAGCAGTGGGATTTTATCTTAGTAATGCTTTTAATGCAACGCCTTGACCAGAATACCATTACTTAATTTGAGCAGGTTGAACATAAATCGAACGAAATCCCTTTGTATAAAAAATTGTATAATTTCTTGGAAAAGTGAATTGCTGTCAGCAATGCTAATATTCGTGATTTTAGTTCTGTCTCAAAAAAGGCTAAATCTGGTACAGCTTTGTCTTTTAATGCAAAATTTAGTCACGTTAAACCATCCTTGCACTCTTCAATCTTTACTTGTAAATCATCCCCCTCTGTGACTTACACACTTTGCAGAGCCAACCATTCTTTATACTTTTGTGCATCTTCTAAAAGTAAAACGCCTAGTCAGTGCTATGGGGTGTTTCTATTCGAAAAAGGTCGGAAAGGAATGAAATTTTGTGGGATGGTAGAGATATTCTCGTTAAGAGGACACAAATGATCTCTTTCGAAAACGAACTTTCTCGGAAACGGTTTTCTAAACCAATCCGAAACGTACTTTCCTGGATGATAATGGTATGATACGTCTAGGTGGAAGATTAAAATATTCATCTTTGTCTTATGATCAGAAGCATCCTTATTTATTACCATGCTGCAGTCGCTTCACCTCATTAGTAATTGATTTTTTTCACAAAAGATATTTACACGCTGATTTTCGTACCACGCAATTTTTAATACCACAACACTTTTGGATACTGTCTCCAAAACGAGCTATTAACGCTGTCCCGAGTAAATGTGTGGTTTGTTGGAAAACTTCTCCCGCACCTTTTCAACCTACTATGGCAAACCTGCCAAAAATTCGATTATCTACCCTTAAACCTTCTTCCCAAGTGGGAGTTGATTATGGAGGTCCTTTTTTCATGACATCTATTCGTCACCGTGGTGTCCGCTCACATATAACATATCTATGCCTGTTTATATGATTTGCCATAAAGGCATTACACCTGGAATTGGCAAATAGTTTGTCGACAGAATTATTTCTGGCCACCTTACAAATATTTATTGCTCGTCGAGGTCGTGTGTCCGATTTATATTGCGACAACGACACACATTTTGTTCCCGCTAATAAGGAACAATTGAAATATTCACAAGAAGTCGAACGCTCTGAAAACATTCGTTTCCATTTCAATCCTCCCAGCCCATTTCGGTGGTCTCTGGGAAGCCGGAATAAAATCTGTCAAAACCCACAATACTCGCGTCGTTGGGGTACAAATTTCAACGTATGCAGAATTTTATACCGTGTTGACATTCTATTTGAAACTTGCGTCCTTCCACTCAATTAAGTAACGATATAGAAGATATTAATGCTTTATCTCGCGGCCACTTTCTTACTCTAGAACATCTGCTGACTATACCTGTTCCAAGTCTTGAATCATTTCCAATTAATCGACTTTCACCTTGACAATTTGGCAGAGAATGCATCAAGATTTTTGGGCCCGCTGGAAGCGATAGTACTCGTATTCGCTCCAACAATGTTCAAAATGGCTCGACCCCCATGGAGTCGCTCCAAAAGAAGGTATTCTTGCATTGGTAAAAGATTAGAATGTTCCTTTTTCACTGGACATTAGGACGCATAAGTGTATTAATTTATGGACGTGATAAAGTTGCCCGCGTCGCGATAATTCGTACTGGCTGCGATTCCTTAAAAAGAACCTCTGGTTAAGTTATGTCCACTCCCTCTTGCTGATGATTAATCTGAAATTTCATATTCTTAATCATATAGTTTTAGTATATTCGAGGTAAATATGTGTTATCCTGTCCCTCTAAAAATTACCGCTGTTACTTTTAGACTTAAGTGATTAGTTTGAAACATAAATATTTTATATTCTATTTAATAATAATGACTTTATTGCTGTCTTATAAGAAGACAAGTACAAGCAAAGGCAACGTTCGCTCTTAGATGATGTTCTCGTACTAGAAGCACCAGCTAAGTAGCGCTCTTCTACGTAACCGCAAAACTAAATATCAAATATTCTTTCGTACAATATCTTACATGCTAAGATAACAAAAGGAAAAAATTCATGTGAAATGCTTCTTCCAGTGCCTGACGATGTTGTTTTTTTCTTCCCTCATTCGGAATCTATCAATAACGGACGCCCTCTGCCTGAAATAGTATTTAATACTGCCTGAACCTAAACTTTACATGTTGTATTTAATATTTTTCTCAGAATAAAATGTAAATTTGCATTACTTTTTCACAATAAGCAAATTGCGTTTCTTCGCCCGGTAGAGTGAATTTTGAAATTTCCCAAAAGAATTTTGTTAACAAAAACTTCTAGCTAGTAGATTATTATGATTAATTTCTTCTTTAATTCGGATACTTCTTGTATAAACTTTCCATTTCTAATGCTCTTGTTGACGTATTCTGCACGACCTATTTCAATTTTAACGTTGCAAACATCTCACAAAGATTATTAACTTCACGAAGATTATTTATGTGATGTTTCCTTTTCATCCCTAATAGATATCTCATATATCAATGGGATCTAACAAGTAAAATTTATTCACGAAAATTGAAAGAGGGAGAAAACTGACATTAGGATTTAGTTGATAGGGAAGAAATACTGACATACTTAGCAAATCATATTTAACAGATTGCATTTGGTATCTACACCTAGTCGATTTTTATCATTTATTACCGACGTTGGAGTATACAGTGTATTTCAAAGTTATCAGTCATGAAAACTGAAATTAGATCTTTTATCTTTATAATATATTGAATTTTAATTTGTTAGCAGAATAGATCAATGAGGGATGTATAAAAATTAATATAATAAAAAGTTTTAATTATAATAAAATACAATTTGGAATAGAATGTTTAACTATATCATGAAAACAGGTATTTACAGTTATAACGAAAAAACTAATTAAGTTTATCAAATACATGATTTTGATAGAGTATCGGTAGGAGATATCATGGGCTTGTCCTTTATATCATTGAATCTTTCTTTAAATGGGTAAAATCAGAAAATAATGTCGCAAATTTAAATTCCTTGTGTAACCTGAAAAATAATTTATCAGATTAGAATATCGTAAATCTAGAATAATAGCAAGCAAATCAAATAAAATACAAGATACGAGTAATAGGTTATGATTAGAGTGCATAATTATGAGAACTCAATTTTAAAATGTCTAAAATCATGTATGAATCTAATCGATGACAAAATGAAAGGTGTATTAAAATCATTAAAGAAATTTCCATACAATATTAAAGTGAAATATTAACAATAAGTGTGGAAAATAGGTCAAAATTTACTAGTTCATACTACTAATAAAACAGATGTCAAAGCAATGAAAGGGTGATTTTTGTAGAATATAATCCCTATAGATAGAACTGAGCCATAGAAATTACAAGTGTAAAATGCATGAGAGGAAGTAAATAAGGAAATACATCAAGGTTCACCTCAAATGGATATCAATATAGAAACTATCTTATAAATGGAATTATATAAAAATAAAGTGTGTAGAAACTTATTAGGAATGTTAATTAATAGTTTGTAAGGGTGGTTTTCGAACATAAATAAGAATTAGTGAATGAAATTTGAAAAATCTTTAGATGGCAGTATCATTGTTAAAAGTAGGGCTGTAAATATTGAAATAGACACTCGAGTTTGAAAACAAATTGGACTATTAAATGCTGAGGTTTTTATTTGGCCATAAAGAATTTTTAAAATATTAATCAACAATTTTGGGTAACCCAGTATGTGGGTTTTGACATAAATTTTGACAAAAATGAGATGCTCAAACTACCTTATTATACATTTTATAATATCAAAAAGGGATGTCAAGGAAAGAACAGAGTTGACAGTTGATATTACTTTTCCGCCCAACCTATCTAATATGCGAGAAAAGTATTGGTTTACCTCAAAAAAAAATGGAAATTTGATTTTTTTTTGAGTTATTTTTACGTTTTCCATCAACAACAACGGCTTTTAGACAAAAAATCCTGTGTGTATGTCGTTGTCGTCGTCGTTGTCATTGGTCACTTTTCGTTACATGTCTTGTTAGCACGATACAGTCTCCGGAGTGCAACAAGTCACCAATTTTATGATTGAATATTGTTAAGGACATGTCACAGATGAACCCTATTGATTTTCAGCTCACCAGAGCCAGCACAACGGGTGCTATGGTATTAGAAGTACGAAATTTTAGTCATTTTTTGAGAAATTTCAGTTTGTTAGCACGATACAGCCTCCGGAGTTCAACAAGTCACCAATTTTATGATTGAATATTATTCAGGACATCTCACATATGAACCCTATTGATTTTAAGCTCACCAGAGCCAGTACAACAGGTGCTATAGTACTTTAAGTAGTTTATTTCTCTCATTTTTGGAGAAATTTCAATTTGTAAGCACGATACAGCCTCCGGAGTATATACAAGTGACCAATTTTATGATTGGATATTATTCAAAGTGTCTCAAAGATGAATCCTATTGATATTGAGCTCACTAAAATCAGTACAACGGGTACTATGGTACTTGAAGTACCAAATTTTTGTCAATTTTGGAGAATTTTCAGTTTGTTAGCAAGATACAGCCTCCAGAGTGTATACAAGTGACCACTTTTATAATTGAATATTGTTGAAGGTATCTCACAGATGTACCACATATATACTACATTTTTGGTTATTTTTAGATAAATTTCGGATTTTTAGCACAATACGTCCCCCGAAGTGTATATAACTGACAATTTTATGATAGAATATTATTCTGGGCCACAAATGCGGAGAAGTTAGTTTTAATCTTTAAAACCGTTCATTTTGTCTTGCGACTGAACACCTATTCAGCATTTTGTAAAAAAATTGTTAAATATATGAACTGTTTATGAGTGATAGAAAGTTTATAATTGTGTAAACTACTTACGTGAAAAGTCAATTGACTAGCTATTTGGAAATTTCGAGATTTCCAACAATTCCGAAGCTTTGCTAAGGCGTTTTGGCGTATTCCTGCAGAACTTTTCCGTTCCCCATTACATTTCCTGGGTCCTAAAAGAAACAACAATGAAAGTATAACTGGTTGTGAGCTCCGAACATCAAAAAGGTACCTCTAAAGTTTAATCATAATTTTGAAATTATGTTTTACTCTTATAGATAACACTGATAACAAAAATAAACGGTTTTAAAGATTAAAACTAACTTTTCCGCATCTGTGGCCCTGAACAATATTCTATCATAAAATTGTTACTTGTATACATTTCGGGGGATGTATCGTGCTAACAAACCGAAATTTCTGCAAAAATAACCATAAATGTAGTATATCTGGATTTATAGGACCCGCTATACTCGCTCTAGTCAACTGAAAATCAATAGGGTACATCTGGGAGACACCTTGAACAATATTCAATCATAAAATTGATCAATCGTATACTCTCTGGAGGCTGTATCGTGCTAACACACTGAAAATTCTCCAAAAATGACAAAAATTTGATACTACAAGTACCATACCACCCGTTGTACTGGCTTAAGTGAGCTTAATATCAATAGGGTTTATCTTTGAGACGTTCTGAATAATATCCTATCATAAAATTGGTCACTTGTATATACTCCGGAGGCTGTATCGTGCTAACAAACTGAAGCTTCTCCAAAAAGACAAAAATATCGTACTTAAAGTACTGTAGCACCTGTTGTATTGGCATAGGGTTCATCTGTGAGATGCCCTGAATAATATTCATCATAAAATTGATGATATGTTGAACTCCGGAGGCTGTATCGTGCTAACAAACTGAAATTTCTCAAAAAATGACAAAATGTACCATAGCACCCTTTATACTGGCTCTGGTAAGTTGAAAATCAATAGGGTTCATCTGTGACATGTTCTTAACAATATTCAATCAGAAAATTGGTGACTTATTGCACTCCGGAGGCTGTATCGTGCTAACTAAACATGTAAGGAAAAGTGTCCGACGACAACGACGACGACGACAACATACACACAGGATTTTTTTTCTAAAAACCGTTTTTTAGTGTTGTTGTCGATGGAAAACATAAAAATAACTCAAAATTCTAACTTTTTTGGGGTAAAGCAATACTTTTCTCGCATATTAGACGGGTTGTGCGGAAAAGTAATAACTCAGTGTCAATTCAATTTTATCATATCATAATACTCCTGGTATATAAATGTTGAGGTAGTGATTAGTCTTACGTACTCACAATTAATTATATCATGTGTATTCTCATATAATTAGTTTTGGATACGTACCTGTCTAAATATTTGTGTCCTTTGATAAATATTTCCCTCCATATAATTTCATTAGTATTCTTCGTATGTAACTCTCCCATATCTTTGAGATTAAATAATTTTGAATTGAATCGATTATATAGATGTTTCTTTGTAGCTAGCTGAGGAGAAAATGAACAAATCTTTTGATTTCGTCTTTTGCATCAGCTTTTCCAAACACATAATCACAACTGTCATAATTCTCTTCTTCTTCTTCTTCTTTGCGCTATTATTATAGAAGCAGTGACCTCTACTATTCGGTAATCCGAATAGTTACAGAGGGCATTGAACAAAAGTACTTTATTGATAATAACAATATTTGAAATATTCGAATAATTAATTTGATTAAAAAAATTATAAATATTGTAATTCCATTTCAATATGATACTGGAAAGAGTAAGGTGATCGTGAAACGAGGTTCCAAACATGTACATCATATTGTGGATTCGTCAAAAAGCAACATTCCGTAATGTTTGCTGGCACTGCATCCGGTGTATTATTACTAATCTATGTGGTTTATAGATCAGAACATTTATATTTGACGTCGACTTCGGCGGAACCCCCACCAGACCAAGTATAAAACAAGCAAATCTGGCTGGTTCACAGAGACACTTTTCGAGGAATGGTTTTTTACAATCGCACTCAGGTATTTTTAAAGGTTCACCAAAGAAAGTCAAAAAGCCTTGATTTGTGATAATTTGTCTAGACATTTAAGTGTTACTGTAAACAAAGCGTCTCACAGATAAACCATATTGATTTGCAGCTCACTAGAGCCAGTACAACGGGTGTTATGGTACTTGAAGTAAAACGCTTTGGTCATTTGTGGAATTTTTTCAGGTTATTAGCACGATACAGCCTCCGGAGTGTATGCAAGTGTCCAATTTTATGTTTGGATATTGCTTAGGGCGTCTCATAGATTAACTCTATTGATTTTTAGTTCACCAGAGCCAGTAGAACGGATCCTATAAATCCAGATATACTATATTTTTGATCATTTGTAGAGATATTATGGTTTGTTAGAACGATACAGCCTATACAAGTGACCAATTTTATGATAGGATATTATTCAGGGCGTCTCAGAAATGAATTTTATTGATTCTTAGCTCACCAGAGCCAGCACAACGGGTTATTTTTTAAACTGCATATCTTTTTCTAAAAAGATTTAGTGTTTCTAGACATCCTCTGTGTTATAAAACCAATTTTCAGAATATTTGTTGGACATAGGAAGGCTATTATCCTTTTTTAAGAAGTAATTTTATATGTCAAGTGCGCTCCTCGCTGCCGAAATGCTTTAAATGTGCAAAATAACGAGCGGTTCAAAACATCCGAAGGGGAGGGTGATTTGAAATACCGGTGAATTTAAAAAAAAAATAAAGGAGCTTAATTTTGAGTTATGGGTACCGGAAATCAATTTTACGTGGACTGAAACAGAAGTACCTTGTTCGTCACGATGCCGCAATTGGTTTTAAAGTTTTCTCAGTTCAAAGTTGGATCCTGATTCAAGCCACCCGGTTTTACGGTACTCCACTAAATCAAACACACGGTACCCCATAATACTTTCCTTAAATTCTACTTGTGCAATGGATTCATTTCAAATCATAGGGGCAATTTCTTAGCCATTTACCAATGCATTAATTCAGTATATCTCAAGGAATCGTTATACTTACTAACTATAAATGGCAAATATATCCCAGCTACCAACAATATCTAATTACCGTTATTATATGTAGTCGGATCCAGACTATTCACCTAAATGTACTACATTGGATCCAACAATAAAGAATTAACGTCACTAATTAAAAATCCACATTGAACACTTTTATACAAAAAATTCATACGAAACAAGAGGAGAATGAATAAATGCTTTCCTGAAAGATCCGAAAAAAAATAAGTATGAAATTTGGAACTCATAAAATAGAAGTAGCCCGAATAAAACATCTCATTAGATTATTTTATATGAAGTTTTTATTAAACAATTAAATTGCAGTTGGTATTCATTAGGTAGCACTATATTAAAACTCTAAAGTAGGTACTGCAGTTTCAACTTTTTCCGTTTCGACATATTATGATGATACCGTCTGTCTTAAATATTATTTGTACTGCCATTTTATGAAGTGGAATTAAATTTTTCCAGTACTGTAACCATTTCTATGCAATTATATTAGTCGCAGAATACACGCGTAAATTTGCAAGCATGAGTGATACCTATTAACTGAATATATATATATATATATATATATATATATATATATATATATATATATATATATATATATATATATAGAAGGTAGTTATTTTGCCAATAACTAGTTAGAAACAAATATTAGTGGGGGATTTGGCATCTGAGACAAAGAATACTCTGTTTAATTAGTCCGAGCTTTCGAAAATGTTTATTTCCATCCTCAGGGACACTACAATTGATAAAAATAGTCAAAATTTAAAATCAAACAATAAAATTAACACTTACATTAAGTGAGGTTATTTGTTATTAAGTTGGTGTAAATGTGAAAACAACATCAATGTGCTTTTTCTTTCCTTGAAAAATGGTTCTTACTAATTACACTGTACAAAATTGCATGTTAAAATTATCATAGTTTTCTAGAATTTCTCTAATATATACAATTTTTTGTGATTAAACATTTTCGAAAGCTCGGACTAATTAAACAGAGTATTCTTTGTCTCAGATGCCAAATCCCCCACTAATATTTGTTTCTATATATATATATATATATATATATATTATAGAGTGAAACACTCTGTATATTAAATAATAAAAATTAAAGATTGTGCATTGTAATTTAGAAGAATTTTTTTTAAGTCTGAATTTTTTTTATCATTTGAATGGAGACAATCTGTATGATACACTATTTGATAGAGAAGGCATACACAAGACAGACCGTATAATCGTAGGGAAAATTGTGAATAGGTGCGAGAAACAAATTATGTGAAACAAAATAACACAATTTTTATTCAAAAGATTAAGTATCAGAACTTTGTTTATGATAAAAAAAAAACTAATGTTTCTTTATTCTGTGAAATTAAGATAATCTTATGAATTTGTCAGAAGAAACCAAACAATATTTGTTGAAAGAAATATTAACATAAGAAAGGGTAACTGTTTAGACATAACTAGATAGGAAGCTGTATAATAATATGAATTTCAGAAAGCATGACATATGCAAAACGAATATTCATTTTGCACATATATTTGAAGTTAACAGCTGTCATCTAAAAATATTAAGAATTTTCATTTTACATGCACACTTAGAGATTAACAAATGTCAGTTAAAAGTTTTATGAAATATTGTTGGGAGAAAACAATATATGAGGTTTAAGCAATTGAAAAATTTAGAATAGAATGTCCTGATATGATGGAGGGACGATTCACTGTTTGAAGTGAAGGTTTTCAATGATGAAATTGATAGTCAATTTTGATTGGTAAATAAACGTTTAAAAGAATCACATCAGCGACAATTACGTTGCTAATGATAAAAAAAATTTGAATGAAAAAAGTTGTTGATTATGTAGACTATTCACTAAGAAGTCTCTTTTTGGGGTAGCAAAAATTTGGAAGAAGAAAAATTATTTTGGTAAAGAAAATTATTTTAAATATTTGAGAAATATCAGTTTTGGCTATGGAATTCAAGAAACAAATACATTATACTTACGAGATATACGTTAATGTAAGTAATTAAGTAAATATTAATAACTACAAAATATAAAAAGGAATTGTTATATATTATGTGGTACTAACCGTGACTTTTCTTTTATAAATGGTCAATTGTATTGTGGAAGCAATGTCTCGACAATACCTTTCAGAAAACACTGAATCATGGAATTTCATCCAAAGTGTTTTGATGTTGGAAGAAATACAGCGTCAATTCCTGATTTGGTGGAAATGGACAGGAAGAACGGATTTATTCCAAGAGAGAGAGAACCTAAAATAGATGAAAGGAACTGATCATTGAGGTGAATAAACAAAAACAGTATAGTGAACAAGGTATTTAAATTCAATTTATTAATACATAAAAAGTTAAACGAACTTACCGATTTGTGTAAAGAACTGAACTTTAATGTTACATGGACGCTAAAAAGTTTATAGTTCGCCATCTTCTATAATTTATTTGTATACCAAGTTGCATAATTGTAATTCACCCTTAGAATTAATATCTCACCAGAGTGTGTGTCTGTTGTATGAATGAATCATTATTTTAGATAGTTGAATTTCTTCAAGAACACTTGTAAAAGAGTAATGTGTTTATTTTCATCACATTAAACAACGTTTTGTTTCTTTTAAAGAACGATTTAAAACTGTACGTTGAGATTTTCATTTCATCTGGTGATTTCCGCTCCATCTATTTTCTATAGGTAGAAGTTTGAACTGACATCTATGAATGGTGCAGAGATTTGATTCCAAGCAGGGCAGGACCGTATTCAGTTCATAATTATTAAGTAAATAATATATTTTGATCAACAAATTTGTTTTAAAATATAAAGGATTTATTGATTTTGGCGCTAATATTAAAAAATGAAACCGTTTATGTTTTATATACTTGAACTCTACTGAGATAAGAAATTTCTCATGCAAGTAGCATAAATTGTTTATCACCTATTTAAAATTATCTATATACTGGGCTAATAATAAAAAGTTTAAAGTAAATCTAAACTAAATAAAATATAAAGTAAATTTTTTATTACAAAGGATAAGTCTATCCAGTTTAAAAAAATGGCCCCCAATGTAGGGCTAAAATCTATCCAGTTGATAATATATATATATATATATATATATATATATATATATATATATATATTATACTGGTTTAAAATGAGCACCTTGAATCTATTTTTTTTAATGCATTGACGTTGTGACGGAACTAATAAGGCTGCTGATATTCGGATTTATGTTTGGAATAGAATTTGTACTTTCCGTAATATTATTTGGCTTATCGATAAATTTCAGACCAACTTCAGTCATAATGTTGGATGGAGGAGTTGATTTGATACCATTTAATTACTTAATTTTGTATCCGGATGATAGTGTCTTCTCATTTTTGGGTTATGTGTTGTTCAGCCATTACAAATTTAATAGAATTATAAAAAATACTTGCTTTCAACTTTTAACAATTTTTATTTAAAACGATTATCAACGTGAAGTACTGAGAAATATACAAATACTTGTAAATGTACAAGATGACCTTACTAGTGTTTTAATGTGACATTAAGTTGAGAATTCTATAATATGTAATGTCAAAAGTTTAGGAACTGTCACATAGGAGATAATTGTTTGGTTATATATCACAGTGACATAGATGTCAAAAAAGTCTATGGAAATGAATAATGCAACAAATCGAAAAAGGAGCAGAAATCACAGAACTTTATATTTATTGTGTCAGGAAATATATGAATTTTGTTGTTGAGTAAATAAAGCTATCATTTAGGAATTAGAAAATAGGAATAGAGGATAGTTTATGTAAAACAATAATAATAATTTGGTAGAAAAAACATTTTAAAAGGACACGAACACAATTTAAAAAAAAATTAACACTTGAGAATTAGAATCAGCACACATATGATTAGGGCATAGCAACAAAAAACAAGGGGAGTTTGTTGATGAAGAAAATGAAGTAGGTATGACATAGGGGAGAAATGATAAGAAATTTTAGATAAAAAACTATAAAAATTGTATAAAAGAGTCCCGAATGAACAGTAGAACCGGCAAATATAAATATATAAGAAGGAATACTATAAAGAAGCTACATATAAAAATATATGAAATAACAATTATTGGAGTCCCGGCAATTCTGTATGGTGTGGTTTTGAAAGACAGCACTTCAAGAAGGAGTATTAGTGGGGTTGTGAGGACCAGGTTAGTTTTTTTTTGTCTTTGTTGGTACCAACATTCATGTTAAAGATATAAAACAGATCTGATAAAAGTAATTACAAAAACATTAGTACTTACGCATTTCTATTTGATGTTTATAATTGATCACTTTGTTTCTTTGTTCCAAATTAGTACTTGCGCATTTCTATTTAACGTTTATAAATTTCGACTTCTCAACTTTTATATTAGCATAAGACATTTCATCACTTTGTTCCTATGTTCAAATTTATAATACATATTTTCTGACCAATACAAACTAATTCATATTAAATATTATTGGAATCATTGTTTTCTTAAATATCATTTCAACGGATACGAATTGACATCTGTTATTACTGTGAGATCTGGAATCGACTATTCTAATGAGAAATTTTAACCATAGGCGCACCAAATAATATAAAAAAAAATATTAAAAATTGTTTGAATGAATAAAATATAAAATATTGGAGATAAAGTGTAAAAATAACTGGAACCCAAAAAGTAGATAGAGTATCTCATTCTCTCCGCATAAATAAATACATAATTAATGAGCTAGCCACACTAAAATTTAATAAATCAAAATAGTAATACAATAATATTAAAAATTCCTCTTGTACACACAAATATTACAATATATATATATATATATATATATATATATATATATATATATATATATATATACGTATGAGGCAGTTTGGGCTTGGAATTTCAATTTACTCGAAAATTCCTTTATAGAGTTGGAGATAGTGTTATTCTAAATGACAGGAAAAGTTACGGCATGCTCATTCGATACCGTTAAGATGACATTTCCAACTGACGATTATTGTCGCTGTGTGAATACTCGTATGTGTCTTAGATTGAAAGTTCATTAAAACATGTATAATTTATTAATAATAGTTACTTGATGATTATTTTAAAGAAAGAACTGCACAATGGAGAACAATCGTGTATTATATTTACTGAAGATTCATAAACTAGTTTGAATCTTCATCCATAGTCTTTTTTATTTGATTTGTGCGGGTATTTCCATAAAGGAATTTACTTTAGAATATGCGAATTTCGCCCAAACTTTGTATAGTGTGACAAAGATATTTTGTTTCTAATCAACTAGACCAGGGTCGATAATTTTTAAGACAAAAAAAATTATTGTAGGATGAAACCCATTGGAAAAGGTAGAGAGTATAACAAAAATGGAAGGAAAAATAAATTACGGGCGATCTGAGGTCGGGAAGGGGGAGGGGGTGAGTTTTTAAGGGTAAAAAACGGTTAATCTCGATTTACGGTAAAACTGCAAGTCCTATGAAAAAAAGTTAAATGGCAAAGTTGTAGGTAATAAAAAGATCTACAACTTTTGTATCGACACTTTTGTCACATAACCTCAAAATTTATGTGAAAAATTTGATTAACCGAGTTTTTGGTTTTTTATTTTTATCTTTTGCAAAAAAAATATTTTTTTACGAAATTTGGTGATAACTTACCTTTGTATGTCCCAAACATACAGTAATTTTTATGATTTAAAATATTCATTTTTCCACCTTATTTTGACTTAATATCGAAAAAGCACCCTAATTTTCAATCGAAAACTCTCACGTCAAAATATCTGCTTTTTTAAAAAAGTTGATGTTTTTATTTCGTTGAAATTTCTACTTTCTGATGGTATAAAAAAATATACAGTACTATGGTAAATGTTCTCAGAAAATGCAAATAATGAAAAACACTCGAATCCGAAAATTTTTTTTTGAATCATTATGTATAATTTTGAGCTATTTATCAAAATTTGCACTTTAATTACTCGAAAAACGTAAGATTTCATGTTATATTGATAAACAAAAAAAATCCATAAAACATCAAAATTGCAAAAAACATGCGAAAATAGTTGTTCTAAATATTAAAAATAGGATTTAAAAAGGATTTCCTATAAAAAATGTGACTGCTGCAATTTTTTTTCAGTAATAAAGTTGATTTATTAAATTCTCATTACATTTATGTCGTAGAAAGTTTTATAATAGATAAATATACATGCAAATTGTACTATTGAATTTAAATACTTTTTACTGATGACGTTATTTATTATAATATTTTCAAATACAATAATCTTCTTATTTATAAATACCTTATCTTGTATTTCTCCATTAGTTTTTGTCTCTTTGATGGCATTTCTTCATCGTTAGATTCGCAAACCTTCCCGATTCTAGTGGATCTTCGAAATCTTCAAGACCATCACCGTCTTCGTCTCCAAGATTATTTCCGGTCTGCATTGGTTCTTCATCCACAATTTCATCCGAATCATTAACTTCTTCGTAGGTTTTCTCTTGCACATTGGAGCATGTTTTGGGCATAAATTTGTGCATTTCCAAACATGTTTTCGGCAGCCACATTTTAAACTGTTACATCCAGTTTCACAGCTGCAGCAAATAGTTCTAAGCAATATTTCCGGAATTAATTCCTTGTCTGTAAATTTGGGCATGCCAGCCCCAACCTGATGCTGTCAGTTCGTTACCCAGCCAAGTCTGAAGCTGATAATATGCCCTGTAACAATGTTGTTCTGCTGCACCTTCTGTGGGTGGAAGATTGGCCAATATGAAAGAAGATTTTCTTCAAGTAATTTAGCCAGCACGTGTTTTTTTTTTACCAACGATGTTGTTCACTGCTCTGTATCTCGAATACTGGCTAACGGTTTTTACAACTGCTACGAAATAAAAGGTAGTAAGCCCCATACTATGGAGACTATACACTGTATGTGTTCTGTGTATAGTCTCCATACCCCATACCTTCCTAGTCCCTTCCCCTCTGCTCTATGAAATACCTTTTGACGGGCTAACATTTTCCGAAGGTCACTCAGCTATATAAGTAAGCTTAAAATATAAATAAAGAGGTCTCTAAGCATATAATTTAAAGAAGATTCGAAAACTTTCTCAAAATATTGTAGATGTCTTATTAAATATTAACCTTATTAACTTATTTGGTTGTTCATTATAGTAGTATATTTCGATTAGCAAGTTTTTTGTTTATCAATATAACATGAAACTTACGTTTTTCGAGTAATTAAAGTGTAAATTTCAATAAATAGCTCAAAATTATACATAATGACTCAAAAAAAAATTTTCGGATTTGTGTTTTTTTCATTATTTGCATTTTCTGAGAACATTTTGACGTGAGAATTTTCGATTGAAAATTAGGGTGCATTTTCGATATTAAGTTAAAATAAGGTGAAAAAATGAATATTTTAAATCAAAAAAATTACTGTATGTTTGGGACATACAAAGGTAAGTTTTAACCAAATTTCGCGAAAAAATAATTTTTTTTGCAAAATAAAAAAATAAAATACCATAATCTCGGTTATTCGAATTTTTCACATAAATTTTGAGGTTATGTGAAAAAAGTGTCGATACAAAAGTAGTAGATCTTTTTATTACCTACAACTTTGTCATTCAACTTTTTTTCATAGGACTTGCAATTTTACCGGAAATAGAGATTAACCGTTTTTTACCCTTAAAAACTCACCCCCTCCCCCTTCCCGACCTCAGATCGCCCGTAATTTATTTTTCCTTTCATTTTTGTTATATTCTCTACCTTTTTCCAATGGGCTTCATCCTACTATAATTTTTTTTCACTTTTTACCATTTTTAAAATTATCCACCCTGGTCTAAACTTTCAATACCCCGATCAAAAACTGTGAATTCTTTATAACTATGCTGCTAGACAAATTTAGAAAACTTAAATTTTGCTGTTGAACTTCCTAAAGATATTTGGTTATACTAAAAATATTTCGTTGAATATTTTTTGAACTCTGGAGTGATTTCAAACGGTAGGTACACATCATCACGATAAATTTTAGATACTGTAAGACCACTTATCAAACGTTGACGTAATTGATGAAAAAGATTTGTTGAATCAACTAAAAATCGTCTTTTACCTGTAACGTCTGTTAACTCTATGAGTTTTAATTTAAAATTGCAATAATCTCTAACGGTAGGACTTGTTCTGAATATTAACAAATAAAACTATTTCAACAACAATGTGAACAAATGGCCTAGAATTATTTCCGATGCCTACTTTGAAGACGTCAGTTCTATTTGGACGAATAATATATATTTTGCTGGGCTTTAGCTGTACAACTGCCCTACTGGAAGTTACGGATGTTATTTTCCACATACTGATAAGGGTCAAGAAACGTTTGTATAACTGTTATTGGACTATTCAAGTGATTTGGATACAATTAAATATAAACTTTCTTCTGCATAATATTCTTCATTATATAGGATTTTCCAATCTTACAATTAAGGTAGTAGGAAATTATTGGACTGGCCGTTTCAAATTTGTTACGACTAATGTATTAAAAATTGACTGTCTCGACCCTTACTTCGTGGAATATGCTCATATTAGTGTTTTTAAATGAAACTCAAGGTCTCTAGTTAATTCCACAATATAATACAAGTTATTGAAAATTCTAAAAAATTGACAATTGTTTCGATAAATCAATATCATCGTCAGAATGACAGAAGTTACATTTCATTTTATGCCTACCTGATGTTTAGTAGTTATATTTTTGGCTAGACCAAGAAGTAACCTAACTTGTGATTGGCTTCATATATGTTTATAGAAAAAAGAAGAAGATGTAATATTACAAATATTGAATCTTAGATATTATTAGCCCTATGGTGATATCCTGGATATCATTTTTCAATTAAGATCAGTATAACTGTGCAATGATATAGAAAACCAGGAAAAATATATCTGCTGATCTTTACAATTATCACTTAAGAAGACAGTTTATTAGTGGAGAATTCCCTAGATTTAACTGTTCATTGACAACTTCATATTGTGGGTTTCTTAAATGTCTTCTAATTTCCAGTTCTTCAAGGAAATCCAGTTCTTGTTTCTTTTCACAAATATGCAGCACTTCTAGTTCTATGTTAGGTGTCAATGAATGATTGGTGTCAAGTAGATGTTTTGCGTAGTGAGATTTATCTGGTTGTTTTAATCTGTAAGCTCGTAAGTGCTCACTGTATCGTATTTCAAAATTCCTAAGGGTCTGACCCAAATAGACAGCATTACATTCTGGACATTTGAGTTTATATATACCTGACTTCTTTAATAGTGGTATTTTTGTTTTTACATTTAACAATTTTGTACTAACGTTACTTTCTGTTTTAAAAGAAATTGTTGCATTCGTTGCTGAAGATATTATCTTTGCAATATTATTAGAAATATTTCCTGCATATGTGATGGTTTTATAAGTTTCAATTTCATCAGCTTGTTTAGGATATATTAGTTGAAATGCCACTTTTTTCTCTTTTTTACTAATTAGTTTATTTATCATATCTAATGGATAACCGTTAGATGTTGCTATTTGTCTAATTGTATTAATCTCTCTATCAAAATTACATTTGTTCATAGGAACTGAAAAAGCTCTATGTATCATTGAATTATATGCTGCTAGTCTGTGTGAGACAGGGTGGTTAGAATTGAGTGGAATTGTCACATCAGTCTGTGTTGGTTTTCGGTAAATTGAATAATCAAGTACATCATTAACTCTTTGAATTTTTAAATCAAGAAAATTGATTGAGCTATTTTCTTCAATTTCTAATGTAAATTTAATTTTCGGGTGTAAATTATTGATGTGGTTGAAAAACACATCTAATTGTCGCTCACTACCCATAAAACAAGCTATTATGTCATCCACATATCTATACCAAAATAAAATATTTTTCGAAATATTACTTTCAAAGATCTTTCTTTCTAAATTGTCCATAAAAATGTTTGCTAAAATAGGTGATATAGGGCTTCCCATTGGTAAACCTTCATTTTGAATATATATCTTATTGTCAAAAGTGAAATAATTCTGATTAATGCATACATCAAATAAATTAAGTATATCTGATATTATTCCTGGATTAATATTTTTATCTTCTAGTAATTTTCTTACAAGTATTAGACATTCTTTAGGAGGAATTTTAGTAAACATATTAGTTACATCGAACGATATGAGTTTATAGTTATCTTGCAAGTGGATTGATTTCAACTTTTTGATTAATTCTATTGAATTTCTAATTGAGTACTGAGATTCATATCCGTAAGTATTGATAAAAATATTAATCCAGGAATAATATCAGATATACTTAATTTATTTGATGTATGCATTAATCAGAATTATTTCACTTTTGACAATAAGATATATATTCAAAATGAAGGTTTACCAATGGGAAGCCCTATATCACCTATTTTAGCAAACATTTTTATGGACAATTTAGAAAGAAAGATCTTTGAAAGTAATATTTCGAAAAATATTTTATTTTGGTATAGATATGTGGATGACATAATAGCTTGTTTTATGGGTAGTGAGCGACAATTAGATGTGTTTTTCAACCACATCAATAATTTACACCCGAAAATTAAATTTACATTAGAAATTGAAGAAAATAGCTCAATCAATTTTCTTGATTTAAAAATTCAAAGAGTTAATGATGTACTTGATTATTCAATTTACCGAAAACCAACACAGACTGATGTGACAATTCTATTCAATTCTAACCACCCTGTCTCACACAGACTAGCAGCATATAATTCAATGATACATAGAGCTTTTTCAGTTCCTATGAACAAATGTAATTTTGATAGAGAGATTAATACAATTAGACAAATAGCAACATCTAACGGTTATCCATTAGATATGATAAATAAACTAATTAGTAAAAAAGAGAAAAAAGTGGCATTACAACTAATATATCCTAAACAAGCTGATGAAATTAAAACTTATAAAACCATTACATATGCAGGAAATATTTCTAATAATATTTCAAAGATAATATCTTCAGCAACGAATGCAACAATTTCTTTTAAAACAGAAAGTAACGTTAGTACAAAATTGTTAAATGTAAAAACAAAAATACTACTATTAAAGAAGTCAGGTATATATAAACTCAAATGTCCAGAATGTAATGCTGTCTATTTGGGTCAGACCCTTAGGAATTTTGAAATACGATACAGTGAGCACTTACGAGCTTACAGATTAAAACAACCAGATAAATCTCACTACGCAAAACATCTACTTGACACCAATCATTCATTGACACCTAACACAGAACTAGAAGTTCTGCATATTTGTGAAAAGAAACAAGAACTGGATTTCCTTGAAGAACTGGAAATTAGAAAACATTTAAGAAACCCACAATATGAAGTTGTCAATGAACAGTTAAATCTAGGGAATTCTCCACTAATAAACTGTCTTCTTAAGTGATAATTGTAAAGATCAGCAGATATAGTTTTCCTGGTTTTCTATATCATTGCACAGTTATACTGATCCCAATTGAAAAATGATATCCAGGATATCACCATAGGGCTAATAATATCTAAGCTTCAATATTTGTAATATCACATCTTCTTCTTTTTTCTATAAACATATATTAAGCCAATCACAAGTTAGGTTACTTCTTGGTCTAGCCAAAAATATAACTACTAAACATCAGGTAGGCATAAAATGAAATGTAACTTCTGTCATTCTGACGATGATATTGATTTATCGAAACAATTGTCAATTTTTTAGAATTTTCAATAACTTGTATTATATTGTGGAATTAACTAGAGACCTTGAGTTTCATTTAAAAACACTAATGTATTTATTTCCAAACGACATTAGCATAAATATATCCAAGAAAAACGCAAATTTTTGGAAAAACTAAAAATAATTTGCGGGAATATATGTCATTATCAATTGAAGGTACATTTATCCAGTCTATAGAGGTAACTAGAAAAGTAGGTCTCGACGTGGACACTGATTAAACATTCAAAACACAAGTCAACAAACGTATGTAACAAGAATATATACCAACTTGAAAACTCTCCACCCTCATCGATACAGAGTGAGCATTTTTCTGTGTACGGATGTTATACTTTTTTGTTACATAACCATAGGTTAGAGAAATAGAAGATATCTCATTCATTACAATGTAACTAACAAAAATGTAACCAGGACTGAATGAATCTATTTATAAATCTTATTATTGGTGTATAAAAAAATATAATAATGTCAAGCAACATTAGCTGTCCAGTAAAACTGTACACGTCAAATAATTTTTTACATTCATCAATGTCAGCCAGAACACTTGGATAACAACTAGTCGACCATTTATGAAGCTCAATGTTACCTAGAGATATCAGCTTAGTAGGTTCAAGACAAGTCTCTTTGAGATTGTCTCAGGTGGAGGACCCAAAAAGAAAGTCGTCAACATAGCTATTGTTCAAAACAACAGATGAAGCGAGAGGGTACCTACTGCCATGTCGTAGAGCCAATTCTATCAAGCATCTTGATGAAAGAGGATCGTTGAGGTTTTCTTTCCACAAAATTAGTTGTAAGTGTGGGAAGGCAGGGTCTATCAATACCTGTCTATACATTTGTTTAATGTCCGCCATAGCTACATACTTGTATGTACGAAATAGTAGGAGAATGTCAAAAAGTTCTTTCTGTACAACAGGACCTGCATATAATATGTCATTGAGACGCAAATTTAAATCCGTTTTTGCACTACCGTCGAAGACAACGCGAAATTTTGTTGTCACCTGTCCTTTCTTATAACGGCATGATGAGGCAAAAAATAGCAAGAGTCTAAAGGCTTTCTCAGCTTAAATACATCAATTTTTTTCGCATGACCTACGGTCAAGTATTCATTAATAAATTTATTGTATTTGTTTTTCAAATCTTCGTTACTAGAACATTTTTTGAACAAAACGTCTTTGCAGCGCTGTGTTAAATGAGTTTCCTAACCTAACCTCTTCTATAGGTATTTTTACAGAAACACTAACTTGAAATCTATTCTCATTAATTGAGACAGACTTTTTAAAATCTATTTCGCATACATCCGCTTCCATACCATTTGTTTTGATTCCAGGAATGTGTTGGTCGTCCCAAAATTTTTGTAAGAGGGAGTCCACTTTGTACTGATTTATGGCATGCATGACTACCTTATTTGTAACGCCTTGTGATGTAAGACAAATATTGTCCTCTTGTATGTTCCCAGATACTATGTATCCATACCTTGTAGCCAATAAAAATAAGTTCCTGAATATAGTTATTCTGTCTGGCAGCATAATTTAAAAAAATATGTTGGCTGAAACCAGAAACTGTATTTCGCCAGGAACACTAAATTCGTCATCGGCTAATTTGACCGATGAAGTAATATTGATACCCCGAAAATTACATTTTGTCTGAGTTAGAAATTAAGTAAAGTTGTCTACCACAGAAAACAGTGCATTGCTGCTGAAATTTTCGTGTCTCGAGTATAATGATAAATTGACAGCTTTAGTGATTGGCTTTTGAGCTTGACCAATCGCTGTGACATTCACATCATAATTAAATGAAGGAATCTTTAATCTATTCAATAAATTTGTCTTTATGAAAGAACCCTAGTAGAAATTTATCTTGGCGCAATATTGGCCAGATGTTGTCGCCAATATTCGACAATATTGGAATTAGAAAAAAATGTTAACGCTTTCCAATGCTCAACCAATATTGCAAAGGCAATATTAGAAAAAAAACTAGATCCTGTGTATATCCAATATTGGTGATATATTGTCAATATTGCACCAATGTCTTGCCAACATTCACAATAAAATATTGGCGGTATATTGAGAATCAATCTAAGGCCAATATTGCGTAAATATTGGAATCTTACTGCAATATTGCGCCAAAATTCCAATATTGGGGCGATGTTGCGCCGATATATAGCCAACATTCGGTTCTACTAGGGAAACTTGGCTGCCACTGTCAACCAAACCTCTAGCTATGACATAGGACCCGTCTTGAGCCTTGAAGTTGGTAACAAAACCATAGAATTGCTATGTTCACTACTACTACTACAATTGGAAAAATTGCAAACATTTTTTTCAAAAAGCAATTAAGAGTTAAGCTCTTTACTTTTGCATATTGAGCACTTGAAGTGGTATTTACATTTATTAACATGATAATTTAAACAGATTTTACACAATTTTTTTATGAGCAATGTCAATACGCTCTTGTGCACTCAGTGCTTTATATTCATTACAATTAAACAATTTGTGATCTGGTTTGTTACAAAATTTGCAGGTTTTTGAGCTATCACTAACATTGGCCAAGTTCACAGCTTTTGTATTAGATTTGGACGACTTATAAGCTGTTAATTGTGTCTCTTCAAAACTAGTTGCCCTTCTCTCTAAAAAAATTAACAAATTTTCTGTTGTAGGTAATTTGGTAGCATCTTGTTCAGAGTGATTAACTCTGGAAGTCAAAGGGTCAAGTTTTCGCAGAAGAAGAGGTATAATGAGCATATCCCAATGTTGAATTTGCTGCCCCGAGTTATGTAGAGCCCCCAAATGTTGCCTTACTATAGATACAAAGTGTCCAAGTTCGGATGAGGTCCCTTCTGAGATTAGCTGGTAATCCAATAACGAATTTACATGATGAGTAATTACTAAGCATTTGTTGTCGTATCTTTTATCTAAAAGATCTAAAGCTTGCTTATAGGATTCGTTCGTTAATGGTAAACCATCTATTAATGAAAACTTTAAGATACCTATTGAGATAGAACAATTTTTGCACTGATGTTAATGAAGAATCTTGATCAACAACAGCTTTAAATATGTCCCGAAAAGGTTTGTAGGTAGTAATGTTGCCATTGAATGGCGTTGCATCTAGTTTTGGAAGCCTGCTGGGATGAGTCTTGTCTGGAGTTCCATTATTGGGCTTCGGTTTTGGACAAATTCGCTTAATTTCCGTCATAATTCTAAAAAACCTCTCTTCTGTTTCATCCTCTGAGCCAGGTTCCTCATCGTTTATGATTAATAAGTCAAGACACAACTGTTTGTAATTTGTCAAGCCTTTTTGTAACTCCTCCCTTCGGACCTCTATGCCTACGGTACCTATAAGCACTTGGGCCTTTCCTCGTTTATGAAGGTTTCCGTACGTGTTAACAGCGATTTCAACAATCCTATTGCCTTTCTAATTCGCTTTGACTCGTCTTCCTTTGGCGGCATCGAGATTTTTACCGAAAACTCAATGTAAACCGTTTGAGCTTCGCTGAACTATACGCAACAAAACAATACAATCAGTTCTTTTTTCTTCTTTATCGGAACTGGCTTCAAATTCGCTAAGGATGGGCAAGAATGAAAGAGATGACGTGATTGAATGGAATGACTCGTTCGGAAAATTTTACGCTCAATATTTTTCATTTACTTACTATTGACGGCGTCTTCCGTTGAAATATTGCTGATTCCGATTTGCCTCTTGCCTTTCATATGTTGTCTCACGCACTCCCCAGGCGACACATTAGGCACACTGCCAAAATGGTATGAAATCTGACGGAACCAACATAAACTATTATTTTTCCAGGTACACTGTATGTCGACTTCGTCAATGCACCCATTTTATGTTGCAAAGAATCGATTGAATCTATAAGAACTAGAAATACGTTAGAAGTAAGAAGATCTTGGGTTTGGTACCACATCGACTGATCCTAGAAGAACTAGAATTAAGCTAGAAATAGAAAGATGATCAAAATTTTCCTTCTATAAGTACTTTTCTCTCCTTATTTTCCTTTCGATAGTAATTTTATGAGTGATATACATATTAGTACCCTAGATATATTGTTAGAAAAAAGTTTATCACTTAGCGAACCAGATAGTCCTATAGAAAACAGTTTAAAAATTACTCTAAATTTAGAAATGTCTATCCCATCAGTAAATTACCAATTGCTAAAATTATATTCAGATTCTATTCCTTATTATGATGGAAACTCTCATACTTTAACAATATTTATTGGAAATTGTGAAAGTCTATTATCAGTATTTGCTAGTGAAACTGACATAGCTTTAAATACATTTTTATTAAAAGCTATCTTGGGTAAACTTGCAGGACGTGCACAAATATTAATTGGTTCTAGATTAGAGTTGAGAACATGGAAGGATGTTAAAGACGCTTTAGCATTAGGAATTTTGGATTTATTGCCCGTAGTAATGTGCACGTTAATCTCAATATATCAACAATTTGTTGTCTTAAACTTTTTTCGAAAGATTGTGATAAGGCTAAAAATGCATACATATTAATTACACGATATATTATATTAAATATAAACAATATATTATATTTTTAGTGAAAGTTTTGGATCAATACAAAGCTGTAGCTTTTTATTATTTCCTGCACACAGTTCGCGCTATTTCACATGTTGCATTCAACTTCGTAGCCTATGGTGAAAAAACTTCACAAAAAGTAAGTTTCTTGTTACTATGAGTTTCAATATTGAGTGAATAAGTACAATGTGAGACCAGCTGTTACATACGAACTATATAAGAGATAGAAAAATTCTGCTAACACGTTTCAGACATCCGAAAGCATGATTTCATCTTATACCGGGTTAAATATTTTAACTTCTAGCATCTTTAATCTTGTAATAACTAGTTTTTGCCTACTTATATTAAATAGTATACGAGCGCCACTAGAACTTTCCAAAAAACTTGAATACTAAAAATTACCAAGTGGATAGTTTATTTGGTTGATGTCTTGAAATAACTTTCTTTCCCATTTGGTATATTCTCCTGAGATATTTGCTTCTAGCTTGTTATTTCTCCATATAAACTGTACCAGACCATTTTTGTGTTTGTGGTATTCTTCCTACAAAAACCTACGTTTGTTCTTGTAATGTCTATATTTATATTCATTCATTCCTTGTCTTTATACGTGCGGATTCGTCTCTCAGAACTGTTTATTTTGTTTTTGTTTATAATTCACTACTTTGGCTTGATCACTGAACTCATTCGTCAAATCTTGCATTTGATGGCTGATGCGAGATATCTTCGAATTCCAGGTCTTACATCTCAATCTCAAATGTTCATAGCCTCATAGCCCGGTAAATTTCCTATGCTGTCTGACTCCAAATCATATGTGAAACTTCTGCGAGTTTACCTGCATTTGCAGTTGATGCCTTTGTTTCTGGGCTCTAATTTGGGCAAATATCCTACTGCGCAAATTCAATTAAACTTTTTTATCAATCTACACACATTAGATCTTGTGAGGGGATTTCGGTAGGTCAGTTACGTTGCCCCCCCCCCCCCATAGATAGTTACAACAACATATTTGGTTGTTATGCACTCCTAATGTACCAATATGCTCCACGAATGATTTTTTTGCACCATGTTCCCCGAGAGACAACAGCTATTTGTTTGTGGGGGGAAGGGGGTGTGGCAAATAAACTCTAGCCCCTCCCCCCAATCGGAATTTTCAAGTTTTGTACTTTGAACCATCAAGCGCTTGTAATGAACTATAATGTTCCATCAAAAAAAGATTTTGCACCCCTTCCCACAGTTAGTAGTATCGCATTATTCAGAGTAAAGTTGCCCCCCCCCCACTACCAACAAAATTCTTCCTCCCCTACTTAGTTAAACCTCAATATTTAAAGTAAAGTGCCCCCCCCCCCAGTGATAATTAAAAAAAATGGTATCGGAATCCACTTTAAATGCACTCTTATGCACCACCAACAAAAACAAATATCTGCTCCACCTAATTAGTTAAACCTCATTATACATAGTAAGGCAAGACAATTTCTGAAACAAGTTTAGGGCAATGGAATCCACTACTAATGCACTCATATGCACCATAAACAAAATCAAAATCCCTCCTCCCTTAGTTAGTTAAACCTCATTATTTAATTGAAGTTGCCCCCTTTCCAATTACAACTTCCAAAAAAAATTATGGTAACGGCTTCCACTCCTTATGCACTATTCAGAAAGTGGGTCAGAAAGTGTCTGTTCATCGGTTGTTTGAAAAAAATCGTTTTTTTTTTGTTTAGTGAGTAGTTTTCGTATGCTACCAGGAAAAATGTTGTAAACCTAATATATGAGTAACGTGACCTTTTGCACTGCTTCGGCAAAGTACTATAAAATGTGAGGAGAAGTCAGAATTTCGGCTACCAAACAACACCTAAGTATATATTGCAATGCATGCTAGGCCTAGGGGTTTCATCTCTCTTAAAGTTATTCAATTGAAGTCTCTACAAAGTATACAATCTTTTAAATCGTATGCTGGGGAGGATCTCATGTTGTATGTGCTTGTATATGTATATTGCTTTCGCGGTTCTCAATGACGCCGTACCTGCATTTTCCAATGAGATGAATAATCAAACAACTTTGTATATAAAAGAAATAGTTATAACCTTTTTATTGAAATAAATTCCCTAAAAATAGATAACATTTCGAAAAAATATCATGTATTTACATTTATAGCATTTACTACAGGTTATCTATATCTGTTGGAGGGTAAATCGCTGATCCGATAGTTCAATAATAATTTAGCGAATAGATAAAATTTTGCGGCTCGTGAAGTCAGCAGTTGATATGTAAAATTTCTTACTTACAGAGAGCTTCACGTTCACTTAACGATCTTAAAAAAATGGCGATAATTTTAAAAAAGCAATCAAGAAGACACAATGAGAAGCAGTAAAAAGCACTAACGAAATACTAAATATCTTGACCTTGACGATCAAATTTCTTTGAAACTTTCAAAGCATTAAAACTTTTTTTTTATTGTTCACGTCTACAAAATTTACTTTGTGATGTCGAAAACAGTTTCACAAAATAACCATTTCCGCATCTTTTTGTAAAGTTGGATGCACTGTTCAACTTACGGCAAGGAGACTGACAGCTGACTTGAACATTTTTCAGATTGTTTTCTACAAACCACTTTAAAAACCGGTTATATGCCTTCTAATATTTTTGTTTCCATTTTTCAGGTAATAAATCATTAACTGCATTATCAGTAATATTGTGAAGTTCTGGTGGAGTGCATGTTCGATGTTTAGTTCCATATTCATAAATTCCTAACTATGTATACCCTGTTTTTAAACTATATATAGTAGAAACGCTGAGTATTTTCCATCACGTGACTGATACGATATCAACAATATGCATCTTAATCAAAACAATACGCCAAACGCTTGTATTGAGCTTCGCTCTTTTTCTGTTATTAGAAGACAGTACCAACATAGTATGTGTTGAATAATATCGACAACTAAGTCACGTGATGGAAAAGCCTCACCGTTTCTATTGAGTAGCTTTGAACATTCAAATTTAAAATTTGAAAACTCTGTTAACTGTCCTTTATATATTATATGAGGGTTACCAACATAAATAAGCACAAAAATCCCTAATTACAATTTTATTTTTATTTACTATATAATGAAAGTCTGCACGTTTATTATAAAAAATAGTATCTAAAACTCGTATCACAATGACTTTTTGTAGTTCTCGGGCGTTGTTTCGCGGTTCGTTACGCCAACCGCACTCGTACTACAGTCATTGCGAGCCTTGTTTTACAATAGTTTTATATCATCGAGAGGCACTAACAAAGCATTAACGTATAAGAAAAGATGTTCTACGATAAATTGTGGCTGCTGCCCACAAAAGAAGATAAAATTGAATATCTCTAAAACTAAATACGTATCAATAGACGCAGTAACAAGTCTTAACATTTACCCCTGTGAAATTTTACACGTTAGCTGATGGACTCTTACGCATAATAAAGGGCACAACTTGGTTCTAATAAAATATAGTACAGAATATAGCAAACTCTTTAGATTCTATATCTTATGTACGAACTTTTGGCAAAATTTTAAATTATCAATCATTGCCGATTTAAATACATTTGAAAAATAGGATTTTTTAAATTTTACATTTGCAGCCTTGTGGACAATGTATGAAAGGTAGTGACTTAACTTGATATGCCACTAAATTTAAATGCTATATAGGATTATTTGTATTCTTACTTCTTGATAAGTTAAACATTTTCCGCGTTTCTGATGACTATCATTCATTATACATTTCCCGAATATTGTTGGGCCTATGAGCGAAGGCGGGTCCTCTGTATGCAACAAAACCCCTCAAAATGTATTGAAATTCACCCACGTGAATCTTTCTTGGTATTTCCTCCAATTTGCACTTGATCGCACACATTTTAGTACTTGTTCATATCAGTTACACAAAAAAATGGATTAAAATAGAGACTTCTTCGCACCCCTCATTATTGCGACATTGGGCAAAGTAGTTCGGCATAAAATATTCTTTGATCTGTGCCTCTAACTTATAAATGTTTTGCAATTCCACGTCCAAAAGTGGAGCAGGTTCAATCTTTTTATGCTGCCACTTTAGAAAATGCGTTTTTCCGATCATTTTTTAACTCGGAAAGTGCGCCGTTGCCGGTCTAGATCGGAAAATTGACTGCTCGGTAAAGTGGCAGAACTGCTCGGTAAAGTACCTACCTTCCCGAGTTCCTATGTCAAAATGTTCATTAAAGACAAAATACCAGCATCTAGCCAGAGAGAATTTTCGAAGGGTATGATAAATATTACAGTTGCCATGACAATACCGTAGCCATCTGTCAGTAGTTGTTTTTGACGTTTTGATGCACGTTGTGTATTATTATAAGTTTCTAAACCATTTAAAAGTGAGTAGTGATGAAAGTGACATGGAAAACGTTCCTTTCGAAATTAAAGAAGCGGCAGCTGCCGCCACTAATGCATTATTACGAACAAAATCCAAGGAAAGTTATGAAAAAGCCTATGAATTTTTCGAAAAACGGTACGAAGAAAGAAAAATAAAGGTAGTAAATGAAGATGTTTTGTTAGCATATTTCGCTATAAAATCAAACACACTTAAATCATCAATTGTATGGAGTTTGTATTCAATGCTCAATACAATGTTAATGAGCAAGAAGGACATTGAGAAAGTAAACTTCCGATGTTATTAACTTTTTTTAAAGAAAACATATGTGGGATATAAAGCGAAGAAGTCCAAAGTTTTTAGTGAACAAGAAGTAAATACATTTTTGACAGAAGCCTCAAGTCATGAGTATCTCGCTATTAAGGTATTTTCAATAATTTTTAGTGGCTGCATTTAAAATTTTGACATTGGCTTGACCGGCGCATGTCGCCGTGATGAATTAATAAAAATGGCCGTTGATAACGTGCAAGATAAAGATAATATGCTAATAATAAACATTCCTAACACAAAAACAAACATACAGAGGACATTTCTCGTTGTCAACAAATTCCATTCAGAATTATATAGAACATATTTAGCCCTACGTCCAAATCATTGGCCATTGTTTCCTCAGGATTTCAGCTACATTACTGATTGATACAGGTGGAAGTTTAACAAGTTTGAAACGCCACGGAGGATGGGAATATTCGACTGTGGCAGAAAGTTACATCGAAGATTCAATTCAGAACAAATTAAAAACAGCTAAAAAAATTCTTAACGTAGAAAATAAACAAAACTAACCTGGAATATCGAGAATCGAATCCAATATTATTGATAACAGAAATATTATGATTCCTAAATTAACTGGAACATCAACGTTTAATAATTGTACTTTACATAACTGCACATTCAACATAAATATTAATAATAAATGAGTTAAATTTTGTTATAAATTTTGAGCAATAAATATTCTGTTCCTATATTATTGTCAAATTATTGGTGGCTGCACAAAAAATATTGTACGCGCCACACTCGGAAAGTCTACTTAGTATCAATTTGCGAGCTTGACACTTAAATAACTATTCCATATGCACATTCGTAACAGTAGCTGCGTTTTAGTCCTGAATGAAAGTCCATTATTTTAATCAAAAGGTTTGACATCTTAATTTGTTCATCAACAGAGAATGTATTTTGGGTTTCTATTACATACAAAAAGTTTATAACATAACTTAGCTCGAATCCTGTAAATTTTTCTATTTACACCCTCGTTCATAATAGTACCTACATAAATTACTGCCAGTTCGCTTTGATTTATGGCAAGTGAGGTTAACAAATCTTTACAAGATTGACTATCGCAGAAACCACTTGCGAGTATTTGAACCACCGAATCAAATCCATAAGTGTTGGATAGTGTAATATAGCATTTATTGGTTTTTATAGGTGTGAGGCCTTCTAGGTTGCAGTTTCGCATTATTTCAACCCTCCAGTACTCTTTTGTTAAAAAAGTCAGTCGATAAAAACTCTGCAGGTTCCAAGTAGGTTCTTTTTCTCTTCTTAGATGCCATATTTTTCTAATTTTCAACCTGATTTTACTCCATGTATTTTTTTATGAAATTTTCATTAGGGGGGGGGGGAAGTCAACTTCACTTTAAATAATGTGCTAAGGTCTATCCCAATGGAGTTGATAGCATGGATCGGGGGTTCGGACCATAGGCGCGACGGAACTACACAGAAAAAAAGAAAGTATTGAATCAAAAAAATATATTTTAGTCAAACAAATTTGTTCTTTCAATATGGCGTAATAAACCTATCATTTGAAAGAAAACACTAGTTTATTTGGATTCCAATACCAATATTTGTTTGATACAAAATAATATCAGATGATGTCAATTGTTATATTTCGTCCATTCAATTCTTCGGGTTAATTTGATGCAAGAATAATTTCACTCTCATCTGAGAATGTATTCGACTATCGAAGCAAATAAACAATTTTGTATATTCAAGAATATTAAATACTCAAATGAAACAAATATTTGAATTTTAGAATACATATTGTTTGGTTAAATACCAGACTGTTAAAATGAAAAAAATATTGTTGATTTTGTTCAAATATTCATTTAATTTCCGTTGTATTGAATCAAGATCATCGCTATTTGAAACAAATGTATAATAAGGAATTGATTTAAAATTATACTTGAATGATGAGTGTGAGTTACTCAAGTGAAAAAATATTTTTTTAATTGCAAAAATATATTGTTTGGTTCAAAAGCATGCCCCCTGGAATGAAGAAATAGTTATTTGTAAAACAAGTGTCACACTCGTTTTGTAGTACGAGTACTACAGAAAGTCATTGTGACACAAGTTTTCACAACATTTTTTATAATTCGCATTTATTTGATTTTTTAAGTGAAATAGAATTACATTTAATCCCTGTTGTTAAACTAGGAGGAGTGGTTTGAATTTGAGTTGGCAATTCTGTAGACTCCTGATTGGTCAGATCACAGATGGTTTTATTTAGCACATTTGACTTTTGACATTTATCACCGAATAATTGTGTAAATTGGAAACCAACTTTCATTTAAGCAGACAGAGAGTGATTGTTTGTTTAAAAAAGAGCTTCTTCGTATATGCTTGCGATCTATTTATATAATATCATGAACAGAATTATTTCTATAATACACCCTCACGTAGATATCTGGTAATTTATCCCAAAAGATGAACGTTATGTATTCCTTATATATTGATCCTATACAATATAAAAATAAACAATTGACAAATCATTAATTTATTAATATTTTTAATATATAATTTGTTGAAATTTACCTTTAAGACCATTTAATATAATAATTTGCTAGCTAGAACAACGCTAGACCATTCTATGATTTATTTCAAGGTTAAAGTCAAATGTCAAATAAAAAAATATATACCATACAATAACCAACTGCATGACACTAAAAATTACTAAAAGAGTGTTCAAAAGACTTCATTGTGACACTGTAAACAATGTTATAATGGAGTCTCTTTTATACGCGAATCATAAAAAATATTTTTTTATAATTCGCGTATAAAAGAGACTTCATTATAACATTGTTTACAGTGTTACAATGAAGCTCTTTGAACACTGTTTTAGTAATTTTTAGTGTACAGTTGGTTATTGTATTTAGTTACATTTTTATTTGACATTTGATTTTAACCTTGACACAAATTATAAATAAAATGATCTAGCGTTGTTCTAGCTAGCAAATTATTATATTGAAAGTTCTTAAAGGTAATTTAGAATGATTTATATATCAAAAATATGATTGAATAAAGTACGCTAACGTTTATTTATCAATGATTTGTCAATTGTTTATTTTTATATTGTATAAGATCAATATATAGGTATACATAACGTTCGATTTTTGGAATAAATTACCAGATATCTTTGTGAAGATGTGTGTGTGTGTGTGTGTGTGTGTGTGTGTGTGTGTGTGTGTGTGTGTGTGTGTGTGTGTGTGTGTGTGTGTGAAATTTTGGCCGTAGAAAACTCAGTTCTTAGCCACAAAAGTTATTTAATCTTAATGTTCAACTTTATATTGAAATTTTTGCGCTTTTAAATAGCTCAACTAAGGCGTCTAAAATAGGTTTTTCGTTTAAACTTAATAGGTGAGTTAAATTTGTCGGTAAAGAAATATTGTGATTATTGAGAAAATTTAGAAATATATTTATTTGATATTGGTGATTTCTACAGGAAAAAATTAAATGGTTAAGATAAGCTATTGAACTATTGTCACATGAACATATAGAAGAGCCTATAATTCCTATTTTAGCAAGGTCATGCCATACACTATTCCAACTGTGAGTGATTTGTCTTTTAAGTGACGGCAATAGGTCAAGTGTGTTATAAAAATCAGAAAACTTGTTTTCCAAAACTGCCTTTTTGGCAAGGCTATCTACAATTTCATTTCCTTTAATGCCAGCATGTCCTTTTACCCAGATGAACGTTATTTTGGTATCAGAATTACTTAATAGGTATAGATAGTTTTTAATATTCCATAAAAGGGAATTTTTTACCTGATTATATAATTTTTTAGTTTCTATAGTTTCCAATGCTGCTTTTGAATCGGTTATGACAAGACTATTGCCAATTTTGTTCTGAAATATATAAGTGAGGGATTGCCATATTGCATACATCTCCGCTGTGTAAATTGAACATGTTGTATCGTGTAAACGCATTTTAACAGAAAAACATTTATTCGAATGATAAAAGGCACATCCAGTTCCATTATTGGTTTTTGAGCCATCCGTGTGAAGAGTTGAATAATTTGTATAGTTTGAAACAATAGATATCATAATGTTTTTGTTAACTATGTCTGAAAGTGAATATAAGGGGAATATGATGTTAGGTTCAAACATACATGAGTTATAGCTGAATCTAAACATTGGATATTTGTCGATACTATGAATTAACTTCTGAAATTTATTAGTAAAAATCAAAGCATCGACCAAAGGTGCTTTTTTTTCTTCTTCTTCCAATATTTGTTTGTTAAACATTGTGTTGTAAGATTAGCAAGATTATTGAGATTATTGCAGCAACCTTTTTCTCTAATTTTGATTAAATATTTATTTGCCAGATATTCGCGTCTAATTGCTAATGGAGGTTCAAGAGATTCAACTAAGATTGCATCAGTTGGGGATGATCTCATTGCTTTTATACATATCCATAGAGCTTCAAATTGAATGCGATCTACAATTTGTATATCATTTGTTTTGCTAGCAGAACCGTACAAAGTCGATCCATAATCCAGAATTGAGCGGATGTATGATCTATAAAACATTAATGAAATGGCCGCACAAATACCAAACTTGAACCTAGAAACACATCTTAACATGTTTATCCCTTTTTCACATCTACATTTGATATACTCAATATGTTTCGTCCACAACAACTTACTATCCAGAAATATGCCTAGGTATTTATAATTATTCACCACTGGAATTGGAAGTTCAGAGAGAAGCACTGTTGCGGGTGGCTGATATCGATGTCTCGTGAACAAAAGAACAGCGCATTTTTCAGGCGATATGTTAAAACCTAAGTCATGTAAGGATTGTCTAATAGTATTCATCATGTTCTCGAGAACACACAAGCACTCTTGGTGTGAATTTTGGATCGTGTAATAGGCAAAATAATCAGCATACTGAACTTTATAACAAGAATCATCTCCTATCTGATGTAATTCTGTTGTTTATAAATTAAAAAGAAAAGGGCTCAAAACAGATCCTTGCGGTAGACCTTGAGACAATACCCTCGGACCATGAAGTTCATTCTTATGATCTCTGAGA
This sequence comes from Galeruca laticollis, assembly GCA_963921935.1. Lineage (NCBI taxonomy): Eukaryota > Metazoa > Arthropoda > Insecta > Coleoptera > Chrysomelidae > Galeruca > Galeruca laticollis. Next base: position 82,249,311 of record OY998180.1, read on the forward strand.
TTTGTGTACAGATTAAAAATATTGGTCGCCACTTTAGTACCAAAACCGAATTCTATAAGTTTTTTTGTTAGTATGTTTAAATCTACAGCATCATAGGCGCCTTTTATGTCGATAAATAGACAAGCAAGATATTTGTTTTCAGAAAAACTTACTTGTACGTGATTAACTAATTGTGTTGTAGCATCTATTGTGCCGTAACCCTTACGATACCCATATTGTGTTGCCGGAAGAAGTTGATTGTTTTCTGTAAACCATGCTAATCGCGCTTTGATCATTTGCTCAAACGTTTTTATAATGGTGGAAAATAAAGAAATTGGCCGAAATGATGTCGCAATAGAGCTATCCTTAAAAGGTTTGGGTAATAAGGTAATAATCATTTCGTAACCACCAGCCGTTGAAAATTTCTAAAAGATTTGTTTTTGCTATTTTGGGAAGGTTTTCTATCATTTTATATGTTAAATTGTCAGCGTGAAATAATTTTTGCATATTAAATGGAATTTCTAAATGTGGATTTGTTTTTAAGATGTGTTATATATGATGTATCAAGTTCGAGTTTATTTTGGACAGTTGCTAGACAATATAAATCAAAAATTTCTTCAAGCAATTGTGGTGGTAGAGGAGTACGATTATTCTGCAAATGTTTCTTTGAAATTCTTTTTATGAAACTCCAAATTTTAGTTTGGGGAGTATTCCTATTAATAGAATTTACAAAGGAGACCCAGCTATCTTGATTAGCTTTTTTAAAAGTTAATTTGGCAATTGCTACAATTCTTTAATAATTAATAAAATTTTGGAAATTAGATATTCTCTTATACTCTTGAAGAGCTTGTTTCCTTTTTTCTACTGCTTCTGTACATTCTATGTTCCACCAAATAGGTTTTTTAGTACTTGGAATAAAAGGTTTTTTGATAAGCATAGACAAATCTGCGGCATTTGACATGGCTGTAATTAAAAGTCAGCTTTTTCTGAGAGATTAGTATTAGTATCATTTTCAGTTAATATTTGGTCAATATAGTCCTGATATGTTATCCAATTTGCTCTCGAGTCATTCCATCTATTAGAAGTTAAAATGTTTGCGCGATTACCTGACAAATGGAGAGAAATGCGTATTATAAAATGATCAGAACCTAGAGTTTCTTCCATAATTTGCCAAACTAGATGGGAAACCAGGTTAGGAGTAGCAAAAGTAAGATCAACCCTACAAAAATTTTCATTAGGGTTGTGTATTCGAGTTGGTTTACCATTATTGACACAGATTAAATTGTAGTGATCTAAAGCATCTATAAGTCTTTTACCTTGTACATCATCCTTGTGGGATCCCCATAAATTATGGTGACAATTAAAAGCACCACAGATAATAACCTTATCTGTAAATGGTGAGAAAATATTTATCCAGTCATTGACATTAACAGTATTTGCGTTTGGTGGTTTATATATGTCTACTAAGGTAATTTTCAAGTCACTGATTTCTATTGCACAAATTTCTATGCTAGCGTCAAAATTTTTTATTATTTCAATTTCACTAAAGTTAATATCTTTTTTGACATAAATGCAACACCTCCGTAACCATCATCCCTTTTTTTGTATGGGATAATAACCTCGAAGAGAAAAAATATCTTCCTTTTTAGTTTGTAACTCTTGTAGTATTAAAATATCGAATGAATAGCTTTCTAAAAATTGTAATAAGTTGTTTTTTTATTAGTAATTGAACGATAATTCCATTGAAACAAATGTAATTCATCAAAAGTCCTCATCATATATACTCTCTAAATCACTGACTGGATTATTTATAATTGAGCTAAATTTATTTCTAATACTATTATGGATTTCTTCTAAATTTTTGTATTTACTTTGAAAATATGTAGGATCAGTAAGTGCTTTAGTTATTAACGAATTAATTTCAAATATTATTTTTTCTTTATGAGCCATGAAATCATCACGGTGAGGGTTTGGAATGACAGGTTGTGTTTGTAGGCGTGGTGGAACTTTTTTTGTAGTTTGAGATACTCTAATAGGAGATACACTTTTACGTTTAGTCGGTTGTGTCCGGGGTTTTTGGGTGAGTGAGTAGCAACATGTGAGTCTTTTGGGCTAGGTGTTAATTCTGGAAGATTATTAAGTACCGAAAATCTATTACTGGTGGTAATTTTAGCATAAGATCGATTATTAACTATTTTTTCCGCTTCCTTAAATGAGATATTATGGTATGCCATTGTTTTTTTTATATTAGATTGAAACTTATATGTGGATCAATTTTTATTTATTACATTATGATCAAACTTTTCACAGTAAATACAATATTCATGATTAATATTACAATTATGATTTTCTTCCATTTTATCACCACATTTTCTACACTTCTCAACTCCTTTGCATAATTTTGTTGTATGTCCGTATCTCATGCATTTGAAACATTGGACAACCGGATATATATACGGTTCAACCTCAAAATTACATAAATTAATTTGTACTCTAGATGGGAGGTTACTGCCAAGAAATTATACAATTATCATTTGTCTTGGTAGTATTTTTGTTGTACCATCTGAATTTTTAAATTTCCTCATCATTCTTTTTACACTCATAACCTTTTTATCCGATTTAATATTGTTAACCAAATAAGTCTCATCAAAAAATATATCTACCATTCTTATAACTCCTTTTTTTGGGTGAAAAATGTAGGTACCTAAGCTATAAGATCATGTTTGATAATTACTTCATGATTAATTAAACTATTTGCAATAGAATATGTTTTAAAAATTACTTTAACTCGATTTCTTCCTACTGATATAATATCTCATACGTTTTCCTTAAATTCATTAATTTGAAAAAGGCAATCAATACGAATGGGAAATAATCTACCTAACTGCTTATTTTTATGTTCAACATATACAAAATAAGGACCGTTATCAGTCGATCGGTATTTATTATTTATATCATAAACTGCTAAATGATCACTAGACGTACCTGTTTTTTTGTTGCTGTCACTGTTTTTTTCAGGAGACCCCCCGGGGTCTCCTGAATCATAATCCATTTTGTTACCAACTGTTTTCTTTCTGTGTTGTACCTAAACTAAAATTAATATTATTCAAAATTCTCAAATAGTTTCTACTTAAATAAATAACTTAGCACTCAATTCGTGGACGATGTGTACACTGTCACTGCATGAATTGAACTGTTTGTGAAGATGTATTACAGAAATAATTCTGTTCATGATATAATATAAATAGACCGCATGATCATATACGAAGGAGCTCTTATTTAAACAAATAATTATTCTCTGTTTGCTTAAATGATAGTTTGTTTACAAGTTACACAATTATTCGGTCATAATATGTCAAAAGTCAGAAGTGCTGAATAAAACCATCTGTGATCTGCCAATCAGGAATCTACAGAATTGCCAACTTAAATTCAAACCACTCCTCCTAGTTTTAAAACAGGGATTATATGTAATTCTATTTTATGTAAAAGATTAAATAAATGCGAATTATAAGAAATATTGTGTAAAACTTGTGCCACGATGACTTTCCGTAGTACTCGTGATTTGCGCAACGAACCGCGAAGCGGTGAGTTGCGCAAACTTCACTCGTACTACAAAACGAGTCATTGTGACACTTGTTTTACAAATAACTATTGTGATATTGTTTCAATTCTTCAAAACGTATAACTAAAATATCTCGGTAAATATCTTCACATGCTACTGCCTATTGATGTTCCCAAATTTCAGTAGTTTGTGATTTCATTATACATGACAAAAGATGGAAATACAGTAGAATGTTTCATTTGGTATTATCTATATAAGTTTTTCCAGGAATATAGAAAGCTTTACAGAATCTCCCGCAGTTATTTTGTTATACTATATTCAAACATTACTTTTTTTCTGCGTACCTGCCCCGTAACCTATACAGATACAACCCAATTTCCTATTATAGAAGAAGGGTTTTTTTGTTTTTGTTACTTATTTTTGGAGAATTTATTTCAATAAAACGGTTATAACTGTTTATTTTATATACCAAGTTGTTTGTTTATTCCACTTATTGGCAACTTTAGGTACGGCGTCATTATGAACTGCGAGAATAATGTACATATACAAACACATACAACATGAGATCCTCCCCAACATACGATTTGAATTTTTTTGGATATTCTTTAGATGGTTCAATTGAATAACTTCAAGAGAGATGAAACCCCTAGACACCAGCATGGTTTGCAAGGTATACTGAGGCGGTGTTTATGAGTCGAAATTCTATTTTCTAACATTTTATAGTATTTCACCGAAGCAGTGCGAAAGACCACGTTACGCGCATATTTGGTTTACAACCTTTTTCCTGGTAGCATACGAAAACTACTCAAATTATTTTTTATCAACAACCGATGAATAGACACTTTCTGACCTTTCGTTAACTTACCGGTCTTTTTTTCATTAATATTTCCCATAATTTTGGTAATTTTTCAATTTATTTGGCTTTGGAAGAGGACTACACTTTTTATATTTGGAGGAAGGGAAGATTTTGTTTTCATTGTTGATGCATAATTATACATACTATGTATAATGAGGCTTAACTAATTAGGTAGAGAAGAGATTTTGTTTTTGTTGGTGGTGCACAGGAGTGCATTTGAAGTGGATTCCGATACCATTTATTTTTTTTGAAAATTATCACTGGGGGGCAACTTTACTTTATACAATCAAGTTTAACTAAGTAGGGGTGCGAAAGCTTTTTTTGATAGATCATTATGGTGCATTACAAGCGCTCAATGGTGTAAAGTACAAAACTTGAAAATTCGATTTGGGGGGAGGGGCTAGCATTTGTTTGCCACCCCCTTTCCCTCCCACAACCAAAAAGACAAACAGCTGTAGTCTCTCGGGGAACGTGGTGCAAAGAAAAACATTCATTGAGCATATTGGTGCATTAAGAGTGCATAACGGACAAAAATGATTTTGTTGAAAATATATATTGGGGGGGGGGGGCTACTTAATTGATCTGATTTCGGTTAGGACACAACTTATCAAGGAGATTAGTCTCTTATTCGCATATCGCCATATCCTAATATCATTAGGATATGGTGATATGTTTCAGATGAACGAACTATTAATACTATTACTATCAAATTAACTACTACTAACACTATTATTAATTTAGCTATAACAGTAATTTTTGATGATCCACTTGAAGTGATGGAATATCTATGTATTTAAAGAGTTCACAATTATATATAATTTTTTGAGACTATGCTCCAGCCGCTAATGGTGATTAGCACATTAATAATATTATTCTACTACATACTAAATCATAAGCTGTTTTCCCAATACATTCACTAAATATTATATAGTTTAATATATTTTGGGTACTATATTGTTTCCTGTATTTTATTGTAGAGTTTTTATATTTTTATTTACATATATGGAGATTTTGTTGCTTTTTCTTTTCTCTTGATATTCTGGACAGTCAAGGAAATAAAGGTAAGATATGGCTACATATTCACGCTTTTTCTTTATTAATTTGAAACTTGTAATCGTAATAAAATACATTGTACTGCATAGTGTTTTCCAGACATTCACTGTAAACCATAATTAACAATTTTTTGGTCAGAACCGCAAAATTTTTGAAATTTTTTAACATGTTTCCATGAAAAATTCTATAATTATTAAACTGTGTTATACACTGTCTCTCCGAATAGGTGTAACGACTCTTGTAAAAGATAAAAAATTATCGATTTAAATTTTCATATTTTAGAGTTCAGCTCTGCTTAGTTAAAGACTAACTTCTAAAATAATTTTAGTTTTGAAATATCAAGTATTCTGGGAAAAGTGGCAAATACTATAAAAAGTTATAAAGTAAAGTTGTTTAAAATCAACATTTAGATCCCCATACCAAATTTCAAAATTATCGGCTAACCTTAATTTTTTTATGTTTATTTCACAAATCAGACTAGTATTTGTAACAAAAAGTGCCATAGAATAACCAAATTCTATCCATAACAATATTAATCTATTGAAAGTAACTGTTTGGTTTTTGGTTCCAATTTTCCCTTGTTTTAATCTAGAATCTTTCCGCTCCCTAAATGTGCGGCAACCATGCGTACACCCTAACGTATCATATAAAATGTTATATATCTTCATCAGCTGGTCAAGCCTCGATTGATATATACACCTGTTGATGTCCGACGAACTGATCCGACAATTGACAATTAGCGGAGAAACGTAACGTTCGTCCTATGAAGTACAGTAAAATTTATTTAACTACATTACATATATAATATATGATTATAGTTAGTCATGTGAGAAACAGAGAGGTAACAGTTAAACGTAGTAAAGATATAAAACATAAAATTCTTCATAAAAAATACAATTTTCTAGATAATACAACATAATATTATTAGACAAAACAGTTTTTATAAAAAGTACAGTTATTAAAAAACATATAATAAGGCAATGAGTATGTTCCAAGCCATACATTATATGGTCAGGCAAGGCACCTTGCCTAGCCAATAAATTTTAATGTAATGAAAGAAATTTTAGTTTAATTAAAGTGTTCCTGATATTCATTTCCAGAGTAAAAGCAAGATCGTAGCATGACCTGTTTGAGATTTTTAAAATTTGTTTAAAGTAGATTTTTTTAATTCCTGTGATAGTATATTGTATAAATCAAGATTCAATGATTTTTTTTGTGTGATATTGCGATATAACTATAGAAAATTCCGATATATAGCGGTCCAATTTTTGTGTGTGCACACGATGAAATCATGGTGAGCTCCTTTTAATTTTCATACCGGCCCTTTGCCACCAATCTCCAACATTCTTGGACCTGCCGAATCAAAATTTGAATAGTTTATGGTAGGATACTCCAACCTAACCTTCATAACCACATGTAGCTTAATAATTGTCCATAACTATTAACCTGCCGTGGGTATTTCTAAAGTTGAACGTTTGGCAGGTGTGGTTTCGATTTTCGGTAGGAAAATCATTGTCACCCCCGTGATCCATTTCTTGCAGGAGTGGTGGTCAATGATTGAGTTTCATCCGCCCTGAATCTCGAACCGGGGCGCTATTCTTGACATCGTTCCCAACGTCATGTATACGTAAGCCTGTGAATGCTCTATTTGCGATTAGTTCCTAAAAATGATATTCTCGAGCACCGTTCCTAAAATCATCGAATTGTATCGTCCTCACAACAGAGTCAGTTGACGTTACAATACAAATGTCATTTGGTTATGTCAAATGTAAGGGTGCATTCAGATGCTACGTCGGGCGCGTTTTATGCGATCAGATGCTTACATCTGGTAAATAGTCGGGTCGTTCAGAGACTAGCGGTAAATTTTACCAATCGTCCAACCATTTAACCTAGTCGACACATCAGTAGAAATGGCCCCGCATGCGTTTTGCAGTTTATAATACAGGATTGAGAAGTTTGGGTTATGTTTACAAAATTACAAATAATATAATAAATGAAATTGATCTATATAGATAAGTGAGAATAATATTGATCAATATATTACAGTAAAATTAGGATGGTTTGTCTACAAATTCTGACAATCTTGTGTTTGATGAGCAAAATAAATTAATATTCAACGAGATTGTTTACATTTTTTTCTACGCGCACATGTATATTATGCATTTTTTGCACAATTTACAGAATGGAAATGTAGGCCATTTCGGTTAACTGAACGGATATGATTTCATTTACATCCTAGAATGTACTCGTATATGAAATCTACCAATCAGCATTTGCATTTAGTACCCGTCAACTCTTCTCATTTTCAATTTCAAAATAACCTCAAGGTAACTTGTCAAAATATTTCTTTGGTTTTCAATAAAAATATTGGTAAAATGAGTGATTCCAGTGATGAATCAATAAATATTACTCCACCAGATATTCGTTTAGCCGCAAAGGAGACGTATAACATAATTACCTTAAAAATCAAAAAGTGAAAATTGTTACAAAAAGTTCATGGGTCTCTGGTAAACGGAGTTAAAAATGTATCAGAACATGTTATCATTGCTTATATGAATGGAATATCATGCTGAGGAGTAATCAAAAGTTCCCATATACTCGGATTTTTTTAGATTCATTAAAAATTCCCAGTTCAAGGACAAAACCCAAAATTTTTGAATATCTGGTTCTAGGTTTAATAGATTGCTAGGTGTATTGTTTCTTCTTTACTGTTATCAATATTATTACTTTTTTGTTCATTGACTGTTATTTTATACTGATGATCAACTTTATGTGCTGTTTTTCGGCTGGGCCCACGATTCCAAACACAAACAGGGAACATTTTACTTTTCAGCTTCGTTACATTGCATCAGCGAAACATGCAGAATAGCAGCTACGTAAGCACAACGTCTTAAACTAAACTTTACGCTCACACGTTCGTTTAATTATTTTACCACTTTCGAAATTAATCATCACACACTGAGTAGCTATTTTTTAGTTTGTAGGAAGCTTTAATTTTACCTTCTATACAATAAATATTTGATGGTGATACCAAATCAAATATTTCCGTTACACGGTTACTTTCAACATATACCCCACCTCTTTTTAAAGGCTTAGCGGTACTATAATCTACAATTCCTATCACATTTTCTTTCGGGTTTTAATTAATAAGATGCCAAATTAGAGATACTACAAAATGACCAATGACGAATGAAGATTTACTTGAACGCAGTTTCGTTTTTCATAATCAGCAGTCTTTTTATAACTAAGAAACGAAGAAAAATCATGAATTCCTGCACACGAAAGGATTTTACCTCATTACACCAGCTGAATTCTATATGCTGGTTCTTGGTCGAATTGTGTCTAAATCTCTGATTAAAGTGAGCGTAGAAGGCAACCACCATTACAAGAGCTTGTTGTTTCGTTTGTCTACCTCTCAGGAAAATAATTAAAATGATAAATCCAACGGAAATCCAACAATAGTTAATCGTTATAATGTGGTTAACCTTTATAATTTTTTGATAGGCAGGTATTTTTAGAAATAATATACAATCAATTTTACCGTTCGTCCTCTGATGCTTAAAACGGACAGACGGACAGACGGACGGACACCAGAATATAAGACTTTGATTTTTTCGTCGACTTTGTCGACTTGTTTTTAGAAGTCTAAAATTGTTATTAAAAATGTAACACACATATTATAAAACAAATAACACTTAATTTAAACATCAACATGTGTTGCTCACGTAAACAAATATGGAATGAAAAATGAATTATTGGAAAGTTGTACATCTGTGCCATGATTGTTATCAGGGTAACAATATAATGTAATATTACCATTCCTTTTGCCACATTTTATGTTAGTAGTTTTTGACTAATGACTACCCTAGTTATGGACCACACCACATAATTTTTTTAACTAAAAAAACGTATCAACCCTTGTTATTCCATTGTAATACTTCTGACCCTTTGTAATAAATTTCTCTAGCTCCTTTGGGGTTGTATCCCGTTACCGCTGTCCCCACACTAATAGGTCGTTGGTATGTTCCAATTGGTATAGGAAATGGTATTATTTATCTGGCTTCTTTTCCTCTGATTGTAGTGACCGGAGGGGCCCTACTGTATACTCCTTTCCTAGAAATCTATGCAGCGTGCTGTCACCAGTGCCTTATGGCACAAAATTTAGAACCAGGAATCTCCCTGCGGGTTACCTCGAGGGAGGGGTTTTCCTGGCACGAGCGGTCAAGGTCTCCATGGGGCCTCTTGGGCTTATACAATGTGCCAAGCCTGAGTTCGAATGCAGGTCGTGTCAGCCCGTTCTATTTGCTGGTACGAGGGTAAGGGTTGTTGTTAAAGGAAACAGACTGGAAGGATAAGTATGTACAAGTATATATATTACAAAATAACAGTGAATCATACAGCCCTGCTTTGGATAAACTGACAGTTACTCGGGGAAACGCCCCGATAAAAAAAATCAGATAGGGAAAAACGTCTTTCCAAAATCTGGAAGTAGTTACCCGTTCCCGTGACACCCGTAAAGGATGTCTTATATAGGACTATCCCTGTATAAGAATTGAAACCAACGGAAACAAAAGCCTGACTCGGGCACAACGTTTTCCAAACTTTTGAAAGGGGTCTTTCCTAATTATGAAAGATGAAAGAACGATATTATGTATAAATAAATATTTGGTATAATATAAGAACGAAATGATTATCGTACAACCCTTCGTAAATTTAATGGTGTGAAGGTGAAATCCCGTACCGTTGAATATCCCGTACAATATAGTAAATAATATATCAACATACTTTTGAAATCTAGTAGAATAATTATGATATCTCGGGTATGTGGATATCCTGTACAATATAGTAAATCATATATAACAACAAAATTTTTAACTCGAATAAAATGATTATGATATCCCGTGAATTTGGGTATCCTGTACCGTATAAGGTAAAACGAGACTTTTGGAATTAAATCAGAAGAAATATGATATCCTGTACAGTTGGATATCCTTGCACAATACAGAAAGCAAAATATATAGAGAGATGATCATCGAACATACGATATCTCCCGTATATGCCTATAATTTTAGACTAGATCGGTCGATGAGGGGATCAGATGTAAACAGTACACTCAATATGACCGAAAATATAGGTTCCCTTTACGTTTTGGGACACCCAGTTACGTCAAAAAATAGAAAAAATATCAATACAGTACATAAAAACTTACGTTTTGGAATATCACAAATCACAACTACACAATATTACTGTCGACGATAGTGGCCGGCCGTACTTAGACTGGTCACTTAGGGAGAGTTACTACCTCTCCCTCTGGCTTCAAAAATTCCTGCTATTTATCCCAAAACTACCTCGTCTATGCCCTTGTGTGAAGGTTAATTTTAAATTTCATTATTCTAGTTTGGAACGTATTGATTATATTTATTGATAAACAAAGCATGGCAAACCATCCGATGTAATGTTTATTGACCTTGCTAATTATAACAAAATTGTTTGTATCAATTTCTTTCCTGGAGGTCAACAATTATTTTATTATCATTTATTAATTATTTCGAATTAAGAATATTTTGTCTATATAGGGTGTTCTTAAAATTTCCTATGTCATATCTCGTGTTTATTACATCACTTTCCCTCTTGTAAAAGTGTTGCGACGTTTCAGGCCTAACACCTTTTTATTCTTAACTATAATATTAAGATTGTTTACCTACAAGTTCGTTAACGTGAACGTGAACTGTTTTTTGTTTTGTGCGCTTCGGCGTTGCGACACCTTTTGGCCACGATTTGTTTTTACGTAACGCGCACTTGACCTTACTCACGTGTTCGATTTGACTTTTACTTGAAAGTTTAACTGTTTTGTCCTGACCTAGGTCGCGATTACTGACACTCGCGACACTGCTGCTCAGTAGATCGTTCATGGGGTGGTTTCTCTCTGTCCAATGTTGCGGTCTGGGGTGGCTCGTCTCCTGGTGCTGTATCCGTTCCATTTCTATCGCCTCTTCGTCTTGTTTCTGGGTTCTGTTGTGGGAGTGTATTACCCATGCCGTAAGGGAATCCCATATGCTGCATACTAGTGCGATGCCACATCCTACTGTTTGTTGGATGCGGATTGCATTTAATATCATGTCTACCATGTGTTTTAGTAGTTGAAATGTGCAGTATATACCAATTATACCACTTATTATTGAACCTATCTCCGTAAACCATTCCCAAGTGTGTTTTAGGGTGGATTCGGCTAGGTTTTTGATTTATTTGGCATCGAAAATATCTGACACTGTGTAGCCTGGGCTGTTGGCGTTCAGTCCGGCTGCTCTGCGGGTGATTATATTTTCGACCGCTTTTCTTTCTGTTCCGAATGTGAGGGTTCTTTGCGCTGCATCAATTTCTTCTGGTGTGTACAGACCTTTTGCTTCCAATGGCTGGATGGGACCAAAGTGGAGGTCCATTTCTTCGTCTGGTTTGAGTATCTTTGGTTCATTTGCTATTGTCGGGTGCGGGTTTAGACCTAACCATTGATCTTCTATGAAGTATAGTGGTGGTATCATATTTTTACAGTCTATTCCTTCTGCGTGATTTTGGATTATTCTGGTTAGTGGAGCCATGAATTTCGTTTCGTTGTTAACTTCAATCGGTAACTCGTTGTAGCATTTTTCGGTTCTTCTTAGAATTACTGTAGCTGGTGTACACTTCATTATGTATAGTACTTCGCCTAGAACTTTGCCTATATGCCCAGGTTAGTTCTCCATTAATTGACTAACTGCGTTTGGTAGTGTATGAGCCATTATTAGTCTGTTTTTTAGTACGTCTCTCTTTATTATGCATCTTCTATGTATTGTGTCTGTATATGGCATGATTACGTCACGTTTGTATGCTTGCTCTATATACAATAGTTTGCTATTTACGTAGTTCATGAGATCGACGTTTTGGGGTAGAATTGGCATTGTCGGTTGAAGGTTTTGATTGTCTTCAAGGGCAATGATAATTCTTGGTTGCTCTGTTTGCCAAACTTCGATACAGCATAGTAGATTTCTCTTTTGTAATGTTGAGGCAAAAACTTTGTCTTTTTCTTCTATGACTATCAGTTTTTCTGGTGTTTGTTTGTTTGTGATTATATTTCTCATGCCTTTGTATAGCTGGCTTAGGTGGTCTTCGTATGTGGTTGGCTCGTAACTGGTCCAAGTTGCTTCGCCCGTGGTTGAGTCGAAACAATACCCATTTGTAAATTTGCATGTTATGCCTTCTTTTAGATGGATTTCCTTTGTATCAAGAGTCACTCTGGCTAGATAATCTCTTGTTGTTATCTTGACTGTGGCTATTATTACCACGTCGTTCCAACTTCTTCCATTTTCTTGGTAGGAAATCCCCTTGCATGTTCCGGTGTTGTCTAAAGTCCCGCCTATTTTGATTGATGCTGTTGTCGTACCATTCATGATTATATTGTCGATTGTTTGTTGGTACAGTTGTATTGTTTTGTATCTATGCGTGGCTCTGCATTCTTCTGTTCCCAATTTATGTATGTAGATGGACAGCCCTTCGTTGACTACGGATGTGTGACTGTGCATCCCGCAGTAAAACAAGAGTCTGGTTACTTCTACTAGGCATAACCATACTTTTTGTAGTTTGATTTCGTTGCGTTGAATCACTTGAATGTTCGTGCTTCCACTCGCGTACGTCGTCTCGGGTTCCGGGCACTTTTGGACGTCTCTCAGCGAAATCACGGTAACGTTTGTATTGGGGTTCGAACAATCGTAGGCAATTAACGTAATTGCTGTCTGAAGCCCACAAATAACAAGCGTTACCTAGGTCAGGAGGGCGCTGTGTCGTTACATGGCCGTGCACTTACAATTCTCTACAATTTTCAATAATTACATTCGTTAACATTCATCATTTACAAATCTTAAAAACTTAATAATTATTTATTATTGTTATTTATTTTTTTGAAAAAAAAAGAATTTTTTATTTTTCCCATGTTAACGCTACATTTGCGTTCTTATCTTTAGTTTATTTTTCTCAATTGACCAAGCTGTACAATCATTTAGGACTGTCAATTGAGTTCCTTGTTTAAGGTTAAGACTATTGCCTGTTTTTAAATTTCTAGTTAGTGAATAAAATATAACTTATTTGTTCCCCTTGTAGGTATTGAAATTAAGTCTTTTTAAACATACTTTGAGTTGACCTTGCAACGGTGCACATTTTTTAAATTGATTACCTACAATGACCCTACACTTTATTTTGTCGATGTGGTATGATTAGTAACGTGATTAATTGCACTTTTCCTTGTTTATTTTTCCTAAGTCGACAATAAAACAATATACTTATTTTATGAATTATGAAATATGACTGAATTTGTATCTCTAATCTGATTTACCTATCTCATACCTTAGAAGCTTATTGTTATTTGTTGTATGTATATATCTATGTATATTTATTTTTCTCTGGGCCTATTCACCCTAAAAAACCTTTTTTTTTATCTTAGTGTGAACTCGGTATTTATGGAAAAATTGAGTGATTGAGCGGACATATTTTTTGTATGTTTATGGGATATTTTCGCCTGATTTTGTATGATATATGATAGCGTTTGGCTTGTTTTGTCTTGCTTCTACATAATTGTAAGGCTTCTGCCCATGTCATATTAATGTAGCTGGGTGCGCTTGGGATCCGATTTATTGTCCTGGCTGATCTTCGAATTTCCGGTGGAGGTCTTAGTGAGACTGGGGGCCTTCCGCTCGGTTTGTCTTTTTGTTGCTTTGTTTGGGTTAGTGTCTTTTCCGTGAGTAGTTGTGTTATTTTCTCCGTTGACCATAGTGGTAATGCCACAAACTTCCTTCCCTGGGTTTATGTCGTCTGTTGTCTCCTCTTGTGGTTCTTTCTGTTCGTCTGGTGTGTTTTCCTTTTTCTGATTCGTTGTTGTCTCTATAATCTCGTGTTGTTCATCGTTCAGTTTGCCATAATATGTTTTTAATCTATTAATGTGGACAACTTGCATCTTTTTCCCTCTGTTTGACGCGATTTGGTATGTGACTGGTCCTACTTTGTTTTTTATTTCGAATGGTCCTGTCCATCGGCTTTGAAGTTTTTTGGATATTCCTGGTGTGTTACTTATGTCTAGTAGGTAAACTAGGTCTCCTGGTTTAAACTCTGTCAGACTGGTTTTTTCATTGTATCTGTTTATCCTGCCGTATTTTGCCTTTTCTGTGTTCTCTAGTACTCTTGTGTATATTTGGTTAAGTCTTGTCTCTAGCTCTGACACGTAGTTATCGTCTAAGTTGTATTTCAGTCTTTTTGACTTGATGAAATTGTCGAACGGTAGTGCTTGATCTTTCCCATGTAGTAGGAAATATGGGCTGTATCCTGTTGATGTGTGTATGCTTCCCCGATATGCCATTAGTACATACGGTATCCATTTGTCCCAATCTCGTTGATTTGGGGCTATGTAGTGTGCCAACATATCCTTTAGTACTCTGTGTAGTCTTTCTATTTGCCCATTGGTTGTTGGTGCGTTGCTTGCTGTGTGTATTCTTTTTATGTTTAGTAGTTTGCATGTCTCTCTCATTAGTTCTGACATAAAATTTGTTCCTCTATCTGTCAACAATTTCTGGGGTGTTCCTTGCCTGCATATTATTTGTTCTACAAAAGCTCTTGCTACTGTATCTGCTTTCTGATCTGATATCGGAATTGCTTCGCAGTATTTAGTAAAGTGATTTTGAAATGTTAGTAGATGCTTGTTTCCTTCGTTTGACGTGGGTAGTGGGCCTACTATGTCCATTGAAGTTATTTCCCAAGGCTCTGTGACCTTTGTGAATATTTGCAGTGGTGTGCGTCGCATCGTTTACAGTAGTTTATTATGTCCGTTCTCATTGTTGGCCAGAAGCAACGTCTTTCTATTCTTCTATAACTTTGGTGATATAGTTTCTAGGTATTACTAGTTGGTGCCTGTTATAACGAGAAAACCTACCAACCCTCTCAGTGCTCGTTATAGATATGCGGGTTGTCTCACGTGGTACAACCCGTGCTCGCCAGTCGACTAGCTTCGAGTCGAAGAAGGGGTGGATTCCTCAAAAAATTATTAAGTTTACAAAAAGGGCGCCAGAGAAGTTTTGGCAAGCACCCAAGACTTCTTTAATTGGCCCACAATTCCTCAGTGGGTTACCAACACTCACTACACACTCCAAAGGTTAAACTGGTAAGTTATCATAAGAAAAATAAAAGTCAGCAAGTATCCCCTGATTGAAGTTTTAATTAGTCACTTTGGACCAAAGGTCTCTTTTCAAAATATTTATTACAATATTACTACAATAATGTTCCAAATAATGTCTGAACTCAGCTGAAGGCTGTAGACTCAGAATGTAGATAGGCTGAAGACCGAAATCTACATAAATCCAAAAATTGCTAACTAATTTATCAGTTACATCTTAAGTAAATAACTGTCAAGCAGGTTCTATAAACTCTGAGCAAAGCTGAAGGCTTCAAACTCAGGGTGAAGAAGAGCTTAGGGCCCCAAACTACACCGATGACTCAATTCTATAATTATAGAGAAACGACCAAATGGTTCATGTACAATATCTCAAAAATACAACGATAATATATATCAAAAATTAACAATGTACAGTTACAAGGGTTCACACTTCCGCAATTTATACCAATATCAATATAAATAATTGCATAAGCATAAAATTCAAATAGCAAACGAGCGTAGCGTTGCTAGAGAGAATATAATTCGAAATTATGTACGGCGAAAAATTATATACATAAAATCGTCAGAGTTTGAAAAATCCACTAAATAACGCAGTACCCAGGTACGTACCGTAGTATCCTAGCGTATTTTAACCTATAAGCAAAGATTACAAATTTTAAATACAAAGTACAAAGTGTAAAGCGAAATTATAGTGATTGCCGCAAAAAGAGAAATAAAACTTTACATAAAAAACTGTGAAATGTGACGCATAAAAGTGAATTTACAAATGAATGAGAAATAAAAAGGAAAACTGTTCACTTATCCTTTTTCCGGAACCAGAACAGGAACTGAAGTCGCTCCAGAGTATTCCAGCTTTCCTGGAACTGGTCTCACTGACTCATTAAGCTCCAATCAGTGATTTAATATCCACATAAAAAAAACCTGAAATAGAGAAACGAATTAGCCTCTACATAGGGTTTACATTTTACCCCGGTCAAATTTTCGACGTACCCCAGTAATTTCCCATTATACTGACTATATTAACAACACCCGAAATTCGCAAATAATCATACATCCTGACTTTTAACTGTATAAAAGCCATTTACACTGAGAATAAAAACTATATGACTGGTTTTTTTCCGCTTAGCAAAAAAACTACGATATCAAAAAAACCCATAATATGAAAACTATGTCGTTAGATACATCCCTGAATATTTATACAGTCCCCGTGATATACTCTTATTTCAAAAAAAATATAAAGCAATGACGAATATGAACTAATAAGAATTTATGAAATGCATCGAAACTATCTCGTGGAATCCAGATTACATACTCCAATAAACTACGATTCAAAGCTAAAATTTCTACGTTAATATATCTATAGAACTGTAAATTCCGAGAAAGTTTTTTCAACCATTTACCTTTATGATGAATCCTTCTAACCAACGCTGTCTACGGAAATTTACCACGAATTACGCAATTCCACTAATTTCTACTGGTATCCTCAGTCATCGGCCGTTTCTGGACCAGAAGCCTAACGGGTCAGAGCTGCCAGCTGTTGGTTTCAGCCGTATTTCCTTCCCCTATGTAGGAATTGTCGAGTTTTTAGCAAAATACTTTATGGCTCCCAGAGCACATGCAAAACTTTTACGTTTGGAAGTGTGTGTTTACACCTTGACGGCAAATGAAAGACTGACGACTTCGCGCATACAGTGCTTTGGATTCTCTCTGTCAACAAGCTTGCCAATCGGTTAAAATGCGACAGCTCGGCGAATTTTTCGCGTTACACTGTTGTCTTCTTGATCTTGTCTGTATAGGAGTCCTTCTTTATCGATGTAATATTTTTGCTTTGTTTCATCCTCTTTGTTCAATTGTTGTAATATGCTGTTTCAGAAATCGTCGCGTTTTTGTTCTTTTTTGAGTAAGTCTTTGTCCCAGAGTGGTTCCCATTCTTCGTCTGCCTCGATTATTTGGGTTTCTCCTGTTTCTTTGGTTGGGATCGGTTTTAGTATGCTTACTTTGGTGGTTGACCCGTAGAATGTGAATTGAATCATCTTTGTGATTTCGTCCCAGCACAGTCCTGGAATTTGTTCTTGGCTGGTTATGAAGGTTATGCCTTCTTCCGTGTTTTCTTCGCATAGTTTTTTTAACTTCTGGATAATATTCCACATTCTTTCGTATGATGTTTCCTCTTCGACTGACGTTCTATTTAGTGCTACGTAGAATTTTGTGTCTACTGTGTCCCATTCTTTGACCGATTCTATTTGTTCTTGTGAGACATCCGGTAGAGTGTATATCTTTTCTATCATCTTTATTAGTGGTTCCTGATTGGGTCTGTTCTTTGCCATTAGGAGGGCTATTGATTCTTCGTCTTGGAGGGAACATAAGTCTCCTTCTTTTCTGCTTATTTTATCTTTCCCTGGTAGGTCGTTTTCTGAGATATATTGTAAGTAGTCTTCGTATGTTGTTTCTACGTAATTGCATGTTTTGTCGTACATTCTGCTCAGTGCATCCGCGTTTCCGTGTCTTCTTCCCATCCTGTGTATTACTTCGAAGTCGTATTCTGCCAGAGTTAAGACCCATCGTGTTAACCTATAGTTTGGGTCTTTTAGTGTCAGTACCCATTTTAGTGCTCTATGGTCTGTTATTATGGTGAATTTTGTTCCGTAAACGTAGCATCTGGAGGTTTTAATTCCAAAAATAACGCCTAACAATTCTTTTTCCGTAGTTGAGTAGTTGCTTTCTGCCCTATTTAGTGTTCTGCTTGCATATGGTATTGGTCTTTCTCTGCCATCCCTTATTTGACTCAGTATTGCTCCTACGCCTATGTTTGATGCGTCTGTTGACAGTAGGAAGGGTTTGGTGAAGTCGGGGAATATTAAAACTTTATCTGAGGTCATTGATGTTTTTAATTGGTTCATTGCCGTTATTACGTCTCCCGAGATTTTAAACGGTGTATCCTTTTTTGTTAAGTTTACTAATGGTGCCGCTATTTCTGTTATATTTGGTATAAAGCGTCTGTACCAGTTTACTAAACCTAGAAATCCTCTTACTCACTTTACATTCTTCGGTAGGGGATATTTGTGCACCGCCTCCAGTTTTGTGGGTCTGGAGCTATTCCCTCTTGTGAGATAATGTGTCTCAGATATTTTACTTTCTCTAGCATGAATTTACATTTTTTCGGTTTTAGTTTAATGTTGGCTTCTGATAGTCTTTCGAACACCTCCTCTAGTTTCTCTAAATGATCCCTGCTTCCCGTGTAATTGAATATGATGGTATCATCTAGATATACCATACATTTTATTCATGTTAATCTCCTTAATGTGGCATTCATGAATCTCTGGAACGTTGATGGTGCGTTTACTAATCCGA
This sequence comes from Galeruca laticollis, assembly GCA_963921935.1. Lineage (NCBI taxonomy): Eukaryota > Metazoa > Arthropoda > Insecta > Coleoptera > Chrysomelidae > Galeruca > Galeruca laticollis. Next base: position 82,268,301 of record OY998180.1, read on the forward strand.
ACGGCATTTTAGTGTATTCGTAGTGTCCTTGGTATGTGCTAAATCCTGTTAACGGAATGTCTTCTTCTCTCATGTCTACTTGGTGGTATGCTTCAGCTACGTCGATTACTGAAAATAATATTTCGCCTCCCGCTTTGTATCCCTGTAGTAGGTCTGATACGTTAGGTAGTGGATAGTATTCTTTCTTGGTCACCGCGTTCAGTGCTCTATAGTCTATACACATTCTCACTTCTTCCTCTCCTTCCGGGGTCTGCTTTACTGCTAAGACTACCGGTGCTGACCATGGGCTGGCAGATGTTCTGATTACATTGGATTCTACTAGCCTATCGATTTCTTTTTGCAGTGTCTCTCGTTGATGGTAGGGTATCCTATATGGAGCCTTGCATATTGGCTGAGAGCCTGGTTCCCGAGTTATGTGGTGTTTGACTTTTGTGGTACTAGTCAGAGTTTCGTCGTCATCCGTAAATAGATCGTGGTACTTTTGTATTAGCTTGACTAGTTCTTCTTTGCTTTTTGTGTCTATGTGGTCTAATTCGAAGTTATTTCGGATCCAGTCGTCTGTTTTATTGTCGAATTTTCCGATTGTACCCTGTATATTAGTGTTTAGTCGATTTTCTTCTGAGCATTCGTAAGCTTTCCCTATCTTAGTGCCTTTTGTGAGATTGATTTCCTGCGCCGATGTATTGATTATCCTTACGGGAATTTGTCTTTGGTTTTTTGATATGCAGTTTGCCAATCTGATTGTATGTCGTCCGTTTCCTTGGGTTTCGCATACGACTGTATTTCCTTTTATGTCATGTTTCAGGGTCCCAATTGTGTGAACCTCAGTTACCGCTGGTATGGTCAAACTATCCTCTGTGCATATATCTGTGCAGGTCCTTGTGCATTATGTTTCTTCTCTGTTATTCCTGATATCTTCGGTTGTTTCATTTCTTCCGTTTTTCTCATTATGTTCTGTGTCTGTGCGCCATATTTCGTCGATTATGGGTTTTTGGTTTGTGTATGTAGTTTCTCTTTCTCCTGTTTTATCCCTGCCTGTAGTTTCCTTTATTTTTTCTACCGAACTATTTATGTCTCTTCCTGGTTTGGTTGTTTTTTGTTGTGGTGTGTTTATTCTGCGTTCTCTGATTTCCTTTTGTCTGTACATTGATTCCACTGTTTTTAGGCATTTCTGCCATGCGTCTTTCTCTCTTGGGTTTTCTTGTTCCCTTGTTGCCGCTACTTGTTCGTATGTTTCTGTCTGTAATTTTCTATGATTATTCAGCAAGTCTCTGATTTGCCTTGGGTTTATTAGTGGTATTTTGCTTCCCCATATTTCCAATGTTGGTTTTCCTCTGTATGAGATTGTTGCCTCCTGTTCTTCTAGAAAATCTCTTCCTAATAATACAGCTGTGTCTCCGATTATACCGTCCTCGGCTGCGATTACCTCGGTGTAGATACTATAGTCCATTTCTGTTGTTGCTAGGGCTATTTGTGTCGAACCGTAAAGGTGGATTGTGTGTCCCGTTATGCCTTTTAAGGTTAATTGTTCCGTGATCCGCGTGTCTAATTCCTTGTCTGCTATTATGGATTTACTTATTAGCGAGTATGCTCCGCCTGTGTCTATCATACAAGGTTCGTTCTTTCCGTTTATTCTTAAGAGTACTTCGCTTTTATTTATCGTCGGTCCGTTATGATACATTGTTTCTACCTGTTTTTTCTTGTTTTCTTCCTTGTTTTCCTTTTGTGTTGCCGGTTGATGTCCGCCTTTGCTTTTGTGTGCCCATAGTTTCCGTTTGACCACTCGTTTGGGGAGTAACGGTGGTCCTTGTTAGTTTAAATTTTTCTTCCGTCTTCTTTGTTTGTTTGTCCTCTCTCTGTGGAGTGCCCTCTCCTGTTCTCTTCTGTTTGGAGCCTTTGTCCGACATTGTGTTGCTCGTGTATCTGTGATACTTCTCTGTTCCAATTCTTTTCTCTTGGGTTCCTTTGTCCGCTGTATTCCCCGTAGTTATTTTGTTGTGTTGTGATTATTCCTTCTAGATTCCATTGTTTCGTATTCCATTGTTTGTTTTCTTCATTGAACCTTTTCTTTCTGCAGCCATTGACCCAGTGGCCTTGTTTTCCGCAGAAGTGGCATACATTTCTATCTGTGGTTGGTTCCTTGGCTTCTTTGTTTCTGCAGTATGCTGCCCAATGTCCCTGTTTTCTACAGATTTTACATTTTTTTCTATTTTTGCTTCTTCTGCTTCTCTTGTTCTGCAGTTTGATGTCCAGTGGCCTTGTCTGCCACAGTACATGCATTTTGCGCTATGTCTGCATTCCTCTGTTTCATGTCTCGACTTCCCACATGCTGTGCACCTCCGTTGCCCATTCGTAAAAGCGACTCTGTGGCCGTTGCTCCTTCCGCTCACCATTGTGGCTGCTGTTTCTTGACAGTTAACTATTTCCTCTGCTTCTTCTAATGTGAGGTCATCTTTATGTAGAATGTAAAATCCTACTTTCCTGAGAAGATCCTTTCTTAGTCCAACTTTAAATTGATTCAACAGTACCGCGTTGTGTTTCCTTTGGATGTTCGGTATCTGTTCTCTGCTCGCTCCTTTTATGTCTTGCTCTAATATTTTGTTCCCTATTAATCTTAGTCTTGTGCAGAAAGCTGCTACGTCTTCGTCGTGCCTCTGGTAGCATTGGACTAGTTGCATCCACCAGTCAGCGATCGAATTCCTTGGGACGAATTTCCTCAGTATTTTCTCCTTAAATTCGACATATGTTGCTGTGTCTAATCTTAGGTCAGCTTGGAAGAAGTCGTGGGCCGCGCCCGCGAGTTTGAACTTCAATAGCGTCAGTGTTTCTGTTTCTGACCATTCGTCAAGTTTGGCCCTTAACTCCAACTTTTCTATATGTCTGGCCGCATCTCTACCTGTAAAGTCTGTTAGAGTTGAGGCGATCACCCCTAGTGGTGGTGCCTGTGGTATTCTTAATGCTAACGACATATTGCTCGAATCCCCCGTGGATTCTAAGCCTCCTTGGTTACCTGCACCTATTGTTAAAATCTGACGGCATTTTTGTTTAATTTACTAGCGTACCTTATCTATATTGGGTAAAACAAATCTTACTTATTCAGCTCCTACCTTTATTTGGCTTCCTCGATGCCTTAAATGGATAGGTTAATCGGAATAATTGAAAAAAAGGATTGCTGATAGGACTTCCCCTCTTGTAACTTCCTTTCGTACGAACCCAGGATCTGGAACACCGCTGTCACCAGTGTAATAAATAGGATCGGTATTATCCCTATTATTACATTCTTATGGTGAAGCAGTGATCAACTCAGCCGATATTGCCGGGTAGGATTATTTTCCGACCTTGACTGGTCTAGATCCAGTGTGTTTTGCTACATGTTGAGCAGGGTGTGATTTTTCATCACGCACACTGATCTTGATCTAGTGGAAGCTATGTGTTGCGCAATTACTAGACCCTGGTTAGAAAAACTCCGTTGTCACTCTGTGTTGACTAAAATATTCCACCTTACGCCGTTTCGCATGTTCACCTCAGATCGGTATTTAGCCATTTATCTGATGTATGGATTTTTTTTCGACCTTCTCTGGTCTAGATCCAGTGTGTTTTGTGCCAGCAGTGGCACCTCGTGCCAGGATGTGGTTCTTCACCTCGCACACTAGTCTTGAACTAGCAGAAGCTGTGGTCCCGTAGGCTCTATGTTGCGCTATACTAAACCCTGGTGGTGAACCATTATTTTCCCTTCTGGGTATGGCTGCTGAACCGCTTGTCACCGCTCGTGGGGTGTGGTTCCTGTCAACCGGTATTACCTATCCGAAAGAAAATGGTTTTATCCCACCGCTGTCACCAGTGTTATACGTCTGACCTTTTGTAATAAATTTCTCTTGCTCCTTTGGGGTTGTATCCCGTTACCGCTGTCCCCACACTAATAGGTCGTTGGTACATTCCAATTGGTATAGGAAATGGTATCATTTCTCTGGCTTCTTTTCCTCTGATTGTAGTGACCGGAGGGGTCCTACTGTATACTCCTATCCTAGAAATCTTTGCAGCGTGCTGTCACCAGTGCCTTACGGCACAAAATTTAGAACCAAGAATCTCCCTGCGGGTTACCTCGAGGGAGGGGTTTTCCTGGCACGAGCGGTCAAGGTCTCCATGGGGCCTCTTGGGCTTATACAATGTGCCAAGCCTGAGTTCGAATGCAGGTCGTGTCAGCCCGTTCTATTTGCTGGTACGAGGGTAAGGGTTGTTGTTAAAGGAAACAGACTGGAAGGATAAGTATGTACAAGTATATATATTACAAAATAACAGTGAATCATACAGCCTTACTTTGGATAAACTGACAGTAACTCGGGGAAACGCCCCGATAAAAAAAATCAGATAGGGAAAAACGTCTTTCCAAAATCTGGAAGTAGTTACCCGTTCCCGTGACACCCGTAAAGGATGTCTTATATAGGACTATCCCTGTATAAGAATAGAAACCAACGAATACAAAAGCCTGACTCGGGCACAACGTCTTCCAAACTCTTGAAAGGGGTATTTGCTAATTATGAAAGATAAAAGGACGATATTATGTATAAATAAATATTTGGTATAACGAAATGATTATCGTACAACCCTTCGTAAATTTAATGGTGTGAAGGTGAAATCCCGTACCGTTGAATATCCCGTACAATATAGTAAATAATATATCAACATACTTTTGAAATCTAGTAGAATAATTATGATATCTCGGGTATGTGGATATCTTGTACAATATAGTAAATCATATAAAACAACAAAATTTTGAACTCGAATAAAGTAATTATGATATCTCGTGAATTTGGATATCCTGTACAATATAGTAAATAATATATCAACAAAATTTTGAAATCTAGTAGAATAATTATGATATCTCGGGTATGTGGATATCCTGTACAATATAGTAAATCATATATAACAACAAAATTTTGAAATCGAATAAAATAATTATGATATCTCGTGAATTTGGGTATCCTGTACCGTATAAGGTAAAACAAGACTTTTGGAATTAAATCAGAAGAAATATGATATCCTGTACAGTTGGATATCCTTGCACAATACAGAAAGGAAAATATATAGAGAGATGATCATCGAACATACGATATCTCCCGTTTATGCCTATAATTTTAGACTAGATCGGTCGATGAGGGGCTCAGATGTAAACAGTACACTCAATATGACCGAAAATATAGGTCTCCTTTACCTTTTGGGACACCCAGTTAAGTCAAAAAATAAAAAAAATATCAATACAGTACATAAAAAAATAATTATACGTTAAAAACTTACGTTTTGGAATATCACAAATCACAACTACACAATATTACTGTCGACAATAAAGTGGCTGGCCGTACTTAGACTGGTCACTTAGGGAGAGTTACTACCTCTCCCTCTGGCCTCAAAAATTCCTGCTATTTATTCCAAAACTACCTCGTCTATGCTCTTGTGTGAAGGTTAATTTTAAATTTCATTATTCTTGTTTGCAACGTATTGATTATATTTATTGATAAACAAAGCATGACAAACCATCCGATGTAATGTTTATTGACCTTGCTAATTATAACAAAATTGTTTGTATCAATTTCTTTCCTGGAGGTCAACAATTATTTTATTATTATTTATTAATTATTTCGAATCAAGAAGATTTTGTCTATATAGGGCGTTCTTAAAATTTCCTATGTCATATCTCGTGTTTATTACATCATCATTATATTCAGTTTGGTAATTCTTTATCATTTATCGGAAGATTTATTTTCCTAGAAAGCAACATTAAACTTTAATTATCTTTTGGACAGAACACAGATTGATTTTAATTGATGTAGATATATCAAAAATTATATGGACATATTAGAGGAAACGATTTATCGAGGATTTCTCACGCAATGACAAAATATATTGCCACAATTTTCACGTTATTTTCAGGAAAATAAATAATCTAGTGGCTCTTGGTCCGACGAGACGGCCAATCGATTTTTTTTAGGACTAAACAAGAGTGATCGCCAAGGGTTTCACTGATGACAGTTATTCTTAAGGGGATGCCGGTGAGATATGATGAGTGTCTACATCCCATTCATCGAAATAATGACTTTCCTTTATCTCGATTTCTAAAAATAAATAAACACATTCGACTTGCTATAGCTTTTTTGCTATTCCGAGTGCATATTGAATATGTACAGTGTCTCCAAAATTAATTTATTTTAAAAACAAGAGGAAATCAAAAAAGTTGTCAAGGGTAATATAACAAGACCTTGATAAATAGTCGACAATTTTCTTGCATCTAAATTTCGACTGCATTTTATAATAATTTAACGAGACATTATTTTAGCATTAATAATCTGATGAAAGCCCGAGAGCGAAGCTCGAGGGCTTTCATCTCTGATTATTAATGCCAAAATATAATTATTCAATTTGACATTTCTCCATGTGTAATTTGTGACATTTGTTCAGCTTTTGAAGAACTGGCAGTATTAGCCGTAGAATCTCCACATTCATTTAGATATCTCAATATGTTCAAAATTCCCCGGGGATGTTGTTGATCCATCTACAAGTAAGGTTGAGTTTAAGAGGTACTAGCTTGAATAGTAATATGAATGAGTTGCTGCTCTGATACTCCGGATTTGAAGTTGAGCTGCAAGAATGGTTTACAAATTTCAATTGGTTGGTATATATACCAATAGACTTTACTCCAAATTTAGTCCATTTTGAAAGTTCGTTTTTACCAACAGGCGAATTCTTGTACCACAATGAGTTTCCTTTTTGAGCCAGAATCGATTTGGAGTTAGGAACAAACGTGCACATGTGAGTCCTGGTCTTCTTTTTTCAATCAAGTCTCTGAACAATCTAACTGGACTGCGCTGTGGGTTTCGTTCATTTTTAGTAAACCACCTGCTGTCTGCGCATTTATGGTTTCTCCTTGACATGGTTTTGTAAAAATTGGGTTGTATTCTACCCTACCTGATTCATTACCATCATTCTGAATTTCAAATTTGAAATGTGAACAATTTTCGCCCCCACGCCACGCTTATTCTACTGAAGCCAAATAGTAAAAAAAAATTGATTTCCATCTGGAATTTTCAAGTCGCATTTGTCAATAATAGCAAACATATTTTCTATTCTTAAAGCCGTTGAACTCCGTTTCCGTTTTTCCTGATAAGTTTTCAATTCTCACGCTTGAAATGGATCTATTTTTATGTTTTGTGTCCAGGCCCAGTCTTTTGTAAATGGTGTCGACTTATTCAACTCATATTGACGATGCTCGCAAAATTTGGTAAACTGGTTCCATACGCTATTTTTAGTCGCTAATAGAGCGTGTTGATTGTTCTTGTCAAACAGGAAACAAAAGTATGATTGGTTGATGACATTCAACAGACAAGAAATAATTGAAAATATTATATTTGCGGGTGAAAATTGGGTTAATAGCAAAAGTTACTTCTTATTCCATAAGAAAAAGCTTTGAATGCTTCTGAATACGCATAAAAAATGAATAAAGAGATCTGTGTAGAAAATACCTCAAGTTCAATCAATGACATAGAAAAAGAATAAACCTAGCGTCTCATTAATAATATCGGGATTGTTTTGAAGTCACCATTAAATTCTCTAACAATGCGCTAGGAAAGGACAACAATATATCCATTATCCTGGTTCAGCAACGCAGTGTTAATGGAGTCATAATATTTCCAGTGGATTACTACTTTAATAATTTTTGAGGCGATTCTCGACTTAGAAATAGATGTGTGATAGACATGCTGTAGAATTATATATTATATTGTAAAGAGTCTATTTGAATTGAAAATAGTTGAATTTAGAAAAAATACTGAATTAACAAGAAATTTTGAATTTAGTTAATTTAATGACTCTCTGAAAAAAATAATGGTATTGAGATTAACATATCGAACAACTATGATTTTTTATGAACCATGTTAAGTTATATAGGAATAATTACGTACAATGTTTCCTATTAAATAATAAAACACTTTATTTTAGAGCACAACTGCTTCCCGTCAATACCATTGATAGAATTAATAATAAATACGTTCCGTTGCTTAACACGCATTTTTGTTACCAATGCCACAATTATAAAATATTTGGAGACGATATTAGAATCACAGAAAATAAACAACAGAAAATTTTGGACACAGATAAAAATATTTAGGGGACGCAAAAAGAAGAAAATAAATGCAATAAAAGACAAAAACAATCAACCACAAACACGGGTAAAACAAATACTAGACACATCGAGAGAATACTATGTAGACAAATTCCACACAATACCAGAAAAGGAAGATACAAAGGTAGAAGAAACAGAGATTTATCAGCAAGACATAACAAGAGAAGAAGTAGAAGAAGCCGTACAGAACATTAAAACAGGAAAGCAAGCGGAGAAGATGGAATAACACCAGAATTTATCAAATAGCTGGGATAACGAGGATATTGGATGTGAATAATGGTCAAAGGAGCACGGCAGAAAAAATAAATACTGAGGGAATGGGAAAATAATCTAATAATACCTATCCTTAAAAAAGGGGAACAAACTCAATGTGAAAATTATAGAGCAATATACTTGGCACAGACAAGTTACAAACTATATACAAGAATTTTACAAAAAAGACTGAGACACTGCATAAAACTAAAACTAGAAGAAGAACAGGCAGCTTTCAGACCGGAGATACAAACCAGTGATAATATATACATAGTACTAAACTTAATAAGATAATAAGAATTAGTCTGAAAAGTAAAAAGAGAATTTACTGTTTTCTTATTCTTTTGATATTCTTAATATCTGTGGTTATTTTTCTATTACTAGGAGTTAAGCCTGTAATTTGAGTTTCATTTTGCTCGGTAACTATGATATTTTCATACGGGACGTTTTTATTTATTTGCTTTTTGTTCCTATAAATCGTTGTTCCAGGATTAATTTCGGGAATTGACCTGCCTACTTCGATTTGCGTTAGTTAGATTGCGAGACATTTTGTCTTTGGTATTTTTATATACATATTCTAGAAAAGGTTGTAGCTCATTTTTTCTGTTTTCATTATAATTTTCTTATACTGTTAAATCGTTATCAAAAAGTACTTCACCTTCATAGGGACCATACAAGAGGGTAAAAGGTGTAAAATTAGTTGAAGAATGGATACTTTGTTTATAGATTGAAATGGTACCTTGTAAGAGTGTCTTTCGTATTTAGCTTTCCAGCATATGTAACATGAATTGATATATTTTGTAGTTACTTCCTTTATATTGTGAAAATATATAGATTTATTTAGATGCAAATAAGTTTCATTAATATCGTTATAATTTAACTGATGATAATTCTTTATATAGTTTATCAAGTACTCGTAGTTTTGTTAAGCAAAGAATAATATTTGTGGAGATATAGTTTTCTTGTAGAAGTTGTTCTAAAATCGGTTGGAAAATTCTTCTTTGCGATAAAAATAATTCGTATTTTTATTTGGATCGATTATTTCTATAAGATGATTAATTATTTTATCATCCAAGTTATCTTTTTCTAAATAAATTAGGTTTCTGTCTTTATTGAATAGTTTTATACATTCGTCATTTTCATCATCATCGTTTTCGTATATATTTATTTTTATTCGTGATGGTGCGTCAGCGACATAGTTACTTGAACATTTTAAATGTTTTATATCAAGCTGATATTTGTTTGATTTGATTTTCCAGCGTATTAAACCACTATTGGAAGTTTTTAGTTTTGCTCGCCATACGAGAGGTTAATATAGTAAAATGTCTTCCGTATATGTAAGACCTAAAATGTTTTACGTAGTCTATAATAGACAACAATTCTTTCTCGAGTGTCGAGTAGTTTCGTTCTGCTAAGTTCAGAGTTCTAGAGAAAAAGGCTATCGGTTTATTTTCTTGTGAAAGACCAGACCCTAAGGCTATATCGGATGCGTCGGTGGTTAGAGTAAAGGGTAAAGAAAAGTCAGGATATACTGGAATTGGGGAATTAACGACTAATTCTTTACATTTTTCGTAAGCTTCTTCATATTCGGGAAGACAAATATATGTTTTGAATGAAAATTACTGTTTCAAGATAGTTCCACAATATATTGAAAAAATGTTAAAAATTCCAAGAAATTTGACAATTGTTTCGATATTAAATATCATCGTCAGAATGACAGGAGTTACATTTCCTTTGATGCATGCCTAATGTTTAATAATCATTTTTGGCTAGACCAAGAAGTGATCTACCTTTTGATTGACTTAATATATATGAATAGAAAAAAAAAGGAGTATGATACTACAAATATTAAAGCTTAGACATTATTAGTCCTATGGGAATATCCTGGATATCTTTTTCCCAATTAAGATCAGTATAACTGTGCAATGATATAGAAAACCAGGAAAACTATATCTGCTGATCTTTACAATTATCACTTCAGAAGACAGTTTAATAGTGGAGAACTCCCTAGATTTATCTGTTCATTCACGACTTCATATTGTGTGTTTCTTAAGCGTCTTCTAATTTCTAACTTTTCAAGGAAATCCAGTTCTTGTTTCTTATCACAAACATGCAGTACTTCTAGTTCTGTGTCAAGTGTCAATGAATGTTTGGTGTCAAGTAGATGTTTTGCGTAGTGTGATTTATCTGGTTGTTTTAATCTGTATGCTCATAAGTTTGAGTTTATATATACTCGATTTCTTTAATGGTGGTATTTTTGTTTTTACATTTAACACTTTTGTACTTACGTTATTGTTGAATTTGCAGCTAAAGATATTATCTTTGTAATATTATTAGAAATGTTACGTGCGTATGTGATGGTTTTATATTTTTTTATTTCGTCAGTTTGTTCAGGAAATATTAGTTGTAATGTCACTATTTCCTCTTTTTTATTTATTGTATGTAATGGATAACCGTCGGATATTTGTATTTGTTTAATTGTATTAATTTCTCTATTAAAATTACATTTCTTGACAGGAACTGGAAAAGCTCTATGTATCATTGAATTACATGCTGCTATTCATGTTTCTTGGAATGATTGGAATTATATGGAACAGTTACATCAGTGTATGTTGGTTTTCTGTAGTACATTATTAACTCTTTGAATTCTTAAATCAAAAAAATTGATTGAGCTATTTTCTTCAACATCTAATGTAAATTTCATTTTTGGGTGTAAATTATTAATATGGTTTGAAAAATACATCTACCTATAAAACAAGCGAATATGTCATCTACATATCTATACCGAAATAAAATATTTTTCGAAATGTTACTTTCAAAGATTTTTCTTTCTAAACTGTCCATAAAAATGTTTGCCAAAATTGCTGGTATAATAATAATAATAATAATAATAATAATACTTTATTCATCCTTTTTGATCATAGTACATGATATAGGACAGGTCAGACAGAGAAGAGGATATTACATTCAATACGACTTACTTATTAAACACTTAAATTAAAATCGTTTGCCTAAAAACTCTGACACATCATAGAAACATTCGACAATTGAAAAAATTTTAAGTTTTTGTTTGAACACATTGAAATCGCTCTCACATCTTATACAACTGGGCAAATGATTAAGGAATTGAATTCCTTTATAGACAGGACTTTTTCCAAACTATGAGGTTTCATGTTTCGGTGGCCGTATAAGTTTTCCAGATCTAGTTGGGTAATCATGGAAATCAGAATTAAGACTAAATTCACTGAAATTACGTTTTGCATAATATGCACTTGTAGATGTAAGTAGAATAAAAAGTTAATCTTTAAAATGGTTTCTTCATGTTTCTCTATAATCTAAATTAAAAATCGGACAATTCTTTTTTGAGAAATAAAAATCCTCGAGGCATTTACTGCACCCCGTGTTGGCTCACAATTTTTAAAGTTTAAGTTAAAACTCTCCATCAAGTCAATTAATAATGTTCTTTCACGTGATATATTGAAATAATCAATGTTCATGTCTCCACAAAGAATAGTACAATCATAATTATTGAAACAAGAATTTAGGACCTTAAAAAGTCGGTTCATGAACACCTCAAGTTTCCTGATGGGGATCTATATATATATTCACAAGACAACAGCTTCTTTCTTGCAAAAAAAAGGATATACTACATTCTTCAAAGTCAATATCAATTGATAAATTATTTACAAAGTCTAGATTTTTAAATTTATTCATCTTTTTAACAAGTATCAAAACCCCACCATGAATTCTGTTGATACAATTGAAATGAGTAGCCAACATATAATCGTTAAATCTCACTAAATCAATATTATCATTATTACACCAGGTTTCAGAAAGGCATAAAATATCAGGTTTGTTACATTTCAATATTAAATCAATTCTATTGGTCTTATTAGTCAGGGATTGACAATTTACATTTATGATTTGAAAGGTTTTAGTTGATTTTTCTGTATTAGTACACTTCATACATTTCCACATATATAACTTTGAGAATACACTGGAGTTACATGTTCTAGACTTGGGAAAGTCTCTTTGGACGCAACTGAAAAAACTGCTGGATATGGGCTCCATGTGGCCATATTGCTGGATTCATCGCAGTATTAAAGTTATACCCATATACACTTACTTTGAAAGAGCTGTAAATCTCCGGATATTTCGAATTTGATGATATTACCACTATTTCCGGGAAATGCGGTTTTACTATTTCACGTAGATCATCTGGCTTCCCATTAGTTAATTTCAGACAAATATCTATTTGTTTTATCTTACGAGGACATTTATTCAATGGAAATATTATTTTTGCGAAATATGGAATGAATCGTCTGTAATATCCTATCAATCCGAGAAATTATTTAATTTCGTTCATGGTTGTTGGTATGGGGTATTTTTTAATTGCTTCAATTTTTTAAGAGTTTGGGATTATTCCCTGAGGAGTAACTATATGTCCCGAAAAATCTACTTTTTCTGTAAGATATTCACTTTTACCGATTTGAATTTTTAGATTTGCCATTGAAAGGGATTCAAATATTAGTTTTAGATGTATAAGGTGTTCATGTAAACTTTTGGATCAAATTATGATATCGTCCATGTAGACAAAACATCTTCTATTTATATAGAAAGCTAAAACTTCATTTATTAATTGTTGGGACGTACTTGGAGCATTTTTGATGCGAAAAGGCATTCTTAAATACCCGTAATGTCCTAGGGGCACAGTGACTTCTGTTTTTACTATAGAATCAGAATGCATTTTAATCTGATGGAAACCTTGAGATAAATCTAAACATGTAAAATATGTGTATTTTCCTAAGTTGTCTAGTATTTCATCAATTCGAGGAAGTGGGCATTTGTCTTCTATAGTTTTTTCATTTAACTTGCGAAAATCAATGACTATTCTATACTTTTTTTCGCCGGAAGCATCGGCTTTCTTTGGGACTAGCCATACCGAAGTGAGTAAGGAGAAATACTTGGAAGTATGATTTTTTGATCACATAATTTATCTATTTGTTTTTTTATCTCTTGTTGTAACATTTGGGGATGTCTAAAACTTTTAGTATACACTGGATCTTCGTCTAGAGTCCTAATGTAATGTTTGGTATGCATTGTTCCTGATAAGTTTTCCTTACTACCGTGAAATAAATATGAGTACTTTTTACAATGAGAACTAAGTTTTTCTTTTTCTTCATTATGTAAGTGATTGTTACGAATTATACTAGTATCCAATCAACGTATATTTATAGCATTTTTAGTTTCAACATTGAAATTATCCAAATTTTGTACTTTGCCTTTGCCTTTGAAGGGGTGAGGTTAAATTTACCTCTGGTATTTCTATATGCCCGTTTACTATTTTATGTATTGACTATGGTATGATTAAAGTTTTCTGTACTTTGGTTTCAGGTAAATAAGCATAACCATCTATCTGGTTAACTTGTATTAAGTTACTTTTTTTCTCTCCTTGTGGAAAAGGAATGAAAGTATTATTTAGTTTGATAATATGGTATTTGTAATTAATTTGTGCATTTAGCTTATCTAGATCATTAGACCCAATTAGAGCATCAAATTTATCATGCCATTTGAAGATACGAAATTTTACAGGGGTTATTAACATTATATTCTGCAAATATTGGAATTTTTATATTCTTATCACTATTAAATGTTGTAAATACTGATTTTATTACAAAATTTTCCTTGAAGAGAAATTCCTTTGGAAAATTATTTACAAGTTCAGGATTTATAATAGAGTCGGATGCTCCTGAATCTATCAAAATTTTTATTTGGGCAAGAAAATATAAGGTAATTTAATATTATTTAAAATATTCAAGTGAATTATGGAGAATCATTCGAGAGGCAAACTGACTAAAAATGTCCCTCATCATTTTGTTGAAAATATTTCCATGCAAGAAATTCGCGATATTGGGGATTGTCTAGTGATTTTCCATTTTTCTTAGGTGACTGACAATGATAATTAGCAGCATAATTATCCATTGAGTTACCGTTATCTGATAAGCCATATTCTAAATTATGGAAATTTTGACGAATAGGTCGTATGCCGTTCGACCTCCCAAAACCGGGAGAACCGGGCGGTATAGACGACCCACTGAGAAGAGGCCTCAGTGGAGCAGGGGTACGGAAATACCTGCGACTCCTCAATCAGGGAATATCCCCTGAAGAGGCCAGGAAGCAGGTAACTCAGCGCCCAACCCCCCCCCCTGTACTGAGGCTTGGGAAATCCTAAACTCTAAAAAAGAGGGACAGGGAACTATCCTCACGATTGGGATCGATCACCAATCTGGGGAGGCTCTGAAGGCAGGAGGTTACGCGCTAAACTTCCGTTATGGGCGTATCCCTGTCTCGGGGCTGAGAAAAAAGAAGAATCCCGCGGAGGATCCAAAGGACATGGAGATACCCTCCACATCCAGAACCTCTGGGAAGAGGAAACAAGGCGAAAGCTTGACCTTGGGTCGGCCTGAGATCTTCTCCGGCTCTGCTGGGATGACTGGGAATGCGGAGCCTGCCTCTGCATCCCGGGAAGCTGGGCAGAGCAGCCTGGGGGTCGAGAGTCTGACTCGAGATCAAGAAACCTACTCGATTACCGAGGGAGATACTGCCATGGTGGTCGAGGAGGGTCAGGGAGAGAGAAAGGAGGGGGATGAATAGAGGCTGAGTAACCCGGCCTCTCTCATCCATAATTATTCACCTTCACGTTCACGAATGTAGCTCAGATTAACCTGCATCACGCGAAGGGAGCTTCAGCCGTGATTGCAAGGTTGTTCGCTAAACTACAACTGGATATTGTACTAATCCAAGAACCATGGATCAACAAAGAAGGCCAAATCAAAGGTTTGGCATGTAAGGATTCTAAATTGATTTATGATCAAAGGCAAGTATCTCCGCGTGCCTGTGTAATCATGATAAATAATATAAAATATATTTGTGCTTCAGAATACGTGTCACGGGACCTTGTTCCAATCATGGTTCACCTCAACATTGGGGGTATCGACTGAGACATCGTCATTGCCTCTGCCTACTTCGCTGGAGACGGGCCGATGACACCGCCAGTAGAGGTACAAGAGCTAGTGAGACACTGCGATAGCAGACGGCAGCCAATTATAATTGGTTGTAATGCCAACGCACACAATACCGTGTGGGGAAGCACCAATAACAATGCAAAAGGTGAGTGTTTATTAGAATATCTCTTAGCAAGTAACATTGAGACCTTAAACGTGGGGACAACCCCCACTTTTGTCACGAGAGCAAGAGAAGAGGTCTTGGACGTAACAATCGGTAATGTTGCTGCTAGGAAAAATGTAAAAGATTCGAGGGTGATGAGCGAGCCATCACTTTCCGACCATAGGATCATCGAATTTGGGATAGAGGGAAATACCACCTCGATTCCTACAATTCGAAATCCTAGAAATACTGATTGGTCTCTTTACAAGACCAATCTGAAGGACAATTTGGAACACGTCGAAGTGAATGGGGTAAATCACCCGCACTACAACCTGGAACAAAGAGTCGAACAGATCAGTGAGGTAATAATGGAAGCTTTTCATTCCAGTTGCCCACTCTCAAAAGCTCGTTCAGAAAAGGATGCTCCTTGGTGGAATGAGAACCTGTCAAACCTCAGAAATGAGGTCCGTGGGCTCTTTAATAGAGCCAAACGTGACGGCAATTAGCAGAGGTACACTGATAAGCTTACTCAGTACAATAAAGAGATTAGGAAGGCCAGATGGCTTAATTTTCAAGCCTTTTGCGAAAAGATCACTTCCACTCACACTGCGGCCAGACTACAAAAGGTCATGGCAAATGGAAGAACTAACCCCACAATGTCGCTGAAAAAGCCAGACGGATCATACACGGAAGGTGAAGAGGAACGATCGATTCTTCTTCTTAAACCCCACTTCCCAGATAGTGAACCAGCAACATGCACCGAAGTAGCAATGAACTACACCCAAAAATCCCGCAAGGAAGATTGGGACATTGCTAAGAAAATATTTACCAGACAACGGTTGGAATGGGCAATAAGTACCTTCCAACCATATGAATCACCAGGAGTGGATGGAATATTTCCAGCACTCCTACAGCAAGGGATAGAGGAGATTCTTCCTCACCTGCTGAAGATTACAAGAAGCAGTCTAGCAGTGGGTCTAATACCTAGAAAATGGAGAAGGGCAAGGATAACCTTCATACCAAAAATAGGGAAAAAAGATGGGACTGATCCCCGATCTTTTAGACCCATCTGTCTAACATCGTTTCTACTCAAATCGATGGAGAAAGTAGTGGATAACTACATAAGAACAGAGAATCTGGAGAATATACCACTTTATAAATGTCAGCATGCCTACAGAGCGGGTCGATCAACTGAGACGGCTCTGTATCAGCTGACAGAATTCATCCAGAGAACTCTGAACAACAAAGAAATCGCAATGTGCGTATTCCTGGATATATCAGGGGCATTTGACAGCACAACTCATGTGTCTGTCAAAGAAGCACTAAAAAGGCGAGGAGTGAATGAAACCATTGTAAAATGGATGTATGAGTTGTTGACAACGAGGATAGCTGAGACACAGGTGGGGAATCAAACCACCTCAGTTAAAGCCACTCGGGGGACACCTCAAGGGGGAGTGATATCCCCCCTTCTATGGAGCCTCGTAGTAGATGAGTTGCTCTACAGGCTAACGGAGCTTGGCTTCGAATGTATGGGCTACGCCGATGACATTGTTTTAATAGTCAGAGGCAAGTTCGAGAGCACCTTGTGTGATTTATTACAAAAGGGCCTCAGAATCATTGAGCAATGGTGCTTGTCAGTGGGGCTAAACATTAACCCAAGCAAGACCATAGTAATTCCATTTACCCGGAAAAGAACACTTCCAGCCATGAAACCCATATCCTTAAACGGGGAAATCATAAAATGGAAATCAGAGGTTAAATATCTAGGGATAACCCTAGACAGTAAGCTTCTGTGGAATAAGCATGTTGAAATAACTGCTAGTAAAGCAATAAGAGCTTTGATGGCGTGCAGAAATCTAGCTGGTAAGAGGGGGGGCTGTAACCCAAAAATACTGCGATGGATGTACGCCATGATTGTGAGACCAGCAATTACGTATGGGGCAATAGTTTGGCACACAAAAGCAAGTCAGTACAGCACGAGGAAAACCCTCGATAAAGTTCAAAGGCTTGCCTGTGTGTGCATCACTGGAGCTATGAGAACGTGTCCAACTAGGGCACTTGAGATCATTACAGATCTCACACCTTTACATATGGTGATAGAAAGATCTGCCCAAGAGGCAATTCTTAGAATATCTAAGGAAGGTTCAGGCAATGAGAGTATTAAAAATCAGGGAGCTTGGTCCTCTCTGACAAGATACACCTCATTAGCGAATCTTCCCAGTGACGAAATGATCAGGAAGCTAAGCATCGAAAAGAATTTCACCACGATGCTAAGTACGAGGAGAGACTGGGAAAGGGAATACACCACCCAAACTCTCAAAGAAAACACCATTAGATGGTATACGGATGGTTCAAAGACCACCATTGGAGCAGGCGCTGGAGGATTTGGGCCTGGCACCAGATACTCATTATCGTTAGGCTCCTTCCCGAGCGTCTTTCAGGCAGAAATGCTTGCGATCGAAAGATGCGTGGAAATGTACCTTGAAAGAAACTACCAGAAATGTGACATATCGATCCATTCTGATAGTCAAGCAGCTATCAAAGCATTGAGCTTTCATGTAATTGACTCAAAGTTGGCATGGGAGTGCCGAAGAAAACTTGATGAATTAGTCAAGAATAACAGGGTCTCTTTAGTCTGGGTTCCTGGCCACTCGGGAATCACGGGAAATGAAGAGGCCAATACACTTGCCAGGTAAGGAGCACAAATGCCCTTTATCAGTCCGGAGCCTTCCTGTGGTGTAACAAAATGCTCCTACAAGAAAGAGTTTCGGAAGAAAGAGGAAACCGAAAGAGAAGCACTCTGGCGGTGCCTTCCCGGGTTGGAACATTTCAAAAAGTTCATGGGGAACTTTGACACTGCTAGGTCCAAAAAATATTTGGACCTCAGTAAAAATAAGCTACATCCCCTCACTGGCTTTCTTACAGGACACTGCCGCCTTAGGAAGCACTTAATGAGAATAGGTCTAGCAGAGATTGACGAGTGTAGATTCTGTGGGGAGGAGGATGAAACTCCTGATCACCTAGTTCTGGAATGCCTCGCCATTGCAAGCCAACGCAAGAAATGCTTTGGACAAGAAACTTGTAAGAGTGAGGACCTAGCCTCGTTGAAGTTGTCCCAAATACTAGAGCTCATCAGAACCTTGGAACTGGAAGGCGAGCTGTAGTAGTGGCGACAACAGCTCTGATAGGGGGGGCACAATAAACCTTTGGTTTCAGTGCACTGTAACCCCGTTAAAACCTAATCTAATCTACCGTTATCTGATAAGCCATATTCTAAATTATGGAAATTTTGACGAATATTTTGTCTATTAGAGGTCGTTCTTGTGGACATCGGTTCCCAATGTTGATTATTTCTTATTTGTGGAGCTGCATCACGTTGTGTCAACTGCCGCGGAGGAAAATTTCTTTGATTGTAATTCGAGTTATGGTTGGAATTATTATTAGTAAAATTTGGTGAGCCGAAATTAGATCTAAATCTTTGCTGATTATTATTAACATAATTGAACGGTCTAAAATTGTTTTGAGCGAATGGTCTATTTTGTGAACGAGACATTAGGTTAGAATAACGCTCACATTGTTCCAGACATTCATGCAATGTTCGAGGATTTGTATAATAAACCGTTTCTCTATAAGGTGACTGTAACCCTGAAATAAAGGTCTTTAAGGCATCAGAATAATAAATTTCTTTTAATGTGGCGATTTTTTGAGGGTCACTATGTATAAGCTGAATGTGTTTCATGAGAATATTGAACTTTGTATTAATACGTAAGTGAAAATCCCTATAATGATCATTAAATTTTGGTTTTTCATTCTGAAGCTCGTTAAACAATGAATAAAAGAGCTTTCCGTATATTTTTCCAAAGAATAAAAGAATCAGGAATAAACTCGTGATAATTATTGGAAGTTAAATATTTGTGAGTTGTATCTTTTAGTTTACTCACGATGTGGAGATTTAGCAAATGGACCTGAACATTTGAGCAAATTGAAAACGTACCCGACTCAGAGAGTCAACTGTATTAATAAATGTAAATAGAGTATCATTTCCTTCTGGTGAAAAACTTCGAATAGTTTGACGAAAACTTTTCAATTGTTCATCTGTGATAACTGAAGGTGCCATTTCCGTAGTTTCTTTATTTGATAATTGATTCATTATTTTTGCTTTAAATTGCAATGGGACTGAATTCAAGTAATAATTGATCCAAATCACTGTTCATAAATAGTTAATTTAAACAAGGTAAAAAAACCAACACTCAAGTATTATGAAAAAGAGGAGTAAAAAGGAGATTCAGATTTTCCTAACAGCCAAATAAAATATGTAACTTACTTATATATTAGCTTCATCTCCAGCAGTAGGCAGGAACCACTTATTGCTTCTTCTTCTTAAGGTCTTCAATCAGTCAGTAATGTATTAAAATACACGGTAATAAACTGATCACCTCTGACTATCCTGTACGTAGCGCCAATTAAATAATTTGAACGGATAAATAACTTTTTAAAAACAACTTTTCAATTAAAATAGAAGCTTATAAATAAACAGTATATTACTTATGTATTTGTCCAAGTTTCTTAGCTTTGATGTGAAAATGAAAATATATAACGCAATAGTAGTACCAGCTATAACATATGCAGAATAAAATTGGACAATTAGGGAGAAAGACGAATCAAAATAAACGTTTTAAAGATTAAAACTAATTTTTCCGCATCTATGAGACGCCCTGAACAATATCATATCATAAAATTATCATTTGTATACAGTTCAGAGGCTGTATCGTGCTAACAAACCGAAATTTATCCAAAAATGACCAAATATGTGGTATAACTCATCACCGGTTAATGATGACAATAGATATTGGAGTTTATGCAATGAACTTATGTCCTTACGGCTATGTACAGTATTGTTAAAAATATCAAAAAATGATTGCCATTGAGAAAGCTTACCAGAAAATTTTAAAAGTTCTAACTTTGGAAGTCTGACTTGACACGTGTTTTCAACAGCATCTGACTGGCTAGGAGTGACATTAGCATTAACTCCACACTGGAGTTAATGCATTTGTATTTACAACAAATATATCAATATTGTTCATCAATGGTTTTACGAACGAGATCCTCACTCACATATTATTCCTCGGTGGTCACAGCTAGCAATTCTAGATGGGAAGCTTTAAAAATAATCAAAGATGGCATCTAACCGTATGATTTTAATTTGAAGTAGTGTTAATTTGGATATATCAACTGCAGTCAACTCTGTCAAATCAACAGTTTCTTACATTCGTGGAATAGCAACTTTTCTGGTAACAATCAAATGATCTTTATCAACCATGTTGATATAATGAATGTATTTATTATTAAGTTCAAAAATTAACTTTGAATAAAACTGTTATCAAAGTAAGGCTTTGTGCACCAATTTCACTCATGAAAGTAAATGATAAAGAATGTCAATAATTATCAATCAGTTACTGATAATCATGGATGAACTCAAACATTCTAAAGGAACTATGTGGATAGTCCTTCAAAACTTGGCATAAAACTTTGAAGGAGAACTAAAGTTATTTCAGGAGGAAACTATATGGATATTCCCTGTATAGTACGTCCCTGTATAGCACAAATATTTCAATGATGAACTAGAGGTAGTTCGGGAGGAAACTATGTGAAGAGTCCCTGTATATTCAATAGGCAACGTAATAAATTTAAATTATAGTGAATAAATCTACCGATTACTCACGGCAGGTTAATAATTATGAACAATTATTAAAGAACATGCGGTTTTGACGGTAAGGTTGGAATATATTTCCATAAGCTATTCAAATTTGGCTACGAAATTACCAAGAATGTTGTGGATTGGTGGCCAGATTAAAAGTTGAAAGGAACTCACTATGGTTTCATCGTGAACACACACATAAAGGGAGACCGCTTTTAGGAATTTCGGCCGTAGTTATATCGCGGTATCACACATGCTTCATCAAGCCTGCAAGCAATTATCCATAGAACCAAATGTTAGGTCTCTCTTCAGTTGTCAATACTCGGGACAGTTCGTCGGGCATCAACAGGTGGATGCAGACAACCGAGGCCTGACCTGGTGATAGTGTTGTACGGAAAACCAGTTGATGATGGTATGCCACAACTTATACGTTAGGGGATACGCATTGTTGCCGCACATTTAGGGTACGGTAAGATTCAGGATAGGGAAGTAGGAACCAAAACCAAACAAAGAGGTTTCTTAACTTTAAGAAAAAATTAACATTAAATACAAACTTAAAATTGGAGTATTCAAAATTTATAAATCAAATGTCCAAAGTTAATCTTGAAAATGATATATATAAAGATTGTTACTTACCTCATCACTGCGTTTTGAAGTCTGACTCAGTAACTACTAAAGTCAGGGTCGTTTTCGATGGCTCGTGCAGAGCCTCATCAGGTGTATCCCTTAACGACATCTTAATGGTGGAACCTAAAATACAGGAAGACCTTTTCAAAATTTTGTTACGTAACAATATGCGCTGTCACCACTCTAATAATATGCGATTAGATAGATAGATATCCCACCGTGTTACCACTCTAATAATATGCGATTATGTATCACTTTAATCCGTATTATTTACTGATGTCACCACTCTAATAAATGGGTATTTTCTTTTTCGTTCTTATGGTGAAGCCGTGATAAACTCAGCCGATGTTGCTGATATCCCAGGCTGTCACCAATCTAATAAACACCACTATGTAGCTACCAAAGATATTAATCGCTGTCACCAGTGTAATAACTTGTATTGTATCGAATCGGTATTATCCTATAGTTCCTAGTAGTATCCTATATTTGGGGTAATGTATATAGTAGTTCTCTGTTACCAGTGTAGTAACTCTATCTATCGTCTCTTTTTTCTCTAACTGTACAGCTGCTGTCACCAGTGCCTGATGGCACAAAAAAAAATTATAGAACCCGGGATTCTCCCTGCGGAATTTCCTCGAGGAAGGGGGGTTGTTCCGGGCTCGAGCGGTCGAAGACGTCGTGGGGCCCCTTGGGCTTATACAGTGTGCCAAGCCCGAGTTCGTAGTGCAGGGTTAGCTGGTCCGACCTATTTGACGGGTGTGGGGTGGTGAGGATTGAGATAATTGAAAGGTTAGAGCATATGATAACAATATATTACAAAAAAAAACAAAACTGTGTCAAATAACCTCCGAAAGTAAACTAGTATTAGCGGTACCTGAACTATGATCTCTATTTCTAGTATAAACGTCTACCAAACTCTATGATCTAGGATTTAACTAAAATTCTCAAGTGTACAATATAAAATATCTCTGAAATGGTTTTAACTTATGGATCTCCAGTGCAACGGAGAATATCAATATGTTTGACTAAAATCCCTAGTGTAACGTAAATAACTCTAAAAAAGATTACATATAGTGGAAAAGATCTCTAATGTCGAATTAGGCATAGTATCGAGCCAAATGTAGTTATATCTACGTAGTTTGATTAAACTAATTAGATGATAAAGAGATAATATGCACAAACAAAATCTCTGAATATAACTAGATAAAACGCCCCTATACTCTTGGGCCTTAGCGGTAGATGAAGGGCGCTGATGTATAAGAACACTCGATATGACTGAACACCTTGTAGAGTCCCTTAACTTTCTTGGGTTACCCGATTTAGTCAAAGAAAAAAAATATAATAACACAAACCAATATTCAATATAATAAATGAATTTGAACTTTTAAAAAACTTACGTTTTGAAAATCCCACAGGTCACATAAATATTCACACTATTACTTTTTGAGGGTGAGGGTCCGTCAAGACTCAGACTTGCCTCACCAGGGGAGAGATAATACCTATCTCACCGACTGACTGACGGACTGACTGTCCCTTTTCGTTTTCGTAAAAATGATTTGGCTTTTACTGCCGATATAGAAAAGATTTATCGGCAGATGTACATGTTAATATCAATAAATAATTTGGCACGATAATTTGAATGAATATATTAATCATTATGAGTTAAAGACCGTTACATATGGACCAGGTCCAAGTTCTTTTTTTGGCAACGCGTTGTTTGCGGCAGTTGGCCATCGAAAACGAGGTGAATTATCCTAAAATCAGTAAAATTATCAATCGCGATGTTTACATAGATGATTTGATCTCTGACACTGATGATTTAGAAAAGGGTACGTTATTAATTTCGGAAATTATTAAAATTTTCGAGTCTCGGAATTTTTTTTTTTAAATTTCAACTTTTTTAGGGGGTAAACCTATACTTTTCTCGCATAATTGATAGGTTGGGCGGAAAAGTAAAAATGTAATTAGTCAATGTGTTAAATGTTTCAGAGCGCAATCTGAAATCTTGAGCCAAAAACTCTCTGACTTACCCTCATACAGAATGACTCCTTATAGAGCCTTTCATAACGTGGGTATAGATTACGCTGGTCCTTATTTAATATAAGATGGCAAGTTAAGAAATAAAAAATATATAAAGTGTTATATATGCTTATTATATGTTTCTCCTCCAAGGCTGTTCACATCGAACTTATTAGCGATTCAACAGCCCAGGGCTTTCTTAATTTTCTAAAATGATTTATCTTCCGCAGAGGTCTCTGCCAGCATATTTTTACTCTGATAATTCTTCTTATTTTGTCCACGGAAAAGGAATTGTGGTCTTTCGCTAAATTTGCTCAGGATAATATTACTCAAAATTATTCCACTCTTAATGGTATTCTCGTCATTTTATACCTCCTTTCTCTCCTCATATGGGAGGGCTATGGGAAAGATGTATACGCACGATAAAGCAAACCTAAATTCCCGTCTCCTTTTATCCCTCACAGAGAATCCAGCGGACTTAGAAGCTCTCATGTCTAGACATTTGCTGTTGGGATACAGACTGCAAGCTTTGCCTGAACCTGAGGCACCCGATATCACAAAAATCACTACATCTCGGTACAAAAATTTGCAATTATTGCTTCAACACTTTTGGAACCGGTGGTCTCAAGAGTATTTAACTGGTTTGCAGCGGTGACAAAAATGGATGCGATCCAAGGATAATGTAACCAAAGCTGGTCATTTAGTTATATTAAAGGAAAAACATATCCCTCCTATGAAATATAAATTAGGTAAGAAAGGATATATTGGTGAGAGTCGTGCCCTTAAAAACTGCTCTTGGTGATACAGGACATTCAAAAAGTGTGTGTGTGTTACCAGTTTCTAGTTTACTTTCCTTCCTTAACTTTTCACTAATTTTAGTGCCCCCCAAGGGGGCGCAACGTGGTAAAATAAACCTGTACGCACACCTATGAAAAGAATAGTTCGAGAAATGCATGTAAATTATTATTATTGATTCTGGTTTATAACTGGCAACACAATATTTCGTTTCGTCAATTTCGGATGAAATAAAACTATGCACAGTCCACTAATCGTTGTGCTTTTTTGTCAAAAAACTTCACAATCAGTAATGAGAGAATGGCCAGAGAAAGAGAGACCTAGAGTTAGTTAACACTATGAAAAAAATCCGTTTATTGTATTCGACAATAGAATTTTCAGGTGATAGATTTAGATTAAATGTGTGAAAAGGTGTATGCAAGAAAAAAGTGAACAATCACTTTTTCAGATTTATCTGACCATCATTAGTTATTTATTTTCATTGGTTTCTGTTCTGTCGTTAAATTAATTTTCAGTAACTCAAAATCAAATTTCATCTTTTTTCGATTAACAATGCTAAATTGAACAATCCGATATACTCAGGGCCCATCTTAAAATTCGTTTATAATCAAATTCTTTGTCGCCGAAAGCTCGAGGCTTTCATACTATTGAATTTCACATTTATGAAAAGACGAGAAGGTTTTTATTTTTATTTGTCCTGTGGCGAAAACTAAAAATTTAGACAAAGGTTTTTGTATAAAATAAGACGTTGAAATTGTAAGAACGATAATCCATCGTTTTTTTTAAAATGTGATTATGTCATAATGAAAAGCCTGTAGTTAAATTAGCGGCCTACGCCACCCGTGCCCCATTCTTTACAAAAATATTCGGTGATTTATACAAAAACTTTTTTCTAATCGGGAATTTCTCGTTTGTCTGAAAGGGATTCAAATTTATCTAAAACCAGTTTTAATTTGTTTATGAGACGGGTGGGAATTTGCGAGGATTAACGGATTACTGAAACTTCTGCAAAATATTTTACTGTTGACCTCGTTTGAATCTGATCCAACCTAAAAACGAGAAATGGTCGAATAATTTAGGGGTTCAACACAGGACACCTCCAGTACCTACGAAATATTAGTATATAGTTCAAAATATCCGATGCCGAATTACTGATGTAAAACTACAACTGTTACAATAACATTTACTATGAACATGTATATGTGATTAATTTGAACCGTCTGTGATATTAAACAACATTAAATATAGCTCACCTTTTAAAATTTCAGTGTTTTTCGAATATAGCTCAATTAACAATAATAAAGGAACTTCGTTCGAGAGAATATTAGAATAATCGCAAATGGTAGGGAAGTTTATATGAGTTGTTCTTTAGAATATTTCGAACGTTCATATACGAAATAGAAGATCAAATCTTTCAAATGAGTTCCTGGAATTGAAACTATTTTTTAATTAGCTACTGTGTCGCTATAAATTGTAAATACAGGTTGTCAATTTGAAAACTTCACATCCTTAATATGGCGCCTGGTTGGCAGACAAAGGAATTAGTTCCAATTGTTTATATTGTTTCGAGCGACATTCAAGTAGTTTTATCGATTTTGTTGAGTATTTTGATATTTATTTGAATAATTGTTGGTCATCTGAAGGAGTCTTACGTGTTAAATCGAATATTTACGGTGCTCAATATGCAAAGTTCATATTTAAAGAAGTTTTTGCCGGAGAACTCAGAAGTTGGACAGAGGTAAATATGAAGATTTTTACAACCATTTTAGGCATTTTCAAAGTTAACCAGGAAACTTTTATGATTGGAACTATTATAAAATCATAATTTGTTTGTAGGTAGCCAATGAAGCTGAAAATGATTTGGACCCTTTTAGATTTGGAACTTCTGCTTTAGACTATAGTGCGAATGGTCTTCCACCAGTCACATTCCCTGATATGTTTTCATATGTTGTGTTAAGTCATAGTTTCTACACATTTGAGCAGATGAAAGCTACAAAACCCTTGATGCTCACAAGTATTTTTCATCGGATTTTGTCTTAAAAGTAGGAACAAATGGTTTTCATGTCATGGTTGGAAAAGTAACTTTCTCTTTTTATACTGTTCGATGATCTATTTCATATAGTTAATCATGATGATTTTAACCATTTCATGTTATAATCATTATAGAGGTCATAATAATGATGTTACTCATCTGTTTTTCATATATCTTGTGTATCTCATA
Organism: Galeruca laticollis; assembly: GCA_963921935.1. Taxonomy (NCBI): domain Eukaryota; kingdom Metazoa; phylum Arthropoda; class Insecta; order Coleoptera; family Chrysomelidae; genus Galeruca; species Galeruca laticollis. Next base: position 82,295,253 of record OY998180.1, read on the forward strand.
TTCATCCGAGTCTTTTACAGTCTTTCCTTTTAGGTAGAACATTCACAAAGACCCAGTGCTAAACCACTTGAGGCTTGGTGTATTATCACTAATGTTAATTCAAGTTCAAGCTTCCACTGTACATGTATGGCATGTAATAGTGAAGTTTCTAGCCAAACTGATGCTTTGCTGTTTGCTGCTGAATATGCAAACCGATGTACTGATGTAGTTGCTTTGTGGCCGATGCCATCGCTCGCCACAACTGTGCCGATTGTCCCAATAGCAGAAATGGACTTTGTTACAGGGCTGGTTCAATACAACACAGTATCGATATACCCACAATGTCCAAAGAAGGCGTCGTAAATTTATTAAAAAGGTTTGAAAGTTTGGACCGTACTGCTAATATTATGAGGATAGTGGAACCATTTGCAAGAAAACTACAGGCAGCCTCAGATGTCACATTACCAATAATATTCAATATTTTTGAAGAAAGGTATATTTCTAAGAATTATGTAGAACTAATGGAAATATCACGAGCAATACACGAGCACGAGTATTTGAATATGGACCAAGTATTATTAATTGACCAGTATACCCGAGGACAACATGCTTCAACTAATTGGTATCTACAAAGAGCGGGAAGAATAACTGCTTCAAAATTAAAATCTGTTTGCAGGATAGATAAAGAAACACCTTCTCTCCAACTTATTGAAAGCACATGCTATCCAGCAAACATTGTAGTCCGCGGAAAAGCCGTTGAACAATATAAGAATATCATGAAAGATAAACATGAAGACTTCACTGTTAATAATGTGGGTATACTTATAAGTTAAAAGTGGCCAGAATTGGGAGCATCTCCAGATAGAATAGTGTTTTGTGATTGTTGTTTGGGAGGAGTGTTGAAGGTTAAGTGTCCTTACATTTTATTTACAAACCGCACTGAAGACATCATGGAGTATTCTAGGTACAAAAACTCTTGTGTAGTTTTAAGATATGCTAAGATCACATTAAAATAGGATTATTAATATTATTACCAAGTACAAATGCAAATGTTTTGTTTGTAATCTGCAATATTGCGAGTTTGTTATTTGGTCTGCATTCATTTTCTTTAAAGAACGGATATTTCCAGATTTTGATCAAAATTCCCAAATTGCTTTAAAGTTTCATGCTGTAATTATATTGCCTGAAATTTTGGGAAGATTTTACCCGATGTGAAGGATCGGCAAAATTATAGTATTGGTGCAAATGTAAGAGTGTTGATGTTGGAACCGACAATGATGAGTGCCAAATCAAATGGTTCCATTTTAAATGTGTAGGTTTTTGGATACACCAAAGTCACAATGGTTTTGTGAATTCTGTAAATAAGAATAGATTTCAGTACGTAACTGATTGTTCGTTTTACTAAAATCGTATTTGTTCGAAAACAAACCATTTGTTTCCGAACTTGCGTGCATTCACCTTATCCCCTCCTCTCATATCAGAAACATATTTTCCTAACTGATTCGGGAATAATATGTGAACTGTATGTTCGAACAAACCTAGTATTCTAGTAGGTGATCAATGGGCTCGTTTTATAGGTATGAATGAACAAGTGAAATTATATCAGAAGGATTGAGAATAACATAAATTTTTCTATTATAACGATATTTATCTCAAAAAGTTATAAATATCTTCGAAAATTAGATTTAAAATTTTAATAAATTTAAATAAACCTCTGTAAGTCGACCAATGGCAAAAGCCCTTGTTGCCAGGTAGAACGTACGTTCTGATAACAAATCCTACTTGACTATCCAAGTTGATTAAGACAAAGTGAAAGTCGACTAGAAGAATTTGACAATTGCCATCAATATCCACAACCAACCTCAAACAGATATCATCCTCGCCGACTTTTTAGTTGTTTGAGTTATATTATTTTATAGTAGACAGTGTGCTTCTGTTTGATTGCCTTTTAAAAGACACCTTTAAAATGGTTTCACCGAAGCTAATTCGACAAATCTTCCTCAAGTGGATGTGGACATGATGTCTCAGTACACCCGAAATCCCCTAAACAGAAGGAGAATAAGCGATCCGGTACTAAATCGAGTTCGGAATTCTCGGGTAACGCAGATTTGTGTATGTGTGTTACAGCACATGTTTTCCAAACAACTCAACCTACATGGAGAACATTCAATATTCATTATACATACATTATATTGTCTATTTTGAAAGCGTCATCACTGCAGTTTAAAATATATATTTCTAAATTCCTACGCGAGAGTTACCTTTTTTTAATAAGAGGCACCCGATTAGGAGAACATTATTTGAAAGAGTATGTTTTGACAGTACTTTGCGTTTCTTTTTAACGGGCATTAAAGAAAAAAGATAACTAGTCTACTTCCCTCGTGACAACAGCGCAAAATTTCTTTGTTTGCCATTGGCCCTAGCCTACCACAGTCTACCACAAGCATTCAGTTTTCAATATTTTTTATTATTCTTATTTTAAATCGTAGAGTGGCGTTACTAGTTGCAAATACTTAGTTCAGACCCAATATATCTTGTGACATTTCATTGAAATTCATGAAACGAGCCCATTATCTTATGAATTCACTACAACTTAACCGTCGCCATAGAGAGACGTTAGTTCTCAGTCAATTTTGACAAATGAAAAATGTTATGTTTCCAATTATTTTTTAATGAAAAAATAGAAAAGTATTCCATTAAAACCCATAGTAATAAAAAGTTCAGCAGAAAACACAATCCTCCAGTTATTATCGAAAACTGTTGAGAAACAAGTACATATAGCTTCAGAAAGGGACATTGCTGAACAGTTCTAATTCATCCTCTCCTGGGAAGACGAAATAACTAAAGCTACGTAAACAAAGATTCTCAAGTATTACAATACTTCAAAATATCGAATCCCTTCACACTGCGCTTAAAGAGAAAGAAACTTATCTTTAAACACAATTGATATACAGTATAAAACTGAACCAGCATATAAAAATATACAGTCCATTCCGCTTATCAAATTTCCCAAATGGAGGAGAGGTGTAAGTGAAAATCAATTCTCCATTATATGCTCCAATTCGAGACCGGATGCCAGTTATGGTCATTCTTCACGTGATGCCCTTCTCTACTGGACATCATATTGAAACCGAAAGGTAGTAACTTTTAATAATAAAATTTTGTGAAGAGTGTAACGAAGTTTTCGTTACGAAAAGGTTATTCTGTGTCACCGGGTATATTTTCATTTGATAGTTTATGTCACCGACTATATATTTAATTTAAATTATTTGATAGTTTATGTCGCCGAGTATATATTCATTTTTATTATGTAACACTCATTACATATTCGTTTCTTTGTTTATATTTTCATTTGATAGTTTATGCCACCGAGTATATATTTACTTCATATTATGTATCACCCGTCACGTATTCGTTTCTTTGTTATATTTTCATTTGACAGTTTATGTCACCGAGTATATATTTAATTTAAATTATTCCATAGTATATATTTAATTCATATTATGTATCACCCGTCACATATTCGTTTCTTTATTTATAAATCATTTGATAGTTTATTCGCCGAGTATATTTTCATTTTAAAGTTTATGTCGACGAGTATATATAATCATTTGTATATTGACTTATAATTAGTGTGAAGTATTGTAAATCTCCGTGAACATTTTATTTTATTTTATCATCTGGTTTCGGGGTAGAACCAATTGTGGTAACAGGTTAATAGTTATTCAAAATTCCGATGTTTTTTATTTCCTTCCCGGTTCCGATGGAGAAATCATTTTTTTCTGGGTAAAGTATTTTTTTCGATTTTAAAACCCAACATTTGAATGTACTGGTCTCCCCACTGCAACGAGTTAGATATGGGTAGAAGCACGCAGGTCAAAGTAATCGAGAGAGAAGGGGAACCGTAGGGTAGGAAGGCAATTAGATTTTAAAATCGAGGAGAGAGTACCGAAGTGCCTGCCGACCGAACCAGAAGTGCAAACTGTGCATCGTCCGCCGTAAATTGTTTAGATTTTTTTTGCCAATTTACTTATTGAGTTTTTTTCGCGTTGTAAGAAATTTTATTGATAATTTATTGCTGTAAAGGTAAGAACTTTAGAAATAATTAATCCGAAAATATGTGGTCTTTTCAATAAGCAATTTAAATATTTATGTAGTTGACTTTCATTTTAAAATAGGTTGAAATATCTTGTACATTAGAGTGTGGTAAATCATTCATATATCGTATCTGAATCAATACTTTTTCCGAGTTTCCTTTTTGTGTGTTTGGTTGACATTCGTCCCGTTCCCTTTTTTATAGTGGGCTTTGTTAATAATAGTTCCGTTCTTTAGTATATTTTTCTTCAATTTTGCAAGGAAAATTCCTGATTGAAATATCCGTTTGCGCCAGGCATACATATACGCTAGGGCTCCCGGATATTTTAAATCTTTAGTTCCCAGTTGCAATACTTTTCCGAGATTTCCTTTTTGTGTGTTTGGTTGACATTCGTCCCGTTCCCTTTTTTTATAGTGGGCTTTGTAAATAATAGTTCCGTTCTTTAGTATATTTTTCTTCAATTTTGCAAGGAAAATTCCTGATTGAAATATCCGTTTGCGCCAGGCATACATATACGCTAGGGCTCCCGGATATTTTAAATCTTGAGTTCCCAGTTGCAATACTTTTTCCGAGTTTCCTTTAAGAGTGTTTGGTTGACAGTCGTCCCGTTCGCTTTTTATAGTGGGCTTTGTTAATAATAGTTCCGTTCTTTAGTATATTTTTCTTCAATTTTGCAAGGAAAATTCCTGATTGAAATATCCGTTTGCGCCAGGCATACATATACGCCAGGGCTCCCGGATATTTTAAATCTTGAGTTCCCAGTTGCAATACTTTCTCCGATCTCCTTTTCGTAGGTTTTTTAATATTAGTTCTGTTTCTTTAGTACATTTTTTCTTCAATTTTGCAAGGGAAATTCCTGATTGAAATATCCGTTTGCGCCAGGCATACATATACGCTAGGGCTTCCGGATATTTTAAATCTTGAGTTCCCAGTCGCAATACCTTTCCCGATTCATCTCCTAAATTTAGAATTGCCGTTGTTTAAAAACTTTTCCGATTTTAGGGAGAATCTGTGTTAATTCTAGAATTCCCCCCCCCCCGCTTTCGTTACCTTCACCGAATTTTCTTTTAGTGGGTTTTCTTGAGATTTGTTCCGTCCTTTGATACCCTTCTCGACTTTGTTCAAATTTTAGTGAGTTATTGACAGTTTAAGTCTAGAGCGCCGATCTCTAGTATTGTTTTCCCGACCTGATAGTTTTCTTTTAGTGACGCCGGACCCGTTCGTTACATAAGGGTCTATCAAATACTTGAATGAAAAGACCACCAAGCTTAACATAGTTTTGCTTGCTTTTTTTTACCGCTTCTTTTATTTGCATGAGCGCTATTTTATAATTACAAACCACTCTCGCTTATGTCCTGCCTGCTTCGTCGCTAATAATACATATGTGCTTTTGAGTATTGTTTATTTTGTATATATAACGGCTGGGTAGAAAGTATTACTGTAATAAAACTGAAATAAACCTGTGTTGTGTTTTATTGACCTATTATAGACTAGTATTTCCTCATGGTAGCGTAGTTGTTTGGCGGCACGACTTTTAGCTTCTCCGTAGTGTGGATCAGGATAATAGTATTTATTTCAGGACTAGCGAGAACAATTTGTTATATATATTTAGCAACCTCCCGAATTTTGACGACAATAGACCCCTGGAATTTACTGTACCTCCATCTGAGGCTACCTGGAACTCTCGACGAGTGAAGTCGAGGGGCCGTGGTGACAACCACGTTAAAAATCTGGCGCCCGAGAAAGTGTAAGGTTTCAAAGGTGTCAGAAGTGACGTTTCCGAGGCGTTCCACGCGCAGTGCAGCGCGCATACGTCGCCTTAGGGAGGAAAACGCGTCACAAGTGCCGCTAGTGACTTCGGTAATTCTCAAGAACAAAGTTGAATAAGTGCTTAGATCAGCGAAAAAGTAGATAAGTCTGTATAGGAAAGCAGCTGTGTCCAAAATAGTATATTTTGTTTGTGCTCTGCTTTATTATGCATGACTATTGATTTACTTTCTTTCTAATTTAAATTTACTGTTTGCATTTATTATTGACTTACACTGTTCAATTCTATTGTTCGCATGAGTTAGGCCACAGCAATTCCGTTTAGAAATAATACCACAAATGGTGGTTTCTGGTATCTAGAAGCTAGAAACACAAGAAGTTTGTTAGTTTAATTCTATTGTTCTTATAGTTCGGGATCTTACACCCGAACTTTAAGTTTGCTCTGATAACCTTATACCTAGGAGTTATAAATAATTTGTGATTTGTTCTCTAACGCCCTCATAGTTCGGGGGCTTACGCAATAATTTGTTAGTTTCAGTCTATTGCTCTCATAGTTCGGGAGCTTACACCAGAACTTTCAATTTGCTCTTATAACTTTATCTGTTGGGGTAACTAATTTTTTATTCACTAATACTAGTCGATAAAAAAATGGAATCTCTTAAAAAGAAAAGACAACAATTGTACATCTCAACTCGAAAGCATAGTAAGTCGGTACGCGGCCAACAAGGACTGTCACAACAAATTCGAATTACAGGTTCGAGTTGACATGCTCACTCGAAATCTAGATACCTATTGATACCAAAGATCAAATAGAAATTTACAAAGATTACAAAAATGAAGATGAAAATAGGCAAGATCCTTCTCCTTCCCATGATAGTAACATGAAGTTACCTAACATACATTTAACAACATTCTCTGGCAATTGTGTGGAATATCCGTCATTCATAAATACTCTAATGCATTAATAGGAGATAATTTTAAATTAGCTTCTAGATCTGAGAAATTCTACTATCTTAAATCGTACCTACGGGGCGAAGCGTTACAAATAGGGTTAAAGAAATAAAAAACAAATCGTCATAAATCATTATCAGCAGTTGTTGGCTGTTCGCACTATACAAAAGTGTAATTCTCAAAATATGCGACAGTTTTGTGCTAGCTCGGAAACTATACTACTCGTATATGCTTTGGAGTCCGTTGAACCTAATAAGGAAACACTGTTTGACTCTTTAATAGTGCACTTACTGGAACAAAAGCTCGATTTTAACACTCGTTGCGTTTTTGTAGAACAAGCCGAGGTAAATAAATGATCAAACTCTAAACAATTCTTGGATTCCTTGCAAAAACGTTGTGTAGTCTTGGAAAACATAAATCCAGATTTATATTAAGATACCAAAAATGTTACTAAACAATCTCACTATACTTCAAAAGGTAACGCACCGAAAATTGTTTTACATTTTCGTACTCTAAGCCAATCTACATTTCTCACTCTTCTCAATCACAACAGAGCTCTATAGTTTCTGTTAACAAAAACTGTGATAATTGCAAAACCAGTGGTAATCGTATTTATAGCTGCAATGGTTTTCGAAATATCTCTGTTCCTGATAGTTTCAACAAAATATGCTACAACTACTTAGGTTTGCAGCACTCTTTTCAAAATTAGACCTACAAAGGATCATGTGCTACTTGCAATAACAAGCATCACACTCTTCTTCACCTCACTAATGCTCATTCAAGACATAGTCTCCAAAATTCTATGCTCTCAAATCAGCATCCGACGCAAAAGGCAGCTTCAACTTCCCAAGAAAATTTGAACGCTAAACCTCTGCAGGCTACAGCTTTCTCTGCTCTGAACACTTCTGGTTCTCACATACTATTAGCTGCCGCTAAAGTACACTTATATCCTACAAACGGAAGGCCAATAGTAGCGAGAGCACTATTGGATTCGGGAACCCAAAATTCATTCATAGTTCTCCTTTACTTGCAAAAGTGAAAGGAACCCTAAAACCGTCTCATCTGCAAGTTGCAGGTATTCTTATTGAACATAGTGTCATTAGGGAAGTGATGGATGTAGATATATACTCTCATCGCTCTTCATCTCAGAAGTTCACTGTTGCCTATGCCGTGGTGCCAAAAAGCACATCTCATCTTCCTCAAGTGCCCATAAATTCTTTTAAACTGCTTATACCTTCTCATATTAAGACCAGATTAGCAGACGAAGAATTTGATTCTCCAGTAGAAATATATCTTCTTTTGGGAGCTGATGTTTATTATGAACTATCACTACCTGGTGTCAAACCCTTGGGAAAAGGTTACCCTACTCTAGTTCAAACCCGATTGGGTTGGATACTTTCGGGATCCGTGCTTCCCCAGCGTCTATCTGCTCTCTTTCACTTTGCTCAGCGCTGCTATTCTTTCCACACAACTAGCTTCACTCAAGAAGAGAAGCTATAGGAAATTTTAGAAAAATTTGTAAACCAAGAAAATGGTTTTAACCCCTCAAAAAATTTCGAACAGGACGATATGGCGCAACAAGTATTTCAAGACACTACCCATATTCTCCCTGATGGAAATACCAGGTGGACTTGCATTTAATTCACCCCCTAGCTCTTGGGGAAATCATTCACTCAAGCTCAGAAAAGATTTCATTTATTAGAATAACCCACAACTCAAGTAAGTGTACAAGGCAGTACTTGATGAGTACTTACTTTTGGGCCCAGCTCAACTTATACCTCTTTCTCTGCACAACGCTTCTATGGAAAATAAATACTTTGCCCCACACTTATGTGTTGTGAGAGAACAAAGTTCTAGCACAAAAACTAGAATAGTGTTTGACTTTTCTTCAACCACTACTTCTGGTCTTTCTCTTAACGATATCAGTTTACGAGGGCCCTCCGTACAACCCGAGTGATTTGATATACTTACTCGGTTCAGTCTCATTATATATGCACTGACAGTAAACATCACAAAGATGTATAGGCAGGTGGCAATGAACCCCAAATATTGTTCTCACCAAAATATTCTGCGGGGGGACAATCCAAGCGACTAATTCAATGCATCGAATTGACCACTGTCTCCTTTGGCTAGAAAAGTGCCCCAATCCTTGCCTGCAGAGTACTCAGAGGAATAGCTCTACGACGACCTGACTTACCATTTGCTCAACAAACCATACTGCTCCAAACCTCTCTAGATGATATTCTATCAGGAGCAGACTAAGAACAAGGCTTAAACGTTGTAAACAATTCTCTGGTTACTCTTTTATCTCCTACTCATTTCGAATTACACAAGCTTAGATCCAACTCAGAAAATGTCTGTAACCATACTTCTCAATGTGAACCAGTCGTTAAAGAATTCAATCCCGATGAGTCCCCTTGTAAAGTGCTAAGCCTTCTCTGGCAGCCAATTTCTGATAATTTTCAGATATCTCTTACTAAGAGAAAACTATTGTCACATGTCGCTCAGTGTTATCATCCCTTAGGTCTAGTGAATCCTGTAATAGTACGAAGAAAATTGCTCATGCAAAAATTGTAGTCCAACGGTATTGAGTGGGACCAACCCATAACTGAATCCGATATAGGACATGACTGTAACAATTTTATGTCTAATGTTTCGAATTTATCTTCTTATATAATTCCTCGCTGCGTCATATTGTACAAAACCGTGACAAGAGACGAATTGCATGGATTTTGCGATGCCAGCACCACAGCTTACGGATACTGTGTGTACTTGCGCACCTTCTATTCTGATAACTCTGTCACGTCCTCTTTGATAGCCCATAAATCTAGAGTAGCTCCCATAAAGTAACCGTTCACCATACCTAAGTTGGAACTATGCTTCAGGACTCTCTTATCTCAACTTTTCACTAGAATTCACTCAGTTTTCTAACCTGTATTGACTATGGATGAACCTTCCCTATGGTCGGGCTCTCAGGTAGCACTATTTTGGGTTAAAGGTTCCCCCACCCAGTGGAGCACTTTTGTGTGTAATAGAGTCTCTATTATTCAAACTGCTACCAAATAAGCAACCTGGAGACACATATCATCTGTCCAAAACCTCGCCGATATGTTGTCCAAAGGAAAGTTTCAACCTGATTCAATACACCTGTGAAAGTCAGGCCCCTATTTTCTTTCCAGTCCAGAATCCGTCTTAGATTCTTTTTCTCCAATATACAATCCCCCGAAGAAATGAAGCACTCTGCCCTGAATACTAGACCGTCACCTAACCTCTGGGAATATCTTGTCTTAAAATGTTCCTCTTTATACAAGCTGCAACGGACAACTGCATATGTTCTACGAGTCATCTATAATCTCAGAAATGGAGAAAAAGTTACAGGTCTAGTGAGCCCAAGAGAACTAGAATAATCTAATTCTCTCATAATAAAACAAATCCAGACAATCTCGTTTGTTATGGAAATTAAATCCATAAACCCGTTCACAACAAACATATCGCTTCTCTTATCCCGTTTCTAGATGACAATCAACTCCTGAGAGTAAGTGGACGATTATCCAACTCTGACTCATCCTTTGACCAAAAATACCCAATATTGTTACCCTCCAAACATCATCTCACGATCCTGATCTTACGCCATGAGCATAAATTATTAGGTCAAGCAAGCCCTCAAAATGTAGTAAATAATGTAAGATTACATGATTGGCCCATAGATGGCCTTAGATCTCTAAAGAAAATTATTCATTTATGTCCCACTTGCAAACGCTTCAACGCTATCGCTTCCAGCCAAATTATGTCTAATTTGACCAAAGAAAGGGTTACTCCTTTTCGTGCGTTTGCCAACACCGAAGTAGATTTCGGTCGCACATCCTTCACTAAGTCCTTATCACTAAAGAAAGCCCCCTTGATGAAAAGATATATAGCAGTTTTTGTATGTTTATCTATGAAGGCTGTTGATATAGAGTTCGGTTCTGACCTTTCTACTTACTCTTTCTTAGCCTTAGCTTATTTAAAGCGATTCATAGCACGTAGGGGACTGCCATCAATCATGTACAGTGACAATGGACAATGCCACAAATTTTGTAGGAGCTAACAATTACTTGAAAGAAATTAATTAATACCTTCTGGACAATGCTCCTCAATTGAAAGATTTTCTCGGTCAATCCAAAATCGCTTGGAAATATATTCCTCCAAGATTTCCCCACTGGGGAGGAATCTGGGAAAGTGCCATCAAAAGCACTAAAGTACACTTAGCCAAGATTGTGAAAAATTCATCTTATACTTTCGAAAAGTTCTTAACCACTTTAAGTCAAGTGGAAGCAATACTTAACTCACGCCCTTTATTCCCATTGTCCGACAATGTAAAATATCTACTATCTTTGACCTCTGGTCATTTCTTAGTGCAATTTCCTCTCATATCTTACCTAGAAGTGGATATTTCTCTGACTCTATTCAATAAGTTAAAGCACTGGCAGCTCTGTACCCAGGCCCAACAACAATTCTGGAAACACTGGTTAGGTCAGGTTAGACTACCTAAACCGTTCGCAGAACCATTCAAAACGGATGCATCCCCAATCAAATCTTAAAGTGAACAATTTGGTTCTTCTCAAAGATGAAAATAATCCCCCCTATAAAATGGCCACTATCTCGCATTACACAAGTTTTCACTGGGAAATATTCTAAAGTGCGCTTAGTCCAAGTATTTACACAATCTGGATATCTCAACCGCCCCATCATAAAGGTGGTTTTACTCCCTAACGAGGATAACCCTTCAATCCCTACCTCAATTTGACCTTAGAGAGCTTTGCACATCCCCAGGCACTGCTAGTAGGTACTTGTATAGTTCGTTTTAGGGTGTTGTTTACTCTAATGGTTTTAATTTTTTTTTATAAATATAATAATGTTGATAATCAGCTGGTAATCTCTGTGAAGGTATTTTTTTGCGCCTTTGAGTGACAACAAAGTATAAACCAGTTGTATACTTTTTCGTTCAGAGCTAATCCTTTATAAGAAGGTAATACCACATGCACCACATGCTGCTATCAAAACATTTATATTTGTTGTCCGATTCTATGTTCTTATGGTCTCACCTGCCGCCCGGGTAGTATGTTCAAAAACAAACCATTTGTTTTCGAACTCGCATGCCTTCACCTTATCCCTTTCTCTCATATCCGAAACATATTTTCCCAACTGATTCGGGAATCGTCTGTGAATTGTATGTTCGAACAAACCTAGTATTCCGGTAGGTGATCAATTATCTTTTAAACTCAGTACAACTTAACCGTCGTCATAGAGAGAAAAAAGAAGATGTTAGTTGTCAGTCAATTTTGACAAATAAAAAATGTTATAAGTTCCCGACTATTTTTTTATATAAAAATAGACTGATATTCCATTAAAACCCATAGTAATCAAAAGTTCATCAGAAAACACAAACCTCCCGTTATTATCGATAGCCGTTGATGAGAAACAAGTACATATAGCTTCAGAAAGGGACATTGTTGAACAGTGCTAACCAATCCTCTCCTGGGAAAACGAAAGAACTAAAGCTATTGAATTACATAGATTCTCAAGTATTACAAGACTTCAAAATATCGAATCTCTTCACACAGTGCTTAAACAGAAAGAAATTTATCTTCAAACACCTTTGATAAACTGTACAAAACGGAACCAGAATATAAAAATATACAGTCCATTCCGCTTATCAAATTTCCCAAATGGAGGAAAGAAGTAAGTAAAAACCAATCCTCCAGTATTCAAAAAAAAATTGAAATATATACCAAATTATAGATAATTCTTATTCAATATAATACAGTTTTTTGTATCCAATATAATTAAAGTTCATTTTCATTTTCTATTTTGTATCATATGAGATAAATTATACTTGATAGACCAGGTATAATGCAAGATCTTGCATCGATCCAATGCATTTAAAACCTTATATTTATTTTTTGTTTTTAAGTTTATATATAAGGAGCACTTGCGTAGTAGATCCACCTTTTTTTTGAAATGCTCACAACTTTCAAATTTTGTTGATACCCTGTAAAACTCACCGTCTATCAGGCTCTGACAATGTAGTACTTCATTACTTAGAACGAAAAAAAGGTCTGATAGATAAAAATAGCTATTTTTCTCCGATCGCGGGAAAAGTGACACTATTTTGACCTGTTTTCTATGCGCAAAGCTCAACATTCCAGAATAGTGAGCAGTTGCTATAAGCAATTAGAAAATAACAGTGCGGTAATATTCTTACCGCACTGCTGTAGCGTGCGGTAATGTTACAAATGGATTATTACAATAAAATGAAACAAAGTATGGTTTTAATTTTTAAAGGTATTGATAAAGTTGTTATAAAAGAATTAAAAGAAACATCTAATTTATAACGATATTCTTGAACACAAATTAATTGTTGTTAATATTTACATTTATTGTACAGTATGTACAATTTGTAAATTGTACTGGAGGGCAACGAGAATTTATAGACGTTGAAGCTGCATGGCTAATTGTTTGGTTTATTTCGTTTCGATCATTTTCATTTGAAGTCGAGGCAGGGGTGTTGAATATTTTATTAGCCCTTTCTACTTTATTATTAAGTGATTCGTCAATATCTTCTTCCGCCACATTGGAAGATTTCCATCCTCCGTGGCGCTTTAAAGAAAGAATATCAGCTCCAGCATCTACCAAATGTGTTGCCGATGATCTTCGGAAACAATGTCCTGTATATTCTGTCATACATAGAGAAACCTATCTAAACTTACTTGATTACATCTTGAATTAAATATTTTTTAATTAATTTTTTAAATGTATATCAACGATCGAAGAAAAAATAGTATGTATAATTCGTGGGAAAAGCATATTCCCAAACTCTGTGGTACCAGACTCGTCGCTACGCTCCTCGCCTGGTAATTATCACAGTCGTTTGGGAATATTATGCTTTTCCCACTAATTATACAATATACTATTTCCACATGTTGCACACAATACTTTTTCTACAACTGCACAAATTTAAAGAATACAAGTAAATAGTTTTGTAGAAAAAGTCTAAGCATCGAGGCCCACCCTCTGAAAACGGCTGGGCATCGAGTATAAGTTTCTGAAATTGGCTGGGCATCGATGATCCACTACTGGATTCTCCAAATAAATGTATGTAGTGTGGGCAAAGTGCCGTGAGAAATAATATTTCTCACAGTGTGAGCAATATACGGTTTCGAAATTAAGTAAGCTATGAGAAAAAAGTATGCTATTTTTCATAGCAGTTGTAGAAAAAGTAAATTTCGCCACTATTTGCGAAAAATACAGAATAATTGTAAGACTTGAACTACATCTTTATTGTCATTAAATTTGATGTACTACATATTAAATATGAAGATTTATAAAAAATTTCAATTATAAAACGTGAATAAAAAAATAATGTCTAAATAATAACACAATTTGAACAATTAGTGTTATTGACCCCAGCTGACAACATAGTTTGCTTCCATAGCAATAACGAAGGAAGAAATATCTACAAAGTCACTAGATTATTTAAAAGAAATTTACGAGGGATGCTCGTAGGGACATTTTTAGAACTTTTGAATTGAATCAAAATAGTCACATTCCATTCAAAATTAGAAAAAATATTGTTTAAATAATGTTGGTAACACTATTTTCGGAACTCGCGTTACGAAAAATAGTGCTTTTCCCAACTGTTGCACAAATAACTATTTGACATCTCTGTTATAGTCTCTAATTATAAAGTTATAATAAGAGTGATTTAAAAAGGAAATCATAAGATTATTATTAAGAAACACAAAATATTAGTTATGGTCCCAGAATTCATCGCAGCCACTAGTAAAGAAAAATATTGGAAAGTGAAGTTTAAAAAAATAATTGAAAGAATATTGCTGTGAAATAGGGTTTTGTGTGGACTCAGGGCGTTCAGATCATTTAATAAACAGAAAGAAACATTATGTGGAATATATTCAACTACAAAAACCGCAACTGCTAAAAACGGTATTAATTTACAATCAGTGCGAACTGGCAATATAGAAGTAGTAAGTAATGTGTAGGTAACAGAGAGTACAAATGTATAATTAAAAACGTTTATCATGTCCCTGATTTGAGGAATAATTTGTTATCAGTTTCTAAAATGGAGAATGTAGGTTTTCTCGAGTCAATGTGAGAGTTTTTGAAAATGTAGAGTTAGTACATACTGATGTTTGCGATCAATTTCATCAACTACTTTGGATGGTAAAAGCTATTTTGTAACCTTCATACACATTTCACTATGGTATTTTTGATAATGCATACATCGGAAGTATTCAAAAAGTTTTTATATTATCATAACATGGTAACTAATATTTTGAAGTTGAGAATGGATAATGGGCGCAAATACTTGTCGAATGTATTTAGGAATTTTTGCAACAGTAATGGAATATTCATGCCGCATACAGTACCTTATAACCCAGAAATTAACGATTTAGCGGAGAGAATGAACAGAACCCTCATGGATAAAGCAAGAACAATATTAATTCATGCAGGAATGAGAAAGGAATTTTGGGGAGATGCAGTATTATTTTCTACACATTATGTTACAAACAGGAGTCCAGATGTAGGAAGAAATACTACTCAAAGTGAGCAATGGAAAGGCAAAAAACCTGATGTTTCAAATTTGAGTGTTTGGGTCGATTGCTTACGATCATGTTACTAAAGAATTGAGAAAGAAATTGGTTGATAAAGAAAATGATAATGATTGGATATAATGTAGGGGGATACAAATTATTCGATGAAGAAAATAATAATAATTGAGTGACAATCGGGTCGTTCTGTAGTGATAACACTATCTATCTGAGATATAGCAAAAAAGATCGGACAGATAAAAAAGTAACTATTTGACGTCTCTAATATAGTTTCTAATTATGAAGTTATAATGAAAGTGATTTAAAAAAGAAGTCATGGTTTTATTATTAATAATCCCAAAATATTATTTTGAAAGTATGCAGGGAGTATTGGAGGAGGAATGCACTGCAAACTGTAACTATTTTATAAAGAATACATACTTCAGTATTCCCTACTTTGAACATCGTCCATAAATTACAATTGGAATTTATGGACGATGCTTTGAACATGCTTATTGGTAATGGTCCTTTAAAAATCTTGAATTTGTTTTCGATGACTCCGATTATTCTCTCAACATGAATTCTCACAAGTGCAATGTGTCGGGTTGCTTTGATTTCCAGGGGATGTAATTGGCTTTTGACCTTTGTAAATGCAGGAATAACTAAAAATCGCAATATCATTCATGCAATATACTCCATTCATGGGTAGAATGTTGAAAACATTTAATTCTCATCAATCACTAATGAGATGTCGGTTTTATAATCCTCAATATAGAATAAAATTGGCCAACAGTGGCAGTGTGTGAATTTATGTAGTATAATCACTAGTTGTATAGTGGGTTTGTAAATATATCTATGTATCTATAATATAAATATAGATGTTACTCAGTACTACAAGTTATGATAATTATTCATAGTTGAAATACCACTGGAAATGCAATTTTTAACAAATATTATAGAGGAGCTGCCTATCAAACTGATAAAGAAATATCTAATGATAAGGCTGAACATAATTCTGCTGTACAAATTATTGTACTCCACATCTCCACCACTATCGAGAAAACGAAAAAGTCACCCGCCGTTCCTAATGAATAAGTACATTTACTAGGTTCTTATTGTATTCATTGTTGAGTTTTTATCAAATGTATTACTTTTCCGCCCAACCTATCTAATGCGAGAAAAGTATTGGTTTACACCAAAAAAAATTGAAATTTTTAAATTTTTTTCGAGTTATTTTTACGTTTTCCATCAACAACACGAAAAAAACGGTTTTTAGAAAAAAAATCTTGTGTGTATGTCGTCGTCGTCGTCGTTGTCGTCGGCCACTTTTCGTTACATGTCTTGTTAGCACGATACAGCCTCCGGAGTGCAATAAATCACCAATTTTATGATTACATATTGTTAAGAACATGTCACAGATGAACCCTATTGATTTTCAGCTCGCCAGAGCCAGTACAACAGGTGCTATAGTACTTTAAGTACCAAATTTTTGTAATTTTTGGGGAAGTTTCAGTTTGTTAGCACGATACAGTCTTCGGAGTATGTACAAGTGACCAATTTTATAATTAGATATTATTCAGAGCGTCTCAAAGATCAACCCTATTGATATTCAGCTCACTACCGCCAGTACAACGGGTGCAATGGTACTTGAAGTACCAAATTTTTGTCATTTTTGGAGAATTTTCAGTTTGTTAGCACGATACAGCCTCCAGAGTGTATAAAAGTGACCAATTTTATGATTAAATATTATTCAAGATGTCTCACATATGTACCCTACTGATTTTCAGCCGACTAGAACGAGTATAGCGGGTCCTATAAATCCAGATATATTACATTTTTGGTTATTTTTGGAGATATTTCGGTTTGTTAGCACGATACATCCCCCGAAGTGTTACAAGTGACAATTTCATGATAGAATATTGTTTAGGGCCACAGATGCGGAAAAGTTAGTTTCAATCTTTAAAACCGTTTATTTTTAATCTTGAAAATCATCACTTTTTGAATATACTCAAAATTAAAAAAAAATTATGTTGTAAATATTTCCTCTATTTATTTTCGAAAGTAAGATTTCTTTAGGATAAACATTACTTCAATGTAATTATTTCATTAATTATCTGCACATAATATTATTGTTGTAAATGGTAGTATAGTAATTCTGTTGTTATGACAGCACAATTTCATTGTACTGAATTTTAAGAAGCTGTTCTACATTCCAAAAAAGGAAACCAGAAGAAGGTTCAAGAAGCAATCTCGAAATAACTTCGAAGAGCCAAAGAAAGGGAGTGAGTTTTTTCTGAAGTCCAATGAGTGACTCTTGTGTTATTTGTGTTTAATGTTTTAATATTGTTATCAAAATATCATTATTTATATGTTTCATTTATTTATTTATAATTGCTATTTTTCTTTATAAAATATACAATATGTCATACTGTCCACGTTGTTTACGTAAAAACTCTAAATATGAACCTTTGAGAACATTTTGTATGAATATTCTGTATATACGCCCATTGTAGAGGAAAGGAGGGTAATATCCCGTAGTGAGGCAATATTGCGCACCACAAAGTAAAAGAGACGAAGAGCGAGAAGTGAAATCTGGCAACACGTACGTTGTTCCTTATCGTTAGCCACTATGTTGAACATGTGTCGGCACGCTGGGAGCATTCAGTTGACCGCCGTAAATCTAAGTGTTTGTACACGTGTTTTCCTTATAATTTTCAGTGATTAAGAAATAAGCGAGGTAAGTGTACTTTATACAATCAGGACCTATCTCTATGTTTGTTTTCTATTTCCATGCGTTAACAACGGAATTTTGGTTAGAAAAACAAACCAAGGTCGATATGGGGTAATATTGAGCAGTACGCGATATTACATCACGCTGCGCTATATTGCCCCATATTATTGACTTCAACATGTTTCCTAATTTTAGATGGTCAGAAGCTATCAAAGAAAGACCCAACGACAGAGCTGGATCATTGAACAGCGCAGTAATGCTTTGGCTGCTATACGCTCAGGTGCTGAAATACGCGAGACTGCAAGAAATTTCGGCATTCCCGAATCAACGCTGCGACACCATCTAAAACTTGGATCAGAAGTTGACCGCTTGGGGAGGAAACCTCTTTTTACGAAACCACAAGAAAAATGGTTAGCAAATCATGTCATGAAGTTGGCAAATCTATTCTGTGGCGTAACTCCATGGGAGTTGAGAAGAATAGCTTTTGACTTCGCTGAAGCTAATCACCTACCTCATAAGTTCAACAAGGAATCTGGGCTAGCAGGAAAAGATTAGCTGTCGTGCTTTATAAAGATAAATCACGAGCTGAGACTTCGACAACCAGAAGGCACGAGTCTCAATCGTATATCCTCATTTAATTCTGAAGCTGTAGGAATTTTTTTCAAAAACCTAGAAAAACTATTGGCCAAGTTCAAATTTCAGAGCAATCGAATCTTCAATGTCGACGAATCTGGTATAACCACTGTCCAGAAAAAGTCTGGAAAAGAATATTCGAAAAGGGGACAGAAACAAGTCGGAGTTGGCGTTTCAGCTGAACGAGGTCAAACGATTACCAACTTATGCCCTGTCAGTGCAGCAGGGACATACGTTCCCCCAATGATAATATATCCGAGAAAACGAATGTCTACTACTCAATTTGAAAAAGACTGCTCAATAGGTTGCATTTATTCCTGTTCTGACAATGGGTGGTCGAATGATGATTTATTTCTAAGGTGAATAAAACATTTTCAAAATTATGTGAAAGCTACGGAAGCTGACCCGATTTTGCTCATCCTTGACGACCATGCAAGTCACATTTCCTTGCAAATTTATAATTTTTGCAAAGAGAATCACATCGTACTCCTTACAATTCCTCCTCACACATCAAATCACCTCCAGCCTCTTGAACTAACATTTTTGGGCCACTAAAGAAAGCTCTGTTTGCTTTGTATGACTCTCATATGATTTCGATTGCACACGAAAGGATCACTGTTTATGACGTGGCTCGTTTATTCAATCAAGCATACATGAAGGTTGTAACTATAGAAAAGGGAGTCTCAGGATTCAAAGCTGCTGGGATATTTCCTTTTAACCCAGAAAAGTTTACTGAAGAGGACTTTTCAGCAGCTGAGGAATTTTGAGAACTTGTCTTGGACCCAGAAGAACGTGAGAGAAACTTCAACCCAGCTCCTCCACACACTTCCTCGATATCTGTAGATGCTTTGAAAGCAAAACCGTCAACCTCTGCAGATACTCAGGAGCCACCTACACCAACGTCTTTAACTGTTGAAGAATCCACACCATCGACATCAAAAGCAAATTTACCATCACATTCAGGTGTAAAAATATCGGATCTAGTCCCGATTCCCAAGAAAGTAGTTAAGGCAGTGACCAAAAGAAAAATATCAACAAAGCAACAATCCAAAATTTGGACGTCCACACCAATGAAGGCTACTCTCCCGAAAAAAGAAGCTAAGCGAAACCAGAAAAATGAAAAACAAAACAAAATCCTCAAGCAAAAAGTGAGTTTAATTATCACCTTTATAGCCCTATAGTTCGTTAACGAAGGGCGCAAAGAAACATTTGTATATGAAATACCATAATTATTTTTAGTCTCTCTATCATCTCCCAAGTATTTGGTACGAACTCCAGGGACACCCTGTATATACTATTTTACTCACTTTAAACTAAACTTTAAAATCAATTTCAAGCAGTTACTCAATTAGAACAGTTCATACAAGAAAAATGTCCCATAAAAAATATACAAATTTTATGCACCATTTTGGCCCAGGAACTAAATAATTTTCTCAACAGTTACAGTAAGCACTAATATTTAAAGAATACTTAATTCAGTAAATCTTTAGGCTAGGTTTTTTGCAGCTCTAAATATATAGGTATTTTGACGTACGGTATTGAATGGTACTGGAGTGGTGTAAAAGTGGAATTGGTTGAGACATCCAAACGTTTTCATTTGGAAATAGCCGATTTTAAAACAATTTTATTCTCAACTATCTGAATAGTATATCGAATAAGTGTTTACGAGAGAAATGGTATTTTGTGTGACAGCGCAGCGAACATTAAGCTTTCGCCATTGTTATATACTATACATACAGTTTTACCAAGTGCCTATCAATCTATTCGTAACGCAGACAACTGAATGAGAATATTTTCCTTTTTATATTTCCTGAATATAACAGAAACCACGTTTACCATAATTGCAGATATACATTTAATGTATGAAAAGGCATCTGGAAAGTCTCACGAAGAACGCTTCATTCTAATATATTCTCTGAGCGTGTGTGATACAAGACAGAAAAAACTTCCAAGGGTGTTAATAGAAACTCCCGAGAAAATGGTATGTGAACTTCAGCTTATGCAATTACGTATGGTATTTGGAAGAAAATCAGTTATTTACCTACTGGTTTTAAAAACTTACACTAGCTTAACTAGTATGTGATAATTTACACATTCTCTTTTGAATTTTGGGTTGAGAACAAATTTGGAGATAAAGAGAAATTTGGAACTAAGCATAATATTGATAAGCAAACGAGCATTATAACTTGTGAAGACGCGTGGTATCCAAGTGTGAGCTGTTTAGGTAACTTTGAATAATATTAAATGTTACAGAACAATGTATTCAGGAGGATTGTTAACGCCCCTAGGTACATAGTAAAACTGCAGCATGCCGCTATTGAGTAGTGTGAAAGTTTAGTACACCTAAACGGAACAACCTCATCCCTTCAAAATTTGAAAATATAAAATCTTTTTTATTAACCCTAATATTAGATTAGTTCTGATAAATACAAAATAGGTGTTGAAATAAATGTATTTTTTTTTCGTTTTTTGGCTTTGGGAGCTGGATCCCATTCAGCCACGAATAAACAAGTAATATGACATTAAAAAGAGAAACAAAGGACATGTCGTAGCAATCATATTCACTCATATCCAAGTCACACATCATTCATTGCCCTATACAATAGAATTCGTAGAAAACAATGAAAAAATGATAATAAACATGGAGACTCGTTTCGCGCTAAGGTGCTCGTCATAGCGACTTTACTTACAACACACAATAAAGACAGCGGTAAGGGGGTATATCAATGTTACAAAGAAAAGTCGATAGGTATACTACAACTAAACTCTACCATTGTACATCTAAAATACGGTTATACTGCTTTCTATATTTTTCTTTTGGCACGTTTAAGGAATTCTCATAATATAGTACGAACCATAGTATGTCGCCGACTGAGAAATAACAGAGAAGCTTGACTTTGTGGGAAAGGAACATTTTCTTTAGACAGAGTTTCCATCAGATATCTTGTAGCTTGACTATTATGCTGACAGCTAAACATCCAATGATTAATATCATCATAACATTTATTACAATCACACAATTCGGAGTCGCTAAGGTATACGCGTACTATTGCATGGCTGAAGAACATAGCGTTAATCTTTCTCATAGGATGACTATGCTCCTCAAGTCTTGTAGATGGAAGAGTGGGGTGTATTTTGCAGTACGAGTTATTGGTTCTGTTGCAGAATTGCAACCATTCTATTTCCCAATTGCGTCTCATACTCTCCTTTCTTGAGCAAATAACGTCACTTCATGGTAAACAAAGATCTTCCGATCCGGAAAGAACTGTGGCTTTCGCTAGTTGATCAACTTTTTCGTTTCGAGATATTTGAAAGTGGCCTTTGACCCACATAAACGTTACAGACTCATTAAGTTATCTTAATTCAACTAATATGCATAATATTTTTACGATTATACTATTGCGATATACAGTTCTTGCAGAATTTCTAATGGCTGTTAAAGCTGACTGGGAATCCGAAAGGATGACAAAGTTTTGATATCGGAGATTACTGTGTAAAGCCAATATAGTGCATAATATATGGCCAATAGCTCAGCAGAGGTTGAGCAATGACAGTTTAATTTATATTGTAGTGTCGTTTCCTCGTTAGATATGTATCCAGCATATCCCACACCTAGAGAAGATTTGGACCCGTCTGTGAATATTTTGCAGAGATTACCCAGCTTTTCAAAGTATTCTTCCATAGCTGTGCAATAGCTACTTGGTACATCGTAAGTAGGTATAACTACTGTACACGAAAGAAAAAAAGATTTGTCATAAGGAGCTGAAAAAGCAGTTTGCTGATATCTATTAATTGACAGGTGTGAAGTATTGCGATATGCAATAGCAAAAATTGGAGAATTTCTATTTAGCCACCATTTTTCTGTTAGGTTGCTGACTGATAATTGACCTATCTTCAGTAGAAGTATCTTTGGTTATTGGATGTACATTTAAGAATACATTTTTCTGCAAGAAATAAGCGCCTTAGATGTAAAGGAGGTTCACCACATTCAGCCAACAGTGTGTTAGTATGTATGGATTTGAGAGCACCTAAAACCAATCGTAAAGCCTTGATTTGTATTCTATCTAATTTGATTAAGCGAGATTTTGTGGCTGAGCCATATAAAAAACTTCCATAATCCAAGATGGATCTCGTATAGGTCCTGTAGAACATAAGATTGGTTTTGGGGTCAGGGCCCCATTCGTAACGATTAACAACTTTCAGCATATTTAAACGTTTTTCACATTTGACAATACATTGGTTTATGTGATCATTCCAAGTTAGTTTTGAATCCAGTGTGATACGTAAGTAAGTATAATTTTAATTAACTGATATCGTCATATTAGTGAGTTGCAGGTTGGAAACAGCCGGTAGACGATGTCGTGTGAAGAATACTACAGAAGATTTCTTAGGTGATAGGGGTGGAGACCTTGATCTGACATTTATTACAATGTTGCATAGTGACTTTTAGAGTTTCAATACACTGTTGATAAGTCTTTTCCATTACATATAAACAGAAATCGTCTGCATATTGCAATATGTTGCACTCTAAATCCATAACATAACGTTTAAGGTATATAAGTTAAGGAATAGCGGGCTTAGAACTGATCCTTGCGGTAAACCTTTGAAAACAAGTCGTGAGCCAAGAATTTGATTGTTGCACCTAATAAATATTTGTCTATTCATAAATAGTTCAACCAATATATACACACATCTGGATGGAATACCAATTTGAATTAATTTATTGAAAAGAGAATGCTGTTGAACATTATCGTAAGCACCGGTAATGTCTAGAAATAACGCAGCAAGGTAATTGTTTTCGGTAAACTTTCATTGAATATATGTGACTAGATGTGCAATGCAGTCCACTGTGCCTCTTTTCCTACGAAACCCAAACTGTGTGTCTGGAAAAACATTATTGCTTTCACACCACCACTCCAGTCTAATCTTCATAATTCCTTCAAAGGTTTTTGATAAACAAGACATAAGGGCAATGAGTCTGAGGGCAGTTGAATCATTTAACTTCGGAATTGGAACGATAAGACAATGTTTTAAAGAGTCGCAATTGTCTCCTTTCATCAAGATATTATTATATATAAGGTAATTAATTCTGTCAAATTCCTGGACTAGACTTTTTAGAAGTTTTAATACTTGTTTTTATTTCACTGATGTTTATCGGTGCTAGTATACAATGTTGTTCTGGAGAAATAATAGGCCAGTCTATTGGATAATAGACGTGGTAGGGTGCAATCTTTAGAAGCAAGTTCTCAACTAAGGTTTCGTTGACTATACAAGATTTTTTAACGCTTTGAACGTTATTAACTCTTCTCCATATATCGCTTGGATGAGTTTGTCTGTTAAGTGAGGAGCAAAATTTGGCCCAATTTGTTCTTGATTTGGTTTTGAATAACCGTTTGTTTTGTAAGCTTTTAACGCATTTTTCCTAGAATGTGTCGCTGCGAGGTATTTTTGATCCCACCAGGGAATGTATTTAGTCGGATTATGAGTAGTTGATCTTATTACCTTACAAGACTTGTTTGCAGCTGCCGTTATTGTATCAGTGAGAAAAGATATCATGGCGTTAGAATCGTTGCAAATAGGGAGGGATTGGAATGATTCAATGATAGAGGTTTGATATAACTTCCAATTAGCGTTGGACATTGATCATTTAGAAGTATGCTCAACCGAAAAAATTTCTTTTTGGATAGCGTTGATCACAATCCTAATAGGGAAGTGATCAGAACCATATGTGTCCGATAAAACGGACCACGTAAATGAAGAACACAATTTTGAGGATAAAATAGTCAGATCTACCGCAGATTTAGCTTGTCCTGGAGAAGAAATTCTTGTGGCACAACCGTCATTAGCTAGAGCTAAAGCAGGAAAATAATCTTACGCTTCAACTAGTATATTACCATCTGTCGAGCACGTCTCTGAACCCCAGATTCCGTGATGAGCGTTAAAATCACCACCAATTACACTCGTGCTTAATCTGGTTAAATACATTGATATAATCTTGTACAGTTGCTTTAGTTGTCGAAGGTTTGTACAAACTTATAATTGTCAATTTTTCATCACCACTAGTAATGTTAATACCACATACTTCTATTTTGGGATTTAAGTTATTAACAAATTCAACCACCATGTCCCTTGTTTCTATCTTTTGTTATTATGTTAAAATTTTGAAACCTTTTGACATCCGTTGGTTTATACCAGGTTTCGGATATCAGAGCAATATCAAAATTGAGATGTGTTAACAAAAATTTATTGGAGTTTCAAGATCTGGCATTCCACTGAATTATTTTCAAGCTAGTATTGACCATTGTTAGTTGAATAAACTATCGACAATATTTTTAATTTTACTATCAATATCATTTTCGTTAAATACTAACTTCTTATTGATTGCACATGAAGAAGATTAAGGTATATCTCGTATAAAATTTTCAAGCATGGTTTTTATTTTGGAGCTAAGTTGATAGGCAAATTTATCAAAATCACTTTCGGTATTCCTTTGACTAAACTGGAATACAGGACCTTCACAAAAGCTGGTATTGTATTCTCTACGAATAGGAGGGAAGTCACATAGAATATTATTACTTTTTCTTTCTCTTTTTACGAGGATAAGAAATAATTTCTGGAGTAGGGGAGGTTGGACTATTTCCTTTTAGAGGATTGCTAGAGAAACGATTTTGATAACTGGAAGGTTTTAGAGTGGGAAAATCAGGTTCTGAATTGGCTAGTGGAGCAAACCTATTCTTTGGATAATGCTAGTGTAGCTGGGATTATCGACTACTTTTTCAGCACCAAATGATATATTCAAATTAGCCATAGCTTCCTTTGTTTTCCTTTGTTTTATATATACTGGGCATTCCTTGAATGAAGAAGAATGGTTGCTAGTTTGACAGTGAACACAGTATCTACTACATCTATTCGGACAATTATCAGTTTGTGCATCCGATCCGCAATTTTTGCAACTTTTCTTACCTTTGCATTGAGAAGATGTATGACCGTACCTAAGACATTGCATGACCGGACTAACATAGGTATCGACTGAGCACCTAATTTTATTAATGTAAATAAATTGTGGGATAAATTTGCCAAAGTTCCAATTATCATCTGCCCAGGAACCCGCTATATAACGCCATCTTTCTCCAGTGTTCTATTCAAACGTTGTACTTTTTTAATTGAAACATTCGATTTTATAATATTTAGAAGAGTATTTTCGCTCAGAGATGTGTCAACGCCTCTTACTATGCCACGTTTTTCGGTTAAATAATTTGGAATGTATGCAATCAGGTCATTTTTCTTGAAAAATGATTCTTCTACTAATTTATTAGCATAATTAGGTACTCGAATTTACTTCATTTTTACGCGATTTAATCCAACTCTAGTTATTTCAGTAATATTATTTTCATAATTTGATAGCGCTTACAACTTTTCACCTAATTTCATCGGATGTAAGCGACCAATATTTAGTTCTAAATGTTCAACAAAAATAAAATACGGACCTAAATCGGTCGGTAGAAATCTATTGTCTGTATTAACTGGCCTACGAACACTTTTTACATTACTTGATATATTAGAACCTATTAGTAAGTTTTTCACTGATTCCGTATCATCATTAGTAGATAGTGCTAGACAGATTCTGCGACACTACTTCAAAAATCTCCGCTTGGTGGCGCTGAGAGCGGCGGCGCGCGCGTTTTTAATTTTAGGCCGCCATTTTTAGTCCTGTTTTAAAAATCTGAAAAAAAACTTCAGTGAGATTCGATCGCACAACCTTCGCGTCTATAGCAAGGCATTCAACACATGCCGCCATAAGCTCTCATGCATATTATTAGCGAAGGAAGGTATTGCTGCAATGTGAGCGCACCGTACGCTTCTTGCTGTAAAATGTGACGTAGTCGAGAAAGATCCGTTAGGATGATAAGGCGGCGCGCTACCGGGTTCTTGCTGTAAAATGTGACGTAGTCGAGAAAGATCCGTTAGGACGATAAGGCGGCGCGCTACCGGGGGGCTTAAAGTAACTTATGTTGAAATATTACTAAGAATTTCGTACCGGGTGGCTTGAAAGTAACATATAATATTTTATGCGTGACACGCAGTAATTGAATCTTTGTGAGGTTTTTTAAAAAATATATATGTTGTTAATAATGTGTTGGGAGATTAGTTTCTTGAGGATAACAGAAGGGTGAAGATCATGTTAATAATTATATTAGCTGCAGCGCTATGTCCAGCACTTTGTGTTGTCGACCAGCAGTATGCTATGGATTATTTACAACGCTTCGGATACGCAAATGAAAATGATTTGACTAAACTTGAGGATTATTTGTTGAGTTTTCAAGAAAAATATAATATTCCTGCAACGGGAGAATTAGATGAAGATACAATACAACTTATGGATAGGCCAAGATGTTCTGTAAGTGAAACAGCTTCCGACGATGATCATTCTTTTAGAGTTAGATCAAAATGGATCAAATTTGATTTGAAATGGTTCTTCCCTCAGGCAAATCAAGCATATCTTGATGTAATCGAAAAGGCTTTTGAAGTGTGGAGTAACAGTTCAAAGTTCAAATTTGAATTAATACACAAAACAAGACCTTATGCTCCCGATATATCTATCACTGTTGTACATGGAAAACACTATTTTCGTGCAGATTGCCAAGGTAGAGATGAATGCCCCAGCGCATTTGATGGTCCTGGAAAGGTGTTGGCACATGGTTATTTCCCAAATGGCAACAGCTGTATAGAACTTCATATTGATGCTGATGAAAAGTGGGATTTAAGTTTAGATGGATCAAGTTCAGATGATAGGACTAGTCTACTCATGGTATTAATTCATGAAATTGGACATATCTTAGGTATATCCCATAGTGATAATAAACAAGCAATAATGTATCCATGGTATCAACGAAACGCGACCCCAAAATTGGATGAAGATGATAAAATGGCTCTTGAAGCTCTTTATGGACCCACCAATAAATATGCAAATAATCCTTTCAAACCTACGCCACCGACTACAGGTCATCATAGGCCCCATCCACCAAATAAAAATTTATGCGACATAACGCCGGAGTATATGTTTACTGCGATGGCTGGTACATTTGAAAATTATCACTTATATATTATTTATAAAGATTTTCTATGGAAAATGGATTTGAATTCGAAACTTATTCCCTCAGAACCAGAAATGCTCGATGATTATCTACCCGAAGAAGTGGGCTCCATAATTCAGATTTTTCAAAGTTCTTCCGGTAATTTAATAGCAGTCAATAAAGATGTTCGTAAATACTATATAGCAGATTTCCCAGGTTTGCGAATACTTGAGCAAGGTAATTTACTTATACCAAAAAATTCTCAAATAAACACAATGTTTCAAAGCAACCACGGAAAAATTTATGTATTTTATAATAACAATAATTATATTGAATATGATAAGAACTTAAAAAATGTCTTAAATAGAGGACAAATTAAAGATATTTTCCCTGGACTACCCGCAGATGTTACAGGAGCATTCCAGTACATTGACGGACACATGTACTTTTTCAAAAACACCACATACTACAAATATAATGAGTTTACCAAAAAACTTGTTGCAGCCGGACCCTTCAATTGGAACCTATTTGATATCCCATGTCCTAATGGAGACCTTTTAAATCATCTCAAGACATTAACAAAAATAATTTCTTTTTATCAATAATATTTTTAAAATAAACTTTTGCAAATAATTAAATTGTTTTTCTGAAATTCTGTAATCACAACAGGAAATGATAAATATGAAAATAAAATCAACTCACCACAGAAATTTTGTAAAATTGATATGACTCAACCCACAATTAGAAAAAATCAACATAACAACAGGAAATGCGATATATCAAACGCATACAAAAATTATAGTTTATCACAATTTCACGAAAGTGATATGGAATCCTTGAAAAAAGGTATAAATACATTTTTTGGTATTACGACAACGATAGTTCCATATTGACAATGTTTTCATACAATTTATTAAATATTTCGCTACCGACGATAGGATTCGAACCATCGATCACACATTCTCATGCGTTAATAGTCTTTTAGCATGCTAGCAAGACCACCAAGTTATTATCATATCAGAGTATATTGT
This sequence comes from Galeruca laticollis, assembly GCA_963921935.1. Classification (NCBI taxonomy): domain Eukaryota; kingdom Metazoa; phylum Arthropoda; class Insecta; order Coleoptera; family Chrysomelidae; genus Galeruca; species Galeruca laticollis. The sequence goes on from OY998180.1 coordinate 82,324,103, forward strand.
GAAAGCGAATTTAGAATTTATCGAAATATTACATTTATTTTTAATTCAGATTGTATCACAACAACAACAAATATTCAACTGTTAGACGTTATCTGCATCGTTTTTAGATTATTATCGTATACGGGATGTACAAAGACGCCATAAGGGCACAAGCATCTCTGATTAGTCAGTTTGGAGTCAAATAAACACCATTATGATGAAGTCAATGACCAGAGGGTTTACAAGAATCATACCTGAAGACAGTGACCAGAGGGTGTCGTTGATCAATGGTAAAGAAGAAGAAATAAGCGATAAGTTTTACAATAATATACCGATATACGATGTGTTGTCATAAATATGTTACTACGATGATCAGTATACAAGATGTCTACGATACCAAAAGGACACAAACATCTCTGATTAGTCAGTTTGGAGTCGAATAAACACCATTGTAATGAAGTCAATGACCAGAGGGTTTACAAGAATCATACCTGAAGACAATGACCAGAGGGTGCCGTTGATCAATGGGAAAGAAGAAGAGATAAGCGATAAGTTTTTCAATAATATACCGATATACGAGGTGTTGTCATAAATATGTTACTACGATGATCAGTATACAAGATGTCTACGATACCAAAAGGGCACAAGCACCTCTGATTAGTCAGTTTGGGGTCAAATAAACACCATTATGATGAAGTCAATGACCACAGAGGGTTTACAAGAATCATACCTGAAGACAATGACCACAGAGGGTGTCGTTAATTGATGGGAAAGAAGAAGAGATAAGCGATAAGTTTTACAATAATATACCGATATACAGGGTGTTGTCATAAATATGTTACTATGATGATCGGTATACAAGACGTCAACAATGCCATAAGGGCACAAGCATCTCTGATTGGTCAGATTGGAGACAAATAAACATCATTGTGATGAAGACAATGACCACAGAGGGTTTACAAGAATCATACCTGAAGACAATGACCAGAGGGTGTCGTTGATTGATGGGAAAGAAGAAGAGATAAGCGATAAGTTTTGCAAATATACAAGGAGTATCAAAAGAGTCATCTGAAGAAGTGATCGACAATGACCAGAGGGTGCCGTTAACCATCGCCGTATGTGTCGTATGACAAATGTGTCTTATGTCGAATGGACCTTCCGTCGTATGCCCCATCTGTTCTGTGATATCATGTAAATGGTGTGACGTAAGCAACGTTACCATTAGGACGCTAGCATATCTCTGATTGGTCAGATTGAAGTCGAATAAACGACCCCATGATTGTTAGACTATTATCGTATACATGATGTACAAAGACGCCATAAGGGCACTAGCATCTCTCTGATTGGTCGGATCGAAGTTGAATAAACACCATTGTGAAGAAGAGATAAACCACTACGTTCGATATACGGGGTGTTTGTCATAAAATTCGTTATTTCTTTCCCGTTATCAATTATTGTGGTTTTTTTTAAACGAGACGTCTGACGTTTGACACGTGACGTATGACAAGTAACGTGTGACACGTGACGTATGACGTCTAACACGCGACGTTAAACACGTGACGGTTGACGTTACAAACGACGTTTGACACGTTACACGCGACGTTAGACGTGCCGTTAGACACGTGACGTATGACGTTTAACATGACACACGACGTTTGACATTACGGGAAAAATCTAAAGCTACGTTTCGATGATCATCATCACATCTAAACACGAGACGTTTGATACGTGACGTATGACGTTCAACACGTGACGTTGAACACGTGACGTTTGACGTATGACGTTTGACACGTTACACGCGACGTTACGTGACGTATGACGTTCAACACGCGACGTTAAACACGTGACGTTTGACGTGTGACGTTTGACACGTTACACGCGACGTTAGACGTGGCGTTAGACACGTGACATTTGACGTTAAACGTGACGAGGTCTCTATAATATTAGTATTTGTTAAACTCTCATGTAATATACTGGTTGAGAATATACAGGATGTCTTAATAAAAATGCGAATCATTCCATAAACAATTTATTATTTAGACATTACAATGGTAATACAGTATTCAAAAACCAATGCCGGAGACGCTCTACATTTCTTTGGGCACAAGAGTATAGACCAGTAGCGTGACAAGGATTTGGATCTCGTTCAAAGTTTCCTGTAGCACATGGTGTTCCATCAAACTTGCAAACATCAATAATGTGGGGAAACACACCAAAAATGTGACATTTCTTTAGTAGAAATTCTGCTTTCTGATGTCCGCGTACGTATATAAAATCGGCAGCATACAATAGCTTAGTTGCTAATATATCATTTAATTTGGAGTACTCAATGTCACCTGAAGAGTATCGAATACCATGCACATTCTTCTCCAAGTATGACACCGTCTTCTTATCCTGGTCGCTTAACGTAGAAATTGATTGGCATGGTAGGAATATGTAGTGACTTTGCTTAAAACCAACTTCAATGGTGAGTTCTTTGACAACAAAGAATCCATCTATAACGAAACCTTGAATGTCTACGAGTGCAACTCTCATGATGACGTCTGCTCGAATACTGACGTACTGCACTTCAATTTAGAGTCTTGACTATTTCTGTGAGGGGGAAATACTCCATTACGCAGTCGTGTATTATAACACAATATACTTTGGTGTTTTCGGGAAAACCAATGTTTGCTTCAATGTCAAGTTTTACATCGACTGTGGACGATTTCATACTTTCTTCTTGTTTCGAGCAATCGATAACAAACAATGCACGCTTCTTGAAAGAGGGATAATCCAACAGAGGGCGCTTCTGTGCCGAATTCGTATAGCTAGGATAAAATTCTGTATAGTTGAAATAGGCCTCATTGTAATCATTTTTAGTGAAATCCAACTGCATTCTTTCATTGGGATAATATTCCCCATTTAGCGATAGTCTGATACTTTGAATGTCGGCGTTGTCGAATAAAGTGGGGTCGGCTGTGCTGTTGTCACGTTTGTTGGTTTGAAAGAAAACAATAACATAACGAGGTCGTTCGACTGAAGTTGTAGTTTTAACAGCCCAAACTTCACGTCTAGCATTTCTGGTAATTGCAGGCAGTTCGTGTATCTCCCACTTTCTAAATGGAATAACTATAGGCTGATCCTTTTGAATGGCCTTCATAAGTTCCAACTTAATATCATCATTAGGATAGATATGCCTGATTTTCAATTCGATGCTGGTAATGTTGATGTTAACGGTTGTAGTGGAAAGTGTACCAGAAACGTTTTTTTCTGTGATAAGCACACAATCGTTATCGTTTCGAGCTCGAACCAAACGTATTGTTTGTCGTCCACACGTAATCATAGGATAGTCGTTGAAAATGTTGAAAATATGCTTTAGAGGAATTTGAAGGTTAAATGATTTGTCGCTGGTATTCAGGATGGGGTCTTTGGGATAATTCCACCCAGCTATAGCCATATGATTGGAATCTTCTTGATTGTAGCATGTCATGGCACGTACAGCGCTAACGATTCCAGGATCCCGAACAGTTTCCATCTCTCTTGCACTTTCACTATATGTACACGAATCGAAAAGGAAAGCACCAACATTATTTGCCAGCTTCACATCACCCCCTCCATGCACAGTGAGTGATCCTTTAATACACAACAAAGTTTCATTCATTGCAAAAAACGAATCAACTTGATTGATGCTGAATTCCACAATGTCGCTGCAACTGAACGATTTGATGAACGGAGCATATGTTCTGTACTCAGCTTTGCGAATCGATTCATCGAAACTAGGCTTGCGATAGATATCAAACATTGAAGGCATATCGTTCATACGAGAACGTTTTACATACTCGGTCGTCATTGTCGTTGTTTTTTCAACAAAAAACCCAAAGACTGCAAATACAATGTATTAGCAAATGTGAGCCGCTTCTGATGCTGCTTTGAAGAATGCCGCGTAACTAATGGCGTTGAATGTGCAGCAGAACGTCTTATATGATTAATTATCAATCCCATCTGTTGCTTCTCGCTCTAAGCTCCAACACCAAAGTGCTCTTTTCACCACGAAAGTTTATAGGATGACCGTCTTGGTCCACAGCCAACACTGTAATGTTGGTTATTTCACGTTGTGGTATAACAGGTAAATAAAGTAAATTATGTGGTGTTTCGTCAATGGCGTACCCAGGATCCACTTTTATGATAAATTCGTAAATAGTATGAGCAGGTCTGTCTGCGTCGAAGGCTCCCGTGGTAATGTTACATTCGAAACGTATGCTAGATACTTTTATAATTTTGACGGGTAGATCTGAAGAGTGCCATCGTTTGGGTTCGAGTATCTCTGTTGAAAATCCTAGTATCTTTCCTAGACTGTTGGGTTGTTCAAACGAAATTCTATATTTACTGAAAATCATGCACTGTAACGTATTATTGTTGGGTTTTAGTGCAAATATAGTTCCCGGTCTAAGTGAATTGCTGCCACTCAACTTCTCGAGTATATACGTTTCAATATCGGCGATTTCGTAACATCCTGTAGGTAAATCGAAACTTTGTAGCTTGTTGTTGTCATCATAGTAGTAAAACTTGCAATCTTCAATGTTTGGTATGCTATGGTATGAGTGGAATGAACGCAGCGCTAATTCGTAGTCTTTCTCCGGATGGAGTACAATAGGTGTAGGCGGTTGGAAGGTAAATACGTGATTTGAACTGTTTACTCTCAACAACTGCGACATGATGACTGATGTAAGTCGACGTATGAAGGCAGTTTAAATAATACATAGAATACTTTACAAGATTTATTTGACACACAAAATACATTTCAAGGTTTACTTAATGCACGTTGACAAAGAAAACAAGATGCTTGAGAACTTGCAGGACCGTCCCAATGCGTCGTCCAATCGGGGCGGTTGTAGTGAACGAAGCACGGCAGACGAATTTATTTGTAGTTCATAACTTGTTTTGTAATCATTAGGAAGTTTATGCCATATATCTAGCAATTCAGACGGACTAACACATTCTATCAGGTATCGAATGGGAACGTCTTTTAGTTCTTCAGCAGTAAAACTTCTCAGAGGTTTTTGGTGTTGCGTTAATAATTTAATGTTCTCCATTGTTCCAAGGATGTTGAAGTAGAAATTTCAAACACAAATGTCCACAATTGAACTGATTGTAGTTTTGTAACTGATTGTTGTTATAAAAAATTTCAACTTTCCTTCCTCCCAGATACTTTACAAGTTCTTTGGGTGGCTTCAAATTACCAAATGAATCGAAATAATCAATGACATTATTTTTCTTTATATATGCTACCCAATGTGTTCCACTGTTTTTGGACGAGTCCAAGTTAACCACTGCACACTCTTGTTGTCGAGGACCGGATTTAGGTAGAGTGTCTCGCATGAAAACGCCTCGAAAATGTTTAATATTATATAATTTTGCATAATGTGCAATATCGGTGTCGTACAGTGGACGATTCGGTAGCTTCATCGCGAGTTTTTTGGCTTTTTCAAATACAATCCAAATCCTCGACCTCCAGCATACTTTTTCAGATATAGGCCATTTCCAACATGTTCCATAGCCTTATTATGACGTATGTCTTCTTCCAATTTCTTTCGAGCATTATTAGCATCAATAACAGTCTTTGCAACTCCTGCAGCTCCACCCGATAACGCTCCAAGAGCTGAAAGTCCAGCAAATAAAGGTATAAGAGGAAGAAAACCTCCAGATTTAGGTACAGGTATTACGCGAGGTACGTTAACTTGCTTCGATCCACCAAATTCGTGAATAAGTGCTTTAGCTGCTCTTAGGGCGTACATAGCAGTCTGTTTTAGAGATGATCCTTTTTTCATGGATTTCCCCACTTTCGCAACAAAATTTCGATGGAAGGAACGTCGTTTGTTTGATCCCATCCCCAACTTTCGTTTAACCTTCATGCCGCCTGTAACAAGTAATGCAGCACTCTTTTCTCCCAGAGTAGCGTCTTTTGCTTTGACTCGATCCCAAGCTTTATCTTCCAACACTTTGTCGGCTTTGTGACGTTCTTCAAGAGACTTGTTTTGCGAATATGCAATATCGTGCTGTTTACAAGCGTTGTCTAAAGGATTAATACCAACGTCACCACGTGCCAGACGTTTTTGTAACTTTGTTCCTGCTGTAAATGGAGAGAGAGTATAAGTATTTAACAGTTATAGTCACGTGATCACTTACGTCCACAATAATTGTAGGCGGGTAAATGAAGTTCAATTGGTAATTTATTGATTAGAGAATTTAAAAGACCTTCTCCCTCAAACACCAACATTAAGACTGATCTGAGACGATGTGATGATAGCCATATATATTGAAAACACTTTAATTGCACTCACCACAAAATGAGGATCGTTCAACAAGAACAGACGCTACCCATTGAAAATCTAGACTTTACATCTAAACCAAGTGTTGGTAAACATGGAAAACTACTACCAAATTCATTTCGGGCCATCATCTGCGGTCCTAGTGGGTGTGGTAAAACAAACGTCATGTTATCACTTTTATTCAATCCAAATGGCGCTAAATTCAAAAATGTTTACGTCTATTCCAAGTCATTGTTTCAGCCGAAATATCAATTGCTGCAGGAAGTACTAGGAGAAGTTAAAGGTGTCGGTTACTTTCCATTTAAAGACAATGAGGAAATTGTTAGTCCAAACGAAGCGAGATCCAACTCGATATTCATATTCGATGATGTCGCCTGCGATGGTCAACAGAAAATTCGGGAATATTATTCAATGTGTAGGCACAGAGACATTGATGCGGCCTACCTATGTCAAACATACTCAAAAATACCGAAACAACTCATACGAGACAATTGTAATATGATTGTGTTATTCAAGCAGGATGAAATTAACCTAAAGCATATATTTGATGAGCACGTGTCACCAGATATGACATTTGAAGAATTTAAAAAGATTTGCTCAGACTGTTGGTCGACCGACAAATATGGAACGTTGGTAATTGTAAAGGATTTTGCTTTAAATAGCGGTAGGTATCGTATTGGCTTCGATAAATATATAAAGGTGTAAGTCAAGTGTACATGCTACTAGTCTGCATCATCATGTCCGACGATAAGGTTGCAATTGCTTTGCGTAAGAAGAAAGTTAATGAATTGGCGAGATCAATTCGCAAGAAATATTTAGCGTTAAAATTGGGCAAATCAGAGCGCGATGAGTCTCTTAATAAACTATTTAAACCGATATCTACACCGCTAAAGGAAATTGTAGAGTCCTCAAAGACATTGCAGAAAACCATTTCAAATTTGAATCCAATTAAAAAGGAGGAGGAGGTAAAAAAAGAAGAAGAAAAACTAGATGATGTGTTTGTAGCACCGTCTTTTCTGGAATCGGAATCTGTAGCTGAAACAGATGAGGCGGGAGATATTATACGCCCTGAATCTCCAGAGGAGATGCGTCCTGACGTTTCGCATGAAGCTTTTCAAGAATATATGGAACAATACCCCGCCATCAGTTTAAAATACATTGAGGATTATTTTCAAAAAGATGATAAAATTGACAAAAATTACGGTCCTATCTATGATGATATGTTTGGGTGGATGTTGGGTAAACGTCGAATTGCCTTTGATAAAACAAACGGTAATATAAACGTGCTACAGGATGGTAACAAAGAGGCGGGATTCTTGCCTGGAACTCGAGGATTGTACGAGCTGTTATTTTACAACGATCCGCAATATGAAGAGGAAGATTTAAAACATTACAAAATTCTGTTAAACAATACACAAGTCCATCTTGATACTCTCAATCGCCTTAAAGGTTCAAGTACTGACAAATACAAATATATAATTAAACCATTATTTAAAATACCGCGATCAGACTCGGTACCGAGTAGATCACAAAATATGTCTCCAACTCAACGATCTGGCTCCATGTCAACTAGAACTCGCCTGAAATCAATTCCACTTAATAAGGGAAGAGGACTTGGCTTAACGTACAACGAAAAACCTATGGAATATATTTATTGGGATGATCCAAATGAATTGGTGGAACGTTTGAAATTATTGATTGCTTCAAAAGAGGCAGGTAATACGTCCAACGACAACGAAATAGTTGCCATCATAAATGAGCTAAAAGAAGCCAATATAATTGAATAACCAAAAAAAGTCTACTCATTTCAATCATGCCTGTCGATAAGTTCGGACACCGACGTCGTCATGCTAATGAACGGATTACACCTTATATGCCGAAAGTAGCACACACTCCGGACGGTAATATTGATGCTGAAAATGTGAGAATCTGTAATGTTAAGACGCCGACTACAAGTAGCGATGCTGTCAATAAACTTTATGTCGATGAGCAAATGCAAGTGTATCATAATGAACTTGGAGTACTTCAAAACAAAATCAACGACATTAATTCATTTATTTCGAGAAATCCGCCAGTCGCAGCTCGAGATATGGCAACTAAAAAGTACGTCGATGATGTGATTGTTGTGACCAAAGATAATATGAGACAAGAATTCAAATCTTTTGTTCAAGGTTTTGGGGAAATATTTTTAAAAGATATACAACAACAATTCCAAGGAAAAATCGATAAGCATGAAGTATCCATAAACGAATTACGAACAAATTACTTGAAGAAAGGTATCAAATAGTATCGAAAAGATATCATCAGTTGAGAACGTGTATGCGCTTACGAAGCATGTCGTCCAAAATACAGCTTGTTAACGAACTCCACAAACCGATGCGTAAAAATTATCCGCGCAGACGTACAATTGTCAAAGGTATAGATGATTTATGGCAAATGGATTTAGCCGAAATGCGACCTTACGCTCATCAAAATAAAAACCATAAAATGATTCTAGTCGTTATCGATTGTTTTTCAAAGTTTTTGTGGACACGACCATTAAAGACAAAGACTGGCGAAGAGCTTACTCGTGCATTCTCGGACATTCTCGCACACGCAGATCGAACGCCCAAAAATCTTCAATCGGACCAAGGAACGGAATTTTACAACAACAAGTTTCAACAATTAATGAAAAAACATGGAATTAATCACTATAGCGTATTTAGTACAAAAAAAGCTGCAATGGCCGAACGAGTAATACGATCATTGAAATCAAAACTATATAAACATTTCAGTTTAAATGGCACCTACAAATGGATAGATATTCTACCAGAAATTACAAACGAATACAATAATACAAAGCATTCAACTACCAAGTATAAGCCCTCCCAAGTCAATAAATCCAACGAAGAAGCTATTTTAAACCAAACCTATAAACATCTAAAGATTGCAGGACCACGAAAATTCAAAGTCGGTGATATTGTTCGTATAAGCAAGTCGAAACATGTCTTTGAAAAAGGATACACACCCAATTGGACGACAGAACTATTCAAAATCATTAAAGTGAAAATAACCAATCCTGCCACCTATTTGCTTGAGGACATGTATGGAGTACCAATCAGTGGAGGGTTTTATGAGGAAGAGCTGCAGAAAACGTCAAATCCAGACATTTACTTGGTGGAAAAGGTACTTAGAAGAAAAGGCAACAAAATGTATGTTAAATGGCTTGGATTAGACGGAAAGTATAATAGTTGGATTGGAAAAACAGATGTTGTTGTTGTGTAACCACTTTTCATTTCAAGTTATGAGAACTGTGGTTTTGTAGCGAAGAGAATTAACCGCAAAGATAGATAGGAGTTGATATAAATTGGAGTGAGCTGTAGGTTAGATTGTTAGTCGTCAATATGAGTTCTCAAGATAGCGGTTTTAGTAGCTGTGCTACAGAAAATTATAATTATAGTGCTGAATTAGATCGTATTTTGGAAATGTATGAAATAGCTGCTAAAAAAGAAGATCAGTACCTGTTGTATATTGAGTATCCTACACATACGAATTTCCAAATTGGTTGTGGTTTAAGTCCCGCAAGAACGTTCAGTAGCGCAATCACTCTATCAGCAACGAATAAACCTACGAAAATCTCCTTCAGCACTTTCTAATGGGCTACGTTTATCGATATTTTAAATAATAATTCATTCATAGATGAACCACTTCCAGCGTTTTACGATGATTATGAGCCGGAGACGATACAATGTGGCGACTACTGTACCATTCATCAAGTAATATTCGATTGTGTAAAATGGTTGGAAGTAATCAAACACGGCGTCAGCTTCCCTTCAACTCAACAAGATGTTCATCAAATTCTACAACTCCATTATCATCTCATTTCCCCTCGTCTCACCCATTTGGAATCTCTAAATTTTGGTGAATACTATAGAAATGTGATTGAACTTATTAGGAATTTTGCTCAAAATAATGGACATTTAAGTAAATTTGAGTTATTGTATACTATATGTGATTGTAGTGATAGCGTATTGTCTGTAGCACTTAGAGAATTTATATATTTCTATAAAGCTAAAGTTGTAAATGATTTAGATGCTGTAATAAATTGATTAATTAACATTATTGTTTGTTTTTATTTCCTCACGTCCTTCTCACGTCACGTGAGTCGTTTGAAGAATTTACTAAACAAAGTTACTATTGGTCACAAGCACGATCAATATACAAGATGTTGATGAAAAAAAAATTCATAACTAAGTATTACATTTTTATTGATAAATATTTATAATTTTGTGTAACAGAGTTTTTAATTGATTCAATAGCGTATCTTCAGGGCAGGGTACTCCAAATAGACTCCAAGTAAATGGTTTCGCATCAACAACTTTACGGATATATTCACTGTATTTGTAATATATGTCTTTGTAGAAAAAGTAAATGTATCCATCTGTATATCGAAATGCAGATGTTATGCCTTCGGGAACTCCTGGAAAGACGTCATGCAAATATCCTCTATTAATAGTATGCCCTTCTGCATTAAATTCAATGTAGGAATTGTTATTGTACAGCAGATACATCTGTCCGCTATTGGTTTAAATACAGCATTAATTACGGCATATCGGGGTATGGGAAGCGGAAAAGAGTCATATATATTCAAATTTGGAAATGCAGCTGCATAATATTGATTGTTGCTGAACGTAACTAAATCCCCCACAGAGTTTTGAAACACATGAGAGACGTTTGAGGATGCCAGTTCTTTTGGTAGGTAATCGACAATTAATTCTGGGGTTTTTGGTATATGCATATCGTTTAAATCTAGTCTCCATAAATATTTTTCGTGTCCCACATACATTCTATAGTTTGGAAAAAGTGGGGCCATCGCGAGAAACATAAAGTCCGGAGTACGAATTTCACACAGGTTCTTTTTATTTCCTCCTCCTCCTCTTTCTATAGGCATAATTCTTCTTCTGGGTTCAGATCGTGGCGTTGATTTTACTGTAGTTGTCGTCGCTGTAGTGAATGTAGAATGTTCGATGTATTTTCTTTGCGCCCCATACAAAGCTATCGTCGCGTTTTTATCGTCTTCATCCAGTTCTACTCTATCTGTTTGATACCAAGGGTACATGATGGCCGATTTAACTTCGCTATGCGCTAAGCCGATAGCATGTCCAATTTCATGAGTTAAAACCATTAAAAAACTAACCATCCCTTCTGGAACCTTGAAATCATCTCCAAAATACCAGTTTAGGTTCATATCTAGATGAATTTCAATACATTTACTATATGGGTTGGGATAATAAGAGTGACCCAACACACCATTACCAAGATCGAATGGACATTGATCAGTTCCATGACAGTCGCTTCGAAAATAGTGCTTTCTATTGGTGATAGTTATAGTAATGTCTGGTTTTATTTTGGTCATTTTCACATTTTTGAACTTCAAATTGGATGCTGATTGCCATGTATCAAAAGCAAGCTTCGCTGTTTTTAAATGCGCGTCGGTAGCTTGTGGAAAATACCAAAGTAATTCTGTTTTGTTCCATTTTGAATGTATAACATAATTATTATCACCCTTTATACATCGAGGTCTCTTCATCAAATCAATAGTTTCTTTATTAGGCGTTCCATCTACAGGAAGATTATATTTTTCTTGAAAATTAATAAGAACGGCTTCAAAGTCAGTTAATGAATTTTGACTTGAATTCATATAACCATATTTCTCGAAAAATGATTTAGCGTACGACACATTATCATTTTCGGTGCATGAGGCTGCAGAAACTAGGATCAATACATATATACTCTTCAACATCTTGAATGATACTAATCATTAGAGAATACAAAAACGTTATTTTATATTTTTTTTCTTATTGATATGATAAAATTAGAACATATTCGTTATTTCTTTCCCGTTATCAATTATTGTGGTTTTTTGATATTTCACATTGCTGTTTTTTCATCGATTATGAATGTAGCTAATATAATGAATTTATTCTCTACATTATTTTTTACTCCACCGTATATATAGGGAACATCGAATTCTGATTATAAAAATAATATGTTTTATTCGTCAGCAATACTGCAAAGTTTAATTTTAAACCTTGTGGTGAAAATGATAATGGATTATTGAAAAACATGTTTACAATTTTGATAAATTTTAATATTTTTACATAATGAAAATGCCCCCCGGTAGCGCGCCGCCTTATCATCCTAACGGATCTTTCTCGACTACGTCACATTTTACAGCAAGAAGCGTACGGTGCGCTCACATTGCAGCAATACCTTCCTTCGCTAATAATATGCATGAGAGCTTATGGCGGCATGTGTTGAATGCCTTGCTATAGACGCGAAGGTTGTGCGATCGAATCTCACTGAAGTTTTTTTTCAGATTTTTAAAACAGGACTAAAAATGGCGGCCTAAAATTAAAAACGCGCGCGCCGCCGCTCTCAGCGCCACCAAGCGGAGATTTTTGAAGTAGTGTCGCAGAATCTGTCTAGCACTATCTGTCTCACCCTTTCATTTGCAATATTATTATTTTGATGATTCATATCAATATCTCCAGAAAATGTAACTTCTTCCACATGCACATTAGGACAATTTCTTCTTGTTGATCGCAGATGTGGGTGCTTGCCCCCTTTTTCATATTGGTCACCGGACATCTGGGCTTCAGAGCTGGGGCAAAACAAATAAAACTACTTACAGTATCTCTGCTACACTAATTATATACAACACAGGAAAAATAATAATAGGAAACTGCTAGGTAAGCAAATCACTTATCCGCACTGTAGGATAGTTCGACCGAGAATCCAAATGTATTTATGAATACTAATATTTTTACATAGTAAATTGAAATATTTACGAAGTAAAGTGATGTGTCACTTTATTATAAGTTTTATAAAATAGCACATTATTAGTGACCATGCCAAAAATTACTATAAATTTTTAATTAACGTTACACTAATAGAAACGTACAGCATTGATCCTTTACTGACTGAATGTGTCGAATTTCAGGTCAAGTATTAGGTTAACTATTATCAGATTAATTAATATGCCGACTGGCACACAAACAAATAAATTTAAATAATTATTCTACTGGTTCAACACTGATACTCTCTTCCTATCTGGGGGGTTGCCGAGGTTGCCAGCCTCGGAAAAATCTTTCAAATCCTAGACATAATTTCAGACACTAAGCGGTGATTAATACAATGGTTTTAGGATTCATTATGTTTACCATGATATATTAAGCATAAAAACGATTTCATAAAATTTTTCAAACATTTAATAAACGATTTCAAAAACAAAATTGTAATAATTTTATAAGTACTTTAACATCCCAAAATTCAGATGTATTTGACCCTAAATAATCATTTACGGTCATTTATCTAAACGGCTATTAATCCATCCCCAACAGGTAACAGCCGATAATCCTACATTTGAATCCTTCCCATGCTAAGTAACTTCTATTAATAACATCACTAAATTCGACTATGGACCTTGTAATTTAATACTTAAATAGTTGCATTGAGCGTTAGTGGAAAATTATCACTATATTACACATTTCATAATTTGAAATACTTATAGTGAAGAAAATATGTGTCGGTAAACATACAAAATTTGCGTAACACAAACTAGCAGAAAAACTAAATTTCATATCCAAATGCCTGTAATTATTTTCAGAAAATTTGTTTTTCCTCTCAATAGGATGAGATGAACTTTGAGAAGCGGAAATAATAATTTATCTCAATTTTTATTGATTGTTTCTACCTGCCTTCACATACATCGGCTGGGTGTTAATTTGTAATAAACGATGAAATGTTCATGATTACGTTCGATAGAAATACTCTCAACAAAAAACGAGGTACAAATTGTGCATGTAGTAAAATTTTAATTTGTTGTCGCAAATAATCGATTTATTCTTAGTTATATACACTTTTCACCTACGTTATCATTTACCTGCTCTCCAAGTAGTGAATCACTATTTTTGTGAGAGTTGTTTCTAAATATGTGACAAATGTAGAAAAACTTTACTTCTATTACCCAAAAAAAAAGGGACAAAATGTTACAGCTGAATTTGAAACGAAAATAGTTGTACCCACAGCAACACCTTTTTCGATCATTTAGAAATGGTTGGACCATACTCATTCAAACGTCAGAGACAAAGATGTACCCAGTTGAAATAGTGACACTACTTAAAAAGAGAAAAATCTCGATGAATTCTCAAACAAGTTGTGTAGTCACCGTAAACAATTTTTGTAAGAACAGTAAACGAACTCAAATTCAGTGAAGAACTTCTAGTTTAACGAATAAATTTAATATACAAACGTTGGATTGTCAATTTTTTTTCCTGGCGTAACTGCTGGGTTGGCAGGTATAAACAAGTATGTTGTTACTAGCTATTTTCACCCACTTGTTTACTATAAAAAAATTTTGTCAAAATAAGCGCTATTTCATTGCGAACATGAAAATTTGATGCGAATGGAAATTTGTGACAAGGAGGTCCGAGATGCGTGTTCCGCGCGATAAAAAACGACGCAGCATTGCAGCTGCTCGTGCCGCAACCGCCGGATGGAAGAGAGTAAACAAGCTATTTGTTCATTCAGCAGAGAAGGAGAGCGATACACTAGTCAATACTTAGCAATATTTTGGAGTAACTGGCAGTAGACGATAAATATACATGTGTATATGTGGCATAACGGTATATACGGTAAAATAACCATTTTCAATACGGTTCCTCCTATGGGTGAAACGAATCTATTAAAAAACATTAATTAATTGTTCGATTTTTTTTTCAAGATATCGTGTTTTCAAGAAAATATTCACAAATTATGATAGATAAGTAACTTTTTGGACAATTTTGGGATTTTTCTTAGTTTCATTCGATGAAATTAATTGTTTAAAGATAAGAGGATTAATCTTTATTAAATTATTTCTACTATGGTAAGCAAATTATTTCAGTTAATGTGAACTTCTAGAGTATAACAATGAAAATGAGTGCAGTGATAGAGCGAAAAAAAGTTTTCGATGATTAAGCACTCTCTAATGCTTCGCATTATGAGTATTGCAATAAATAAAGTGAACAGTCGAAAAATTAAAATTAAAAAATAACAAAAAATATATACACTGAGGATCTTGCATTATGTACAAAAATTTTATTACAATATAACAACAGGAAATCCGTGTAAGGATTGAAATGGCAAGATCGGCATTTCTAAAATTTAAATCCATGTTTTGCAATAAAAATTTGAATTTAATACTCCGGTTGAGATTTATGGAATGCTATGTTTGATCCCAGCTATTATATGGTGTAGAAACATGGACGTTAAAGGCACAAATAACTAAAAGAATCGAAGCCTTCGAAATGTGGATTTACAGCTGAAAGTACCATGGACCATGGATTACTAACGAGAAAATACTACATAGAATTGGTCGTGAACGGAAACTACTAAAAATAATATAAATACGTATGACGGCACATGTATTACGACACGATAAATACGCTCTGTTACAAGTGATTATGCAGGGCAGAGTTGAAGGAAAGAAGGGAATTGGGAGAAAGAAGAAATCATGGCTGAGGAATATCCGAGAATGGACAGACATGAGCGTTGAGAAACTTTTTCATTTTGCTAAGGACAGAGATGCTTTTAAGAGTGTGGTTGCCAACCTCCGTGAAATGGGGACGGCATTCGAAGAAGAAGAAGAAGATAATACTCGTATATATATATATATATATATATAAATATATATATATATATATATATATATATATATAAATATATATATATATATATATATATATATTTTGAACCAGATATCATATATATTGAGAGAATTCAGTTCTGTAGGAATACTTTGCTTATATGAAAATGGATTGAAATGATGTAATTTGAGAAAACATTATAAAAAAGAAAACACTATTCTTAATAAAAAGCATATAAAGTAAAGATATATTAAATAATTAGTATACAACAATATAATAAATAAAGAAATTACCTTAATAACTGTATAAAATTAGAAATTGCCTAACAAATAAAATGGAGAATAATAAAGATGCCCATGATGATGGATTATTCACTATAACGTAATCAGCTGTTCATCTGAAATAGAACAAATCTTAGTATAGTCAATTCATGATAATTATCAATTTAAGTAGTTAAATTATAAAGCAAATACAAATAGATAAACTAATAACATAGAGAAAAATTAGATATCGTCAAGTGAAATAAACATAGAGTCAATAAATAATAGTTTATTAATCAATTAGTATAAATAATTAAAAAAAAAATTAGAGAGAGGTTACATAAAAGAATTTATGTTTATCAATTAAGATGATTGTAACAGTAATAGACTGTCAATAACAATATTAGATATTGAACTATTTAAAATGTAATTATGTATATAACCAACTATAACTTATTTGTGTGATAAAAACTCAAGGAACTCCACAAGTAAACTCATAATGTCGAGTGGAATTTATATTAGTATTTGTATGAAACAATTTTTGCCAAGTGAAATAAGTAAAAATAATTCGACTGCATAAGACAATATTTGATTGGTTATAAACAAAGTGACAGAACGAATTTCAATCAACAAGGAAACAAACAAACTTTTTAAATAGTGACCTGGAAAAAAACAAAATACTTGTTTATTGAAAAAAGTGGAGAATCAGCAGGGAAGCGTAAGTAGTTGGAAGCTGGCGTCGAGATAAGAGGAGGCTTGTGTTAAAGTGTTCCCGAAATTCCATGAAAATTCCCAATTACCATGACGAAACTTATAAATTACTATTAAAAACAATACTAATAGTACTCACAAATATTTACATCCAGTTTTACTGCAAAAATTATCAAAATTTCTCCTAGTTATTGGTATTGGAACTTCAGAGGAGTATTCCTGGGTCCAGAGGTGTTCATGCCAAGTCCAGAACAACAGGTCAGTGTTTATTTAAAATATTATTGGCCAATAATAAGAGTAAAAAACTCAAGAACTCAATTCAGTGCATAATATCATAAAATTTATAAACTTTGCGGCAATGATCGATCTAAAAAAGAAAGAAAACGGACTTTATATAGTTAATCAATTAAACAAATCATTAATAATAATTAAAAAGGCCTAATTCAATGTAAATAAAAGCTTATACTTACGCCATTTTTTTAATCTCATAAGAATGATGCTTCATCAATTATTCATGTAATATGTCCTTGTGTATGTAAATCCTATAAATCTAATTCTTCCACAGCAATTTGTATGTTATATGTGTATATTTTCAACATAAATTCTTCTATGTGATAAATCATTTAATTATATTCATCGACAACAAACGATTCTTATAAAATGAGCACATCTATGCTCCGTATCGTATTGTAAAAGTTATGTTCGTTTCACGCTATAAACCACATGACTAGATTTTAAGCATGCGCACAGGAGAATATATAAAATCAATAATTTCGTATAGGAAATCCATAGGCGTCACAACTTATAAATATTAAATAAAAAAATTTCTTTAAAAATTAAATTTATTTAAAAAATAAAGTGTTTCTTTTTATTTAAATAAGTGAAATATATCTACGAAAGCCAGGACTCAAAGAGTAGACAGAGTTTCATGCTCCCGAATAATACAATAATATGACAGAATAAAAAAATATATAATTACTGAGAGCTAGCCACATCAAATAAATTCAATAAACAATTAAATATCTATTTATATTAATTTAAAAGTAAGTAAAAAGTTAGTTTAATATATATATATATATATATATTATAATATATCTTATCTTATTTTAGTTATTTTTTATTTATAATTTATCTATGGATTTATACTTTTTATGAATGGTTGAATTGGCTAGCTCAGGTTAAATATGATTTGTTTTATTTATTTATTAATTTAACGGAGAACATGTGAAACTTACTCTCGTTGGGTTCAAGATAATTAAAATATATGTAATTTGTATTTACCAAATATTACCTTACCATTGTTTCCTACAAAAATAGTGTTAGCGTGGAACATACCCATTCAACCTCTATGCTATCATACCTTTGTCTATCATCAATATATGACATAAATAAAATGCAGAGGAGTCAAAATTTAGTATAAATAATTATGAATCATCAAATTGAACAACATTATCACTATTAAGGAAAAAACTTCAGTTGAACAAATTATTATTACAAACTACTATACAAATTGAATATTCTTAGACTTAGAAAATAGTTATACGTGAAATTTGGCCAAATTAGTTATATATATGTCTGAATTGTTTTAAATGGTACCATATAAATTATATGTACACTGACCTGTTCATAACACTTGGAAGTCTCTTTATGTGCACTCTATTCCTGTTCTTCCCTCCTGGAATGAAGCTGGACTCTCTTCAAATCGTGGAAATAAATTCGCTAGATTGTATCGCAGGTAAGTCAATATTATTTATTAAATTGTTCTTCTCACTTGACTCAAAATGTTTTGCGATGATCCTAAATGCTTTTAATCAAATACATGAGACTATCATGTAGGAATTTACTTAAAATTTACACATAGCGTCCCTTCTCAAATTCAATAGTTGATAATTTCCACAAATAATTGTTATTTAGAAATATTTTCTGCTCTAAATGTTTCTTAGGTTATACTTTATCATTTATATTCAGTTTTTACTTGAATTTCAAACAATTTTCACTTATTTTAGTTAAATTTTTAGAAAGATTTTCTTACTTGTCCATTTTCCTAAGCATCACACAACACACTCCTTTGTTTTTCAAATCAACAAACTTTTGTTGCTAGTCTTGTTATTTGAAACAAAACACGACTGAGTTGCTAGATATTTCATAGTCTTTTTATTGAATGTTCGATAGTTAATTTAATTGTCTTCTTCTTATTCCTATTGTTATTAATTATTTGTGTAAAATTTCAGTATAATTCATTATACCTATTTGCATGTGAACAATTTCCAAAATATATCTTATATTTATTTACAATGATAGTATCTATCCCACTTTAAATTTTAAATATCAATGAATTTACAATCATTACGTCCTTAAAATCTTTCATAATGCCTTTCAATTCATTTCTTATATATAATTTACCAATTATCTCCCATGAACTTGTCCTATCATTTAATACAATTACATATTTTTTTCATTCCATCCGCTTTGCAAATATTCAATATTTCAAAATTCTAACTTACTTCTGTGGTTGAATATATTTCTATGTTTTAGTTCTATGCTACATGACGTGACGTTGTATGTAGTGACAGTTCAATGATTTCATTTCAACAAATGTGATAACTTGTCTGTATATGAGTATCAAATATCCTGTTTATTATCATCGAATAATAATAATTTCATGTTCTTTTCAGATTCATTTTGATATTCTAGATAAAATATACAGATGATCAACTATGCTGATAATAAAACAATATGAATTTATAATTTACCAGCGATGGATTAAAATTTATGACTCATTGTTTACAACTGAAATCTAAGGTAACGATTTTCAATATTATTGATGTATTTATATAGTTATAAAGGATAATTGATATCATAGGTGTTTGATTTGGTATGAGATATATTTCTTACTTATAATTATACGTATAAATGATAATTCTGTCTGTCTGAAGAAAGTAATCTCTATTCACCATCTGACAAAGTTCAAATTTCATATATTTGTGTCTCATTCTCTTTAATATTTACTACGATAAGTTCAAATCCCCTCAAATTTAAATTTAATAGATATTGACATGGTTAATTTTTGTTTAAATTTCAATTTTCCCAAAAAAACAAACTTATCGTTCCTCCACTATTTACTAGAAAAATAATTAAAAACTTCTATACTAATTCTTGGTTGTGTAATTATCCTACCTTAATCTACTATTTACAAACAACTTATTTTATATGAGTTTAAATACTTGTAACATTATCTATTCCTCATGTTTCACTACATATTACTCAAGAATTAAATTTATAGATGTGTTCTATGTTAAAGATACCCCTTAATATTTTAGTACCTGGATATATTAAACGATAACTGTTTTTACCGTTTTCAGTATCTATGATATACGGACCTTCGAATGGATATAATAATTTAGCACATTGTTCTTCATCTTTCTTTGGCATTCTTGAAGCTTTGACAATCACCATATCACCCTTATTAAACTGTGTTATCCTACGTTTCTTTTTATCTTGTTTTTTAATATACTTCTCAGCATTCCGTATAATTCTTCGATTAACCTTTTCGAGTACACTTGTCATTGTTGACTGTCTGTTTAAAATCCAGTGACGTTCTGGTTGTATACCCTTCATAATAAAAGTTGGATTCTCACCCGTTACTCCGTTTAGTAATTCGTTTATGAATTTTTCTATTTTAAATCAATATTCACATCTTCAAATGCAGATTTTGGATTCTCATTTATGATTATTCTATTAATATTTCATAAAATATACTTAATTTGTCTCATTGTCAATTCAAATATTCATAACATTCCTACTTTTAATTCTCCCTACTACTCATATCCATACTAATACTTGCTTATATATCATATTCATATTTCAACATTTTCTTTATACTTTATTTTATATATACTCATCATTTCATATTTCATTTTACATATTCATTTTTCATTATAATTGAACATTTCTTAAATTCATATTTATATATCTCAGTATTAATTTCCTTATTCTTCCATATACCTCCAAATATTCTATAAATATCAATTGACATCAAAACATCATCTCATATATTCTAATCTATATAATTCATCTACCTATCTCCTTTCTTCTCGTTTGTTTAATTGTTGTGTCTTATTCCATTTATTTTCTAAATATGTGAAATTCTATTTAATATTTTTAGTTATACATAATTTCATCCCCTCTATCTCATATCTTCCTGTTTTATTTCTATATAAAGCCAGTACTTCAACTAATTTATTTATCATTACTTATTTGTTTGTCCTGTTTGAATTTACCTCTGTATACTCTAAACTATTTATTCCATTCCTAAGTTTCACCTAATAAGTTTCGATTTATATTATATGATATGTATTATATATATATTTTTTTTTCTAGATTCTTAATAAACAAGTGTGAAGAATCGTTTGGAATATCATCTGTTTAATCAACAAAGAACACGATCTATCCTATAATATTATCTAGCATAATATACTTAATTAATATTGAATTTTCTTTAATCTATACTTATGTCTATTATTATATTTACAGCTTTTTCTGACCTAACCTATCTATATCTTTGTACATTATTTATAATAAAAATTTTATCTTAACTTCATTTTTGTTTTTTTATAATTGTTATATGATATTAATAAATTTATCTTCCAGTTTATTTTATTATCCTTTTCCTGTCCATTCCATAGCTTTTTCGTTTCCAAGCTTCCTTCCAATCATCATGTTATACTATTTACTTTGCTATTCTTTTCCTAACTTTTTTCTGATGTTCTTCTCTTGTTGTTTGTTTCTCATTACACTTCTGAATCTTCTTTCCGTTCTCTATCATATCCTCCTTAATTTTGCAGTCCCACATATCATTAATTCCTTCCAATAAATCCAATAAAATCTGTGACTCAAATTCTTCCACCTTATTCATTTCATTTATTATTTTAATGAAAGCATTTGTGTATATTATCATCATTTTATCATCACATTTTATTCTTGTTGGTACATTATAATTGTAAAATTCTCCTAGGCATCCTATATCTCTTACATTTCCTCTCATATTTGCTCCTATATCTTCTACTGTGTCTTTCAATCTTCTGTTCATCTCAAGTACTTCCTTGTTAAATTGTCTGTCCATGATTTGACTCCTTTTTGCATAAATTTCTGTCGGTTTTTCTATTCTACTATCCAAATCTGTGATTGCTTTATTTAATTTCTCTTGACAATGTTGATTTACTTCTTCAGTTGCTTGTTCCTGTAATTTAATGTATCCTACTTCTTCAGTTTCCTTCTTAATTTCTTCTGTCCCCTCTGTGATTTTTGTTAACTCCTGGTTATTCTTCTCAATATTCTTAATTTCCATGAAACTTTCCATTTTTACTTCATCTATGTTCTTTGTTAACCTATTTGCTTGTTTTGAAACTTCCGTTTGGATAGTTTTTGGTGAATTTTCGTCCATTTTGATTCCGCTTTCTTTTGGCTCTATCTTCAAGTTTTTATTTTGATCCTCCATATCTAAGTTAACTTTATCTATTTGCCTTCTAAATTGTTCATTCTTCTCCGTACAATTCTTAATTTGCTGAATACTTTCTGGATTTATATCATCAATTTTCTTTTCCAAATTATTATCTGTTTTCTGTTCCATAGTATCAATATTTTTATTTAAAGTCGCATTCAAATCTTCCTTCATATTGTTCATATTTTCATTAATCTTGTCCTCCTTACCATTCGTTTCTTCCTTCATAGTAGTCTTATCATCTGACAACTTATCCATTTTATTATCTATGTTCCCCTCTACTTGGTTAAAATCTTTTACCATAGTTTTCCTATCCTTTTTTCTTCCATCATCCCGCTTACTCCTATTTTTCACAATTCTATTTATAATCTCCTTTTGTTCGTCCAATTCTTTATTTAAATCTACATACATACTATTCCTACCTTCCCGCATATTTTCCCAAATCTCATTCTGAATTTCCATTTTTCTATTCATACAGATCAAAAATTGCTGTATCATATCACATTCCTCTTTTGTTAATTCTTGCATTTCCTGTCTCCTATACTCCTGTTTTCCAACTTTCAGTGTACTTTTTTTTTCATGTTGATATTTTAATATAGTCAAAAAAAATTCTAATATTATTTATTTATAATTTTTAAATATTCTCAACAAAATTCTTCCAAAATTTTTAACTCGCGCCTCACGTTTTTGGTGTCAATTATAATTATATTTTATAATATTATTGGATATTTAATTGCCTCACGTTTCGGGTGCCATTTATAATATATTTTATAATTATTTTTTTTTATCTATGATTTTAATTTTGCTTAGCTTTTTTATTTATAATTTAGTGGTTTAATGGAGAGCATGCGAAACTTACTCTCGTTGGGTTCAAGATAATTAAAATATATGTAATTTGTATTTACCAAATATTACCTTACCATTGTTTCCTACAAAAATAGTTTAAGTGTTAGCGCGGAACATACCCATTCAACCTCTATGATATCATACCTTTGTCTATCATCAATATATGACATAAATAAAATGCAGAGGAGTCAAAATTTAGTATATATAATTATGAATCATCAAATTGAAAAACATTATCACTGTTAAGGAAAAAACTTCAGTTAAACAAATTATTATTACAAACTACTATACAAATTGAATATTCTTAGACTTAGAAAATAGTTATACGTGAAATTTGGCCAAATTAGTTATATATATGTCTGAATTGTTTTAAATGGTACCATATAAATTATATGTACACTGACCTGTTCATAACACTTGGAAGTCTCTTTATGTGCACTCTATTCCTGTTCTTCCCTCCTGGAATGAAGCTGGACTCTCTTCAAATCGTGGAAATAAATTCGCTAGATTGTATCGCAGGTAAATCAATATTATTTATTAAATTGTTCTTCTCACTTGACTTAAAATGTTTTGCGATGATCCTAAATGCTTTTAATCAAATACATGAGACTATCATGTAGGAATTTACTTAAAATTTACACATAGCGTCCCTTCTCAAATTCAATAGTTGATAATTTCCACAAATAATTGTTATTTAGAAATATTTTCTGCTCTAAATGTTTCTTAGGTTATACTTTATCATTTATATTCAGTTTTTACTTAAATTTCAAACAATTTTCACTTATTTTAGTTAAATTTTTAGAAAGATTTTCTTACATGTCCATTTTCCTAAGCATCACACCACACACTCCTTTGTTTTTCAAATCAACAAACTTTTGTTGCTAGTCTTGCTATTTGAAACAAAACACTACTGAGTTGCTAGATATTTCATAGTCTTTTTATTGAATGTTTAATAGTTAATTTAATTGTCTTCTTCTTATTCCTATTGTTATTAATTATTTGTGTAAAATTTCAGTATAATTCATTATACCTATTTGCATGTGAACAATTTCCAAAATATATCTTATATTTATTTACAATGATAGTATCTATCCCACTTTAAATTTTCAATATCAATGAATTTACAATCATTACGTCCTTAAAATCTTTCATAATGCCTTTCAATTCATTTCTTATATATAATTTACCAATTATCTCCTATGAACTTGTCCTATCATTTAATACAATTACATATTTTTTTCATTCCATCCGCTTTGCAAATATTCAATATTTCAAAATTCTAACTTACTTCTGTGGTTGAATATATTTCTATGTTTTAGTTCTACGCTACATGACGTGACGTTGTATGTAGTGACAGTTCAATGATTTCATTTCAACAAATGTGATAACTTGTCTGTATATGAGTATCAAATTTTCAGATTCATTTTGATATTCTAGATAAAATATACAGATGATCAACTATGCTGATAATAAAACAATATGAATTTATAATTTACCAGCGATGGATTAAAATTTATGACTCATTGTCTACAACTGAAATCTAAGGTAACGATTTTCAATATTATTGATGTATTTATATAGTTATAAAGGATAATTGATATCATAGGTGTTTGATTTGGTATGAGATATATTTCTTACTTATAATTATACGTATAAATGATAATTCTGTCTGTCTGAAGAAAGTAATCTCTATTCACCATGTGACAAAGTTCAAATTTCATATATTTGTGTCTCATTCTCTTTAATATTTACTACGATAAGTTCAATATGTATATATATATATATATATATATATATATATATAACAACATAGGTTGTCATTCATTATTGTTTGGTGAAGTTTATTCAAGAACCGTCATTGATTATTGGTCATAATCTTGTGAAGACACTGTAATAATAAGTAAATAATGCCTTCAATTTCTACTCACGATGAATATGTTGACATACAATTTATTTTTTCTATGTCGAACGAAAGCTAAGAGCTGGTTCTTTTCCAAGTGGTAAAAATCAAGTTCCTCGTCAAAAGATAAATATTTTCTCTTATCTTCGGGCAAATCCATACATCTCAATACAATTTCTTGAACAAAAATTACTACAAATATGTAGTAGTTAAATACAAAGAATATTAAAAAATCACAAAACCAACCTTACCTTACAATACTTACTTTTAACACAGATCTTGAAAGCAGAATAAATTTTATTGCTGAAATGTTAGTACACAGTAATTTTAGAAAAAATATTATGGAATGACGAAAGAAGATTTCAGAGCTATGGTATGCTATTTTTATGAAGGAACATTAACGGGACAAAGATACTTAAATTTATTTCAAAATACTCTTCCAGAATTATATATATATATATATATATATATATATATATATATATATATATATATATAACATACAAGAGTTTTAATCTGAACCTTTACCAAGAAAAATACTTCAAAAAAATAATATAATAATGGTTCAAGAACATTCCTCCAATATATATAGATATATATATATATATATATATATATATATATATATATATACATATATATATATTGGAGAAATGTTCTTGAACCATAGGCACTACAGGCCTATCTGGCCCTCGGCTTCGAGATCTTTCACTCTCTCTCTCCATTTTTTTCTATTCCTCGCCTCGTTCTGCCAGTCCCTTACTCCCACTGATCTCAGGTCTCTCCTAACCTCCTCCAACCATTTCTTCTTTGGTCTTCCTCTTCTCTTTTTACCACCTTCTCCCTTTTTCAGCACTCGTTTTACCCATCTATCTTCTGCCATTCTACCTATATGTCCTAACCATCTCGCTCTCTGTGCTCTATTTTTCCAGAATTACTTGAAGATATTCCCTTACATGAAAGGAGCATCTCCTCACTTTTTTGATTAGTTAGAGAATATCTTGATAACACATTTCCTGAAAAATGGATTGGTCCAAATGATGCAAATCCCCATTTAATTGCCCATATTATCAATACTGCACAATACAATGATGACAAGTGTGGTATCGTTGAATTTGTTTTTGCCAAACAATCAGTACCTGGTGCCGGTCTGTATGTTTAATGTTTTAATTTGATTTTAATGTGTGACAAGTTTTTATTGCTTTGTTGATTTTTCCATAAAATGAGTTTATCTTTTATCATTTAGTTTCGTTTCGTCGTAGTTTGTGTTGTTTCTGTTTTAAATTTTAAAATAATTTTATCGCGATGACTGGTTCGATGGATTAGCTTTAATATTGTGAGTATTGAAGGCTTTTTTTTATAGAAATATGTTATTGTCTGCAACTATTGTTTTGTTTCTTTTCTATTGTAGAAAGTCCTCCTGAGAAAGTTATAAATAAATGACGGAAATTTGAGGCACATTTAACAATTGCTTTTACCACTACAGACCGCTTCCCATTACATTATCTCTACTTTCATATTTAGTACGGTCGATATTCCTTTCCTACTGTATACATATATATATATATATATATATATATATATATATATATATATATATATATATATTAAACTAGCTTTATAATTTTAATTAGATATGAGATTTATTTATATTTGTTTGAATTTGATTTATTAATTATTTGATATATTTTATTATTTATATGATATTGGTTCGGGAGCATGAGACTTTCTCTACTCTTTGAGTCCTGGCATTGTTTGGATATATTTCGCTCATTCACAATAAAAAAGAAACACAAAACATAATATTTTCAATCATTTAATTTTATAATGAAATTTTTTATTTAAATATATTTTTTAAATCAAATGGTTACGCCTATGGAATTAACCAACACAGAATTATCAAGAATATACACTATATCATGCGCATGCCCAACTAATAACGAACATAATCGAAACGGAACGAACGTTTCTTAACGACGGTCTGCACCTACGTGAATATTAGATACATACAGAGACATGGATACATAGCATCATTTCCTTTAGAACAATCATTATGGATTCTCATAAAAGAATTTGCGTTGGAATTATATACATACATTAAATAAATTGTTGGAAGAAATATGTTACAAAATTTATATATACAAATGGAAAATTATGTGAATGAAATAAGATGCATCTTTCTTATATGATTTGAAAATACGTAAGTACAAGCATTATTATATCATAGAATAGGCCTTTTTAATTAATATTTAGAATTTGTCTAGTGAATAAAATACATAAAGTTCTTTTCTTTTTTTAAAGATCGATCATAAAGACGCAAGAATTCTTATATATACATGAAAATAGTCACTGAATTTTATACTCAAGAGTTATTACTCCTATTATTGGCCAATAATATCTAAAGAAACACTGACCTGATGCCTGGATACTGGATATATCCCGTCTTGATACAGGACTACGCATTCCGAAGTTCTAGCTGCTTGATTTGTTGAGAAATTTAGATATTCTCACGGGAAAAACTGGTTATAACTACATGTAAGTGTTCTAGGTTTTATCTTTGTTAAGAATTTGTGGCTTTTTTATGAAAAGTTGTAATTTAACTTGAAATTTCGGGAAAAGTTTCTTATCACATCCTCACCATTTCGACGCCAAGAACCAACTTCCAACGCTTCTATTTGATCGTCAATTTTTTAATCAACAACCAATATATTGTTTCAAAGCACACTAATTATCAATAAGTTTTTTGTTAAATTTTAGTTAATCGAAATTTGTCATGTCACTTTCCACCAATCACATTGTTTTTGTAGCTGTCGAACTATTTTCACAATTTCTGCACTTTAGGAGTTTTTTTGAAAACATATATAAATGTAAATTCCACCCGAAAAGTATCTGTTTTCTTTTACTGTTCAAATAATTTCAATAAAACAAATATTTTACTGATAGTGAAATTCCTTTTATATGTCGACACGGCAATGTCTAATTTTGTTTTGACATATACATATGATAATTTGAAAATAACATTTATTTTTATGATCATAAATTCTTTTATAAGATCTTTTGCTCTGATTATTTATACTATTTAAGTTCTCTAGTAGCAAATATTTCTTTGAATCCATCATCATTTAATATTCATTACTTTCATAAAATTTTATATACATTATGACATATAAATTATCTTTATGTCTTGATATTTTTCTATTATAAATTTATCTATTTCTTAATACTAAATATGAAATTGATTTATATTATTACTGTTTCAACTAACTAATTATTAAATTAGATAACTAAACTTGTTTAATTTCAGATGAAACAGCTGATTTCTTCATGACAACTAAACATCCATATTTGGGCAGATTTCATGTTCTCCATTATACTTGTTAAGCATTTTCTAACGTTAGACAATTATTAAGGTAATTTCTTTATTTTTATTGTTGTTCTTTTAATTATTATAAACAAATGATTTAATATATTCTGATTTTATATGCATTTTTACTTATGATTGTGTTTTTCTTAATATGTTTTCAACTACATGGTTTCAATTCATTTTCAAACAGCTGATACTCTTTCGTATATAAGATATATGGTTCAATTCCCCTCAAATTTAAATTTAAATGATATCAATACCATTGAGAGCTATTTAAATTTCAATTTTCTTCTTTGTAATGATTGTTATATCTTTATTTGAATATTTATAAATTTATGGCATAATCTCATATTTCCTTGACTTTATATTCAATTCTATATATATATGTATATATATATATATATATATATATATATATATATATATATATATATATATATATATATATATATATAGGGTGTCCCGGGACTAATGGGAAAAAAGTCAGGAGCGTATAATCTGAGCCAAAATAATGTTAGTACTTCATATAAACTTTTTCTATGCAGGCCCTCGTTTTCGAGTTATAGGCCTCCAAAGTTTTAATTTTGAATTTGGTTTTTATTTTTATTCTTTGTACTAGTTATTTGATCTTTATAAAATTTACGGCAAAGCTATAATGTACGTGTATGTTTATTTTGGAAAAGTAAACAGATTTATAGTAGTGCCTTGAAGCCAGGGACGGACTACTCGCAATGGTTAGTGGTCCAAAAATTTTGCAGGGATGGCACACCCTGTATTAAATTATCGAAATTCACTTCCCCACACATTAAGCTAACGAAAAGGTACTCTTGCTGGAATTCGATAAAATGAGCCGTTTGGCTAATATTTACTGTTTTATTAATGCACTACATACAAATTTACTTAACTAACTTATTAATACGATGTCGAATATTTACCTACAGTACTACAAAAAAATAATTTGATGATAGCAGGTTATAAAAACATCAGGAACTTATTTAATGGGAATTTAATAGGTACGCAAACAGCGTAATTAGTTGCTTTTAATCAAAATTACGAACTCAGCATCATTAAATCATTAAGAAAACCTGAAAAACACAAGTTATAAAACATTGGACTAAAACTAATTCCTAAACAACAACAAAAACTAACGTTATTCTAATAAATGTTCAATATGAGCTCCTCCTACTTCCACGCACATTCTAAGTCTACGAAGGTTGTTTCTTTGCACTTGAAAGAGCAATCCCACATTATTTCTAATAACATTGCAGTGTAACACAATTCTGTCTATTAAATCTTGCCTTGTTTGCACAGGTGTTGCGTATACCTTACTTTTGAGATAACCCTAGAGAAAGAAATCCATAGAATTAACGTCTGATCGCGGTGGCCATTGAAAAGGGCCTCCACGACCAATCCATCTATTAGGAAACCTTGTGTGTAAATGCTGTCGTATATCTACACTGAAATGAGGAGGGGCCCCAATATGCATGAACCATAAATTCCTACGAGTTTGCAGTAGCACATCATCAAACAGGTTCCATAACTCATTTTGGAAAAACTCCAAATATCTCTGGCCGGTCAAAGTACCGTCAATAAAGTATGGCCCTATCAAATGATTGTCAACTATTCCTGCCCAAACTTTAACCATGAATCTATGCTGGCTCCTAGTTTGAATTTATGACTCCATCTCTGGTGAAACCGGATTCGTTCGTAAAGAGAACGTTACTAATAAATGTATTGTCTGCTTGTTGTGGTCGCAGAAACCACTGGCTATACTCAAGTCGTGAAGGATAATCAGCCACTGTCATACTGTGTACTTTTTTCATGTGAAAAGGATATAACAGCTGTTCTTTTAGGATGCGATGAACAACTGATTTCGAGACGTTATGTTCTCTTGATAATTTTCGTAAACTCGTTGATGGTTCATTATCAACTGCATTTAACAAAAGTTTTTACCGTTAATGTTTTTTATTTCCTGCTATCGTTAAATTATTTTTTTGTAGTACTGTAAGTACATCTTGGACATCGTATTAATAAGTTAGTTTTACCTCGTGTACTTATAAAAATGGTGAATGCGTAAATTGGTACGTAGTGCATTAATAAAACTGTAAATATTAGCCAAACGGATTATTTTATCGAATTCCAACAGGAGTACCTTTTCGTTAGCTTAATGTGTGGGGAAGTGAATTTCGATAATTTCATACAGGGTGTGCCATCCCTGCAAAATTTTTGGATCACTAACCATTGAGAGTAGTCCGTCCCTGGCTTCAAGGCACTACTGTAAATCTGTTTACCTTACCAAAATAAACATACACGTATATTATAGCTTTGCCGTAAATTTTATAAAGATCAAATAACTAGTACAAAAAATAAAAATAAAAACCAAATTCAAAATTAAAACTTTGGAGGCCTATAACTCGAAAACTAGGGCCTGAATAGAAAAAGTTTATATGAAGTACTAACATTATTTTGGCTCAGATTATACGCTCCTGACTTTTTTCCCATTAGTCCCGGGACACCCTGTATATATATATATATATATATATATATATATATATATATATATATATATATATATATATATATATATATATATACATATATATATATATATATATATATATATATATATATATATATATATATATTGTAACGGTTATAATAATTATTTATTATTTATTATT
Organism: Galeruca laticollis; assembly: GCA_963921935.1. Taxonomy (NCBI): domain Eukaryota; kingdom Metazoa; phylum Arthropoda; class Insecta; order Coleoptera; family Chrysomelidae; genus Galeruca; species Galeruca laticollis. The sequence continues at coordinate 82,355,323 of OY998180.1, forward strand.
TGACACTGAAAAATCATTAAACATGTATATCAACTCTATCAAAGGATAGTGTTCAAGTGCGCTATTCAAATTAACTCTAATTATTGGTTTGTGAAATTAAAATGTACAAGCTTATGACTTCAGGAAATTTTAATTATGAAATATTTTACTGTTTCTATGTACACATATCATAGGTAACAATCCAAAATTATTACCATAATAACATATAATTATAACTATCTAATTCTAAATAATAAAAAATATATAAACCGTAAATGATTGTCAAATTTTAGAAAAGTGTGTATTTAATTCTCCGCAAATGTTAAAAGTAAACCGAAATGACACTAATTACGCACAAATCCGTTTTACAAGCTCATAAAATCAATAAATTTTGCGTACCTTATATCACACTGGATTTGAGGTTGTGTGGTCCAAAACTTCTAATCACCTTCAACAATATCAGCCAAAAAACCTCTATAAGAACTCGGAAATCTATCAACTATCCATTCATTGATCACTCAACTCGATTCAAATTATGAACAAATTTCAGTATGTATCAAATTCCATTGTATTAGTTTAAATCCATTATTATTTAAATAATATTCTGTCTTCATTTCATCACTTTAAAATTGGGTTAACTTTCCTTTTTTATCAAATATAGTCGTTTGAATCGTTTTTCTTCTGGAGATAATTTATCCTTCCTTTCTTTGACATTCAAAAATTCACTCACGTTTCAAAAATCACTCCTTTAACCGTATATATAAATATTCTTCTTCCTTCTGATTATGATTATATATTTAATGCAAATAACTTTCTGTTCTACCTCAAATATCGAGATCAATTATTATATTATTTCCCACTTTGACGTCCCAAAATTCACTGACGTTTTTCTATCTATTTTCATCAATCCATCTCTTTGCGGGTTGCTATCTAAACTTCCCTATATCGTATTAAATGTATAGATATAGTGTCATTAACGACGATTCACTGTTTATATTATCATGAATTTTTAAGCCGTATATGAAACATGAAAATGACATTTTTGTATTAGAAATTAGCATATAGAGATAAAGATTTTTATACATATAAATATTAACATAACTTATTTACTATTTATTAAAATTCCTGAAATCCCTTGCATAAAATAACCTAATTACTAACTATATGAAAATTTAACGCGTTTCTTTCAAATTTCATTTTAATTTCTACGAATTGTTTTGAAATTACATATAACATAATCTATTGAATTATTATTAAATAGTATCATGTACAGTTTTTTCTTTTATTGTGACAATTGGTCTTTTCATTTATGTTTGCCTACACTCAGGGAGCATGTCTTATCGTGCCACTTTTAATGACCCTTAACAGATCAGTTTGCTATGAAACTTACTTTGATATTTCTTCTGTGTTGCATGTTATACACTATGTGTTATTGTGTTATAACATTCCCCCAAAATCTTCAGAACTTATTTATAATTTCAAATTAAAAATAATCCTGAAGATTTTATTATAAATAGTTATCGTCTGAATAATATATATGAAATTAGCTAGGTGTTGGATGAAATTTATATATTTGAGAAACGTGAAAAATTCCTCTAATGGTGTTGTCAACTGGATTTCTTAGTTCATAGCTATTCACACCTTGTTCATTATTGATTATGTAAGGACCTTCATATTTCATCATCAAACTCTTCACTTTCTCTTCATATTCCTTATTTCCACTCATTAACTCCAATTCTACCATAATTCCATTCCTCTTTATATTCCATAACTTCCTATTATCCTCTTCAATTGCCAATACTTCCATATTTACGTCCTTAAATTCAATTATTTTACCATTTAATTCTATCTATCTATTCAAAATCAATTATTTCCTTATATTCCATCAATAACTATGTCTGTTTCTAACTTCTTCATCGACTATGCTTACATATCAACTTCTGTTTCATCCTTTAATTCAATCTTTTGTATCATATATTTGCTTAGTTCATATAACTTCCGTCCGTTTGTTCCTATAAATGTAATTATTTCATCCTGTACATCTATTTTGTTGCTTAATTTCATTTCTATTTTCTTTATCATTTCTTCTATCAAAGTTTTCAAAATCTCTTCTATTCTCACAATACTTGTTGTCATAAATTTTATCTCCATTTCCATATACTCGTTTTTTATTTCTGTAACTTCTATTTTCATTTCCATAATTCATATTAACATGTCTATCATTTCTTATATTATCAATCCATGTTTATATAATTTCTATTTAAATATATTTTTAAATATTACTTGTTAATCATTAACCTTTTATTCACACATCGTTTTTATATCCCTTCCTTACCATGTACAATTCCTTTTCGTTTCTAGTTTTCGGTCCTATAATCCTGTCATATAATTCAATTTTATTTTCTTTTCCTAAACTTCGTCTTATTCTCTTCTCTTATTGTTTGACTCTCTATCGGTTTCCTAAATTCGATTAAATTTTCCACTATATCCTTTTTAAAATCATTGTGCCATATTCGTTTCCTAGATTTCTTTAAATTTTCTACTATGTTCTTTTTAAATTCATTGCCCCATATCTCATTATCTTCATCATATATTCCTGTTTCTGTACTTTCTTCCCAGAAATGCATTACAATTTGCATCTCAAATTCTTCCGTATCATTGAACTGATTGTTTTCACTCCAAAAGGTTTTAAGGAATGCATCTTCAAATTCAGAAAAAGAATTTATACTGGCTTCTTTACTAGAAAACCAAATCTGAGCTTGATTAATTAAGTTATTACGAATAACCTCTCTAACGTCACCAAAATTATTGAAAAACCTTATCTTGTTTTTTAAACTCTTGAGGAAGACTACTGGGTGTATTTTTTTTATATTACCATCAAACTTTGTTCCTAAATCAATGGAAATATTTTGATTTACAAATTGAGGCGTATTTTTTTTTTCTAACTCTCTTCTTATTTTCTCCATTTCTATTTTGTATTGTTCTTCCAATTGCTTTTGTTTGTCATCTATTTGTGTTCTAATACCGTTGAGTTCTTCCTGGACTTGCGTGTCTTCCTTATTTAGTGTTAGGTTAAAAAATGTTCGTTGTTCGTCATTAATTTCTTTTTTTAAATTGAGATATCTTGTATCATTTTCTTGTTTATAGTTTTGAATCTCTTCCTTCATGTAACATATTTCTGTCTCTTGTTTTCTTACTATATTCATTTGTTCCTCTTTTATCTCTCGAATATCTTCTTGTCTTCTTTCGTTTTCTTTATGAACAACTTCAAATTCCTTGCACACATCCACTTGAAAGTCTTGAAACTTGCTCAGAAAGTGTTTCAATCTGTCATCCACTTCTTGTGCATTTTTATTTATCGTTTTGGTTATATCTTCTTTAATTAATTTTGTTTCTTCTCTACATTTTTCTATATTTTGTTGAGTTTCCTTACGTGACTCTTCTATTTTATTTATTGCTAACATAAGCATTTCCATCATTCTATTTTCATTAGGGTTTTCTGGTTTTTCTTTAATTATTCCCGTTTCCACAATTTCTTCTTCCCCCGTATGTTCTTTATCTTCCTCCACATCGAATAAATGAACATCTGGATCTAGATTTTCTTCTATCATAACTTGTCGTAAATCTTCTTTCAACTTTTTCTTGTCTCCTTCTCCGTCTTTATTTCTTTTGATTAATTCTGTTCGTAACTCGTGTTTACTCAGCTGCTTTATATTTTTTTGTATAATTCCCCGTGTTCCTGGTGTCTTTTTTCCATCTCTTAGATCCATTTCAATATATTAATTGTAAGAAATTATTTAAACGGAATCGTTAGTTTTGCAAAACGAGATAAGTTAATTTTGAATAAATTTTCAATAATTCAAACCTGATCTGCTAAAAGGTCACACGTTGAGCTAGCCAAATTGTAACGGTTATAATAATTATTTATTATTTATTATTTATTATTTGACACTGAAAAATCATTAAACATGTATATCAACTCTATCAAAGGATAGTGTTCAAGTGCGCCATTTCATTATTTGACACTGAAAAATCATTAAACATGTATATCAACTCTATCAAAGGATAGTGTTCAAGTGCGCCATTCAAATTAACTCTAATTATTGGTTTGTGAAATTAAAATGTACAAGCTTATGACTTCAGGAAATTTTAATTATGAAATATTTTACTGTTTCTATGTACACATATCATAGGTAACAATCCAAAATTATTACCATAATAACATATAATTATAACTATCTAATTCTAAATAATAAAAAATATATAAACCGTAAATGATTGTCAAATTTTAGAAAAGTGTGTATTAAATTCTCCGCAAATGTTAAAAGTAAACCGAAATGACACTAATTACGCACAAATCCGTTTTACAAGCTCATAAAATCAATAAATTCTGCGTACCTTATATCACACTGGATTTGAGGTTGTGTGGTCCAAAACTTCTAATCACCTTCAACAATATCAGCCAAAAAACCTCTATAAGAACTCGGAAATCTATCAACTATCCATTCATTGATCACTCAACTCGATTCAAATTATGAACAAATTTCAGTATGTATCAAATTCCATTGTATTAGTTTAAATCCATTATTATTTAAATAATATTCTGTCTTCATTTCATCACTTTAAAATTGGGTTAACTTTCCTTTTTTATCAAATATAGTCGTTTGAATCGTTTTTCTTCTGGAGATAATTTATCCTTCCTTTCTTTGACATTCAAAAATTCACTCACGTTTCAAAAATCACTCCTTTAACCGTATATATAAATATTCTTCTTCCTTCTGATTATATATTTAATTCAAATAACTTTCTGTTCTACCTCAAATATCGAGATCAATTATTATATTATTTCCCACTTTGACGTCCCAAAATTCACTGACGTTTTTCTATCTATTTTCATCAATCCATCTCTTTGCGGGTTGCTATCGAAACTTCCCTATATCGTATTAAATGTATAGATATAGTGTCATTAACGACGATTCACTGTTTATATTATCATGAATTTTTAAGCCGTATATGAATCATGAAAATGACATTTTTGTATTAGAAATTAGCATATAGAGATAAAGATTTTTATACATATAAATATTAACATAACTTATTTACTATTTATTAAAATTCCTGAAATCCCTTGCATAAAATAACCTAATTACTAACTATATGAAAATTTAACGCGTTTCTTTCAAATTTCATTTTAATTTCTACGAATTGTTTTGAAATTACATATAACATAATCTATTGAATTATTATTAAATAGTATCATGTACAGTTTTTTCTTTTATTGTGACAATTGGTCTTTTCATTTATGTTTGCCTACACTCAGGGAGCATGTCTTATCGTGCCACTTTTAATGACCCTTAACAGATCAGTTTGCTATGAAACTTACTTTGATATTTCTTCTGTGTTGCATGTTATACACTATGTGTTATTGTGTTATAATATATATATATATATATATATATATATATATATATATATATATATATATATATATATATATATATATATATTACAACAGTCTACGTCTTCCGATACCCAATTTCTATTTGTCTCTGTTCTCGTCCAGACCTCTATCTCTGATTTCATCATCGATTCCTTCTCTCCAGCTCTTTCTTAGCCTTCCTCGTCGCCTCTTCCAGCTGGGTTGCATGTTAACACTTGTTTAGGCAATCTGTTCTCCTCCATCCTCTGTACATGCCCGTTCCGAACCAGTTGCTTTGTTCGATTGTCATCGACTATAGTATGTTCCACTTCCATTATTTCTCTAATTTTCTGGTTGGTGACTCTTTCTGTCCTTTTGATCATCCAGTAATCCATCTCTGTAAGACACAACATCCTCTCCGTTCTCTACTTGATTGGCCCCACTTCTGAACCATATTTTATAATACTTTTTTCGATAAAATTGTAAATATTATATGATACAATATTATATAATAAGATAGATAAAAAAATTATGATAATGAAAAAGTTTACAATTAATAATCATTGTTATTCCGTATCTGCTTCATCAGAAGTAAAATTTCGATCCTCGGATTCATCATTTCGACAATGTCTTGTTTTGTTCCCATATAAGTTCTGTTGGTTTTAAATAATCATCTAAATGCCAACCGCAGTTTTTAGACTGGAGTTTTACACATTGAGAGTCTATTGCATTAAGCCAAATGTAATCGACAAAGATTGTTCTCAAAATTTTTTGTTGTAAGGATGTCCAGCATGGTGGTTCGAGTCAAATGTTTAATTTGTTTTCATTCCCAGTATAATTTTTCATAAGAATTCGATTTATTGAACAAGTATCCATTTTTTTGTCAATGAAAATATCATCTCCATCAGCTAATGAGGCAAAAATTGACTGGTACTTTCCATTCCTGGAAAATATTTTAAATGGTCTTATTTTTCCTTTATTGTAATAACCGTGTAATAACAATGTGTGTATGCATGGAAGGTAGGTAGACTTTGACATAATTTGGATCCCAGCTTCAATGCTATATCGATGCAGTTAATGCATTCAAGGTGTAGGTTATGTTGCTTCTTAGTTGCTGAACTAGCTAGCCAAATTGCAGATTATGAAATTTTGTGGATATTTCTCAGCAAAGTCAGCATCATGTCAGTATCAGAAGCTTTTATTAACATTCCTGAGCCTGTTGCAAGTTTATGAGCGTGAAAAACACTCCTCGAATCCACCTCTTCGTGATAACATACATATATAATCAACTTCTTCAGTTTTCTTTATATAATTATCTTGAGCTTGATACGAGTAGCACCGATGATCAACGGTTAAAAATATTTTTTTTGTTTTGTATGATTGGGAGTAAATTTTTGTTCTCCCAATAATCAGCCAAAAACTGTACCAGAGCCTCTTTATAATGACCATTTTTAAGTCTTCGCAAAAAATATTTAGGCCTAATTTGTTGCGGTCCTGAAATTTTATATGGAGTATCGAACTCCTTTCGACTTTGACGTTCAGAATCTTTGATTGAGGGTGACAAATAGCGGTCAAATATTGAGTTAATTCCAATTTTTAATACTCAATAACCATCATTCTAACCAGATTTTTTGTGGACAACTCCATATCGTCGTGTTTTATTTTGATATTATTTTTTTATTAAACAAGTAGGTGAAAATAACTAATATCAATATACCTGTTTATATCTGCCAGCCCAGAAGTTACGACAGGAAAAAATAGACAACCCAACGTTTGTATAATATGTAGGCTTCATTCTTTCGCTTGGTATTAAATTTATTCGTTAAACTCATGAGTGCAATGTTTAATAAAAAGTATTGTTTTAATTACTCATAGTCTGGCCAAGAATTTTTTAGGCAACCCAGTGGCAATATATTTTGATATAAAATACTTTTTATTCATTAAACAGATGGGTGAAGGTCGTTTCTAATTCGGATCCTCTACTATTCTAATGTTCAAGTGAATTAGCACTTTAGCAGTTATCCATACAGTAGTCAAGTTGTACGCTCTGAATAACTACGCATAGTGAATCGGTTGTGGTCACGTATCCTCATTATTCAACAGTATGTGGTTTTTAGAAAAGAGTCATGTTCAACTTACCCACTATATTATTCAACAATTTCTTCGGTTAGTTCGGCGTTGTTATTGGTCTTGGTCCTTTCTTAAAAACGTAAATCCAAATACAATTTCTGTCAATTAATAGTTTGATAGATGAAACAATTTTACACCTTTTTTGAGATATTTGTATAATTATTGCTGTACACGAAATTTATGACACACACAATGGTTTCAACAAGATCGTCCATCAATCTATTATTCAGCATTGCTTATTATAAAGTAACACTAAAAAATAACAATTTTCAATTGATACGTAATACGTATAATCTCAAACTGCAGCACATCTAATCGTCACCAGAAGTACACAATTAGTACACAAGAAGAAGGCTAATAAATTTGGTTAGTATATTCCTTACTACAACTACTAATAGTGGGCGTTTCTCACTGAATAGTTAGACCTAGAAAAGGGTCAACTTTCTTGGAATGTGATAGCAAATTTATAAGGAGTGATAAAATATATTTGATATTTTCCCCTCTCCTTTTAAAAACGCTGATAAAAGTCGGACTTAATTTCATTAAAAAATTGTGTTCAAACGGAAAATAAACAACTAACATTTTAAATATTCGTTAGCGAGAAATTATTGAAATTTTTTCGTAGTATGTGATAAACAGAAAAAATGGCAACATTGAGTGACCTACCTCATCACATTTTCAGCAATCTTTGGAAAAAGGAAACGTGTTGTGTTTCTCAAACGACGTGTCAAAGTATTTCTTTTAAAATGTAAGTCACGTTACTAACTTGATTGCTAAGATAATTTGCAAGGTGAATGCTGTAAGATTTAATTTAGTTAATTTTTAAAAGTTTGTCTGGGTTATTTAACTGTTGATTATACATTTGTGGTTTGAAACCAAGAAACAATTCGAGTAATTTATATACTGTATATTACAAATATTGTGTTTCATGTTTGTATAGGATCATATATGGAACACTAAATAAATAAAGGATATCTCAGATGAGTTAATTCATAATAACAACGATTACGGAATTTCCCACTATTAAATTGATAATCGATTTCATTTAGAGTAGTTAATGGCGTTACTTGGAGGCGCTCTATTGTAAGAAATTCTTTAGCTGCATATTTGTCAAATAAAAAGGAAATATCAGATGAGTTAATTTACAATAACAACGATTACTAAGTTTTCAACTTTTAAACCGATGATCGATCTCATTTAGAATAGTTAAGGAGGTTGCACGGAGGTGCCCTATTGTAAGAAATGGTTTAGCTGCGTATTTGTCAAATTATTATAGCAATTGTGTCATCCAAAGTTTGTGGAAATATTTGTATTTTCGCAACAGTTTATCTTAAACAGCAGATAGAAAGGCTGTAGATATACTTGATACAATATCAGTTACAAAAGCTGCTTTTATAGGGAGCAATCAAAAACTTACTTTGCTAACACTGTAATGATTAAACTAACTGAGGCTGATAAATATATATACAGTGTGACCCATTTTTAATAGAAACACCCCCCTAAAATTTGAAGTTGTAAACCTATTTTAATATTTTTTTTTTAAATGTCAAGTACTAAAAGGTCTACCTTGGGACAAAATTTGAAATGTTTATTCCAATTTTCAGGGCATACTACGGTATTTTTTCTTAGTCGAAAATCGGGATTTTTTATTAGCGATTTTTTTATTGAAAAAATGACTAAGCCACTGGATTCAGAGTGCCTCTAAACAGGTGTGACCAAAATTTCATGGAAAAATATCCATTCATGACAAAGTTATGGCAACTCAAAAATTCCAAAACTCTCACAGCTAACATTCACAAAAACACCCTATATCAACAGATATAGCCATGAGAATATTTTTTTTATGATTTCAACAATAATGTGCCACCAGATGAAAAAAAATTGATGGCGTAAATTTTTTTAATGAAAATAACGGGATTACATTCACACAATTCAACTAATAATGAAGCAAAAAATGTTAATAAACGTAACTATGATAACTAATCATTGAAATGTTTCGAGTCAGTGCAACAATTAATTCAAACTCATATTCTAGTAGCCTCTACTAATCCACCATGTATTTCGATACATTTGTCGTAGCGCTTACGAATGTTTCTGATTACGTTCTCAGTTCTTGAGGGGTAATATCTGCACATACCTGTCGAATTCTTGCAAAAAGTTCATTTTTATCTCTTGAGCGGTTTTTGTAAACCTTTTGTGTGATAAGTCCCCAGAGAAAAAAGTCCAAAACTGTGGGGTCTGGAGATCTGGGTGGCCAATCTAGAAACGGACTACCACGGCCTATCCATCGGTTTGGAAAATGTTCGTTAAGCCATTGCCTCACAGCTCTGGCATAATGAACTGAACATCCATCTAACTGGACAATTAAACTTGATCGTTCATTGATTGGCAGCTTGTGAATAGCATCCCAAAACTGTGTTTGAAAATTCTAGCATCCTCTGCGCATTAATGTTTTCCTCAAAAAAGAAAGGACCAATAATTCGTTCGTTCAATATCCCACACCAGACGTTGATTTTTTGGGAATACTGGCTTTTACAATTTATCACCCAGTTAGGATTATCCGCTGCCCAATAGCGACAATTCTGTGACGACACTACTCCATTTGTAGTGAAAGTGGCTTCGTCGGTATATAAAATATTTTGTAGGAAATTTCTATTGTTTAAATATTCCCCTTGGGCCCATAAACAATATTCCATACGTCTTGCTTCGTCGCCTTCTTGCAGTGTGTGTAAAATTTTTGGATTGAAAGGTTTAATATTCTTCGCCTTGAGACATCTCCGAATAGTTTCTCGTGGAATATTCAAATCTAAAGTGGCATTCCTTATACTGGCATTAGGATTATTTCCGAAATAATCTAAAATGATTTGATCATTCCTGTCATTCCTGTTTCGTCTTGGTATAGGATTACTTTTTAACATCATTTTTGATACTGCACCAGTTTCATTGAATATTTTATTTATTTTATTTACCGTACCGCAGCTAATACGAGGACGATCTGGATGTATCTCATTAAATACTCTACAAACCTCTCTAGCACTTCTAACGTCATCTCCCGAAAGGCGTACAATTTCAATTTTCTCTCTTACGCCCAATCTTGCAGCCATGACACAAAATAATCCGAAGAACGGTAAGGTGAATATTGTTGACAATAGTACACTTAAATCTTTCACAAGTGTCAAACTGTAAGTAAGATTTAAATTGAAAAATCTATTAGGTCTTAGTTTTAGTTAATTTGCGTGAAAACTTGAATGTAATTCCGTTATTTTCATTAAAAATATTTACGCTATTTATTTTTTTTTTCATCTGGTGGCACATTATTGTTGAAATCATAAAAAAAATATCCTCATGGCTATATCTGTTGATATAGAGTGTTTTTGTGACTGTTAGGTGTGTGAGTTTTCGAATTTTTGAGTTACCGTAACTTTGTTATTAATGAATATTTTTTCATGAAATTTTGGTCACACCTGTTTAGAGGCACTCTGAATCCAGTGGCGTAGTCATTTTTTCAATAAGAAAATCGCTAATAAAAAATCCCGATTTTCGACTAAGAAAAAATATCGTAGTATGCCCTGAAAATTGGAATAGACATTTCAAATTTTGTCCCAAGGTAGACCTTTTAGTACTTGACATTTCAAATAAAAAATTATTGAAATCGGTTTACAACTTCAAATTTTAGGGGGGTGTTTCCATTAAAAATGGGTCACACTGTATATATATATATATATATATATATATATATATATGTATGTATATATCGTACAGTTCTTTCAAGTGTTATTGTCGCGACACTATTCTTTGGGAGACTTCAACTCCCAGTTTTTCTAAATTCGAACATTTGTCCTTACACATTTCAGTTGACAAAAAGGCATCGTTAACACTTCGAGGTCGATATCCGAAAAATACCTCATAGAGACTTTTCCCAGTGGTAGAATTAATTTCCATTTCACATTCGGAATAGCCTCATCCCAATGTCTTTTGTCTACGACAAAGTCATCACCGCTGGGAGAATTGACCTTCTCATTCTCTCTACCTGGCCGCTAGCCCGTGGAGTTGAAGTTGCACACAATACTCGTTAAATACCTAACTTCAAACAATATTCTGTGAAACTTTTGCTCGATCACATATAATCCGCCTTGGGACTCCAAAATCCCCAAATATGTGGTTCAGGAAACGAGTTACTGGTACCGTTTTAGTACTCATAACCGCTTCAAAAACACAAGTTTAGGGAATGCGTCTAATACAACCAGCAAATATACGCATTATTCTTCCTGCTCTTGACAAAAAGACCAAGATGATATAAATGTAGTATATCCATTGGATACGGTTATTTCTCTATAGTATATAAGGTACCAGGAGTTTTCCCAGACGCCTGTTTATTATATAAAGAACCTAGACAGGAATTTATATAATTCTTGACATATTTCTTCATGTCCGGGAACCAACATTAGGCACGTATTAACTCCAGAGTCTTGTTGACCGCAAAATGTCCAGAATCATCATGATAATATATTAAGATTCGTCTTCGGGTAGATTTTGGAATTACCCATCTAACCCCTTGATCAGTTTTTCAAAACAGTAGATTTTTCATTAGGCAATATTCTCCATGAATTCGTTTGTCCTCTATATCCTTAGAGTCACGCTGTAATGTGTCTACCATATTTTTGCACTTTATATCTGGAAGTTGTGTTGACAATACCCAATGTGTTTTGTCAACATTGACGATTAATGCTTGTACTGATTCTTCATCATGTTCATCGAAGCTTCGACTCAGGGCATCAACATGAGTCATTTTTGTCCCTGGGCGATATTCAATGTGAAAGTCGAACTCTTGAATCGCCAACCACCATCTAGCGATTCTAGGGAGTAAATCTCTTTTCAACAAAGTATAACGTAACGAATTGCAATCAGTTATAACTTTGTAAATTCGTCCATTAAGATAAATTCGAAAGTTCATATGAATGTTAGTTTTGTTCTTCCCTTGTGGCGGCCTTACTAAAATATTGCACTGGTTTAAGGGTGGCGTTATCTTCGCGTTGTAAAAGTATTGCTCCAAAGCCAATTTGACTAGCATCACAATGTACTTCGTGTTCCACTTCACTGTTGTAAATGCGAGAAGAGATCTTTTGATAAGTATGACTTTAAGATTCTTGAACGCTGTTTCTTGCTCATCGCTGCAAACAAAACTTGTGAGTTACGTTAGTTATAGCTTTTGAAATATTTGCCAAATTCTTAACGCATTTCCTGAAATAACTTGCAAGACCAAGGAATTGTCGGACCTCATGCACGTCCTTTGGACGTAGAAAATTCGAAACTGCGTTGATCTTATTTTTACTAGGTTGAATACCTTCGCTGCTTATCTCACAACCTACTCTATTCTAGTTTGAAGAAAACGACACTCACTGATTCGTGTGTAAGACGACCAATCGTTAATTGCTGTAAAACAAACTCAAGCCTTTGTATTCCTTCTTCAATTACAGCTTACGTTACTAATACATCGTCCAGGTACACCATCGCCGAATCAAAGCGCAATAGACACAATAATTTATTCATCGGTCATCAACAGCTGTTACGATGACCAATATGAACGGCATCCTTGAATGCTCATAATATCCATCACGTGTCACAAATGCTATTTTTGGGACGGATTCTTTTTCCAATGGGATCTGGTAGTACCCCGAAGCTAATTCTAATGTTCTATTGAATTTACTGTCATGCAAGTTATCTAAAAGATCATCAATTCGAGGTAAAGGCCATACCATCTTGACAGTTCTACGACTTAATGAACATTTTTTCTTCTCCATTTTTTTTCACTAGTAATATGGGGCTAGCGTAAGGAGATTCTGACTCTCGGATGATACCATTATCTAAAAGATCGACATACCTTTTCACGACTTGTAATCGGCATACGATAGGGTATATAGATTACAGGTTCGTCATTCGTAAGTTTAGTCGACATTTTCGTAACAGGTGTCTCAGCAAGTTCTGCTAATGATGTCACAAATCAACCTCGGTAGAAGTTAGGTAGGTTAAGAAGCGGTAAACGTTGATAATTGGTCAATTCATGATTAACATAATCATCCATGTCACTTGAGAATTGTTTATTTCTGTGACGTCCACAGTCAAATAGGGTGTCAAATTAGTTAGTTCACAATAAGTATAGCCTCAGCAATTACTCTATCTTTTTCATAATATATAGGATTTTCAGAAAAATTTAGAATACATAGATAATTGTCATTCGTAGAATTAATTAATTACGTAAGTTAAAATATCATGAAAATTATTTACCCAGTTTCGGTGTTGTATATCAATAAATATGTCTACAGAATCGTTAACATGCTGAAAAGTAATGTATCCTACAAAATTTGAAGGAATAATAGTCGTTTCTTTGGCACGGAAGGTCACCTTTTTAGACAAAAATGTATCAATATTTCCCCTTTGCAATACAGTGACATTTTAATTGTTAACAAATTGCTGTTCTACGATAATTGGAACATTTTGGACATAATCAGGTACTACTAAAGCATCAACCGAAATTTTGGCTAAAACTACCTTCAATTCTATGTTTACTTTAGATTTGGCTACAATTAATCCTCCCGTATAACCACATAACCGAACCGACTTAGGCTCCTGTAGTAATTTTAGTCATTTGACTTCCGACTCACCAATAGTAACAGCAGCACAACCCGAATCTACGTAACCTGTTAGTGCCCCACTATTAATAACACAATCGATATGACAACAAGTATTATTAACAGAAGAATTACTACTAAGATTTATTATTGTCACGGACTCGCCTTTACGATTTGCTGGTTTCACTCTGCAGTGCTCGGCATCATGAACTAACAGTGGCACTTCGCACAGCTGATCCGTGACTTCGTACATTTCGTCTGAAAATGACATTTCATTTTACAGTTGAAGCATCGTAAATTTAACTCATCAGGTTTCGCATAAGACAACGTATGACGTTTCTTTGAAAGCTAATGACGTTAATCCACTTTTAAGGATCTTCCTACCGATACCTCTGCTTTTTGCGAAGATATCTCAATGATACTTTCCTCACGTAACATTGAAAGATATCCTTCAAACAATGTCTCAGGTTTTTCGTAACCACCTGCTCGTGCTGCATTTGAATTGTCACATGAAAAATTTCATCGATTACGCAAGCAACTGCATTTTTTCCCGTGATCTGACAAGTTCTTATTAATTCCATTTTTCTGAAGTAATACGATCTCATAGTTTCAGTAGATTGTTTTTCTCTATTCAACATTTTCCGTAATGATTTTGTATAGTCAACATGATCTGGAAACGTTTTAGCAACTAACGCCTTGCATTCAGACCAGGTGTATTTTACGGAACTTAAGCTATGAAACCATGTTTTCGCCATTCCTGAGAAACGTGTTTGCATATGATCAATTGTCGTGGCGTCATCCCAATTATTAATTTGCTTCAGCTCTTCAATTTTCTCTAAACACTGAGCGGCAGACATGCTCTCATTTTCTGGGTGGAACTCCGGTACACAATCAATTCGCAGACTTAATCTAAAAGAGTTTCGATTGAAATTTTGTGTTGCTAATCCTGTAATCATCTCTTCTAAAAATTGACGATCAAACTCGAATAATGATGGAGTGCGAGAACAATGTTGCTCGTTCTCATCACTGAATGTTTGTTGAACATTTGGCACGCGGGCAGAAATTTCAGGCGGGCTTGAGTCTCTTGCGATATTTTGAAACGACCTACCTAACTGTCGTTATTTCGTATTCGCATGTCGGATATTTTTACGTCGACGGTATAAGGGTGGCGTATGTCCACATTCCGATCTTGTTCTTCGGTACCTGTCCTCAGAAGAACTGGAGGATTCACTACTTGAATCACTTGATGAGCTTGAACTGCGAGTTCGGCAACGCCGTACAACTTTGCCCATCATATACGGACACTCCCACAGTATATGTTTATGAACGCCCGGTATATAAACTAGCACACGTTTTTGCACCACGAAAGCTTAGAACTTCATCCTACACCTCAACTGTTAACACTTGTTATAATAAGTAAACTCAAAGAAAAATGAAACACAATATAAAATAACTTTATGATAATTGCGTTCAAGAAACATTAAACAAAGCAGTTGATTAGTCGAAGTTTTACGAGACAGTGTTAACCCTATCGTCACAGAAAAACATCCCGTCCTTCACAGTCCTTGTGTCAATGTTATCGCCACCTTCAGATAACGAAACCCAAATATCAGGTGTGGACCATGGTGTTTTTCATTTGCATTTATTAAACGTATAAATATAACTTTTCAAGTAGCCATTTTGTAATTAACTTGGAGTAATCCATTTTGTAATACTACTAAACATATAAAACTTTGTACGATCCGATGATAGGGATCTCAACTTCGATAGCTCCTTTGAGGAGAGTTAAGCTTTGGACCCTACAATTTACCCCAAAATAATGTTTGATTTTGGGTTTTAATTAGTAAAATTTAAATTAAAGTTACTTTAAAATGACCGGCGATGAATAGATATTTACTCACTTGAGGTTTCTTCAGTTCCCACAAAATCTTGGAAAACTTAACTTCAGAGAGTCCCCAATCCAGCTTCGTTCACCATAAGAAGCATCCGTTTTTTTAATTTAAAACGGAGAAAAACCATGAATTCCCGCATACAAACTTATGGTACTTCACCATATAACGGTTAGTTGAATTTCTCTATTGTGTAGGTTTTGGTTGAAAAATTAAGTAAACCTCTAGTTACCGCGAGCATAATAGGCAACCACAATTACAAATGTTTGTTGTTTGGGTTGTCTACCTCACAGGAAAATAATTAACATGCTAATCTAACGGAAATCCAACCATGTGAACCGATCATATCTATGAAAGGTATAATAAAATCTCTGCACTTCAAATAATTGAGCCATGCATTATTACCCGTCTTCAATAGTACATGTGATAGCCGCTATACATTTTAAGTAAATTATCTAATCATGCTTACTTCAGGCTTTGAATAAAAATACCTTTCCAAACCAGTAAAAATAGTTAATCGGCTGTAAATAGTTCTATTGCTTTTACATTGACCAAAAGCAATTGGCACCATCAGTAGTAAAAAGTAATTTTCAGTATTCAAAGTAATTAAAGTGTATCTACTATTCATTTGCAATAATTAATTTACTATCAGTGCTGCTTTCCAAACTCAAATAACTACCGGAGCCGAAACCTTTTTTCAGACTATTAAATGTTCCCTTGAGGAAGTATAACATAGGCGAATAAAATTCATAAACTATAATATAAGGAAGGGAACCGTCACAACACTAACGTATATACAAAGTAACTGAACGAAAAATAATGTTTACTACCCGTATACATTCAAAGAAAGCGACCGTCCATGGGGACTTGGGACTTCATTGACGTGTAAAATCTTTGGTGTTCAATAAAATTAATAATATTCGTTTATGCTTGCTCAATCTATGCCGCGTTGAGAATCCGAAATTTGTTTTTTAAACTTCTCCAGTTGTGAATGAAAGAAATTTCGCCCTCTATCTGGTAAGATGCCCTTGAAGGTCCCATAGCTTATTTATTTGCGGCACAGGTAAAATGTATATAGCGGCAAACTATTTTGAATTCACCCACTATTGTTACTAGTCACGTTTCACAAATGGTTTGAGGGCAATACTCTGTAAAATTTCGGTTTTGTCATCGTGAGGTAGACGTAAATGTAAGATAATCATCGTTCCTTTGCAAAATGTTGTCAAAGTGAAATTTTGATACTTCTAGTAATTCGATTTTAGTGAAAACATTTTTTGGTGAATTGGTAAGGTGTCCGTATAAACTGGAGTAATTATAAAAAAAATTGAAAGTGTGATTTAGAAACTAAAATACGAGGGGTACCTTTGCCCGTTTATGTGAGGATTCGTGTCTCCTTCGTTTCGCTATTGTTTTTCAACCTTTGATTACTTTTTTGTCTATTTCGTTTCTTGAAATGGCAGCAACAACAATTGGCAATGAAGACAAATTTTGATTTATCGGAAATAACAAATAAACGAATTGATGGAATCTGTTGAAATGACTTCTTCGGACGGTGATTAAAGCAGTGATCATGAAGACAATAATGACCCAAATTTCATGCCAGAAGAAATCATTACAGATTGCATCCGTAAAATGCGGGCAGGGAAAACAAGTGATTATTTTATCCAAAATGTGAACATATCGCTGAACATCAGTGACATCGACGAAACTGCTGCATTACGCCGGCAATGCAAATCGTAGCCGATGAATCCGTCGAAAAAGAGGAGGCTCGGTCATCTACTTCTACGACAGCCGTACCATTTACTCCAGCTTCCGGTTCAACCAAGCTGACGAAGTCGTTCACCATTACCTGTAGCAGAAAATTCTGGTCCGCTAATCATACTGTAATGTTTTTCTTATTTACTTAAACGTTTTTATACGAAGGGTGGGATAAATTCATACACACGTTATGTATACTCACTTAATTTATTTATTCAGTAATCTATTCACTAATTTATATTATCTACACAGTATATGCACTTTAACTAATTTATATAAACACTTCACTACTATTTATTTGTTCATTTATTTATTTCACGAGATCGCTTTATCAACTGACTTCTCCTGCTGGTGGGTCCTTCATATATTAGTGCCTTTTTAACTAGATTGCGGCTTACACAGAAACAATCGTATCCCTGGAATTTTCTAGATAAGACTGGTCACAAAAACAATATCTAGATAGGATAGTCACAAAAAATCGTAAACAGTTCTAAAAAATCCTGCGCATCCGCCAAAATTTGAACTTCCATCATGGCTTAGGCAGAAACGGATTCAGGGACTACACTAGTGTGATATTTCGTAACATTACCCCCTCCTTAAATGGAAGTTCCTCCTGGAAATTTTGTGTAGCCGAGACTGGATGTGTGAATCGGCAACTGGTCCCATTTCTACACTTTCCGATCTTATGGAAATAACAGGGCACCGTCTTCATCGGATACTGATAACGGGGGTTGTAGCTGCAAATTAATATCTGGACACCTATATCTTGGAAGATCACCTCTACCATGTTCCTAATGACTCGCCAATCCAACTGGTTACTCGCTATCTTAGGCACAGCCAGTTTATTCAGACTGAATTCCAACAAATGGTCTCGGAGGTTTCGAAGTGCTTCCCACACATTGCGGTAGGGTGATCGATCTTGAAATTCATTTTTAGTTACCACGTAGAAGACGTACCGCGAATTGTGTTTCAGCCTCAGTGTCTTGCCAGGGGCTGGAATCTGGTCTTCAAGTTTTTCTAATTGCCGAACTTCTTTCGAAAAACGGTTGCCAACTCTCGTGCGTTCTTGATACGGGCAGGGATGTTGTTTGCCAGTGAATAATCTTCCGAGAGAGTGAACAAATCTTGTCGTTGTTCTGAAGTGACTCCATATCTAACTTTCTCGGTACCTCCATAAATTCATGGAAGGTAGGGTCAGACGCATCTCGAATATGGTTTACTCCTTTCTCTAGGACATGGTCTCCTTCGAATGGCGCTAGTCGCTTTTCGTGAACTACTTTTGGTTTTTCCGTTGGGGATCTTGTTTATGCGAAATATAACATTTGATCTTTTTCTTGATTAAGTATGGACCTTCCCAGGATTTTTGTAATTTTGGAGAAAATCCTTTTCTCCTCGTCGGGTTGTGTAACCAGACTTTGTCTCTTTCTTTAAAACCGCCTACAGTGGCCTGCGTGTCGTACCGACTTTTCTTCATTCTGTCGCTGGCAACTTGAAGATTTGCTAGAACTAATTCGTCCAGCCTTCTTCTCAATTGGATCACGTAGTCTTCTCCTGTTAGATCTTCTCCAGGCCAACAGCCAAATTCGAGGTCACAAGGAAGCCTCATTTCACGTCCAAACAGGACATTCGCAGGTGTTTCACCTGTGGACTCATTGACGGCAGATCGATAAGCCAATGCGAATAGGGAAGATACCGGTTCCAATCTCTCTGATGGCTGGAAACTACTTTGGACAGGTATTTTCCAATAGTCCTGTTCATTCTCTCGACCATTCCATCTGACTGTGGGTGTAATGCTGTTGTTCTGGTCTTCTTCATTCCCAGTTTGTCGCAAATCTCCTGGAATAGATGGCTTTCGAAATTTCTTCCCTGGTCACTATGGACTTCCAATGGCACTCCATATCGGCTGATAAATTCTTGCACCAATACATCCGCGACAGTTGTCGCCTCTTGATTCGGGATGGCGTAAATTTCCACCCACTTTGTGAAATAATCCATCATAACCAGAATGTATTTATCACCATTTTCTGTCGTCGGAAATGATCCAGCGATGTCTAAAGCAATCCTTTCGAAAGGGATTCCAACATTATACTGTTTCACAGGTGCCTTTCTCTTGCGATGTGGTGCAGTACTCGTAGCACAAGTCGTATATTTCTTACACCAGTCCTTCACATCGTCGGAGCTGTTCATCCAATAAAACCTTTCACGGATTCGCTGAAAGGTTTTCTTCACTCCCAGATGACCTTCCGATGGACTGTCGTGTAACTTCTTCAGTACCTCAGCTACTCTCGTTCTTGGGATAACTAGGTGTCTCCTCATCTCGGAACCATCATTGTTTTTATGGAGTCTTTTCAACAGCTCTTCTTCCAGGACAAGGGAATCCCACTGAGCCCAATATGCCTTGAGTGTCGGTGAAAATCTTGACACTTCTTGCTATGTAGGTCGCCGATTTTCTTCCTTCCATTGTCGAATCTTCTTTAGGTGAGGATCATTCTCCTGATCTTCTCTCCTACGTTACTTGTGTCAGTGTCGAGAATAAAGTCTCCGTCAGGTAATGCGTATCCTAATATCGGTGATGTGGTTAAATGGCTCTTCAAGGTTTCAAAAGCCGTTTGACAGTCTTCGTCCCATTGATTCTTCTGTAAGTCTAGTTGGAGACTAGGCAATATCTTCAAACTTCCTAAAAAATCTTCTATAATATATGCAAAGTACAAGGAAACTCCTAGTTTGATGTTTTTCGGTTGGTTGCGGCCATTGCCGAATGGAAGCAATTTTCAATGGATCCACCGCTACTCCTTTATTTCTCACTATATGACCTAGATAGTTGACTCGGTTTTGGAACAACTGACATTTCTTTGGGTTTAACATGAGCTGGGCAGCTTGGAGTCGTTTGAATACGTCTTCCAAATTCTTCAAGTGTTCGTCAAATGTCTTCCCCAGTACTACGATGTCGTCCAAATAGACCAGGCAGGTCTCCCAAGACAACCCTCTCAAAACATTTTCTATGAGTCTTTCAAATGTCGCAGGCGCATTACAGAGTTCGAATGGCATGCCGTTGAATTGCCATAATCCAGATCCGGTGGTAAAAGCAGTCTCCTCTTTGCCTTTTGGGTCCATTTCTATTTGCCCATAACCAGACTTTAGATACAAGGTGGAAAACAGTTTGCTGCCGTACAAAGTATCAACCGTATCGTCAATTCGAGGTAGAGGATAGCTGTCTTTCTTCGTCACGTTGTTTAGCTGGCGATAGTCCATGCAGAATCTCGTAATTCCATCCTTTGTCTTAACGAGTACTACTGGAAACACCTATGGACTAGTAGATGGTTCTATTACTTTCTCTTCTGCCATCTCTCGAATGATTCTTTCGCTCGTGGAAATCTTCGAGCTGATTGCCTAATTTGAATCGCACTATCGATTTTTTGTTTGACGGCTGATGTTCTACCAGTCTTTTCTCCTTTTGGTACGAATAGGTTTCGATAATGCAAAAGAAACTCTCTCATTCCCTTTTTTTGAGTTCGATTCAAGGATGTACCAGCTACTGATAACATCTGTTCGAATATGGCATTAGAATTGTCAGTGGTCGTTGTTTGACGAACTAAAGACGTCACTGGTACGCAGGATCCAATCCTGGCTTCCTTCTTGATGGTAACAGGGTAATCATTTACGTTTATCATACGTACTGGAATCTCTTTCGCCGACGTAACCAATTCTTTTCCAATTAGTACTCCTTTGCCAACCTTTTCGTCGTGGTTCCTTGGCTCTATCATAACCGGCGTACCTTCCTTCATGATTCCCTGTAGCCGTGCTACTATCATTGTTTCGCTTCGTGCAGGTAGAACGGTATCTTCCTGTACAGCTGCCAACACCGCGCTGCCTTCATATGCATGAAGGATTACCTCCCCGGAACCCATTTTAATGGTTCTGTTTCTAAAGTCTAATTGGAAACCATGTACATTCATTACGTCCATTCCCAGAATCACGTCTTCTTCAATGGCAGCTACGATTACCGTATGCGTGAACTATTTTGCGCCAATTCCCAATTCGATTTGTGTCTCAACGTGAACGTTGGCACTCACCTGTGACGGTCCGCAGTCGCAGTCTCGTTGGTAAAAGCTTCTTCTTGGAGTTTATTATTTCTAGTCGTATAATGGCTCCAGTGTCTACCAGCAGAATATATATCTTGCCATTCACTTCGCCATCTACATATACACTGTCGTTGCGACATCTGAGCGAAGCTATCAGTATGAGAGGATCTTTGGAACGATCATGGGTCGGTGCTGCCCCCTCGTCGCCGACCCGTTCTAGTTTCCTGTCACTGGGATTCTTGGTTTGCAGGAGTCCTGGGGCGCTTAAACGAACTACGTACATTCATTAGCTCGCCACAATTCCAGCACCTGATCTTTCTTGGCTTCTTGTTCATCATACTTTGTATTAAACTGACGAACTTGTCAAATCTGTCTTCGTCCCCTTCTACTTGGAGGATTCTAATTTTGTTATATCCCGAAGACTTCATTGCTGCGTCATATTCAAGAGCAGCTGTCAATGCGTCGACTAATGTTTTCGGATGGGTTAACCAAAGCGTCCTCTGCATATTGGGGTCACGTAAGCCATCAATAAAGGCCTGGATGTCCAGACATTCCATCATTATCTCTGGTGCTGACGGATAAGCAAATCGAACTAGTCGGGTAATATCCACTTCATACTCTTGAAGGGATTCATCAGGTTTCTGCCTTCGGTTCTTCAGCTGGGATTAGAACAAATGTTCTAAATGTTCATGACCATATCGCATGTTCTCCTTTAGCTGCTCGAAGTTATCCGTTTCTTCCAAAGGTATAGTCTGAAGTACATCTAAGGCATCTCCGCGAAGCGCGATGGTTGAGTTCACTAGTTCACTGCCTTCTCCTTATCGGACCAATTATTCACTCTAGCGGCTACTTCAAACTGTTTCACATAAATGGTCCACGACATTTTTCCATCGAACGTTGGGGCCTTGACTCGGGTAAAACTGCCAATGTGTTTTAACTTAGGGTGTGTTTCTGGCTTGCAAGGTTTTGTTTGCTAGGTCTTTTTTTCATCCGCTGTCGTGTCTTTAATTCTTATATCTGTCACCTTTCTTTCTAGCTCCTTGATTCTCTCGTACATCGTTGAAATCTTATTTTCGATTTTGGATTTTAGAGACGAAATTTCATTTTTAAAATCAGCGGCAATGTCGTTTTTCATTAATAAGATATCGGCAGATATATCGTTCTTCATAGCAGAAGTATCTTTCATTATAGCAGAAATATCGCTTTTCACATTCGTTGAAATCTTCTCTTCCATGGCAGAAATCTTCTCGTCCATGTTAGCACAAATATCATTCTTCATAGTAGAAATATCGTTCTCCATATCAGAAAAATCGTTCTTCATATCAGAAATTGACGATATCAAGGTGGAAGCCTCGTCATTGAATAAAACTGTTTCTGGATTAAAGCCGTCATTTTCCAGTGCCACTTTAAGTTTTTCTACTAATTTACTTTTCTTACCGGACGTTTCCAACTCACGATCTCCCAATTCTGCTCTTAGTTCGGTCACTTTCAGGACACATAGTCTCTTGGCCATTCTTATGTAGCAATTTATTTATATACCCCAATACCTGATACCAATGTAATGTTTTTCTCATTTATTTAAACGTTTTTATACGAAGGGTGGGATAAATTCATACACACGTTATGTCTACTCACTTAATTTATTTATTCACTAAACTATTCGCTAATTTATATTATATACTTTATCAACTGATTGATCCCGCTGGTTGCTCCTTGATATATTAGTGCCTTTTTTAGTAGATAATTCTAGATTGCGGCTTACACAAAAACATTCGGTTCCCTGGAATTTTCTAGATAAGACTGGTCACAAAAACAATGTCTAGATAACATAGTCACAAAAAATCGTAAATAGTTCTAAGAAATCCCTGCGCATCCGCCAAAATTTCAACTTTCATACATGGCTTAGACAGAGTCGGATTCAGGGCTACATTACTGTGCTATTTCGTAACAATACCATCTTCTTCCTGCCCGCATACTTATCATTCGCAAGTAGAACAGCCATATGGGTGAAGTCGATTTGATGGATGGATTAATGGGTCGCTACCACATCCGAGCAAATATCCTAAATGTATCGATTGGAATATTCTACCATTTGATCGGTATGGCAGCAACGAACTCTTCTTTACACCATCAAATACATTCCGCAACGACTCCAACAATACTTCGGCTGAACAGCGAAATACATGCAGTTAATTCGACCAATGCTAAATCCATTAAGATTTCATCACAGCTCACCGTTACCTACCACTTCTAGTATTGGGAAAAAGGCAGAACTCAGATCCCATTCAAGATGTTCGCTACGACAGTTTTGATCACTTTACAGTCTATTTGAGCAAAGAAGGCGGTAAAAAAGTACAAATAATGTAAAGTGTCCAAAACTCAATATGTTTGTAGCAAATGCGATCTTCACTTGTACTGTTTTAATGCCAAAAACTGTTTTTGTGATCATAAAAAAGAATGGATATAATTTTTTTAGCTTTTTTACCGTATTTCGATGAAAACCATTTGGAATTTACCATCTTTTAGTTTTGACCTAAACTGGCTTGAGGGCCTCTTTTACCTTTTTACCTGGTACTTCAATAATAAAATTTATAAAATCATAACATTTTCGGCTTTGTTGTCGAATTATTAATCGGAAAAAAAATCCGATCTAAATGAAATTATTTATAGGATGGAATTTCCCAAAAAAAATAGGACTAAGCATCTCAACATGCCAAATTTAGATGGATAACATATCAGTATATAATTAGAACTTAACCGAAAATACCAACAGTATAGATGAATCCTTGGAAGGATATTAATTCCTTACTCAAGGATCCGAAATCCTTCAACCTTTGATCATATGACTGAAAAAAGCAAAAATATTTACGGAATGCCGACATTGATGAATATGTTTGAATACGAATTATAAAATTAAAACTAATTCCCTCATGCAACTTGCGCAGATCGTTTTCAGCGACTGAATGAAAATTAATAAAACGTTACCATATGAAATTTATGCGGTGTTTTGGGCAAGACTCACAGAATAGTGCGCAAGTAATTAATAAACACTCTAGTATCTTACCTAGTAGAGCAACTTAGGTCGTTAATCAACGTACCTATCTAATTTCATGAAATAGTAGGTATAAAAGATCATTTTTCATCAAATAAAACCCCACATAATTAAGGACATAAAATAAATACTTAATTTTGTTTCATAAGAGATAAACCACCCAATATGTGAATGTAGTTTACAAAAAACACAACTATGTTCTTGGCATGTAACAATAATACATCGTTAGACTGAGAACCATTTAATCTTTCCTAATTTTTTAAGTAGCTGTATACATTAAGTGTTTGTTTTCACAAATAGCTTTCCTGAAGAATTCTTTTATCAAGCTAATGATGTCGCAGTAACAATAAAATGTAGAATGAGACTCCGAATAAGTAAAATTAGTCTTTGCAAAAAATAAACGATCCGTCGTGAGAGGGAAAGCTTAGTTTGAGAATTATATTTTATGCAGAATGGACTCCCGAGTTTATTTGCTTTTGGAATCCTTGCAATTAATTTAGATTTCCCCCTTTGTAACTAAAATATCTTTAACGCCTAAAATATTTTATAACACATTATCATTACAATTAGAAGTAGTAAATTCATGGGCTCGCTTAGTTTGATTAAGCTATGAATTGAATTAATAAAATATAACTTCCCATATTTAGTAATTTACTGACAGTAAAAAAAGGTTGGAGCTGAGTCACAGGAAGCAAGCATAACTTATAACGCAATATTCATCATTCTTATGAATGATCACTCAAGCTTTATCAATCAAAGAGATTAACAAGTGTCTATAACCAGTTTAAACACTGGATGTAGTTCCGTCATTGATATATTTACTTCGTTTTTAGAGAAGGAGGATTTTTTTAGCGCATCAACGACTGGCGATCTTAGCGCTTTAAAGGAACTATTATTACTGGTAATGTCTGCGATTTAAATTAGGTTGCATAGTTTTTTCTTCTTTTCTACCCTTTTAAATGAAACTATCGGTTTCTAAATAATTCCACAATATACTGAAAAAATTCAAAAAATTCTAAAAAATTGATAATCGTTTCGATATTAATAAAAATCATCGTCAGGATGACAAAAGTTACATTTCATTTGATGCCTACCAGATGTTTAATAATTATTTTTGACAAGACCAAGAATTAACTTACCTTGTGATCGAATTATTATATATGAATAGAAAAATGAAGAATATATGATATTACAAATATTAAAGCTTGGATATTATTATAACGTGACAACTCCAACCTCTATAGTGTCCGTTAAGGTGTTAGATTGCCCCAGAGGTCAAAATGTGCTCGCCGACGACTAGCTTCGAATCGACGAAGGGATGGACAATTAAACTATCTGAGGTGGTGGTTCGCAACTGAAAGGGAGGATGGCGTCAGCTGACTACTTCTCGCAAGTGTGTAATCACACGATCCAAATCAAGATTGTCGGAGGACGGAATCTTCAGTTCAGATTAGAGACTCTGAACTAGAAGGCATTACGGCGCTCTTGAAGGAACCCAAAAAGGTCGAAACCGGTCAGTGTACTATGCCTTTCTCCTTTCGGTTGCGAATCATCATATCTGTATCGACAAAAGTGTCGAACGACGTCACGTTCTTCGAAGGGGATGTAATTCAATATTCTGCGTGGTATTCGCCAGGAAAGTAGTTGTTGTCCTCTTCGAAGATCGGTCAGACTTATCAATATTTTCTTCCTTCGCTTTAAAAATAAATATACGAGAAAACTCACAAATATTTTAATGAACTACTAGTACGAAATTAAAATTTGGTGTTTGAACCGGACCTAGAGCACTACCAACCATGCGTCTTGCTGTCTAAGGGCAGGACAATAACTCAAAACAATTAATATTTACTGTTTGTGGATATAAGTAGAGCACGTAACAATTTTGTGACAATTTTTATAACCCAAGAAATCAATTAAACATACATTGGTCAATAAAAACCATAATATGAGCACTGTTGAAAGTCATTAAAAGTAATGAATACAATGAAATGTCTACAAATGATTTAGAAATAAGAACATTTGCACATCAGCAGCAAAAAATCCAAAATAAACTGTTCGAAGTTTCTTGTTTTTAGTTCAAGACACAAATAAAACGTTGATAAAATAAAAACGTCAGTTCATCGCTGACGGAAATAAAATAAAATTAATCGCAATTGATTGAAATTCGAACAATCGCTATGTCTACATTCTCCAATTCCTTTTTCAATTTACCTTTAAACGTATAAAAAACTTCCTCATACACTCTACTGTTCAACTTAACCTGATTAATTTCCTTTTATAAGACATCTGTTCCTTTTTGTATCTCGTCGTGTATTTTTACCTGTCCAACCTTTCTACAAATATCAACTGTCTGTTTCTCTACTTCCTTCTTGACTTCTACTGGTTAATTCTATGCTATTTGTCTCTCTACATAAATTAATTTTTCTTCTAAATTTTTCTCCATTCCTGACCTAATTTTCATTCCATTTTCTTGGATTTGTATCCGCAAATTTTTATTTTCTTCCTTCATCTCTTCTTTCGCCTCTGTAATATTCTTTCCACATTCCTTATTCTCCTCCCTAAGTTTCTTGATCTCCTTTAAACTTTCTATTTTTACTTCATCCATTTTCTTTTCCAACTTATCACTCATTTTCTGTTCCATATCATCAAATTTTCTGTTATAGTATCATTCATGTTATTCATATCTCCCCTATTTTCTTCAAATTTCATATAAATATCTCCCCTCATACTAATCCAAAATTCCATTAACTTAACTTCTCTATTTGCTCTTTCCTGTCTCTCTGTATCCTATCCTCCTGTTCTTTTTTTGCTACATATTCCTCATTACCTACAAGAATCTGTTCCTGTTCATCTCCTGTCAAGTCTCTCTCTGAAAGTCTTCCCTGTGTCATGTACTGCACTGTTCCCTGATTCTTATCTCAATTCTTGCTCTTCTCGTACTGCTACGTCTCCTTCTATCTCCCAAACAATCTCAACAGTTTGTTTCTCACTACTGCTCTCTCCAATCTCCTTCCCATCTCTTAAAGTTATGCATGCGCGTCGACATCATGTTATTGTTTATACCAAATCAACAGACAATCAAGAATATTTGAACAAATTATTTTAATGATTTTCAATTAATTCAAAATTCCCCAAACTTATTATAATTAGGGATTTTCAAAGCCCCACGTTGGGCGTCAATTTGTATAGGTTTTGTTCCTGTTTTATAATAGAATTTATAATTTAACTATTATTATTATTGTCGCATTTTCAATATTAATTTATTTATCAAAAAGTTCTATTTTATTATTGCCCAGACTATTATTTTAATTTTGCTAGTTCAGGATTTTTCATATTATTATTTAGACACGACTATATTAATTATTGTGAGAAACAGATTAATCATCAAGCACGAACAAAACTCAGTCAAAGGTGCGGTTCAATCGCGCCATTCAAAATCACTTTGAAAATTATGTTGTGAATTTTGAAATTTATATTAATATTTTTTTATGTCGTAAAATTATGTATTCAAATTATTATTATCATCGTTGAAATGTAAAATTAAAATAAACACAAATTAATGATTTCAGGAATTTTTAATTACAGAAGATTTTTACTGAAATTGGGTATAAATAACAGGCAAATACAATACAATTATTTTGTGACAATATAAACACAGTTATGAATTTTTAATTTTATTTTAGGAACCACCAATAAATTGGTGAGAACGTGAATTTTTTTCCTAAATATTCAAAAATTTAAGCCGAAATGATACTGATAAAGCTTTTCCGCAAATGTTAACATATGTAAGCCAGTTTTTTTATGAGCTCATAAAAGAATAAATTTGCGTACCTTATATCACACAGAAGTTATGCAGTCCAAAATAAACTTCTACCATCCAAAATGTCCACAAAAATTGGGAAATCCACCAACCAGATTCAAATCTTGATAAATCCGAACATATATCAAACAATTATATTTGTTCAATTAGCATTTCTCCTCTTGCTACAATTATAAAGTTTGTATAAATTTCTAGATTTATCAAAATTATATGCTATAATATGGATTAATATATTTGTAATAACAAACAACTAAGTATTCCATGAATGTATGGTTAACGCCAATCAATCTTGCAAAATTGAAACCGTGTTTTTAATAACTAACTTTATTTCTAACACAAAACTCTAACAACAATTTCAAATACAAGACTAATATTTTTATTACAAACATGAATTTGAATAACTTCTTAACAAACACAAACTAAGCAAATCTAAAATAAAATAAGTCCTTAAGCAGCTCAATGTACTGTCCACCTAAGGGTAATAAGGGCAATGGCGTAGGTGACACCTTTAGAATTAAGCGCCTCCTGGAAGTTGGATCCCATCTTCCGTTGTCTGCTGATAACTCTTACTTGTCCTTCCTGAATGTTTCTTCTTATACATGATCCACAGGAAGGCCACTATCAATGCTGTATAAAGAAGAATAATCCAAATACTGGGAATGTGAAAATTATGGTTTTCCGTGAATATTGGCGTTACCAGTTGATTTGGAATATCCTTTATTTTTGAACTTTTTAAATCAATCTTCATTGTAGAAACGTGTAATTGATTTAATGTCAAATTCAATTCATTTATTACAAAAGGTTGTCTAAACGTTTTTTGTTGAAATATTAAATCTTGATTTCTAGATATAGTTTTACATGCTGAATTTTCAATTAAATAAATGCCTTTAAGAGTTTTCACTCCAGTTTCTTGCTTACATTTTATGATTAACTTTTCTTCTTCTGGAAATATTGCCAAAAATTGATTTATCTCCGGAATAATTTCAATGCGATTATTTATTATTTCAGTTTTTGTATATTGACAATATGTAGAATTTCCTGCTAGCAATATGTTTTCTTCGCACCCATAATTATTATTGTCTTGCAAATGGTTAGGGCATTGAAAAATATTGCCGCGAGTGCAAATGTCATTTAGAGGTTTAATGACATTATTTGATTTAATTGAAAATTTTGAATTAGGTATTAATGTTACGTATTCTGATTCAATTTCTGTAGGTATAGGTACCATATAAAAAGATTAAATAAAATATTATAATTAATAGGTATCGATAAATATTGTATTTGATTATTTTCCACTTTACAAACTACGTCCATGACTGCTTCAAATTCTAAAATATTTTTATGTTTTAATTTGAAATGTAATTCCGGTTGATAGTAACAATGCACTTTTTGCAATTCTGTAACGAAATCGTGAGATTTCACAATACTTGAATGTAAGGTTCTAATTTTACAGAAGGTCAAGGAATTTTCAACCGTTTCTAAAACGTCTAAAATTACATTGAATGTGATAAGGAGTTCGTTGAATAGCTGTTTCAAATAAATAATATTTTATGCATTTGCTTGAAAATCTAAAATATCTCTTATCTCAAATATTTTCGCTTTTAACATTTTTTCATTATACTGGATGTCCTGAATTGTCTTATTAAAATGATCAATTATTTGGTGACTAACGGAATATTGCATTTTAATTTGATTTTGCAAGTTTTCTTGGTTTTGTTTTAAATTGTTCCATAATTGAATTAATTCTTTCTCCATCTTCAGAGTCCAAGTTTCCCGTAATTGTTTTTACTATTGATCCAAGACCGTTAATTAATCCTCTCTTAGGTCTATCTAAGGTTGAATGAATATTAATGTTATCAAAGAAAATACAATTTTAATTTAGAGTAGACTGATAAGGCCTCTCTATTCAAACAAAATTATTATATAAATAATTGTAACCAAAGAAAATTTCAATAAATTTAGATAGTTTTGCTGCCAAATTGTATTCAAATAATTTCATAGAATTTTAAGTTCATATATTGCAATCTAAAATTTTAGTTAAATGGCCGAATAAAATAATTTTTAATCACTTTGTGCTCTGAAAGTTTGCCGAAATTGGACGGGAATTCTGTTTCACTCCAAAATACGCACCAGATATATTTTTTTGATACCTCCGTCACTGATTATTTATTTCATTGACTTTATAATTTTCTACTTATTTCAGTTAATACCTTTCAAAATTTTAGTATATAAAATAGGTCTTTTAGAATAGTTTTTATATTTTTTGACTTCCCTCATTCAAACTTCAAAACCGTCTCTACAACAAAGTTTCTTTTTTCGTTACCCCCACAGAAACTCTTAACAACCAATTAGAACACGAATAATTAAATTACAATTTCTATAACCAATGAAAGGAATCAGGTTTATAAATTTGAAAATACATCTTAAATTTCTCTTACTTTGTTAAAATGAATTTAAATTTATCAATTTCCATGATCCTATACATTTTTTATAATCTTGTTTACTTTCATCTTCACAATTTTGTTTAAAAAGTATCCAATTAATATTCAATTCTATGTTTTATTACTAAATCGTTCGATCCAATGAAATTCCGTCTATTTTTGAATTGTGAATGATCTATAACTATTTGTTCCTTGTCATAAATCCAACCTCATTTGAATAGCAATTTTGGCTGCCGTCAAATTATATATTGTCAAACAGTCTATAGATCATAATGAAGTTCAAAATAAAATCATTATTATTATAATTTTGTTTTAAACTATTTTACTGAAATATTTTGCCTGTTATAATATCCATATATATATATATATATATATATATATATATATATATATATATATATTTATATATATATATATATATATTGAACTCATCACAACATCTATAAGGGTTTGAAGGTGTTGGTGTGTGAGGTTTTCAAGCTGAATTTGGTTGTAAGTTGCCAAAACATAGGGAATAATTTGTTTTTCATGATATGAATGAAATTAAAATGGGTTATATATTGAATGTGTACTTATGATATCGTTTGTTTAATGTAAATATTGAGATGCTAAATAATATTCAAAACATTTACCATTGTCAGTGCTTCCTAATATAATTCACTCATAACTTGTATATCAGACCATGAAAATCATCTTTAAACAATAAAATAACTTGTAAATGTGTCATATACGTCATTAAAAGTATCTAAAACCCTAAAAGAATAAAAAAATGTATTTAGATTGTTATACTACATCATGTTTAATAAGAATTAGAGAGATTACAGAGGGAACAGAAGAAATGAAGGAAGAAGTTGAAGAAGTAGGATACATCAAATTACAGGAACAATCAAATGAAGAGGTCATGCAGCATTATGAAGAAGAAATAGACGAAGAAATTAAAAATTTAGACGGTAGAATAGAAAAACCAACAGGAATATATGCCAAAAGGAGTCAAATTATTGGTAGACAATTTAACAACGAAATACAAGAATTGAACCGAAGATTAAAACATACAGTGGAAGAAATTGAAGATAGTATAAGAAGAAATGGAGGAGATAAAGGATGCCCGGGAAATTTTTATGATAATAATATAAAAACAGGATTAAAATATAACAACAACATGGCTATAATTCATACAAATGCTTCCATTGAAATAATAAGAAGTAAAATTAATGACATGAAGGAATTTGAAATGCAAATGTTAATGGATTTATTGGAAGAAATTAATGAGATAGGGGACGACAAATTTAAAAACGATATAGTAGAGAACAGAAAGAAGCTACAGAAACGTAATGAGAAACAAACAAGAGAAGAAAATAAGAAAAATAAAATCCAATTGAACAGTATGAGTAATGAGATTAGGAAAGAAATTTGGAAACGAAAATGGCAACAGAATAGAGGAGAAAGAAGAAATAAATATATTGAAATAATAAATGATTACGAAAGAAGGAATAATAATCAACAAAATCAAGAAAGAAATTATAATGGAGAAAATAACAGAGTAGAAGAAAGTAGACATAGGATAGTTATTGATTATAATACAGGATCAGGAAGGATCAAGTAGTGATCAGGATCAAAATGGGAAATTTATGTAAATATAGTTCAAATAAATAGAAATTAGGATGTGTAAATATATAATTAGAATAGATAGGTATTCGGCTAATAAAAACAACAATTTAAATGATAATAATGATTAACAAATTCAAAAAATGAATCTAAATTTAATAAATGATAATTTTTTTATTTAAAGTAATAATAGAAAAATAAAGAGGCGATTGAAAAATATATGGCAATTATAGATATCTTACTAATGGTAATTATGAACATAGATAAAATGTAATTATTGTAACAGATGTACTAGAGAGATATAAAGATAAATCACTAATAAATATTGAGAGAAATTGAGATTTAATGGATGATAAATAGATTTTGAAAATCAAGATATGGTGGAAGAAAAGGTTAATGTTAAATATAATGAAAATAAGATTGAAAATAAATAGAATAATGATTATTAAGAAGAAGAGGATTTGAGTGGAATTATAGATTGTGAGGATAAATAAAATATAATTATAAATAATTTAATGAATAGGAATGAGAAAATAGTGTCGATGGAATTGGTAGTGGCTAAATGATTTGCATGGACTGAAATGTTAGAAGTACGAAAATGATAAGAACGAATTATAAAAATAACATGTATACTGTATATAAATCCATTAGTTTTAACAAAGATATAGATATTAGATAATAAGTATGACAGAATAATAAACTTTACTATACCTCTATATATAAAGCACCCATATGACAAACTAAAATAATAGATACGACTAATAATTCTAAATCATTTATTAAAAAGAAAAACAATAACATTCAAAAAGGATGGTATTCATAAATAATACTATCCGATTATAAATAAAACATTAGAATTAAATCTGAAATAGAAAATAAATAATAATTCTATAAACAATTCTTGAGATAAATAAATGAATTGTGAGAAATGTAGAATGTTGTATATAGGATAATAATTACTACTTTTAAATGAATAATAAATAATATTGCAAGTACTTAATACATAATAGTTATTTGTAAATAGTTGGTTAAGTAGATTTATAAAATAGACAGGTCAAGTCAAGATTAATACATTACAAGGAATGAACAGAAACAGTTTATTATAAAAGAAATTAATGAATATAGAGATTTAATGTGGAATTGAAATTTAAGCAGCTATTAACATGGCTAATATCTGTTAAATTTGGATTTGAGGGGATTTGAACTCATCACAACATCTATAAGGGTTTGAAGGTGTTGGTGTGTGAGGTTTTCAAGCTGAATTTGGTTGTAAGTTGCCAAAACATAGGGAATTATTTGTTTTTCATGATATGAATGAAATTAAAATGGGTTATATATTGAATTTGTACTTATGATATCGTTTGTTTAATGTAAATATTGAGATGCTAAATAATATTCAAAACATTTACCATTGTCAGTGCTTCCTAAAATAATTCACTCATAACTTGTATATCAGACCATAAAAATCATCTTTAAACAATATAATAACTTGTAAATGCGTCATATACGTCATTAAAAGTATCTAAAACCCTAAAAGAATAAATAAATGTATTTAGATTGCTATAATACATCATGTTTAATAAGAATTAGTGGCAGAATCATTATTTTAGATGTTTATTATTATTATGACACAGAAAACTGTCAACAAGATTGGAATGTCAAAATACTTTCAAAGCATGAAACATCAGCGACAGATTTCGATGTGCGCGACAGGATTTCGTTGTCATAGAACTATGTAATTCTGATTAATATCTGAAGGGACAATGAAATATAACACATAAAGAATTTTTGCAAATATAATTTTAGGCCAAGTTTGTGAGAAATCATAATCGTGACCAAATTTTAATAGGAATTGAAAAGAATTATATATATTCTGAAAATAAATAGATTGTAGATTTGTCTAATTTAGAATGGAAAAGTATTACACAATGAGAGGTTTTTTTTATAAATAGAGATATTTTTGGAGAAGTAGAGTTTTAAATAGATAAATTAAATTATTTTGGAAATAAACAAAGCATTAAATATCATCAAATAGTTAAGAAAAATATGAAATTAAATGAAAACCTCTGATTTGTAAATTATTCTAAAAAAATCTAGTGAGATGATGAGTTTTGTCCATAGCAACGGACAGGAAAAGTATTAGTTCTCCTGTTGTATCGGTTTCCAAATTTTTTGAAAGTAATAACTCTTGGCATTTTTTTTCTTATTTTATGAATCGTACGTATGATAAAAGTAGTGCTTAGTTATTTGGTAGAGTTGATTCATCGAGTTGAATCGAAAATTTGCATGTCTTCAAGTAATCGCATAAGGATATTTCAAGGTGACTTTCTGATGATATCTGACGGAGACTTATGATGAAGAACAGTTTTTAGTACTTCCTTGACTGCAGGCAAGATTAATCCTCGCCAGTTGTTTGTGCTTTTGTGTTTTTCCCGCTTTTGCAATAAACAATGAAGTATATGAAGCTAGTACTCTTGTTTAGATGACTACGCAAAAAGGGTTGATATATTTGGTTGTTTTGAATGTTTCTTTTCCAGTCCTTGAAAATATGATAAATCTTTGTCCTTCGTATCAGTATGCACTCTAGTGAAATGCTCTTGTAGCCTTGAAGGATTCATAGCTTCATTTGAAAACACTTTTTGACAAATTAAACAGAAAGACAGAAACAGCCAACACAAAGGTAATGATAGCTCCGTAGAAAAGTACGTAAATCCATATTTCAAATACTCAATTCTGTACTGTCGGCACTTCTTCTTAGATTCAGACATTTTGAAAAACTGTAATGTGTAATAACTCTTATCACTTATCAATCACAAATAAGGCGAAACAAATATGGGGACTACTTGAAGACCTTTGCCATTGTAGGAACGGATTGTAAGACTATAACGATAAAGTACCTAAGTATAAGTAAGATTTGATGAGCTTAGTCATTAGTGGAAGGCAATTTTGGTTACATTAAGGACATTGGCTAGTGAAAGATTATTTTGGACTTATAGATATTGCTGATTTAAACATTTTAATGTTTATTTACTCGTTAAAAATAAGATGAAATTTTAGATTTAGATAGAGGATAAACAGATTCTTTTTACTTTTCCGCCCAACCTATCTATATGCGAGAAAAGTATTGGTTTACCCCAAAAAAAGTTGGAATTTAGAAAATTTTTTGAGCTATTTTCACGCTTTCCATCAACAATACACGAAAAAACGGTTTTTAGAAAAAAAATCCTGCGTGTATGTCGTCGTCGTCGCTGTCGTCGGCCACTTTTCCTTACATGTCTTGTTAGCACGATACAGCCTCCGGCGTGCAATAAGTCACCAATTTTATGATTGAATATTGTTAAGAACATGTCACAGATGAACCCTATTGATTTTCAGCTCACCAGAGCCAGTACAACGGGTGCTATGGTACTTGATGTACGACATTTTGTCATTTTTGAGAAATTTCAGTTTGTTAGCACGATACAGACTCCGGAGTTCAACAAGTCGCCAATTTTATGATTGAATATTATTCAGAACATCATTTTCGGAGAGTTTTCAGTTTGTTAGCACGATTCAGTCTCCAGAAAGTATACGATTGATCAATTTTATGATTGAATATTGTTCAAGGTGTCTCACAGATGTACCCCATTGATTTTCGGTTGACTAGAGCGAGTACAGCGGGTACTATAAATCCAGATATACTAAATTTTTGTTAATTTTTGGATAAATTTCGGTTTGTTAGCACGATACATCCCCCGAAGTGTATACAAGCAACAATTTTATGATAGAATATTGTTCAGGGCCACAGATGCGGAAAAGTTAGTTTTAATGCTTAAAACCATTCATTTTTAATGAAAACTGTATTTTAAAAGTATTTTATTATTAATTTCTTAAAAAGGTGCACAATGGCTCCCCTTAACTGCCTTAACGCCCCCCATTCGCCTCTGGACCCGCTACCGCTCCTCTGGAAGGATCTACCGCCTAATGGGGGGCAATACAGACCTCGTTAGGATTCTATGGTCTAGATGTAGCCCAAGTGTGTGCAGTGGCAGAATGAAGTAGAATATCAGCTTCCAGTTTATGCAAACGAAAGAGAAAGCCAGATAATTGTTGTTTTAAGTTACTTAACGGTCCGTTAGTTCAAACTGAGGATTTAGTTTTAGTGAATGTGACCTAAGTTTTCCCTTCATTTACCATTCATCGATATCAACGAAAGCTACTATTATATATTACTAATTGGAAGAAACGGTTGCTTAGTACAAAACATTGCTTTGATTGATAACGTTATGTTTTTCGTTTCTCAATATTTTGATGGATGAGGAACCTGCGAGAATGGCGAGGAGCTCATATTATACAATATCAATAACACACATAATCCACACTTGTGAACAACCATAGGTTCATTCTAGGATTGACTCCCCAGTTCTTACCACATATTTTTCTGCATTTGCCCAAAGACGTGGCAACTTTTTGACTAGTTTTTAAAATGTGAGTATTTCATGTAAGCCTATGATCAATGTATTTTATTTCTTTGACAAATGCAAACTCCGTTACGCCTAGCACTGGTTTTATACCTGGCGCTGCCGTTTGTTTAGTGAAGTTGACCACATGTGTTATCTGAGGATTGCCTGTCCTTGTCCTTTTTGTTTACACCAGTTGTCAACGATATTTAGGGCTGCTTGCTATCTTCCAGGCACCAACCCTGAAAAATTTCCTCTGACAACGACTAATAAATCGACTGCGTATCCTAGGCAGTAAAAATCTGCCGTATTTTTATATGATATGTGTGGAATAGGTGGAAATAAGATACATTTGAGGTCATGTCGAAATAGTTGATTTTTTATTTAGCTACCCCAGAAGTAATAGAAAACATTTATTCCATACTTGTATAACCCATTCAATATAAACGGAATGTTTAAGGATTCATAAATGGGAAAAGTTTCTACAACAAATAGCTGTTAAAAATTGAACAGTGAATACAAGTGATTGTGTATTAAATAATATGAAAGAAGAAGATGAAAAGGGGCTTTTTATTTCAAAGAAAATCATCATTTTATCAAGAACTTGTTTATTAATATTGGAGTGAAAACATTAATTTTAGCGTAGAGAAATTCAGGTGAAGGAAACATAATATAGATCACTATCTTGAGAGGAAAAATAACGTGAACAAGGAAAAATGAAAAGATTGAGATAATATTAAGATTGAACGTAATAAAAATATTTCAACCACGCATTGTAACTATTTCGAATTAAATGAATAAATGAATGAAGATGAAACAGAGTTTTTTTTAATCATTAAACAATATTTTCAATTCAGCAATGTAGTGGAGTTAGAACCAATTTAAGTTAATTTATAGAGACAAAGATAGAAGTTATGAAACCAATATGTGCCGTAATTTCTTTTCGCTCCGGGCAAATTATTTTATTTTCAGTTTTGAGAATATCACATAAATAGTTTTCTACAATTTCCTATATACTAATCCACTTACAAAATAACAAACGTCAAATTCAAAACAACAATCCCCCAAGTACATTTATTGTACTATATAGTCACTCTTTTTATAGTAATTTTTATTAAAATATTGCCTGCATAACATTTCTGCATCTCGTATAAAAACCTGTTATCTTTTTAAAAACTCCACACATTTGTAATTTAAATCCAAATAAATTCCAACTCATCAAATGAAGAGCTTGAAATTTCAACAAATTCAAGACTTGTTTTTGAGATTGTTCGCTTGGTGTGAAGGATAAGCTCATAAATAGGTTAATAGGTTCCATATAATACGCAACTCATGTAGAGGCCCAGTTGAATGAACCTTTTATTTCTGATCTGCTTCAACGACCATACGGCTTCAGCCTATTGAGTGATAATAATTGATTTTAGAAAATTACTGGACAAATTGACCGCCTCTCCTATGAACCCGAAACTTGCAAGTTATCAAGTGACTCTTATTAGATTCTATTATTAAGTTATTAACTTCCATTCCTCGTCCGATAGGTTAAGATTTATGCTGAGATACAAGAATTTCAATAAAAATTTTAACAGTACTAGGATTCATAACATAAAGACCGTTTGAAAGAAGGAGATTTTATTAATTGAGGAAAAATTCAAATCATAACAAATGAATATACCTCTTTCTGATGGCTTTCAAAAACATTCATAACGAATTGGGACTGATACATATTTAAATTATAAATACTTTTCAAACGACAGAACAAAGGCTCTTTGTAAATGGTTTCTATTCGTTTAGTGGAAAACCGGGATATATAAGCGAAAGACACAACAAATATAATTCTTACACTACATTTACGTATCTACAATGTATCCCATTTTGGGCACTATTGCGGGGTATCTCCCTTATCTTTAAAGATAGAGGATTGCGGTTCTCCCGATAGTTTGCTACTTTTTTATGAAATTAATAATGTCGTAAGCAGAATTTTGATAGCTTTTATGGTTTTTGAGATACGGGGTGGAATTGAAAAATATTACTTTTAAGGCATCTCTCGTATCTCAGTTATCTTTAAACTTTTCACAAAATTTAAAACTTGGATTTCTGCGTAGAATCCATTGACGTAGTTAATTTTTGCTAACATCTTTTGTTTTTTTCATATGAAACAAATATATGCTTTTTGAAGTGAAACTTTTTATGGGACACTAGCGTTTTGTCATGAGAGTTAACTCGTCGAGCTAACAAAACTGTTAAACTCCTTGTGAGAGAGGCGGAAAAAATTAACGAAGATCCGCACAAAGAGGAGACGCCGAGAATAGTCGCAGGGCATTGTTTATTGATGGCGATCATATTATTCCGTTTATCAATCCCCACTTCGCTGCGCGAATGATAAAGTGAGAACGCATTCGGGGGGAAAAGGATACCAAAAGCGCTTAATAATTTCTGCCGATATTGGTATAATCCAGTGCGAAATTAATATAGAAATTGTTTACCTTTAAAATTAAGGTGATAAAAACTAGGAAATTTCTTTGCATTGTGTATTTATTTGTATTATTTTGAAAAAAATATGTAATAAAACGTAACAAGAGTATTGAAATATATTGAAAAAGGAAATAAACAGGTATACTTGTCCGTACAGATAAGTTCTGTACTCATTAAAGTTTAAGCATAAACTGTGTTATCTCCTACTTTCCGCATTGAGACCAACGCGCATCGTGGGCGTGTCCACTTTCAAACTTTCAGCTATATTTGCTAACCTGTACGTAGAAGAGCAAGTAAGTCTCAGTTCATCAGAGAAAGTCGTTGTAACTAGTGTTGCTTTATTTATGGAAATATTTTTGAAGTGAAACTTTTTATGGTACACTACATTGGTTTTGGTTACGAGGTAATCTCGTGAAGGCTAACAAGTTTTGTGAAGCTCTAATTATCATTTGTACTTAAACTTAGTGAGATAAACGCAGCGCTGTTCTCCCCTTCTGTCATCACTCGACTCAATTTAAAATCAAACGAAAAACGCGGGTTCGATACTCCCATGGGCGGCCAGAACTTTTCTTAGGTATTAAAAAGGAAGGATACGTAATATGCATTCAAATTTCTTAAAAAGAATATTTACTTTTGTTTGTCTTTTATTGTAAATAGTTTTTTATAGTCTATCCGAAAAATTATTGTTTTTATTTTGGAAATAATTTTTGTTTTAATTTTTTTGAATTATAGTTTTTTATGTTGTTGATATTTATGAATTCTCTTTGTACACTCATTGGCGGTTATTGCGTCATAAAACATAAAAAGTTTCACTTCTGACGCTGTTAGTTTTCGACTGACGTATAAATCTTATTAAATAGAACACGCTGTATATTATTTTCCACAAAAATGTGTTCCATTATTTTTAAGAAAAAGCTCAGAAATAAATATATTCTAAATGTTTTTTGTGTCGCAATATGCATGATGACTGATTTTTAAATTCTCTTCTACAGTGTAGGTACAGTAGAAATGCTGAATCTTTTCCGTCACGTGACTGATACGCCATCAACGATGTGCAACTGAATCAAAACAATGTGACGAATGCTTGTATCGAGTTTCGTTCTTTTTCTGTTATTAGAAGAAGGCAATACCAACATAGTACGTGTTGAATAATATCGTCAACTAAGTCACGTGACAGAAAAGCTTCAGCGTTTACACTGTACACAACTGTTATACATCATTTCAGCAAGAAACTAATATTTAACGAAAATTATTGCATTTTAATCTTACTCGTTTAAATTATGCGCAAAAACGCATGTTACGTCACGCCTCAGTAGATTGCACTGTGTTTATTTTCAACAAAGAACGTCAACAATATATATGAATAGAAAAAAGAAGAAGATATACAGATGAATATTTTGGAAGACTTGTTATATGGTGCAATGAATGTTATTTTTCAAGTCCGGGAGTTTTTCCTTTTTCATAATACATGGCATTGGTCCGCCGAAAATTGACATTTAATTTTTGATAGAGCACAACAGGGACGCTTTGGAGTTGAGGTATCATGTTTTATTTTTGAAAGGCGCATAGTACACAGAATTTATGAAGGAGGTTTCACAGCACGTCGGTACCAAGATTCTTGATGAACTTATTCTAGAACTGATGTAAAACGATTGTTTTCAAGATGATGCCCCCAGCTACAGCTCTACCTTTTTGAGGCCATTTTAGACGGTAACTTTCGTCAAAGATGGATTGGTACCTACGGACCTGTAAGATGCCCCCCAATCAACGGATCTTTCAACATTGGATTTTTTTTTTGAGTTTCATGCAACATAAAGTCTATAAAACACGATAGATATCATTCTGTAGCGGAGCTTCGTGCAGCAATTGATTTAACTTTCCATAATTTGTAAATAACTTCTATGATTCTTTTCAACGCTATTAGAAAGATAACAAAAATGTGCCAATTTGGCTTACGGGAAAACAACCATCATTTTCAAAACCACATATAAATCCTCTTTGCTTTCTCCAAATTCTGCTTATCTTGGTTTTCTCCTACCTTGAGTTGAGTAAAATAGGTTCGCTGTTTGTTCGCTGTTATTTGTTTGGAGTGAGATTCAATTGAGTTTGAAAGTATAATAATCACTCACATAGACTTTCTTTTCAATAAATTTTAGCTATACGTATTAATTGCAACAAAAAAGAGAGTTTTAGAAAATCTCAAATTGAGAGCTTGTTTTTAAAAATAATTGTATGCAATTATATATTTTTGTAAAGCCCACTTCATTTCTAATGAACATAGAAAATAATATACAGGGTGTTCCGTTTAAAAAAACATATGTTTGCTCCATAAGTAAAAAATAAAAGATGTCAAGAAAAAACGAACTACGTCCCTGAATTCCACAAAAAAAATTCCATTAGAGCAAGTTTTAAGTTCTTCGATAAGTTTAAAGATAACTGAGATACGATGACTCAAAGGTAAAACTTTTCAATTCCACCCTGTATCTCAAAAACCAAAATGGCTATCAAAAATCTGATTGTGCTATTTTTAATTTCATAAAAGGTAGCAAATATCGCGAAAACCGCAATTGTCTATCTTCAAATATTAGGGAGATAGCCCGCAAAAGTGTCCAAAACGGGATACACTGGACATTAATACAAACTAGTGAAATACTTTTCCTAGAGGTAACTTCCAACTGTCTATACTTATAATGCACCTCCAATGAATTCTCAACATCAAAACAAGATTGGGGCTTTATGAGATGTTGAGAGGAATGTAATTGTGGCTTTTCTATTTTGTCACGTACACTTTACCAATGTTCACTACATAAATTTTCTTGGTTTGAAGATTTTTTTTAATATAGTAATACCTACAACTGTGAATACTCAATCTATATGCTGATATCTGAAAGCGGATGTTATATTTCAACATGAGCTTCTGGAATAAGCATTTATCTGGCTTCAAAAAGATACTCTGTTTTATAAAATAACATAAAGTTTCTAATTGCTTTCACATTCTTACACGCAGTAGAAAGAGGAGGTTGTGAAAAATCAAACAAAAAAACAATTTGGATATGCCATATAATGAAAATTTATAAAAATTGTTATTGTAATTAGTTCAGTAATTTTCAAGTGCTTGCCAATTACTAACCCCTAACAAGTGTTTCTTTGTTGGACATCTAAACCATCGAAATACTATACAATTAATGATTGTCAAGAACAATAATTTTATGAATGAACCCAAAAATAAATAAAGCGCAGTGTGTTAACTATTGAACTAAGTGACATAATAAAGAGTTTTAGCAAGACGTTGTAAATCATACGTTAAACATCAACGTTAACGTAAAGTTTGCCGGGAAACCTTTAACGTACGTTTTCAAAATATATTTTTCCGCATACCTCTATCCAAAGTATACATTTCCTGGCCTCATTGTAGGGAAAAAGTCCTCCTTAGGGAGGAAAAGTAAAAGTGACGTCATGGTACGTTATCAATGAAATAATTTTTGCAATTCCGAGACTAAAGTGGTCACTTTAGTCTCACATGTTAGAAACTATGTTAGACCGAAGGGATATAAAGGGACAGTTAAAATCCTAAGGGATTTGAAGTACAAATAAAAATGTACACCCCCGATGCCTAGCCAAGCATTTTAAAACTCCGTCCTCGATGCCCAGCCAAGATTCATAAAAGTCCGTCCTCGATGCCCAGCCAAGTTTCGTAAAATAAGTAGTGTTTATTAATTTTGTTTGTTAGTTTCATAAATAAATTATTGAAAATATCTTGTTATTAGAGGCAGGCGGAAAAATCATATGTATAACATGGGCGTAAAGTGCCTTTTCCTCCCTCGAATGATTACTGCCCTCCCCTACACGTCGGGCAGTAAACTTCATCCTCGGGAGGAAAAGTAGCACTTTCCTCCCTTGTTATACAAATAGCTATTTAGCAAGACGATCGTATACGTTAAAATAAACATCAAACAGAACTGTCAAATTAGACTTTTATTCCAACAATAAAGTTGCTTCAACCTCGAGAAATTCACCGACTAAGATCATTTATACATATGGTAAATTAAATATATACGCTCTTAGCGAAGAAGTATTTACTGGATTCTTC
The DNA here is from genome assembly GCA_963921935.1 of Galeruca laticollis. Lineage (NCBI taxonomy): Eukaryota > Metazoa > Arthropoda > Insecta > Coleoptera > Chrysomelidae > Galeruca > Galeruca laticollis. The sequence goes on from OY998180.1 coordinate 82,399,128, forward strand.
AAATTTAGACTGGAAAATATCCATATATTATTTTTTGCTTTAGTCATTCCACCAAATATAGAGACAAAACAGTTATAAAACTAGTGGGGTAGAAGGATTGGGGATAGGCAAATTCCCTCCCGAGAAAAAAGGGGTCAAAAATAACGGGTAAATTCGGTCCGTAATTTTGTTTTTACCTGAAACTGTATAGTTAAATTCGGTCCCGGTTAAAATATTTTAAGATTGGACCAGTGCAATACAACTGTAATATTGAATAATTTTAGTTTAATTAAATTAAATAAAAATATTTACATTGTTGACAAAGTTTACATAAACGGAATTGATATGTCTATATATTATTTATACCTATAAAAATATAACATATTACATGCAATTATATATTTAATAATATTAAGAAACCAAATTCTCGAAAATTACGAAATAGGCTACAAGACACAGGTACATAATATTGTATACCTAATAATTAAACGCCACAGTGAAATGAGACACATTTAATAAAATGCAAACGACTTATTTCGTTTTTCGTATATGATTCAATCATTTTTGTAATAAATTTTTGACGGTTTTTAACTTTACTATCGGTAATTTCATTATTCAAATGTACACTTTGTAATTTTACATAAGTTTCGATTTGAAACTCTTTAAGTGTATTAATAAAAACACAAATGTTTGGATGAGACTTGTAAAACGAATCGTTAAATTGTCTATGGAAAGATTCGCATGTATTCGTAGTCCGTGTAAGTTCTGCTGAGTTTGTAGCCCAAAGTGAAGGAGGGAATAGTGAATCCTCAAATATGTAATTATATATCAAATAATCGGAATACATTTGAATCTTTTCATCGTCTGGTGCTATTGAGAGCAGATCGAATACAAAACAATCGCTGATTTCTACAGGATTTAAGAAAGTTAGGGCAAAAGTCATCGGAACATTCATCTTTGTAGGCAGATATTAAACCAATTTGCTGAATTTTTCTATACCATGCCTGCAAAAGATGAAATCGACATCCGATTATTTGAGCTAATGGCCAAACTTGTTCTACAGCCTTATGGATACCTTTTTCAAAAGCGATTACAATTTCAGAAATATCTAATCTAACACTATTTTTTAAGCAGATCTCTGTTACAATATTAAATAATTTTTGGTACGTTTCACTCCGTTTGTTGGGTAATAGAGAAAAAATCAGAGGAATATAGTGGCCGTTATAATACCCATGTATCGTAAAAAACTGACAAAAAAATTATGGGCAGTAATTAAATGTTCCATCTTAATATATTCGTCTGACTTTTCCGATAAATTGAATATTTGATTTACAAAAAAAGACGGCGATTTGATCAGCTGCATCATTAAAAAGTAAAAAATGTTCACCTCTGGATGTTTCAATGTTGAGTGTCGAAAGTTTGTTGAATACTTGTTGGCAATTATGGAAGCAGTTTTCGACGAGCATTGTACAAATTCTTCCTTATTAACGCAACGTCTGACGTATTGATCGTTGAAGGCAGATTTTCTTGAAGCTCCCGGCGGATGATTTTTGCAGGCTTCTCCGATAAATCATCAATAGCCTTTCTTTTACAATTTGGCGGTTCAACTGTTCTACATTTGCATTATGGCAATGGTCCTTCACATGCTTTGTAACAGTTACATTGTCCACTTCACCCATACTAAGCAAATAAGATCTACACTTTTTATTTATACACGTCCACCTCTTTTCGCCACTTTTTAAAATTTTTTGAAAACTATACTTTTTCCCTCAAAATAATATTAAGATATATAAGAATATTTGAATCGACTAATATATAAACTGGGGAAACATACGCAACTAAATGGTACATATTTCAATCCATTTCATGTATTTATATTATTCATTTACCTACTACTACCTACTATTTTCGGAAAAGCCCATACTTACCATAATTACTTCATTCTACGAAAGAGCTTCAGCTCCTCAGTATCGTAAAACTCTGGTTGGGAGGGAATTAACCTACCGATAAAAGGGTATAAAATTTTCAATTTAATCTGCTACCTGCTGGGACCGAATTTACCATGCCCCGAAGGATTATGCTTATGGCTCAGAAAGCTTACTTATCCCAATAGATACTGTAATGCCTTTTACTTTTAGAACAATGCAGTGTTACAGGATGCTAACTCAGTGGAGAGATTGAGGTCAAAACACTATTTTTAATTTTCAAAGAAAATAAATAAATAAAATATCTTTAAAGATACATTATATTAGTAGTGAGCAAGTGGCGCCATGACGATAAATCGCCATAAACCAAGACCACATTTGCAAGACCAAGACAAAAACGGTCTTGGTCTTTCATTTACTCAACACTAGCAGCAAAATGATCCCTATATCCGCTGCTTGACGGCTAGAGCATGGTGTGGGTGCGCTCTTCCGCTTACACCTGCTATTTCCACCAAACTTTTTTTTGAAGAACTAGGACTTGTTGAATCAACTGCTCTATTTTAACATACTGCTCTTCGGTACTAGATCTATATAAGATCAAGTCAAATCAGTATTTCCGATATTTTGAAATTAATCTAAACTTACTTTCTCAAATTAGCACCGTTACTTTTTGTACACAGTTTGATAAGATGATCCACGTGCTCTCGTATTGTCATACATAAAAATTCTTCTTCGTGGCTTTCGTTACATTCTGTAGGATGTTGTTCCATTCAGCAAAGGTTTGAAATGGATTACAACCAAGAACTTCTCTCAACAGAATTAAATCGTCCTGAATGTGAAATCGAAGGTTGCTATTTTTATTTGTTGTAATTTTTTACACTAAATATTCACAGACAGAACACAAAATTTGATTAAACTTGTCTATTAACGTACGTACCACAATCGATGTGAAAAAACGTAGTCCCCCTTTCTAAAGACGTTAAAGTAGATATTTTGTTTGTTGTCTAGGCAACGAGTGACTAACGTACGTTACTTCCAGTTACACGTCTTGCTCTAACACTATATTTTTATTAATTCTTTAAAAACGAAAACGAGACTGGATTCAGCAATTTTACTATACACCTTCCTCAGAACTGTAGTATATTTTCCAGGGAAGTACTGATTGTTTTAGAAGCCATAGGGTACCTTTGGATCTCAATTTATCATTGTTTCAGATGTCTTGTGTTTTTGTAGCCATGATTCTAAACCACAAGGTGTCAATTAGGAAGTAGCAACTGTTACTATCCATAAAAATAAGTTTCAAATAAACACAGTCATTTATAGGAATTAAAAGCGATCAATCCTTTGATTATAAAATAAACGGTTTCAAGGGTTAAAACTAACTTTTCTCACTCATGTGTTTGCGGCACTTGTTGCACAATAAATTATTCCGCACTTATACACTCCGGAGGCTGTATCGCCATATATTACCGAATTTTTTCTAAAAGTATCCAAAAATGTGGTATATCTGGATTAATAGGATCAATAGGCTCTAGTGGGCTGAAATAGGGTTCATATGTGAGACGCCCTAAATAATAATCAATCATAAAATTGGTCACTTGCTCCTCTGAAGACATAAAGAAATTTGCAAATTCTTCACTCGTGGTGTTGACAGATCTGCTGATTCTATCGTGACAAACCGCGAGCTCGTTAATGTATGACCATGGCTATAACCATCACGATGCCTTACGAAATTGTGCAATATGTAATTGGCCTTAACTGTATCGACTGCAAAACCAACTGAAACGTTTAAGGACGTATGGAGTATTTATTTGTTAGAATTCCAAAAGCACATTCCACACTTCTTATAGCACTTGACAAACGAAAGTTGAATACCTACCTTCTTCTTTTCAGATAAATTTTTTCTTGAATATGGCGGCAACAAATCAAATTATTTGAAAGCGCAAAACCCTCATCTCCAATTGAAATAAATGGTTCAGTCTTTCCATTGCTCGCGAGAGATTTTCCGCTAGGAATATCAAGTTCATGATTTTGCATCAGATGATATAAATTACTATTAGAGAAAATTGAGGAGTGGACCTTCCATATGAGCCAATATCGACGTAAACAAAACCATCATTTGATTCAGCGACGGCTAGAAGGTAATGGACAAATATTTTTTGTAATTAAAATATAATGACCCGCTTTCTGCTTGTTTAATTATCCTAATATGCCTTCCGTTGTTAGCTCCGGTACAGTTAGGGAGGGATTTTGCAAATCTTCGGCAATTTTTATCCCGTCTTCTTTATCAGTTGTAGGAATTATGGTTTACTGAAGTTCATTCCACATGACATGGCATGTATTTTTCACTATTACCGTAGTTGTAGACACAGCACCTAAATGCAAAATGAAGTTACATAAATTTGTATCCAGTTCCCTCATTACAGTATTCTCTTACTCTTCCGCCAAACCTATTTAATATGCGAGAAAAGTATTGGATTACCCACAAAAAAGTTGAAATGTTGAGAAACATTTTCAGTTACTTTTACGTTTGTCATGAAGAACAACACGAAAAAATGTTTTTTAGAAAAAAAATCCTGTGTGTATGTCGTCGTCGTCATCGTTGTCGTCGGCCACTTTTCGTTACTTGTCTTGTAAGCACGATACAGCCACCGGACTGCAACAAATCACAAATGAACCCTGTTGATTTTCAGCTCACAATAGCCAGTACAACAGGTGCTATAGTACTTGAAGTACGACATTATGGTCATTTTTTGGGAAGTTTCAGTTTGTTAGCACGATACAGCCTCCGGAGTGCAAAAAGTCACCAATTTTATGATTCAATATTATTCAGAACATCTCACACATGAACCCTATTGATTTTCATCTCACCACAGCCAGTACAACAGGTGCTATAGTACTTTAAGAACGACATTTTTGGAGAAATGTCAGTTTGTTAGCACGATACAGCCTCCGGAGGATATACAAGTGACCAATTTTATGATTGGATATCATTCAGGGCGTCTTAAAGATGAACTCTGTTGAGATTCAGCTCAATAATGCCAGAACAACGAGTGCTATGGTACTTGAGGTACCAAGTTTTTGTCATTTCTGGAGAATTTTCAGTTTGTTAGCACGATACAACCTCCATCGTGTATACAAGTGACCCATTTTATGATAGAATATTGTTCAGGGCATCTTATAGATGAACCTTATTGATTTTTTGCTCACCAGAGCTAGTACAACAGATGCTATGGTACCTGAAGTGCCTCATTTTTTGTCCTTTTTAGAGTAATTTCGGGTTGTTAGTACGATACAGCCTCCGCAGTGTATGCAAGTGGCCAATTTTATAATTGGATGTTTTTCAAGGTGTCTCACAGATGTACCCTATTGATTTTCATTTGACTATAGCGAGTACAGCGGGTCCTATAAATCCAGATATACTGCATTTTTGGTTACTTTTGAAGAAATTTCGGTTTGTTAACACGATACATCCTTCGAAGTGCACACAAGTGACAATTTTATGATAGAATATTATTCAGGGCATCTCACAGATGCGGAAAAGTTAGTTTTAATATTTAAAAACGTTTATTTTTGAAATAATTGGTCCAACTGCCTGTAGTAGCTCGTCGAAAGAACTAACCGACCATCTTAAAAACTTGAAAAACTTATCAGGGTAACTGTGCAGTTTATAATATAGAGTATGAAATTTTAAACTCTCATGGACAATAGGATGTAGCTAAAAGTTTCTTCTTTTTCGTCATAGCTCTAGGAACAATAAAAGTAATGCTTCTTCTGACAAATTCACACTGCTACCGACTATATAGCGACAGTCCACCACAAACGCTCGACTTTTTGCTGCCAACTTCGACTACAAGTAAACAGATTTAAAGATTAACACTAACCTTTCCGCACTCCAAAAATGACCAAAAACATGCTACATCTGGATTTACAGGACCCGTTGAACTCGCACTGGTGAGCTGAAAATCCCAAGTAATATCCAATCATATAATTGGTCACTTGTTTACACTACGAAGGCCGTATCGTGCTTACAATGCGAAATTTCTCCAAAAATATAGTATATCTGGATTTATAGAACCAGGGTTCATCTGTACGATGCCCTGAACAAGACCCAATCATACAATTGGTGGATTTATGTAATCCGTTGGCTGTATCGTGCTAACAAGTCATGTTACAAAAAGTGGCCGACAACAACGACGACAACATACACACAGGATTTTTTTCTAAAAACCTGTTTTTCGTATATGTCTCACTAAAAAACGTATAAATAATTTACAAAAAATCTAAAACTGCAACTTTTTTTGGTTTAAACCAATACTTTTCTCGCATCGTAGATAGGGTTCGCGAACAAGTAACAAAGATCATGATAATAGGGAAGAAACGACAAGAGTATACAATATATACAGAAGTAGAAAAAAATATAGACAAAGTCCAAAAGTTCAAATATTTGGGTTCAATTAAATCAGAAGATGGTAAACTAGAAGAGAAAATACAGGAAAGTGGAACAGTGGGAAGAAGACTGTTTAACAGTATAAAAAATACATTCCCACGGAAAAGGGAGGTACCCAAAGAAATTAAAACACAAATTTATAAAAAAATAGTTATATCGATACCGGTGTACGTATGGCGCAGAAACGTGAACAATGACAGATAAACTAAAACAAAAACTAAATACGACGGAGTTGAGATTTCTAATAAAAATAGAAAATACCAGGAGAGATAAAATTAGGAATGCAACACAGAGACGAAATCAGAAGTTAAGGCCAATAAGAGAAAAAATTGAAGAATAACAACTGAGATGATTCGGCCACCTGCAGCAAATAGCGGAAGAAAGAATAGTCAAATAGGTATTTGAAGCTAGAACATACAAGAAGTACAGAAGAAGACCAACAAGAGCATGGTTATAGGATGTAAAGGCGGCAACAAGTAAGAGAAACTTACAATGGGAATAGATAAAAAGGCTAACGCAGGACCGAAATGAGTGGAGAAAGAGCTGGAGAAAAATACCAACTTCCCTAAACAACCTACACGTACAAGGGTACAGGGTATAATGATATGATTAATTAAGTAAGTAGGTAAAATGAAGTCCCAAATGTGGCTTCAGATGATACTCAAATTTTGGGGGACTGTTACTTTCTTTTTAATGTCATACTTCAGAGGTTCATTTAATCGATTTATCTACTTTTTTTAATAGAGTTGCTATTGAAAATAATGTAGTATAAATATAAAAATTATTGTAATAACTTGGCCATTCATTTATTTGCAAAACTGGAACAAAGTATATTCACTCATTTTGTTTCAGACATAAACACTAAATATTCTACTCGCACCAAGTGCATATTGTATATTTTGTGAAAAAAAATTTGTCATTAAACACACTTTAAGAATGCTTAAAACAACACAATGTTAAGTTCAGAATTAACGGCAGGTTTTTAGCGATTCTTAAAGGATTCAATTTTCATGGCTTTAAATCTACTTCTCGTTTCTTTGACATTATACGTGCTTCATAACCGAAGGGTGATAATGTTCTGTTTTGTATACGTTTATTTTTGTTTGTTTTGTAATTTCTCTTTAGCCTATGAAGTATCCTATATTTATATTGAATAATTTCATATTTAGATCCTTATTGCCTGCAACCATGACTTCGTTTTTATTTAGTTTTGCTCTATCGCTCCTGAAGATGTGATTCCTTTTTCGGAATCCGCTATAATTATAATGAATAAAATGGCGAAAATAAATCCCTACACGATAAAGCGTGATTTTAAATCAAACCAAGTAACAGTTAGAGCGCGTTTGACAATTTCAAGTTGTCAACTTATTATTTCTAATAAATAAAATGTGTAATTTTTTTATTATGCGATTGTATAACTTAGTTTTTGGAAAGTTGAAGAATTCTCATTTTGTTTTTTCACCTCTGACAAACACGTAGGATAAGACTAATGGATCTCCATTTTTGACATTATTTTATTACCCTCGAAGTGTTGTAAGCTCGACAGAAAACGGCAGTTAAAATAATGTCACTCATATCTACTTCTAGTCGCTTTAAGTTGACTCGACGAAGGTAAATACCCTCTACTTTTGAAATTAATTGGTTAGTGCAGCTGGCACGTACAACAATTTTTAATAGCAATAAGTTTTGAAAAAAGGTTACTCCATTTCGAATAAAATGGAAAAACCAAATTTTAACGCAATATATATTCAATTGCGATGAGTACTGCCAATAAATCAATTGGGCCTATACAAATGAATGGAAGTGAGCAGGCCATGGAAAAAACTATTTTCAAAGGTTTTTAGAGTGGCTTAAGACCACTAAGTAGTAGGTAAATTCGACTGTATAAAATAGCGTATTTTGTAATTTAATATAGTAGTATGTAGATAGACAGAACCGTGTGGAAAACTATACTATACATGTCTGGAGTTAATTACTGTATCAGTACAGTGTATCCCATTTTGGGCACTTTTCTCCCTTATCTTTAAAGTTAGAGAATTGCGGTTTTCGCGTTAGTTTGCTACTTTTTAATGAAATTAAAAATGGCGCATGCAGAATTTTTATATTCTTTTTGGTTTTTGAGATACAGGGTGGAATTTAAAAGTATTATTTTCATTGCACCACTTGTATATCAGTTATATTCAAACTTATCGAAAATTTTAAAACTTAATCGGATCGAATTTTTTCCATAGAATCCAGTGACGTAGTTTTTTCTAACACTTTTTGTTTTTTAGTTATGAAGGCAACCATGATCTCTAAAGTAGTCGATTAAATGAGTAAAAATTCTGTATTTTATAGAAATAAAGAAAATGGTTGTTAATTTAGTAAGAAAAAAAGCTCAATTTTTTTTGATAAAACTTACCGAGTACACCACTTATTACACTCCTTGACCATACACTTTGACATTGTCTTTTCAATTAATAACAATAAAATAATAATAAAACAACGCAACAACAAATAAAAGCAATTAAAAAACACACCAAAAGACGGAAACGAAATAATAAGCTCAACAGTTGAACTAAGAGAAACGACCACGGATAGATAACCCGAAACGATTACAACCAGGATAAACGAAAATGACTGGACGAGCAACACAAAATACGGATCAGTTTTCTGTGACGAGCAATATGACATCGCGCATACGCAGTTATAAAAATCAATAAAATCTTATCACTAACGACGTTACAGTTTTCATTAATGTTTTGTAATTTTTTGAAATCTACCGATTTTAGTTACTCGACAGGCTCTATAGATGGCACGGTCTGCTGTGTCCCTAGTCTGATTTGAGCTTCCAGCGTCACATGAAAATGTACCAGTGACAGATGATTAATTCACAAGCAGTTGTTCGATTGAAAATGGCATACCATGGTGACAACTGATCATTTTACAAGCAGTTGATCCGCAAACCAGTTAATTATCTCGGTGTAACAATAAACATAGAGAGGGCTATTCATTCATAAACACGTTTATTTTTGAGGCCAACAATTCTAAGCGCCAGTAGTGAATGAATGAATTACTAGAGGTGGGAATGATATTGTAGATACATGGCCTTGGTAATTTTGGCTGGTTTTCTGAGAAACTTGGCACCGACGAACCATGATAATCCAAAAACCTTAAATTAATCAACTTAAAAGTTTATTTTGTCACTTAAAGTCTTGAAAAACACATCAAAACGAAAGAACTAAATGTTTACTCTCTAGTCGTAATGGCGCGCGTATAAACAAAACACGTTTGACATTATTTACTACAATACTACGGCGTATTTAAAATGATCGTCGATCAAACTCTGACGATATTTGCATCTCTCTTTATATGGTTACTAAACAAGGACAAAGCTACTAAATATATTACTATTGACACATTAAACAGGTACTGATATTTTGAGCAATGTTGCCACTTTTAGTTATAACTATAAAGGTATCTAAGGATACAACAAATACTTGTTTAAAATTTATATAAGAATATGCCTTTATAAATAAAATTCAAGTATTATTAATTAATTTTAAAAGCAGCCACTCAAATGCAGAAATTAGTATGACTTTTTTTTATTTACATAACTTTTTAACAAATTTTCAATTAAATTGCTTTTTTTCCGCAACTAAAGAGGATTTGTAAATATGGCAAAGCAGTGGAACTGTCCGCCAGTGAGCTTAGAACGTGACTCAATGTTTGGGGCAAGAAAAGATCAAAACAAACATATCTATTTTATTTGTTAATCTGAGGATAAACCAAAGATTATACATAACCTAACCATAAAACAAAATGATAAGAATGAAGTCTTGAGATATTTGTTAAATAAATAAAATGGAATCACGAGAAACATCGGAATTATAGCAATTAGTTTCAAGTGATGCAGAAAATGAGGATAGTATCGTTCAAGATGAATCTGAAGGGAAAATTATATCACCTGTTAACTAATTGGGTACAGGCACGTTCTTTTCAAATATTATGAAATAACCCAGACTAAAAATGACATTTTGTTTAGGAACAAATAACAGAAATATTGCCTAATGTCTACATATATATATAGTACTATTTTCTACGTATACTTAGATGCTTAAAAAATATGCAGATACTTCTGATAACAAATATCTAGGTAACTTCATTATAAAATCAAAAATGACAGCTAGGTACAATAGAAAAATAAAAAATAGCTACTGTAGTAGCGATATTTTCCAAAACTTTGCTGCAAATTCATTAATTACATCGCTAAAATTTATACCATCAAATAGTTATTTATAAAACAAGTGTCACAATGACTCGTTTTGTTGTACGAGTGAAGTTTTCGCAACGAACCGCGAACCGGTGAGTTGCGCAAATCACGAGTACCACTGGAAGTCATTGTGACAAAAGTTTTACATAACATTTTTTATAATTCGCAATTATTTAATTTTTTAAGTAAAATCGAATTACATTTAATCCCTGTTTTTGAACTAGGAGGAGTGGTTTGAATTTAAGTTGGCCATTCTGTAGATTCCTGATTGGTCAGATCACAGATGGTTTTATTTAGCACTTTTGAATATTGACATTTATGACCGAATAATTTTGTAAATTGTAAACAAACTTTCATTAAAGCAAACAGGGGATGATCATTTGTTTGAAAAAGAGCTTCTTCGTATATGCTTGCGATCTATCTATATTATATCATGAACGGAATTACTTCTATAATACATCTTCACGTAGACATCTGGTGATTTATCCCAAAAGTTGAACGTTATGTATACCTTATATATTGGTCTTATACAATATAAAAATAAACAATTGACAAATCATTGATGAATAAACGTAAGCGTACTTTATTTATTAATATTTTTGATATGTAATTTATTGAAGTTTACCTTTAAGGCGATTTAATATAATAATTTGATAGCTAGAACAACGCTAGACCATTCTATAATTTATTTCAAGGTGTAAGTCGAAGGTCAAATAAAAAAATATATAACATACAATAACCAACTGCATGACACTAAAAATTAATAAAAGAGTGTTCAAAACACTTCATTGTGACACTGTAAACAATGTTATAATGATGAAGTCTCTTTAATACGCGAATTATAAAAAATTTCTTGTTCAATCACTAATATTGCTAGCCCACACAATCTTTCTTAAAGCATTGTCAATCTTAAATCATTTTTAATCATTTTTAACTTTGAAAAAAATCGCTCACCAGAAGCTACAGATATAGGCAATGTCAGAAGAATTCTTAGTGAAATGCTTACGTTTGGAAGGGGAACTGTTTCCAAATATATATTGTAAAATACTTAAGGGGTCAGTATCATCAGGTAATGAAAACAAAATTAACGCTTCAATTTTATTAAACAAATCATTGAAGGCTATATCCTTATTATCCTGATCTATCAGTCGTTCTTCAAGAGCAGAACAACACTTAATTTGAATATGTCGCTAAAAAATCCGAAATTATTATAAGACTGTTACGAAATAGCACACTGCTGTAGTCCCGGAATCTGACTCTGTCTAAGCCATGTATAAAAGTTAAAATATTTACCATTATATTTTGTGGCTATTCTTATTTAGACATTTCCAGTGAGGTCCATTGTTTTTATGACCAGTCTTATCTAGACAATTCCAGGGAGGCGATTGTTTTGTGAACCGCAATCTATAAAGATACATAGAAAAAGGGCACTTAATATATAAGAGGGACTATACCTACCAACGAGTTAGTTTATACTTTGATCTCGTGAGATAAACAGTGAACAAGTAAATATATAAATTAAGTCTAAGTGAATAAACAGTAGTGAAGTGTTTATATAAATTAGTGTAAGTGAATAAACTGTGTAGTTAATATAAATTAGTGAATAGTTTAAATAAATTAAGTAAGTTGACTTACTCTGTGTATAAATTTATCCCACCCGTCGTAATAAAAAGACTATTTAAATAAATAAGAAAAACATTACATTGGTGTACATAAAAAGTCACGTAAACATGGCGAATAGACTAAGTGACCTGAAAGTGACAGAGCTAAAGGCAGAATTGGAAAATCGTGAGTTGGAAACGTCCAGAAAGAAGAGTGAATTAATAGAAAGATTTAAAATGGCACTGGAAAGTGAAGGCTTGGATCCAGAAACATTTTTATTCGAAGACGAGGCTTCCACCTTAATCTCGTCAATTTCTGAGATGAAGAACGTTATTTCATTGAAAAATGACATTTCTGCTGACGTCGAAAATAAAATTTCGTCCCTAAAATTAGATATCGAAAATAAGATGACAACGATGGACGAGAAAATCGAGAATAAGATGGCAACGATGGACGAGAAAATCAAGGACAGAAACACACCCTAAGTTAGAAGACATTGGCAGTTTTGTCCGACGCTCCAACGTTCGACGGAAAGACCTCGTGGACCAATTATGTGAAACAGTTGTAACGCGAAAAATTCGCGCTCTCGGCACGATGTTAAAAATTTCAGTCCTCCATTTGCCGTCAAGGTGTAAACACACCGCTTCAACTTAAAATTTTCGCATGTGCTCTGGGAGCCATAAGTGCTTTATTGGAAAATCCGACAATTCCGACATAGCGGAAAAGAAATACGGCTGGAACCAACAATTGGCAGCTCCGACCCGATAGGTTTCTGGTCCAAAAACGGTCGATGACTGTGGGTTCCATAAAAATTTAGTGGAATTGCGTTTTGAGGTAAATTTCCGTAGACGGCATTAGTTAGAAGGATTCGTTAACAAGGGGGGTTTTTGTATATGGACATTTAAAAAAATCACTGATTGGAATTTAATGAGTCAGTGAGACCAGTTCCAGGAGAGCTGGGATATTCTGGAGAAACTTCAGTTCCTGTTCTGGTGCCGGAAAAGGATAAGTGAACAGTTTTCCTTTTCTTATTTCTTCAAATTCATTAGTAAACTCACATTTATGCTTCACATATTACCGTTTTTTTTATATAAAGTTTTATTTCTTTTTTTTTCTTGCGGCAATTACTATAATCTCTAAAAAATTTGAAATCTTTGCTCATAGTTTAAGATACGCTAGAACACTACGGTACGTACCTGGTATTGCGTTATTTAGTGGTTTATTTTTGCCTATTTCTGGTGATTTTATGTATAAAACTGGCACCGTACATAATTTTGAGTTGTATTTTCTCTAGCAACGCTAAACTCGTTGTTATTTAAATTTTTGGCTTATGCAATTATTTATATTGATACTGGAATAAATTGCGGAAGTGTGAACCCTTGTAACTATACATTGTTGATTTTGAGATACTCGTATATATTATCGTTGTATTTTTGAGGTATTGTACATGAACAATTTGGTCGATTCTCTAGAATTTTAGAATTGAGACATCGGTGTAGTTTGGGGCCCCCAGCTCTTCTGCACCCTGAGTTTGAAGCCTTCAGCTCTGCTCAGAGTTTATAGAATCTGCTTGACAGTTATTTACTTGAGTTGTGACTGATAAATTAGTGAGAAATTTTTGGATTTATGTAGTTTTCGGCCTTCAGCCCATCTACGTTCTGAGATTACAGCCTTCAGTTGAGCTCAGACGTTATTTGTAACATTTTGGTAGTGACATTGTAATAAATATTTTGAAAAGAGACCTTTGGTCCACAAAGACTAATTAAATCTTCAATAAGGGAATACTTGCTGACTTTTATTTACTTATGATAATTTACCTATCAGTTTAACCTTTGGAGTGTGTAGTGAGTGTTGTTAACCCACTGAGGAGTTGTGGGCTAACTTAGGAAGTCTTGGGTGCTTGCCAAAACTTCTCTGGCGCCCTTTTTGTGAACTTAATAATTTTTTGAAGAATCCACCCCTTCTTCGACTCGAAGCTAGTCGACTGGCGAGCACGGGTTGTACCACGTGAGACAACCCGCATACCTATAACGAGCACTGGGAGGGTTAGTAGGTTTTTCTCGTTATATGTTTTTGGTGCCCATAACGTGGGGCCGTTAGTAATTTTTTTTTGTTGTCAGCAATACATATCCCGTAATTTAAACTTAAAAGTTTAAAATAAAATTTTTTTTTAGCATCTTTGATTAAACTTAAACTTCAAAAATCAAAATTTTATTTGTAGCCATTTGATTAAACTTGAACTTTTGATAAGTTAGATTTGCAGATATATTTTCAGTTTGTTTTTTTGCTTTTTTTTAGCTATTGGCTGCACCAGATTTAAGTGGATTTTGTAGGAAATCTGGGGCTTGCTTCAATTTTGTGGGTAATTGTTTTATTGGGGCGTACCTGGAAATAATTTCCCTTAATATGTTTTGATTGTGCCAGATTTAAGTGTTTTTAGTAAATCTGGGGTTGTGTTCAATTCGAAGGGAATTGTTTTATTGGACGTAATTTGTAAACAACATACCTTATTCTGTGAGACTATAATAGATATCAAACTGAAAATTTTATGGTAGAAATCGGACAAAAGTTCATTGGCTCGTGGGCAACCGTTATTTTCTTTTCATACTGATTGATGATTGGAATTTTGAAAAATTCAATTCAATTTTTAAACTTTGATAAATTTTCAACTTTTTATTAGAAACTTACAGTCATTGTAGTTTTAACTTATTGTGTCATTTGTAATTTATTACACCGGATTTAATTGGGTTTTCATAGTAAATCTGGGGTTTGCTTAACTTTGAAGGTAATTGTTTCAATTGTGGGCGCAACCTGGAAATAATTTCTCTTAATTAGTTATTGATAGTGCCAGATTTAAGTGTTTGTAGTAAATCTGGGGTTTGAGGTCTTGAAGGGAATTGTTTTATGGGGCGTAAGTGGTAAACAATTTACCGAATTTTGTTGAGCAGTGTTAAATATTAAATTGAAGTTTTAATACGGGAAACGGACAAATTGTTCATTGTTTGATGTGCTTTGTTTTTATTTCTTCTTTTTCAGGTAGCAAGTGAATAAGAAGATTCCTGATATTGATATTATTGTTTCAATAAAAATTGTAATTTTCAAAATTTTATTTGATTATCTATTGTAAAATATTTGTAATTTATAGATATCGTAAATTTAAAAGGTGAGTTACATATTGGGTCACACTGTGTATAAATTTTAGTATCAGAACAGTAACTGAATTCGTAAATATTTTGCTTTATGGTAAGTTTATTTGACTTTCGACGATTGTAGAGGCTGCATTGTGGGTTCGAACCTTAGCGGATCGGTGTTTTGGAAGTGGTGCCTTGGGCTCGTGGACTCCTGTATTTTGGAATCGCTTTTGAGGAAGGAACGTTGCGTTGGTTCGAGAAGTACACTTCGTGGAAACTCTGTGGGTTGGAGATACTGTTTGGACAAATAGGGACTTTTGGACATTCGGTATCTGGATTTGTGTTTTAAATTCCTTATTAGGTTTCAGTTGGAGGGAGGCCATTTGAGGTACAGGTGTGTCGGTGAAGAATTATTGTTCCGTTAGGTTGGAAATTGGTTTGTTGCCTGGATTGCTTGTCAGATCGAACTTAAAAAGAAAAAAAATGTCTCGTAGGTTTGTAGTTAATCGGTTGGTTCAGGATGAGCTTGTGTATGAGTTGACAATACGTGGTATTGCAAGTGGCACAGTGTCTGAGATGCGGCGTAGTTTAGCTTTAGCGTTGCAGGTAGAGAAGGAAGATGATAGTATAGATCCGCCAGAGTATCCGTATACAGCTGCTGAAGATTTGAGTGCAGTTGAGAATAAGTTAGATCAGATTGAACCCGGTGTAGAAGAGTTCAATGAGACTCGTGTGAGTGGTAGTTTCCAGAAATTACAGAGTCAATTGGTGCATTTCATAGGTCGGTTGGAACGTGCGACTAATTTCGAAGCAGGTGATGCTGGTGTTCGACAAAGGGCGAAAGTAGATGAACTAATGGCTAAAGCTCTATCTTTATTCGAATCATTGGGAAGTAAGGCTTCTAGACATGAGCGTTCTCGTCAATCTCAACCCCCCCAGTTAGAAATTCTTTCTCAACCTGGGCCGTTCTTTGCACATTTGTCAACAATCCGTAGATCGACTCTCAATGAAATCAGACCACTTCCTAATCCTGGAAATGCGTCGAGGAACTTGTCTAGTAATAAGACGATCTTGCCTAGTAAGTGGGGTTTGGTGTTTTCTGGGGATCCCAAAGGTATTTCACTATCGAGCTTTCTGGAGAAAGTGGAAGAGTATCGAGTTTCACGTAATGTAGATAAGGAAATTTTGTTAGCTAGTGGTATCGACTTATTTTCTGGAAGGGATTACCAGTTTTATTTAGCTTATAGAGAAGAGGTCAACTCTTGGGATGAATTCGTGGATCTATTACGGGAGGAGTATTTATCAGTAGATTACAATGAAAAACTGTTCGAGGAAATCAAGAGGAGGACTCAAGGTCCTGATGAAAGCATGGGAATCTACTTGGCTGTGATGTCTGGTTATTGTAAAAGGCTGTCTTGCACCATTTCGGAGGAGACGCAGCTCAAAATCTTGTTGAGGAATATCGCGTGTAGAGATTAATAGTGTGCGTGAATTGCTGACTTTGGGTCGCAGACTGGAGGCCAGAAAATCGGCTATTGAGAATTATAGCGTACCTTCGAGGAGATCGAATTGTTTGGAGCCAGACCTCGCATATGTAACCTCGCAAGTGGAACCTGTGGCCGAGGTCGGAACGTCACATAACTCCATCTCGTCTTCCGTCCCTAGAGAGGCAGTGTGTTTTCGTTGTAAGCAGCCTGGACATCGGGCTGTAGGGTGTCTGCAGGCGACCAGTGTAAAATATTGTTTCAAATGTAAAAAGGAGGGATACACAGTTAGGACTTGTCCTGTTTGCTCTCCCAGATACAACCAGGGAAACGAACCAAGACGTGCTTGAATGATCGGGTAGAGTGCGTCAGTGAAAACCCCCCGGTCGATGATTTCCGTGTCGCCATAGATTACGTACTAGATCACGCTGCGAATGATGAACGTCCTTATCTTAAGATAGATATCCAAGGAAAAACTTTGTTAGGCCTTCTGGATTCGGGCGCTTCAAGAACTATTTTAGGAGGTAAAGGTTATTTCTTGTTTAGGGTTGACTTTGGATAAAAGTAGGACGACTAATTGTACAGTGGCAAATGGTAATGTGCTACAGAGTATTGGAATCGTAGTGTTACCCGTGGTTTTGAGGGGTCGTATGCGGTTGATTGAGGCTCTGGTTGTCCCTGAATTGACTCACATTTTGATTCTTGGTGTAGATTTTTGGAATTTGATGGGCGTCGTCCCAGATCTTCGCCATGACGAGTGGCATTTTTCGGCAGATCCTGTGTTGATAAATAGTGTGAAACATGTGTCGTCTAGAACGGTACTCACTCCTTTGGAACAGTAGAGACTTCAAGCGGTGATTGATAGGAATATGGAAATTATGGGAAAAGGTCTAGGGTGTACCGATAGAGTAGAACACGTGATAGTAACTTCTAGTCCCCCCATCAAACAGCGATATTATAGGGTCAACCCCATTGTACAGAGGCATATTGATGCTGAATTGGATGAGATGCTGCAGTTAGGTGTTGTAGAACCCAGCAATAGTCCGTGGGCTTCTCCAATTTTGCTGGACAAGAAGAAGGATGATTCCTATCGATTTTGCGTTGATTACAGGAAGTTGAATGCTGTCACTGTTCGAGATAGTTACCCTCTTCCCCTGGCAACGGATACTTTAGAGAAGTTGCGTGAGGCTAAATATTTGTCTAGTTTAGATGTCAAGTCCGCTTATTGGCAAGTTCCGGTAGCCGAATCTTCAAGGCAATACACTGCTTTTACGGTACCTAATAGGGGTCTATTCCAGTTCAAACGACTACCATTTGGTTTACATAATGCCCCAGCCACCTGGCAGAGACTTATCGACAATGTCTAAGGCCATGATCTTGAACCGCATGTTTTTGTCTATCTTGACGACGTGGTTATTTGTACGCAAACTTTCGAAGAACATGTACGGGTACTCGAAGAGGTTTTTAAGAGGTTAGCGGATGCTAAAATTACTGTTAGCGTGGATAAGTGTCAGTTCTGTCGTCCTGAAATGAAGTATCTTGGGTATGTAGTGGATCGTTTTGGGTTGCATGTGGATCCGGATAAAGTGAAGGCAATGTTGGAGTTACTGACTCCTCGTAATATTACGGAAGTTCGTCGTGTGGTTGGAACCTTCTCCTGGTACCGGAGATTTATCCCAAATTTTTCAACCATCATGGTCCCCATTACGGGTCTTCTGAGGAATAATCGTCCTTTTGTGTGGTCTTCTGAATGTGAGTCTTCATTCCGTCGTCTCAAGGAATGTTTGGTTTCTGCGCCGATTCTTACTTGTCCCGATTTTAATAAACCCTTTGTTGTACAGACCGATAGTAGTGGTTATGGTTTAGGGGTTGTGTTGAGTCAGCCTCACGAGGATGGTAACAAGGTTATTTGCTATCTAAGTAGATCTCTTACTCGTCAAGAAAGGAATTTGTCAACCACAGAACGCGAATGTCTCGCTGTGGTTTGGGCACTTGAAGAACTTCGGCCTTATTTAGAGGGTGTTTCTTTTACTGTCATTACGGATCATTATAGTCTACTGTGGCTACAGAAGTTGCAGAGTCCAAAGGGTCGTCTAGCCCGATGGGCAGTCAAAATGCAACAGTACAACTTCCAAATTATACATCGCAAAGGTCTTGAACACGTAGTACCAGATGCTCTTTCTCGGTCCGTCCCTGTTGTCGATGAGGTGTCTGTGGAGGTTTCATCTGAAGAGGTACCGCCCCCTCCGTTTGATACAACCAATGATAAGTGGTATTGTAAGATGGTAAAGAATGTCGCTAGTAATCCCCTTAAATTTCCGGATTGGCGTGTGAAGGATAGTCTTCTCTTCAAACATGTTGTCAATAAGTACACACAACCGCTGTCGCCTGGTGAATCTTGGAAACTGGTAGTTCCCAAAGCTGGTAGGTCGCGTATTATCATGGAAGCCCATGCCCCTCCCACATCTGGACATACGGGTATTTTTAAAACCTTCCACAAAGTAGCTGAGCGTTTTTACTGGCCGAAAATGAGAGTTGATGTCGCTAGGTATGTTAATCGCTGTGAGGTGTGTGCTGCGCATAAGGTGTCACAAGGTAAACCTGTTGATAAGATGGCGTCTCATCCAAAGCCTAGCAGGCCGTGGGAAATGATTTGCACAGATCTGATGGGGCCTCTCCCTAGGTCGAAACGAGGTAATTCTTTCATCCTTGTCGTCACGGATTATTTGACCAAGTATGTGCTGATATACCCGCTTAGAACAGCGTCTGCAGCGGCCGTTGCTCGTAAGATTGAAGATGAAGTATTTCTTGTATATGGGGTACCCAAGGTGATTTTGTGTGATAATGGTCCCCAATACCGTAGTAATCTTTTCCGAAGCTTAGCTTCCCGATATAGCTGCCGTATCAAGCTGAATGCCAATTATCATCCAAGGGCTAACCCGTGTGAAAGAGTTAACTGTGTGATTAAGACTATGATGGCTTCCTTTGTCTCGGATAATCATCGTTGTTGGGACGAGCATCTAGCTCAGATAGGATGTGCGATTAGAACATCTACTCATGAAGTCACAGAGGTAACACCGTATTTCGCTAATTTTGGTAGGTCTATGCTGTTGTCTGGTGCCGATTATGTTGATAATTCAGATTAAGATCTGGGAGATAGTGTGAGAACTCCCGAGAGTAGTCGTAATGAGGGTTTTAGGAAATTGTTCGCTGACATCAGGAAACGGTTAGAGGATGCCAATCAGAAGGCCTGTGATAGCCATAATCTGCGACGTAGGCATGTGGAGTATCTCCCGCACGATTTAGTGTTGAAGAGGAATTTTGTCCTTTCGGATGCTGCGAGGTATTACACGCGTAAGCTAGCGCCTAAGTATATAGGACCCTACTCGATAGCTAAGAGGTTATCTCCGTGGACGTATGAGTTGCATGATAAGGATGGAGCTACGGCAGGAGTATGGCACTGCAAGGACTTGAAACCATACTCTACGCAACCGCCTGACGATGAAAATTAACCCTTCCGGGGTGATTTTCTTTGACGAAAGGGGGGGGGAATCTGTAACGCGAAAAATTCGCCGAGCTGTCGTAAATTTAATATTGGCTAACCTGTCGACTGGGAGAAGTCACAGCGCTCTCGGCACGATGTTAAAAATTTCAGTCCTCCATTTGCCGTCAAGGTGTAAACACACCGCTTCAACTTAAAATTTTCGCATGTGCTCTGGGAGCCATAAGTGCTTTATTGGAAAATCCGACAATTCCGACATAGGGGAAGAGAAATACGGCTGGAACCAACAATTGGCAGCTCCAACCCGATAGGTTTCTGGTCCAAAAACGGTCGATGACTGTGGGTTCCATAAAAATTTAGTGGAATTGCGTTTTGAGGTAAATTTCCGTAGACGGCATTAGTTAGAAGGATTCGTTAACAAGGGGGTTTTTTGTATATGGACATTAAAAAAAATCACTGATTGGAATTTAATGGGTCAGTGAGACCAGTTCCAGGAGAGCTGGGATATTCTGGAGAAACTTCAGTTCCTGTTCTGGTGCCGGAAAAGGATAAGTGAACAGTTTTCCTTTTCTTATTTCTTCAAATTCATTAGTAAACTCACATTTATGCTTCACATATTACCGTTTTTTTTATATAAAGTTTTATTTCTTTTTTTTCTTGCGGCAATTACTATAATCTCGCTTACACTTGTATTTAAAAATTTGAAATCTTTGCTCATAGTTTAAGATACGCTAGAACACTACGGTACGTACCTGGTATTGCGTTATTAAGTGGTTTATTTTTGCCTATCTCTGATGATTTTATGTATATAACTTGCACCGTACATAATTTTGAGTTGTATTTTCTCTAGCAACGCTAAACTCGTTGTTATTTAAATTTTTGGCTTATGCAATTATTTATATTTATATTGATACTGGAATAAATTGCGGAAGTGTGAACCCTTGTAACTATACATTGTTGATTTTGAAATATATATTATCGTTGTATTTTTGAGGTATTGTACATGAACAATTTGGTCGCTTCTCTAGAATTTTAGAATTGAGACATCGGTGTAGTTTGGGGCCCTCAGCTCTTCTGCACCCTGAGTTTGAAGCCTTCAGCTCTGCTCAGAGTTTATAGAATCTGCTTGACAGTTATTTACTTGAGTTGTAACTGATAAATTAGTGAGAAATTTTTGGATTTATGTAGTTTTCGGCCTTCAGCCCATCTACGTTCTAAGATTACAGCCTTCAGTTGAGCTCAGACGTTATTTGTAACATTTTGGTAGTGACATTGTAATAAATATTTTGAAAAGAGACCTTTGGTCCACAAAGAGTAATTAAATCTTCAATCAGGGAATACTTGCTGACTTTTATTTACTTATGATAATTTACCTATCAGTTTAACCTTTGGAGTGTGTAGTGACTGTTGTTAACCCACTGAGGAGTTGTGGGCTAACTTAGGAAGTCTTGGGTGCTTGCCAAAACTTCTTTGGCGCCCTTTTTGTGAACTTAATAATTTTTTGGAGAATCCACCCCTTCTTCGACTCGAAGCTAGTCCACTGGCGAGCACGGGTTGTACCACGTGAGACAACCCGCATACCTATAACGAGCACTGAGAGGGTTAGTAGGTTTTTCTCGTTATACAGTTTGAAGCAGCCGCTAGAGTGAATAATTGGTCCGACAGCAAGAAGGCAGTGAACTTAACCATCGCGCTTCGGGGAGATGCCTTAGAAGTACTTCAGACGATACCTCTGTGAGAAACGAATGACTTTGAGGAGCTGAAGAAGAGGTTGGACATGCGATAAGGTCACGAATATCTAGAATATTTGTTACAATCCCAGTTGAAGAACCGAAGGCAGAAACGTGATGAACTCCTGCAAGAGTATGAAGTGGACATTGCCCGACTAGTTCGATTCGCTTATCCATCGGCACAAGAGACATGATAGAATGTCTGGGCATTCAGGCCTTTATTGATGGCTTACGTGACTCCGATATGCAGAGAATGCTTCGTTCAGCCCATCACAAAACATAAGTTGACGCATTGACAGCTGCACTTGAATATAAAGCAACAAAGCTGGGACCATCCGAGAGGAAGGCGACGAGGACAGATTTGACCAGATCGTCAGTTTGATAAAAAGTATGATGGACAAAATGCCGAGAAAGATCAGATGCTGGAATTGTGACGAACTAGGGCATATACGCAGTTCGTGTAAGCGCCCCAGCGGACTCCTGCAAACCAAGAACCCTAGTCACAGGAAAACTAGAACGGGTCGGCTACGAGGCAGCAGCACCAACTCATGATCGTTCTAATACTGATAGTTTATCTCAGATATCGCAACGAAAGTGTATATGTGGATAGCGAAGTGAATGGCAAGAAATACACTCTTCTGGTTGACACTGGAGGCACTAGAACCATTATACGATAAGAGATAATGAACTCGAAGAAGAAGCTTTTACCAACGAGACTGCGACTGCGGACCGCCACAGGTGAGAGATCCAGCATTCACGGGGAGACACAAATCCAATTGGTAATCGTAGCTGACATCGAAGAAGACGTGATTCTGGGAATGGACGTGATGAATCTATATGGTTTTCAATTGGTACTTTAGAAACATGACCAATAAAGTGGGTTCCGAGAAGGTTCATCCATATGAAGGCAGCACTGTGTTAGCAGCTGTACAGGAAGATACCATTCTACCCGCACGAAGCGAAACCATGATAGTAGCACGGCTTCAGGGAATCATGGAGGAAGGTACACCGGTTATGATGGATGCAAGGAACCACGACGAAGACGTTGGCAAAGGAGTACTAATTGGAGAAGGATTGGTTACGTCGGCGAAGGAGATCCCAGTACGTGTGATAAACGTGATCGATTACCCAATTACCATCAAGATGGAAACCAAGATTGGATCCGGCGTATCAGTCACGTCTATAGTTCGCCAAACAACGGCAACTGACAATTCCAGATTTGAACAAACGTTATCGGTAGCTGGTCAATCCTTGAGTCGAGCTGAGAAACGGGTAATGAGAGAATTTATCTTACAGAATCAATACTGGTAACGCCAAGCCAATTAGGCAATCAGCTTGAGGACTACCCCAAGCGAAGAGAGAGGAAGCTGAAAGAATCATTCGAGAGATGGCAGAAGAGAAAGTAATAGAACTATCTACTAGTCCATAGGTGTTTCCAGTAGTACTCGTTAGGACAAAGGATGGAACTACGAGATTCTGCATGGACTATCGCCAGCTAAACAACGTGACGAAGAAAAACAACTATCCTCTGCCTCGAATCGACGATACGCTAGACACTTTGGTCGGCAGCAAACTGTTTTCCACCTTGAACCTGAAGTCTGGCCATTGGAAAGTAGAAATGGACCCAGAAGACAAAGAGAAGACTGTTTTTACCACCGGATCTGGATTATTCAAATTCAACGTCATGCCATTTGGTTTCTGAAATACGCCACGACATTTGAAAGACTTATGGAGAATGTCTTGAGAGGGTTGTCTAGGAAGACATGCCTGGTCTATTTGGACGACATCGTAGTACTGGGGAAGACTTTTGACGAATACCTGAGGAATTTGTAAGATGTATTCAAACGACCCCAAGCTGCCCAGCTCATGTTAAACCCGTAGAAATGAAGCAGTGGCGGTGAATCCAGAGATAATTACTTCCATTCATCAATGGCCACAACCAACAGACAAACATCAAATTAGGAGCTTCCTTGGAATTTGCACATACTATAGAAGATTTATCAGGAAGTTTGTAGATATTGCTCAACTCGACACACAGAAGAAACAAGAGCTTTCCAATGGGAGGAAGACTGTGAAACGGCTTTTGAAACTTTGAAGAGGCATTTAACCACGACGCCGATATTAGCATATCCATTACCAGAGGGAGACTTTATTCTTGACACTGACGCAAGCAACGTAGAAATTGGAGGAGTGCTCTCTCAAATCCAAGGAGGGCAAGAAATAGTGCTGGGATATTTCAGTAAAGTCCTCTCCAAACCAGAACAAAACTACTGCGTCACAAGAAGAGAAAGAACTTTCACCAGTATCTCTATGGAAGGAAGTTCTTAATCCGGACGCGTCACTCAAGTGAATGCAGTTTCAGAATCCCGAGGGCCAGATCGCTAGATGGATTGAACGACTTCAAGAGTACGTGAATCACCGCAATGCTGACTCCCTGTCCAGACGGCCGTACCCAACAGACTGCTCCAACTGCAACAAGGCGAAATCTAGGGAAGCTGCAGGGTCAAGAACTACTGTAGTGAACGAAGAATGGTTACCCATCAAGATCAGAGAAGATCAGGAGAATGATTCTCACCTAAAGAAGTGTTAATATTTTCACAGACACTCAAGGCATATTGAGCTCAGTGGGACTCCCTTGTCCTGGAAAAAGGGCTGTTGAAAAGACTCCTTGAAAACGATGATGATTCCGAGATAAGGAGACAGCTAGTTATCCCGAGAATAAGAGTAGCTGAGGTACTGAAGAAGATACACGACAGTCCATTGGGAGGTCATCTGGGTGTGAAGGAAACCTTTCAGCGAGTCCGTGAAAGGTTTTATTGGATGAACATCTCCGACGATGTGGACTGGTGTAAGAAATGTCCGACTTGTGCTACGAGTAAAGGACCACCTCGCAAGAGAATCTATATAATGTTGGAAGCTCTTTCGAAAGGATTGCTTCAGACATCGCTGGACCATATCCCACGATAGAAAATGGCGGTAAAAATATCCTGGTAGTAATGGATTATTTCTCAAAGTGGGTGGAAATTTATGTGATCCCGAATCAAGAAAGAAATTTCGAGAGTCAATTATTCCAGGAAAGCCCAAGACAACAGCGTTGCGGCAACAATCAGATGGAATGGTTGAAAAAATGAACAGGACTATTGGAAAATACCTGCCCAAAGTAATTTCCAGCCACCAGAGAGATTGGGATCAGTATCTTTCCCTATTTGCGTTGACTTATCGATCGGCCATAAATGAGTCCAAGGGTGACACAAAAATCCTGTTTGGACGCGAAATGAGGCTCCCTTGTGACCTGAAGTTTGACTGTCGGCCCGGCGAAAATTTAGCAGGAGAAGACTACGTGATCCAATTGAGAAGAAGGATGGGCGAGTTGGTTCGAACGAATCTTCAAGTTGCCAGCGACAGAATGAAAAAACGGTATGATACGCAGGCCACAGAAGGCAGTTTCAAATATGGGGACAAAGTATGGTTACACAACCCGACAAGGAGAAAACGGTTGAAAATGGTGCCCTGTTATTTCTATACGATCGAAAAGAGCAGACTTGGGTCCAGTTACCGATTTAAACTTCCAGTTCCGGCTACACAGAAGTTCCAGGAGGAACTTCCTTTTAAGGAGGGGGTAATGTTACGAAATAGCACACTGGTGTAGTCCCTGAATCCGACTCTGTTTAAGCCATGTATGAAAGTTGAAATTTTGGCGAATGCGCAGAGTTTTCTTCGAACTGTTTACCAATATTTTTTGTGACTATTCTTATGTAGATATTTCCATTGAGGTCCATTGTTTTTGTGACCATTCTTATCTAGACTATTCCAGGGAGGCGATTGTTTTGTGAGCCGCAATCTAGAAAGATCTAGAAAAAAGGGCACTTAATATATAATAGAGGCTATACCTACCAACGAGTTAATTTATACTTTGATCTCCTGAGGTAAACAGTGAACAAGTAAATATATAAATTAGGTCTAAGTAAATAAACAGTAGTGAAGTGTTTATATAAATTAGTGTAAGTGAATATAGTGAATTACTGAATAAATAAATTATGTGCGTAGACTTACTGTGTGTATAAATTTGTCCCACCCGTCGTAATAAAAAAACTATTTAAATAAGTAAGAAAACTATTACAATACTCATTTATTAAGTCAAATCGGTTTTTTAGAGAGCTAGTTTGATCTATAATTTTTAAGAAAAACCTAATTTTATAGGCGGTTTTGGATTATTAGGGGCCTCATCTCGTTGTTCTTAGTCAAACAGTTTTGGTTTAAATTTCCTCCTGACCGTTGGTAACGGTGGAAAGTCTTTTCCAATTTCGAGAGAGAGAGTGCTACTTCTTTCGCTTGTACAAGAATTTCTTGAAATTATTGGTCAGATCTATACTGCTGGAAGTGATCAACTAAATTTTTAGGTAGGTTTGGCATACTTTAACATTAATTGTAGCACTTTGCATTTGTTTGCTGACAATATTTATATGAAATAAAACGTTATGCCAAATAATAATTCCACAAATAAATTGAAATTTTCGTACAAACGTTAAGAGGGAACTCGCTCTATGTCTTGCATGAATGTGAAAGGAATGCTACTTCTAGAAGACTTTCGCAAACCTTAATTAAATAAAGTTTGAGGGGATTTATTGCATCAATTCTGTTGGACCATCTTGCCTCACTTATAGACTTTAAACTTAACCCGTGAAAATTTTTTCTCATAACATCTAACCTTTTTGTGGATGACGAAAAAAAATTATATATCTCTTGCACAAGATTAAAAAAGTTTATTGTATCATCTGACACCTTAGAAGCGTCATTTACTGTTAAGTTCAAAGTAGGAGCCGCACAAGGTACAAAAAGGGCTCTCGGATTCGCATCAAGAAGCCCAACATGCTTTTATCATGTTTGCCTCATTATCATAACCTTGTCCCCTAAAATATTTTATATCTAAATTGAATCTTTTCAAAATTTCTGTCACAAATGTATATATCTCAACCCCTGTAGAGTCCAGTACTGGATTACCCGCAATAAAAATTTCCTTAACTTTAATCTTTTTTGAAATGGTGTTAAGGACAACATACCCCAGAACAAGACTAATTTGCTCAGTATGACTAGTGTCTGGTGTACAATCTAATACTATTGAAAAATATTTTGAACTGCGAACCATTTCTAAAATATTATTTCTTATTTTAGACGACAATAATTCAATTATTTAATTCTGTATTTATTTCCATTATCATGTTCGAAAAGTAATTAAGACGAACCTTGAAATGCCAATTCTTTAGAAATAGAATTAATAAGCCAAGTCCTTTGGACTTTTTCTCCATTTGCTAGACTTTTTTTACAAAGTATTTTCACGAGAACTTTCACTCATCTTCATTACTAGCAAAGCTAAAACTGACGTCTATCAAGGGCGGACCACGTTTAACCAATATTCTGGCTATCTCATTGGTGATTCGTTCGGGCGACCAACCGGGATCGGACGGAATTATATCGACGCCCCATTGAAGCCTTCATCGAAACTGTTACTTGCACCAGGTATTTCGATAGCTGACATTACCGAAATTCTTACACAAGCTGAATTACCTGAAGTGGATTTTTCAGGTGCTGTATACGAGGATGATGTCATCGCTTCATCGGGCTCTGCATCAGTAGAAATTGTTTTGCTGCTACAACAGCCGCCACTTGTTGCAGGGCCTGATGTTACCGTGGTCGCTCTGTAGAAATTTCAGATGATCCACTCACGGTTACTGATATTACGGATATAGAATCTTGAGATTCGGTCGCATCGATAGTCTCCGTGGAGTTTTGATTGTTTTGCAAGAAGTGCTTTAAATATACAGCCATTTTATACCTTTCTTGTAGTCTCAGTTTCTTTTGCACCTTTCTCTTATCCTGAAAAAAGAAATAAATAATTAGTACTCATGAGAATAAGGAATTAACTTCTAAAGTAAGCACAATAATAAGCACCAAGTTTGCATATTTGAGTAAAAAGCAATTTGTTTGAGCCCTTTCAGCTTAAACCCTTTCAAAAATGAAAGCAGAAATAATATTCAACTAATTTGATCTTATACCCCTCAAAATGGTTTATTTAAAAAAATCGATAACATAAAAACTAATCGAGTTATGGATAAAAACAATTACTTTTTGTCATATAGCAAAGATGCAAGAATAATCTCGGAGACAGACATCATTGTCGTCAGTAAACAAAATTATGAAATAATTTGCCTGCAACTATGGAATAAAGGCTAAAATGTTGTGTTGTGTAATCCTACATTGCAAGAAAACCAAGGTTTAAAAATGAAAGTATACACTGTAACAAACCATTATGAAGCAAGAAAATAACTTAAAATTTCGAAAAATCTGAGAATAAATAATCAAAAAAAGATTTTTGTAAATAGTTTATGTTTAATTGTAAATATTTTATGTTTAATAGTTTATGATTAATTGTTTAATTTTGCTATCAAATTACGTTCATAATAAACATTTAATAAACAGAAGCAAATCAAATATAAGCCTAATTTGGTAATTTTATTCGTGCTTATATCTTTTCATTCACTGTGTATAGATCAATTATTAAATGATATTTGATATATGTACTCCACATACCGTAGCATTTATTCCTGTCAATTAAAATCAGACGTATCTATACATGTATTGTGTATACACAATGCAAATATATTGTGTTTGCGATCTCCGACGTTCTGACACAATCTGGTTCATAATAAGCGCTGTGGATGAATGTTTGCTTTTGACATCTCAGCTCAACGTATTTAATTTGTATTAAATTTCCAGTCGTACATAAAAATTAAACGCTCTGTTGTATTTGTACCTTGCATATCAGAATACAGATGATGTCCGCGTAACAGACTGTGACAAATCCGTATATGTATTTCTATAGGAAACCATATTTTTTATCTAGAACCTAGACGGGCAACAAATTTTCTGACAACACGTTTGTTTTTTCAAACTCGATTTACTTGGGAAGCTGAATACTCGACCAGCGATATTGCTTTGATTCGAAAGAAATAGTAGGTTCAGTTAAAAGAACAAATTAGTTGGATACTCATTTTTATTACTATGACCCAAGTCAAAATATACATATAAGGAATATCCTAATGAGTTCCATTCTATGTCTTAATTTATTTTGGTACCTACGATAGGTTGGGAGTTGGTAGCACTTCTATTGTCACGTCTTAAAGGATCATTTCTCACAAACTAATTTGCTCAGAACTGACTGTTTGATCGATCCAAATACACACTGATTTGATTGAGAGAACCTTGAACATTTTTTGTTGCACCTCCTTCGAATTGATTTAGTTGAAGTTAAATCACTGCTTAGTATACTATTTTCATGCTTCCTGTCGTCCCTTTCCTTGTGGTTTTCGATTAACTTTATGCCACTGTTTATTTTTCATACTGCTTCACTCACTTCTTTTTCCCAAATTCAACTGTGTCTTCCTCTAACTCTCATTATGGTATTTTCGCTCCTAGTATACGCTTAATAATTATTATAATTATCCTCTTTCTCTATTATTAGGTTCTGTTCTTTCAATGTTTCTGCTTTGTTTTTAGGTTCTGGTGTTCGTAATTTTGCCATTTCGTATAACCACATAGCGGCACAATTTAAATATTATGGAATTAACTGATAATTTTGATCATACGCCACCACTTATTTTGAACATTAAGTTATACCAATATTATAGAAATAATTTATTGAAGAAGCTCCATCAAGTATCTTAAATGACTCGTATTTACTAATAAGTATTAAAAATACTACACTAAGGACATGTTTCACCCCAGTCTAACAAGTGTCTGATAGCTTTAACGTAATGTTGCTAAATCGCACACTGGTGTAGTCAACGAGGCCAACCCTGTTCTAGTTCGATATCTAATATTAACATTTTGGTGGCAGCGCATGGATTGCTGAGAAAGGCTATTTTTTCTGATTGTTTTTATAGGGACATTTCTAAGAATGTCGATTGTTTGTTAGGAGCCACAATCTGGAAATATCAGAAATCCGAATGTTACAGAAATGGTTTTAATATATAAGCAGCTACCTGCGAACCATGGGTTCAGTCTACAGTTTGAACTCGTAGGGAACACAGTAAAAGATTGAACTGTGCTTAATATTAATTAAAATAAATAGCGAACAGTGTATTTAATAAAAAATAGAAGTTAAGTGTGTACATACGTGAATAGTTATGTGTATAAATATATTGAGTAAGTGGATATACCGTTGTGTAAAATTTTATCCTACCTGTCGTAATGAAAACTATTTAAATGAATAAGAAGAACATTACATTGTCGTCAGAAGTGGGATAATATAAATGAATAGTTACGTAAAAATAGCTAAGAGACTAAGTGACGGAACTAAAAGCCGAATTAGATAATCGCGAGTTGGAAACGACCTGAAACAAGAGTGAATTAGTAGAAAGAAACGAACATTTTTATTCTCGTCAATTTCTGATATGAAGAATGATATTTTTGCTAATATGAATGAAAAGTTTTCTATTATGAAGAACGATATTTCTGCTAATATCTTCTGCCGATATTTTATCAATGAAAATCGACATTGCTGCTGACGTTGAAAATGAAATTTCGTCTCTAAAATCTGATATTAATAATAAAATGACATCAATGGACGAGAAAATCGAGAATAAGATAACAACGATGGAAAATCAGATGGACAAGAAAATCAAGGGAAATATGACAGATTTAAGAACAAACGAGACGCCGGCTGAAGAAAAGAAGATATAACAAATGAAACTTTAGAAGCCAGAAACACTACCCAAGATAGATGATATTTGCAGTTTTGCCCAACGTCCGACCGAAAGATGTAGTGGACCAATTATGTAAAACAGTTTGAAGCAGCCGATAGAGTGAATAATTGGTTCCTTGAGGAGAAGGCAGTGAACCATTGCTCTCTGGGGAGATGCCTTAGATGTACTCCAGACGATACATCTTGAAGAAACGGATGACTTCGAGCAGGTGAAGAAGAGGTTAGAGATGCGATATGATTACGAACATCTAGAACAATCCCAACTGAAGAACCGAAGGCAGGAGCGTGCCGAATTTCTTCAAGAGTATGAAGCAGATATTGCCCGACTTGTCCGATTTGCTTATCCATCAGCACTAGAGAACACGATGGAATGTTGGGGCATCCAGGCCTTTATTGAGGGCTTTCGTGACTATGATATGCAAAGGACGCTCCGTTTAGCCCGTCCCAAAACATTGGTTGATATATGAAGCAGGTGAAATATAAAGCAGCAACGAAGGCTTCGGGATATAACAAACTTACGTCCATCCAAGAAGAAGGCGACAAAGACAGACCTGACCAGATCGTCAACCTAATAAAGAGTATGGTAGCCAAGAAATCGAAAAACATCAGATGCTGGAATTGTTGTGAGATAGGGCATACACGCAGTTCGTGTAAGCGCCCCAGAACTCCTGCAAACCAAGAACCTCAGTCACAGGGAAGCTAGAACGGGTCGACTACGAGAGGGCAGCACCGACCCAGGATCGTTCCAAAGACAGTCTGATACTGATAGCCTCTCTCAGATATCGCAACGACAGTGTATATGTGGATGGCGAAATATACTTTGCTGGTAGACGCTGGAGCAGCTGTAAAACGTCTATCAACGAGATTGCGACTGCGGACGGCCACAGGTGCGAATGCCAACGTTCACGGCGATACACAAATCCAATTGGGGATTGGTGCAGAAAAGTTCATGCATACGGTAATCGTAGCTGACATCGAAGAAGGCGAGACTCTGGGAAGGGATGTAATGAATCTAAATGGTTTCCAATTGGACTTTAGAAACAAAACCATTGAAGTAGGTTAGGTTCTGAAGAGTTATTCCTTCATCCATATGAACGTGGCACGGTGTTGGCAGCTGTACAGGAAGATACCGTTCTACGTTCACGAAGCGAAAATATAATAGTAGCGCGGCTACAGGGAATCATGGAGGAAGGTACACCGGTCATGATGGAGCCAGCGGAGTAGTAATTGAAAACGGATTGGTTACGTTGGCGAAGATGATCCCGGTACGTGTGATAAACGTCCCAATTACCATCAAGAAAGAGATCAGGATTGGATTCTGCGTGTCAGTGACGTCAACTGACAATTCCAATACCTCGAATCAAGCTGAGAAAAGGAAAATCAGAGAATTTCCCTTACCGTATTGAGACCTATTCGTACCAAAAGAAGGGAAGACTGGTAGATCATCAGCCGTCAAACACAAAATTGATACTGATGATGAGAAGCCAATTATACAATCAGTTCGGAGACTACCATGAGCGAAGAGAGAGAAAGCTGAAAAAATAATTCGAAAGATGGAAGAAGAGAAAGTGATAGAACCATCTACTGGTCCATGGAAGTCTCCAGTAGTGTTCGCCAAGAAAATGATGGAACTACGAGATTCTGTGTGGACTATCGCCAGCTAAACAACGTGACGAAAAAAGAAGGCTATCCTCTGCCTCGCATCGACAATACGCTAGACACTTGGGCCAGCAGCAAACTGTTTTCCATCTTGGACCTGAAATCTGGTTATTTGGAACTAGAAATGGACCCAGAAGACAAAGAGAAGATTGCTTTTACCTTTGGATCTGGATTATGGCAATTCAACATCATGCGATAAAGGACCTGTAATGCGCTCGTCACATTTGAAAGATTCATGAAAAATGTCTTGAGAGGGTTATCTTGAAAAACATGCCTGATCTATGTGGACGATATCATAGTACTGGGGAAGACATTTGACAAACACCTAAAGAATTTGGAAGATGCATTCAAACGACTCCAAGCTGTCCAGCTCATGTTAGACCCGAAGAAATGTCAGTTATTCCATAACCCAGTCAACTATATGGGTCATATAGTGAGCGTTGAAGAACTGGCGGTTGATCCAGTGAAAATTGTTTCCATTCAGCAATGGCCGCAACCAACCGACAAACATCAAATTAAGAGTTTCCTTAGACTTTCCACATACTGTCGAAGTTTCATGAGGAAGTTCGGAGGAATTGCCAAGCCAATAACTCGACTCACAGAAGAAGCAAGAGCATTCCATTGGGACGTAGAATGTCAAGCAGCTTTTAAAAACTTGAAGAGATATTTAACTACGGCGCCGATACTAGGGTATACGTTACCAGAGGGAGACTTCATTCTTGACTCTGATGCAAGCAATGTAGGAATTGGTGGAGTTCTCTTACAGATCCATGGAGGGCATGAAAGAGTGCTGAGATATTTCAGTAAAGTCCTCTCCAAACCAGAGCAAAACTACTGCGTCACGAGAAGAGAATTTTGTCGGTGGCCCGTAGAACACTTTTACCAGTATCTCTATGGAAGGAAGTTCTCAATCCGGACTAATCATGTAGCACTTAAGTGTTTGATGCAGTTCAAGAATCCTGAGGGCCAGATCGCTAGATGGATTGAACGACTTAAAGAACACCGAGCTGGTGTGACTTACCGAAATTTCGACTCCCTGCCTAGACGGTCGTGCTCAGTAGACTGTTCTCACTGCAACAAGGCGGATTCTAAAGGAGCTGTAGTTCCAAAAATCACTTTAGTCAACGAAAAGTGGTCACCCACCAGGATTAGAGATGATTAGGTCCTTAACTAAAGGTGATCCGTTAATGGTAGGAAGAAATTCTGTGCCAAGAATAGTCAAAATTTTCACAGACACTCAAGGCTTACTGGGCTCAGTGGGAATCTCTTGTTCTGGAAGAAAGGCCTGTTGAAAACAATCCTTGAAAACAATTATGGTTACGAGAAGAGAAGACAGCTAGTTATCCCGAGAACAAGAGTAGCTGAGGTACAAATGAAGTTACAAGACAGTCCATCAGGAGATCATCTGGGAGTGAAGAAAACCCTTCGGCGAGTGGAAAGTTCTATTGGATGAACAGCTCCGACGATGTGAAGGACGGGTGTATGAAATATAATAGACAAAATCGGGAGAGAAAGACACCAATGAAACAATGTGATATTGGAAGGATTGCTTTAGATATCCCTGGACCATTTCCGACGACAGAAAATGGTGATAAATACATTCTGGCTGTAATTGATTATTTCACAAAGTGGGTGAAAATTTACGCGATCCCGAAACAAATATGCCATAAGTGTCGCGAATATAATGGTGACAGAGTTTATTGGTTCATAGCGATCAAGGAAGAAATTTCGAGAGCCAGGTATTTCAGGAAACTGTGACAAGCTGGCAATGAAGAAAACCAAGACAACAGCGTTGCATCCACAATCAGATAGAATGGTCGATAGAATGAATGCGACATTTGAAAAATACCTGTCCAAAGAAGTTTCCAGCCACCAAAAATACTGGGACCAGTATCTCTCCCCAATTGCATTCGCTTATCGATCTGCCATAAATGAGTCCACGGGTGAAGCACCTGCGAAAATCGTGTTAGGACGCAAAATGAGGCTACCTTGTGACAGAGAATTCGGCTGGGAGAAGATCTACCAGGAGAAGATTACGTGTTCCAATTGAGAAAAAGAATGGACGATGTGCACATTGGTTCGAACGAATCTTCAAGTTGCCAGCGACAGAATTAAATAACGGTATGATACGCGGGCCACAAAAGGCAGTTTCAAAGGATACAAAGAATGGTTGCACAACCCGATGAGAAGAAAAGGGTTTTCTACAAAATTACAGAAATCGTGGGAAAGTTCGTACTCAATCAGGGAAAAGATCAATTACGTCATCTACCGCCTAAGCAAGATCCCCAATGGAAAACCTAAAGTTGTCCACCAAAACCGACTAGCGCCATTCGAAGGAGACCATGACCTAGAGGAAGGAGTGAACTCATCCGAGAAGAGCCTGACCCTGCTTTCGAAGAATTTATGGGCGCATATGGAGGTACAGAGAAAGCTAGATATAGAGTCACTATAGAACAACGACAAGATTTGTTCACTCTTCCGGAAGAGTATTGACTGGTTTACAACATCTCCGCCAGTAACAAACACGCACGAGGGTTGGCAACCTTCCTTCGAAAGAAGTTTGGGCAATTATAAAAACTTGTCGATCAGATTCCAGCCCCTGGCAAAACACCGAAGCTGAAACATAATTTGCGGTACGTATTCTACCTGGTAAACAAAAACGAATTTCAAGATCGGTCCATCTACCGCGATGTATGGGAAGCGCTTCGAAGCCTCTTCGAAACCATGTATTGTGATCCAACATGAAGAAACTGGCTATGTCTAATGTAGAGAGCAATCTGTTGGATTGACGAGTCATCAGGAACATGGTGGAGGTAATCTTCTAAGACACACTTGTCCACATATTAATTTGCAGCTATACTCCCCGTTATCGGTACCCGATGAAGACGGTGCTCTGCTATTTCCATACGACTCGAAAGTGTAGAAATGGGTCCAGTTGCAGACTTAAGCATCCAGTCCTGGCTACAGAGCCCAGGAGGAACTTCATTTTAAGGAGGTGGTAATGTTACGAAATCGCACACTGATGTAGTCAACAAGGCCGACCCTATTCTAGTTCAATCTCTAAAGTTAACATTTTGGCGGGAGCGCACGTATTTCTAGGTAGGACTATTTTTTTGTCATTATTTTTATAGAGGCA
Source organism: Galeruca laticollis (assembly GCA_963921935.1). NCBI lineage: Eukaryota > Metazoa > Arthropoda > Insecta > Coleoptera > Chrysomelidae > Galeruca > Galeruca laticollis. The sequence continues at coordinate 82,434,739 of OY998180.1, forward strand.
TTTCTAAGAAAGTCGATTGTTTGTTGGGAGCCGCAATCTAGAAATTCCAGGAATCCGAATTTTCCAGAACGGCTTTTAATATATAAGCAACTACCTGCGAACTGTGGGTTCAGTCTACAGTTTGATCTCGTAGGGAATACAGCAGAACAGTGAACTGTGTTTAATATAAATTAGAATAAATAGTGAGCCGTGTGTTTAATATAAATTAGATGTTATGTGTGTACATAAAAATTAGATGTTAAGTGTGTACATAAATTAAGTATAGGTGAATAAATAGTTGAGTGTATAAATAAATTAGGTAAATGGATATACCGTGTGAATAAATTTATCGCACCCGTCGTGATAGAGACTATTTAAATGAATAAGAAAAACATTACAGTAAGTTTTGTCACTTTTTTACTTAATATCAAGAGACAAAGACAAAATTGAATAAGCTATCTGAACGGAAGGTGGTGAAACGGCCCCTTATTAAAACTACTATACGAGTAGAGGAAGCATATGTGTAATATTTTCATCATACAAGTAGAGAGAAATTAAAAACTTGATATTTTTTGTGTGAATGCAAGTGAATGAATTCAGATTATCATTTAATTTTACACGGCACTTTTAGAAAATGTTTTTCGATGTATATAGGCTATTTAATGGAAACATTTTTGTAATATTTTCTAAAAGATTATCAATAATGAGAATTTTGTCGGGAAACTGTAATTCTCTATAAAAACTGGAAAACCGGTTCAACTTCCTCTTGATGTTAGTAGTAATTGCCACGCTTGTGCAATCCTAATTGGATGGATATTGTGCGAAAGAAGTGTTTAGTAGATTTTTATTATCTCCTGTCGTCTGCTCCAGAATTCTTTGTGAATTATAAGATTTCTGAATGGGGGAGAGATAAGAACTGTACGTATCAGTTGTGATTAATGTTTTACGATTAAAAAGTTGATTTACAAACGCGAAACGTTTTCAAATTAAAAAGCACATTAGATAATGAAGTGTAAAGTAACTGTATTACTACATTTGGAAAATACATGGTGATTTGGTGGATGCTAGGGAATAACCAGTCAAGTTATCTGTAAAGTAGAGACATTTATGATCGATCTCAAAAAAACAAGACATAAATGTCAACTTTATTATTGTAACATTCATTCTGAAGTAATACATTTGTTATTGAAAAACTACGTCTTATTTAAACCAATTTCACAACTTCACATGGCGTCAGAAGTGATAATTGGTATAGTTGAAGTACTAACGGTAAAAAATACGTGAGAAAATTGTAAAATGAATACGAACCTCGCAGTATCTGGAATAAAGCCAACGCAGACAAAAATAACCTACAAATTAATAAAGACATATTTGAATAGTATTTTGCGCCAATAGACGAACACATCTTTGTATTGTATTTTTGAAGATAGAACATGATGAAGACGAACAACTGAAGTTTCTGGCCAGAATAAAATCACAAGCTAGTAAATGTTAGTTTGACAATCCACTTGACGAAATGCTAAAAGACAAGATAGTATTCGGAATCTGATGTAATCAGATAAGAGGAAAATTATTGAAAGAAGATAATCTAGAGTTAACAAAAGCGATAACTATCTGTAAAACAAGCGAAGAAGCTACCTACCAAACAACTGGGCGAATTCGAAAGTAAAAGCAAAACAGATAGAGTTGTTTTAATGATTGAAAATAAAACTGCAGACTGACTGCAGAGGATGCGGTACAAACTATGAACCCAGAGAATACCCAGCTTTAAATAAACCATGTAACAATTGCAACGAAAACGGTTATTTTCTAAAATGTACCGTACCGAGATGAAACATAATACTACGCAGAAAAATAGAGTGAATGTATTAGAAGAAATTTTAGATTTCGAAGATGACGTCTACATATATGTTAAAAGTGCTGGAGAAAACAAAACTGGACATGAAAAATACAAGTTGATAACCGGAAGTTTACAGTCAAACTAGATACAAGAGCAGAAGGCAACGTATTACCGAAGCACGTGATGGACAAAACAAAGGCAAAACTAAAATCAAGCCGTACAAAAATTTTTATAAGTTATACGGACAATAGGCAGTTCCAGGCGAAGTAGAACTAACATGCAAGATAAGAAATGAAGAAAGAAACATTATATTCAAAGTAGTTCAAGAAAAAGTTACACCGATCCTAGGACTCGATACTTGTGAATAATTGTGACTTATCGCAAAAGTCAAGACATTTAAGGTAATTCAAAGTACAGATCATATATTTCAAGGTTTGGGCTGTTACCAGGATTACGAGTACGATATTTACGGGATCAAGAAGCCAAAACTCAAACCGTCAAAAAGAATTCCACATGCTATAAGAGCTGATGTGAAGCAAAAATTTGACATAATGATGAAGTTACATGTTTTAAAGCCATATACTTGAAATCAACCATAAAGTCAGACATTAAGTTGCGCACCGACATTGGGAAGGGTCAAGAGTGGTAGAAAAGCCTGTAGATCTACCAAGATCTGTGATAATTTAAACTGATAAAGGCCAAACCTTGCGAAGAAACTTCAGTTGTCTACATAAGACACAAGCAGACAGTAACAGCGACAGAGAACCAGCAGTACAATAGACCCCAACTCAAAGACAATCACTACCTAAGACAGTCCCAACACCAACCCACTCAGTACCACACATTTCTAATCATTAGCAGAAGTTAAACTTGGATCAGTCGGCGACCGTACCAAGAATTTCTAGGTCTGGTAGAATAATTAAACCAATAAATAGACTTGATCTTTAATAATCACATTCCATTATTTTAAAGCAGAGTGAATAATATAATTTGTTGTGTATTTATGTTGTGTTTACTAAGAATAAGTTTTAGTTCATTCACAGAAGAAGGAAGGTGTAAAGTAGAGACATCTATGATCGATCTCAAGAAAAACAAGACATAAATTTCAACATTGTTATTTTTTTTTCTTGAAGGCATCGACTTCTGAGGTCATTAGCCTTATACGCATATGTAACCACATGTAAGAATGCATGTCACAGTTTGGAGCATATTCCTGTTTCTTTTAAGAACTTCAAAACCGTTTTCAATGTATTCCATTCGTCTTTCAGGCACGGTTGAATATCATTCGGTAGGGCAAGTCTTTTTCTCATTACATCATATTAAGGGCAGTCTATGATAATATATTTTACTGTCAACCTGGATCGACAGTAGTCGCATCTAGGTTGTCTGTTTCCCGCTAGCATGAAGGCATCGACTTCTGAGGTCATTAGCCTTATACGCATATGTAACCACATGTAAGAATGCATGTCACAGTTTGGAGCATATTCCTGTTTCTTTTAAGAACTTCAAAACCGTTTTCAATGTATTCCATTCGTCTTTCAGGCACGGTTGAATATCATTCGGTAGGGCAAGTCTTTTTCTCATTACATCATATTAAGGGCAGTCTATGATAATATATTTTACTGTCAACCTGGATCGACAGTAGTCGCATCTAGGTTGTCTGTTTCCCGCTAGCATGAATACGTTTGTGAGGCGGGTATGCCCGATTCGTAGTCTGGTTATCACAGCTTGATCTCGTCTACATTGGTAAAGTATTATCGTCCAAGGGGTGACCTTTGTTTTGATGTCTCGAAGTTTGGCCTCTGTTCTATTCCACTCATTTTGCCATACCTCCAAGAACTTATGTTTCAAATGTAGTTTTATGTCGTCTGGTCTCACAGGTATATTTTCTATTGTATCTGCTTGCGCAGCTGCTCTAACTGCTCGATCTGCTTGTTAATTCCCTTCAATTCCGTGGTGACTTGGGATCCAAATGAACGTTGTTAGTTTACCGTTAGTTTGAAGCAGAGTCAGTATCACCAAAATAATTTGGACCAGCGGATCTTTGCTGAATGGATTACTCAGGGCCTCAATCGAACTCTTGGAGTCAGTACAGATTATGTAACGCAATTTGTTTCCAAATTCAACATATCGTAGGGCTTGCATAATGGCGTATAGCTCCGCAGTATACACGCTGGTTTCCCTGGGCAATGCCCATGAATGGGATTTTCCAAGCGTAGTGAATGCCGAGCCACAGCCTCCCAGAGTTTTCGATCCATCTGTGAATATAACTTGGTCTCCTGGGTATCTGTCAATAATTCTGTTGAATTCTGCTCTAACAATTGTTCGATTGACGTCTCCTTTTCTATATATCATAATATACATGCATGTAACGGAACGATCTTCCAAGGAGTTATTTCTGGTGGACCGAAATTGAGAACATTTGGAAAGGAATATTGCATGTAGTCAAGATCCTCTTTCAGACGGATACCTGCTGGGCGTGTTATTGTCGGTCGTCGTTGTTACAAGTCGTGTTCCTCATCATGATATGGTGAATAGTTTGGATGGTTCGGTTGAGCTCATATTCCCAAACAGTAGTTGGCTAGCAGTTGTTTTCTTCTGATGCTTAGAGGTGGGGTACTTGCTTGAGCACACAAGGACGCATAAGGGCTTGTTCGAAATGCTCCTAGAGCTAGTCTTAGAGCGGTGCATTGTATTGACTCTAGAACTTGGAGCCTTGGTTTTCGGGCTGATCGATAAATCACACAGCCATATTCCATTTTGGAGGCTATAAGTGCCTTGTACATCTTTAGAAGGGCGTCTTTATCACAACCCCAGTTGATGTTTGCTAACACTCGTAGAGGATTCAGCGCCTTTTTACATTTCAGAGCAAGTTTCGTTGATATGAGTACTCCAGTTGAGTTTTTTATCAAATATAAGCCCCAAGAATTTTACGTTGTCTCTACACTCAAGATCGCCGTCATACAGTTTCAGTTTTGGATCTTGGTAAATTGATCTTAGCCAACAGAAGTGCACGCAATGCGTTTTTGTACTGGAGAATTTAAATCCCAGATATTTTACTCGACTAGAAAGAGTGTTTATTGCAGCCTGCAGGGTTGTTTCTATTTCGGCCATTGCCTCGGCCGCGTAGAATTTTGTGAGGTCATCGACATATAAGCATCTTCCTATAGATTGGTCAAGATTATCAAGAAGTCCATTGACTGCTATCACAAACAGCAGTACACTCAGGGTGGATCCTTGGGGTACTCCATTTTCTAGTTGGTGTAAGTTTGATTGTGTTAACCCATTGCGTACTCTGAATTTTCTATGGAGAAGAAAACTCTGTATGAATCTCGGCATATTGCCTTTTATTCCCCATTTGTTCAGTTGATCGAGTATGTTGAATCACCAGGTTGTATCATAGGCCTTTTCTAAGTCGAAAAATAGAGCCACCATATGGTTTCTGTTAGCAAAACAGTTTTGAATTGCCCTTTCCAACATGAATAACTGATCAGTTGTGGATCTATGGTTTCTGAACCCTGCTTGAGAAGTTGATAGTAGGTTGTTTTTTTCCAGATACCATCGTAGCCTTAGGCTTACCATCTTTTCCAACAATTTGCTGAGGCAACTTGTTAGTGATATGGGTCGATTACTTGCTGTAGATGTTGGGTCTTTTCCCAGTTTGAGTAAGGGTATGATGATAGCTTCCTTCCACATTTCTGGGTATGTTCCGAGTGACCAGACTTCATTATATAGTTCCAGTATAATGTGCCTTGTTGATTCTGGTGCTTGTTTCATGAAGTCGTATGTGATTCTATCTCCGCCTGGTGCTGAGTTAGTCATTTCAGAGAGTGCGTAATCAAATTCCAAAGTAGTGAATGGTATGTTGTAATCTGAGGTAATTTCTTCATGAAAATTGATTTCTCTCTCTGAAAATTCATTATGTTGTTGAAACTCGTGGTCCAGAATAAGTGTGCTACTGGCAGTTTTGAATTCCTGAGCAATTTTTTCTGCGATTTCTTCTTTATTTGTAATCGTTTGTACATTTACTATGAGAACTGGGGTGACATCTGATACTTTTTTTCCTTTAATGGCACGAATTTTCTTCCACACCTGTGACACCGGTGTCTCATATGTTATAGTAGAGACATAATTTTCCCACGATTGTCTTATACTATCGCGAATTTTTCGCCTAGCCTTGGCTCGTGCCTGTTTGAAGGCGATCATATTCTCTTGTGTGGGTGATCTTTTGAATTTGTTGAATGCTTTATTTTTTTCTTTTATTAAAAAAGCTGTTTCTTCGTTCCACCATGGAACCATTTTTTTTCCTTTAACGCCTTTTGTTTGAGGCACTGCTGCCAGGGCGGCTGATATGATCTTATCTATCGGTGACTATTCTTGTGGCTTCATTGACACATGTAGATAGCAATTCAAAATTTTCCAAGTTCTCCTTGAATAATGCACAATTTGTATTATCGAGTTTCTATCGTTTCGGAATGGCATGCGTTAAGATACGACCCACAAATTCGACAGATGTTGGAAAGTGATCTGTCAAATGGTCGCCTAGGCATTTACACTGAAATTCTGGAGCAGAATGCTAAATCGAGAGCGGATAGGTTATTTGATCTCTGGTTCAGGTAAGTGCCTTCACCGGTATTTAAAAGGATCAGATCATTATCGTTCAGAAGCTTTTCAATTAGTCTTCCTCTTCTGTCCAATCTTTCAGAGTCCCACAGAGCATTGTGGGCATTGAAGTCACCCGCAATCAGGACTGGAGTTGGTAGTTGATCGATTACTTCTTGGATTTCATTAGTATCCCAGTCACCATCTGGTTAGTAGATGTGACAGATCGATAGCTTGATCGGAAAATCCACACGAACTGCAATTATTTGGAGCCTAGACTGGAGTAGAATTTGTCTGTTGGGGATGTTTTCTTTGATAAGTATTGCAACTCCCCCTCTGGCTCTGAGGTGTGGAACAGTGTCGTTTCTGTACGTCGTATAACCTTTGATATCGAAAATGTTCTGTTGTTTCAGGTGAGTTTCTTGTATACATATACAAAATGGTGATTTTCCATTCACTATATCTCATAGCTCAGGATAGTGGTTTTTGCAGCCGTTACAATTCCACGAGATGAGGTTCATTACATTATCCATTAGGATTGGTTTGTAAATATTTGGACATTCACTTTTAGTACATAGAAATATAATGGTATAAATAAATTATATATACATGTAAATGTTCTTATCTAATATCACAGATTTTATCACAAATCAAAAAGTAATGATACTAGGTAGGTGTAGTCGGGGCAGACTTTTTGGATTTACCCTTTTTACGACCTCGCCTTGGTTTTGGTTTTTGTGAGCTTTCTCAGTGAATGCTTACCTCAGAGTCTGATTCCTTCACCGCTGATATATCTTCGGCAGATTTATCTGGAGTACGCTTCCTTTTTTTAGCCGGTGTCACAGATACCGTCGATGTATCACTCAAATCAGGTACTGAATTGGTAGTTACTTGTGCAGCCTTGGGCGGGATATAACCCTGTATGGGTGGAGGCATCAGGTTCCTCATTTGTTGGTATGTATCTCTAACTATCTCGGTACAGATTCTAGTTATTTCTGGTACAAATTGTCGAATTATTTCTTCTATGGGTTGTTGTGCTGCTCTGGCAGCTTGCGCATATAATGTATTATTCATTTGTTTGGGTAAAGTTACTCTTCTTCTTGCTCCTGCATATGGAATACGATCTTCCACTTCAATTTTTTGTATTGCAGCTTCTTGTTTATATACGGGACAGTTTATCGATCTAGCAGAGTGTTGTCCGTTGCAGTTGATGCAAACTAGAGGTTCCGTGCATGGAGAGCCTTGATGTGGGGGTTTGCCACATACGCACATTTCTTCTTTATCGCATCTTGTAGAGGTATGGCCAAATTTCTGGCATTTAAAACACCTGAGTGGTGCAGGGATATAATTCCTAATGGGAAGAGAATGTATACCTGCTATTATTCTCTTTGGAATGGTTTCTCTGTTGAATGTCAGTATAAGTGATGCTGTTTCCTTTATCTTATCTTCTTTCTTTACTGTAATTCTTTTAACTTCAATCACACCTTGATTTTCAAGATTTTCTGTAATTTATGTTATCGAACAGTTCAATAGATCACGACATGTTAGAACTCCTTTTGATTGATTGAGCGTTACGTGGGGGAAGACAGTTATGTCATACTCATGAAATTTTGTTAATTCGAGTAGCTTTTTTGTTTGAGTGGTTGATCCAGTTTCAACCAATAGACCATCTCGGATTTTCTTTACACTCTTTACTTTTCTTATTGCTCCACCTAGTGCTTTTTCTATTAGGGAGGGGCTAACTTTAGAGAAATCTCCTTCCACATGTTTCATTACCAAGAACCGTTGTACTACTTCCATATTTTCCTGGCTGGTGAACGGTAGCCTTATTTGGCTATTTTTACCACCCCGACGGGCAGTAGTCGATGTTTTAGGTGGCATCTCACCAATTGTGTCCACATTCTAGAGAGCTGGACTGCTCCTTATTTGGGTTTAAATCGGGTTCCATCATAGAATTCCCACGAGTACGGGACGAAAAGTAAGTCGACCGCAATAGTGCGCCCTTATCGCGGCAAGGCCTATATACAACAGGGTGTGCCATTTCCCTGAGGTTCAAAACGCTCACGGCTGGATACCCCCCAGTCATTAATCTCTTCGCCACGTTTCCAAGCTTGAGATTGGAGATTTTTTCTCGAGGTTCATTCCTCTATTGAGTTGTCCTTAGCTTATCCGCTAACTATCGACCTTACCGACATGGGTGGCCCTACCAGGAGTGTAAAACTCCCGTCGGCATCGCTCTCCAGATCATTGCGGGTACTGAGCCCCCTCACCAACGTCAAGGTTCCACAGCTCCTTGAGGGGGAACATTGTTATTGTAACATTTATTCTCAAGTAATACATTTGTTATTGAAAAAACACCTTTTATTTAAACAAATAATACAACTTCATATTATCATAAAATGTATATGTAGATAAGATCTTGAGTTTTGGGACAGCCAGAGAAAGAATTATTACTAAACCCAACATTTTTTTTCTTCTAATACTCACTTGAAAATATTTTATAATTTATTTAATAACAACAATTCCATAAAACTGAACAAAAAAATTGATTCCTCGTATTAAAATAAATAGTACTGCATAATTTTTTCCAAACATTCACTGTAAACCAAAATTTACAATTTTTTAGTCAGGTAGTACTAATCATCAGAACATCTAAACTACCCAAATGTCAACCTCACCTGCTCGAGTGGTAATCTTTTATCACCCGGTGCACCCTGCTAGATAACGAACGAGGCTCTGACGACCGAACATTGGCGGTATAACCAGAACTCTCATCAAACAGGACTAACTTCCTGTAGCAGACCGGAGGTAGGCAAGGGGAAACCACTTTCTGATATAAAAAATGTTTTATTCCCAAGAGAATCATGGCAACATTCAACTCAAAACAAGTCCGGAATCTAAATTGTTCCTTAATCGGATCTCCGGGAGGAACTGATTTGAAAGTGAACACACAGAGTCAAAATAGACTGACTCTCCGAAAACCCAAAAGAATAGCTACCTGGAAGGTAAAGGAACTGCTACAACAACCAGGGAAGCTCCAAATAATCGAAAAGGAGAAGACATTGATATCCTAGGAATCAGTGAAACTCACTGGAAGGGGAAGGGTCACTTCCAGAGTATTTCAGGCAATATTATTTATTTCTCAGGCCATGCAGAGGAAAGCATTAACGGTGTCGCGATAATAGTGCCCAACAAATTACAGAATTTTGTTTATGGTTATGATGCAGTTAATCACAGGATCATTCACCTCCGTTTCCAAAGTTCAACATGCATTCTGCACATAATTCAGATTTACCTCCGCGGCAGATGAGATCATATTAGAAGATTTTTATACGGCTCTAGATAGTGAGCTTGTCAATATTCCCAACAAAGATATTACAATCATATTGGGAGATTTAAATTCCAAAATAGGTGCCACGAACATGGACCACTACATGAGACAGGTCGTGGGATAATTTGGATTGGGTGCGAGGAATGAAAGGGGAGAAAAGCTGATAGATTTCTGCTTGCAAAGGAGACTCTCCATAATAAACACATATTTCAAGAATCATCCACGTGGAAATCGCCGGGTGACAGATATAGAAATCAAATAGATTTTATATTAATCAATACAAGATGGAGAACTTCTGCGAGTAATGCTAAAACTTTTCCAGGTACGGACTGTGGTAGTGACAATCAACTGCTAGTAATGGATTTCAGACTTAGATTTAAGAATATTCGTAGACCCTCGACCAGACAGAATAGGTTAACATCAGAAGAATTGGATATTTTCAGAGACAGTATTAAACCAGTATTAGCAAATATAAAATGCAACGATAGCGCCGAGCAATCGTGGATATATCTTAGGAAGGGTCTCCTGAAAACAGCTAGCCAATTTCGCCGAGCAGAAAATGTGAATCGTCGCAAACCATGGATCAGCGACGAGACATGGCAAGTAATAGAACAGAGGAAACAACTGAAAAAAGGTCCTCTCGATGAAACGACCTATAGATCCCTATCAAAAGATATTCAGAAGAGATGTCGTAAAGACAGAGGAAAGTACATATCCAACATATGTCAAGAGATAGAATCACACTCGCACCGAATTGAAACCAAAGGTCTGTTTCAAAAGGTAAAACTTCTCGCAAGAGAATTCAAACCTCGCAATTATGCAATTCAGACTGAACATGGCGCTGTCGTTGGGGACATCGAAGCAATATTAAACGTTTGGCAGAAATATTGCACAGATTTGTTCAAAGAACAGCAGACCCTAGAAGGAGACTATAGAATTCTCAATATAACTGAAATAACGCACGAACCTGACACCATGCGTGCACAGGTAGAGGAAACAATAGCACGTTTGAAAAGAGGATATCACCAGGCGGTGAAAATATAATGGGAGAACTGTTGCAGAATTTGGATCAACAGGGCATGAAAATGTTAACCGATCTGTGTAATATATCATGGAAGCATGGTCTCTGGCCCAAATACTGGTCTACCTCTATATTCATTCCACTTCATAAAAAGGGTGCAACCACAAAGTGTAGCAACTACCGTACCATTTCTTCGATATCACATCCGAGTAAGATTCTACTTCGTATTATGAAGCGACGTTTAGAGACATATCTGAATCGACAGATTCCCCAAGAACAGGCAGGGTTTGTGTGGGGTAAGGGTACCAGAGAACAGATGCTTAATCTACGACAACTCATAGAGAAATGCAGAGCATTCAATATTCCAATGGTCATCTGCTTTTTGGACTACCAAAAGGCCTTTGACTGTTTCAACTGGAAAATGCTGTGGAGAGTTCTCCGAGAGATGGTAGTGCCTCAACATCTAATTGCACTCACAAGAAACCTTTAGACCTGCAGGGGCGTTCGTCAGAGATGCATCCTCTCTCCAGATCTCTTTAACATCTACGGAGAATACATAATGAGAAAGGCATTGGATGAATGGTATGGAGGAATCTCAATTGCGAATAAAAAGATCACAAATCTGAGATATGCAGACGATACAACATTAATAGCTGCGTCAAAAAAGGAAATGCTGGATCTCCAAAACATAGTGGAGACAGAGAGCAATAACTGTGGCCTTATGATAAACGCGGAGAGACCCAAAATTATGATAGTTGATCGTTCAAACACTCTGCAATTGACAAATGCTCTACAAATCGTTCACCATATCATGTACCTGGGCTCATATATTACTAACACGGGTTCCAGTGAAAGTGATATCTGAAGGAGAATTGAACTAGCTAATGGCGCAATGAGTCGACTACACAAGATTTGAAAAGATAGATCTATAACTTAAAAGACTTAAATGAAACTAGTTCAATCGTTGATTTTTTCCATCTTCCGATATGGAGCTGAAACGTGGACGTGGACGTGATGATGTGCTGAAGACGCATGCTCAAAATTCCGTGGTCGGCGCACATGACGAACGAGTCAATCCTTAGAGAACTGAACGTTCGCAATAGACTCTCTTTTGCCTGCTTGGCGAACATATTGAGATTTTTTGGACACATCGTGCGAAGAGATGAAAACAACCTGGAGAGGCTGATAGTTTCGGGAAACACAGAAGGGCGAAGGTCCAGAGGAGGCTCACCAATCAGATGGACTGATCACATCCAAAAGGCCACCGGTAGTTCGTTCTGCGGTTCTGTAAATATAACTCTGGATCGAAGTCAATGTAGAGAAATAACGTCACAAGCTGTCAGTGAGCACGATTCTCATTAATGAGAGAACGACGATAGAAGAAGTTACGACCAAAAATTTTTTTAAATGTTTTAACATGCTTTCATAAAAAAATTCTATAATTACGAAACTATGTTATATATCGATTCCTTTCTTACGCCATTCGATACAGGAAATATGCATCTCAATTATTTACCACATTTAAATTCTTCCATTTTATAATTATAGACAATATACGGGATTATAGCTGGAGTAGAAATTTTTGTAAAAGGTCCATATAATGGACTGAAATTAGTGAACATTGAAATAGGAGTGTTCATACTATCATAAAAAAATACAGCAACTTCCTATCGATAGTATAAACCGAGGTTTATTTTTCTTTAATTTCGATTGAAAATCCTAAAAAAAATGTTTATTCCTATTTCGATGAAATTTCTCATAGGGTGATTTTTTGATACAAGGATTCCATTAAATTTGTCAGTTGTTCATAAGAAAAATTTTTTCCGGAAAAAAATTGGGAAAAATTTATGAAAATGGGATTTTGCTCATTTACGAACTTAGCCTCAGTTTTTACGTTTTGAGCTTACATACAAAATTTAATTAAAAATTGGGTCGTTTTTTTGAGTTATCGTGTTGACAGACCGACAGACCGGCATTTTTTAAAGTAGGTTTTCTGAACATATGAAACGTGGACATCCACTTGAATCTCGAAATGTCAAAATCACATATATTACAGTCATATATTATACATAAGGTGAAGTAAACATTTTGAATAAATACGAGAATTAAAAAATAAATATGAAGTATAAATCTGCCTGACAGACAACTTGCTGATTGCTTAATACGCTTTAAATTACTTCAATCCTGCCTACCATCTCAGAAAATGCTTCACTGGTTTTTAAATAGATACTAATTAGTCAGGTTTCACAATTGACTTTTGTTTTTTTCAATTCATTATTAAGGGAAATGGAAATTAATTTTTTTTTGTTCAGTTCAACACGCAAATCTTGCTTTTCGCCTAATTTTGTTCCGATCAATATTTCGTAACGAATCAAAAACAAAGCTCGAAGTAGGCATGATGACTAGTTTTCAAAAACTGTATTACGATGTTTGGAAGTAGTTTCTATTTCCAAATAATGTTATATTTTGACAAGAAAAGAGGATATTTTTAAAAATATAGTTTTTGGAGGTATGGGAAAAGTAAAACACTTAAGATAGAAAATGTTAGGCTATATTTATATTTCCTATAGAATAGTAGGCGGCACCGGAAAAGAGACCTGTACCAAAAATACATTGCGAGGGCGTCAACGCAGGACCTCGTAAGCAATAAAACGAAAATATTACAGGAGAGCAATAAAACTGTCTTAAGAGGGGCCTCACGTTTTAGGAACCTGAAAACAGTTGGCACCCGTGACTTGCAACAAAATTTAGGTCAATTTGTAAACAACAAATCTAAAGAACGCAGTGAAATTAAGTGTTGAAATTGTAACACAATATAACTTGGTCTTTTGTCTTGGGGATCAGGTGTTTTGGTTAAGTTTTATATTGTTATTAAAAAGATATAAGCCATTAAGTGATGTTGACAATCCAAAGAACAGCATGCCTCAACACAGCATGAAGCATGAAAACTACACCAGAGCTATGTAGGTAATCCTTGGTCTCACTCCCCTTGACATACAAATCAAGGAAGTTGTTTTGATGACCATGACACGTCTACGCTCTACCCGTATACAACCTGATGTAGGATCCGATAAACTGAGACGTAACTTGTGACATGAGGCCCTCAGAGAGGTCCCACTGCTGCAGGCCAATACGGACTTAATTCCACCGCAATATGCCTTTCACAGGCCCTACAAGGTAATCTTTAAAAATAACGCACAAAACCCATTCGAAGAAGACTCAGTCAGCATCTTCACAGATGGGTCGAAAACCAATGTAGGCTCAGGATGAGGAATTTTTTCCAGACCCCTGAATCTAAACATAAAATGGGGCATGGGCTGAAATGCAAGTGTTGCTCAAACATAGCTCACTCCTATCTGCATCGCTGCAAAAGAGATTACCAGTAGGAACACCTCAGGTAATAATATTTACATCCTTACGGATAATAGACAAACACTACTAGCCCTGAACAGACCACGCATTACATCAGGCCTACTACTAGAATGTCACATGGCCCTAAGCGAAGCCTGTAACAACAACACGGTCACTTTAGGCTGGATCAAGGGCCACAAGAAATCTAAAGGAAACCGTATTGTAGACTTGCTAGCTAGGAAATCGGCCTCCCAAAAACTGTTGAGACCCGGCACTTTCATTAGTGTATCGGCGTCAGCGGCGGCTGACCTGTTAAAGGAGCACCCCCTTAATAACGTTAAGGGTAGATGGGACGACGCAGAAGGCTGCAGGCTTTTCAAGGTATTGTAACAGTACCCGGACAGCAGTAGCCAAAAAATACGTGACTTTGATCAGGCAGAACCTACGAACAACTACGGGTATTCTGACTGGTCACTGCTACCTACGAAAACACCTACACATACTGGGTCTGTCTGACACCCCACTTTGTAGAGGATGTGAACATAAAGATGAGACTGTTGAACACATCATTTTCGAATATCCGACACTCTCTCAATTTAGGTTTTCTATATTCGGCGAACACTGCCTAACATACGCCAGTATGAGGGAACTTACGTCATGCGACGTTATCGCCAACTTCAAACGAGTAGGCTACAGATACTTAACTTTCTTTTATTTACCTCAATTCTTTTTCTTCTTAAATTTCCAATTATAATTTCTTCTTCACGTACAGTTTCTTCATATTCGCTTATTTCAAGATTTTTCTCCTCATCAACAATAATTTCTTCTTCAGGTTAAGTTTCATTTTCCCTTTTCTTCGCAGTATTTTCACCAATAACTTCTTCTTGATTTACAGTTTCATCTTCATTTATTTCAAAATATTGGTCCGCCTCATTTATTTTTCTTTCGTCATATTGATAGATCCTTCTTGATATATCTCTTCAGCGTTATGAATAAAAGTATTATGGTTCTCTTGTTGGTTATTTCCAGCCATTCTCTCTTGTGAAGAAATATTTACGTCTTCAACATTTTTTTCTAATTGAATTACATTAAATTGCTTCTCATTATCACATGTATCTGTATTATTTTTGACTATTTTTGCATTATTACCAATTTCTTGATTAGGGTCAGTTATAGTCAAATTGTTTTCAATAATTATTTCGGCATTATCAATTATTTGAGACAAATCTTTAGGACTTAACGTTTCATTAAAAATAACATTTTTTACAGAAAAATTATGGTCAGAAACATTTTGGTTACCAATATCAGAATAGATTTTTTTATTTTCTTTTTTTGTGATGAGCTACACTCGTCTTCATTTATTTTGGCCCCTGGAATACATCGCAGTAGCTTATAACTTACTAAATTTTTTATACTTTGATGATGCAGGGCATCATAACTTATAACTGTAAGTAAAAAGACAATATTAGCTAATTGAAACGGAAATTTGTGACGAGAATAAACACAAACCGCTAGAATAACATAACATTTGTAAAATAAAAAGCCAAAAATGTTTTTTTTTAGTTACTTTGTGTAAAAACAGCACTTCCTATGGTGACACAACAGAGTACCACCAACTTTTATCTAAGCAAACTCCAAGTGTTACACCTGGCACTAAACTATCAAAAAATGGCTCAACGGAAACCAAACAGATTGCAAATTGGAGAATTCATGTTGAGAGAGTTATTCGAGACTCGAGTCAATTAAATATGTTGAAGCCACATGCAGTTTTAAATCATAATCTACTCAAAGTGGTGGATGATGTTATTACCATTGTCTGCGGTTGGTTTTTAAATTCGAAAGATTCATTTATTAAATAATACTATAGAATTACATAATAATACTGTTTTTTACTTGTCCATAGTTGGAAAGCACATTTTTCCATAATGAAACTAAGTGTTAAATCAAATCTGATACATATGTGAATATAAAATATTGAGAAATTCCACGTTTATCATAAAATACTCACAAAATATGCTACACAAATAATTTCGATTTTTGTTAATTTGTTTATTTTACAATAGTTTGGAAAACTTCAATTTCAAACGATTTACTTCAACCAAAAGTGTATCTTTTGATCTCTGATTAGATTTGTGAAAGTTTTCAGGAACATACAAAACAAATAAACAGACCCTTGCCGAATTTCCCACTTTCAGCTAGGTGAAAACTGCACCAAAAGTTTTCTCCAAGAAGATAATGTTATTTTCCTGTCCAGTAAACCCCAAAATTTTTGTAATTAATTTTAATTTCCTGTTGATATTTGCACACCTTAATAAACAGTGAAGCAAATTTGAATATAGTTAATTTAAATAAATGTACAACTGAGTAAGTGATTTTAAACAAATGCAGTATTTTCTCAGCTTGTTTTCTTTCCTGAAATGAAATAACCGATTGTTAGGAAAACCCCAAACCTTCAATATAGAAAAACAGGCCATTATGCTATGTTTCTCTCATTTGGGTTGTTCAGACTTGTTCAGTATCTTGGATTGCACATACTAATGATAGAAAAATTCAAGTAATATTATTAATAAGTAATACGTAAATCCATGGAGAGACAAATGTTGCATATAACGAAAGTAACAGACATCATGTAACCTTCTTTTCCTCCAGTCAATTGCTTGAGGAAGACGGCACTGCCATAACTCAGAGGTTTACGCTCGAGGAGATTTAATCATTGGTTCACACCAAATCTCAGAGAGCGGCAGCAGGAAAACGTGAACGTCTCCGAAGAAAGGTCCAACCAACCCACACCGCCCTGTCGTCCTTTTCAGTACGACAGAGCATAGCAATGCACTGGGAAGTTGCGATTGCGAAACTGTTTCCCTCGAAACATTTTATTTTATAAAGATTGTGACATTTCAGGTGCCTTTAACCATCTCGATGCCACACCAACCAATCGTAGGAAGGTTAATTAACCATCAGGTAAAAACAATACACCCGGAAGCCAATAAGTCAGGAATCCTTTAACTGGGGAGGCAACTCCATCCTGCAGGGAGTCCTCTGTCCGGTATAAGCATTCAATCCCAACTCCAATGTCTCTCCTTAGTGAAATACCTCAAAATGTCCCCCAAACGCACCCGAAGCTGCGAATTTGTAGCTAGACCAACCACTCTCGAAAAGAAATTCCCACCTCTACGTCAAAAGTTCAAAAAAGAAGGCTACACCACCCACCACAGCACGCTTCCCAACGCCAGCGCAAGAATAAATAGAACAATTCCTTGAATTTCTAAGCCCCTCGGCTACAACCTTACAATCCGTCCAGGATAAAATTGAAAGAACCAACAACAAAACCCACACCTACGATTTTTCATCATCCTCAATACCCCAAACCTTCCACATCAAACATCCAAAAACACTTCTTCCACATCCCCTCCGAGATCCTACGCTTCCTCAGTAAGATCTCATTCTCCCACTTCCTCAATCGCTCGACAATTCCCCATTCCTGACGAGGATTTCACCCTCGTCGGTAAAACCAACCCTCGACCCCTGCAATCCTCACTACTACACATAGGTTTTCTGTGTAGTAATAGGTTCATTAGCTATTGGTCTTGTCACCCTCCAAGGATGAAGACAAATTTGATTCTTGCCCTTAAGGATAGAGTTAGTAGATTGTCCCATCCTGATTTTCAGAGGAACGATTTCATTGTTTTGAGGGGTATGTTGATCGAAAATTCTTACCCTGCTAAAATGCTTAATAAGATTCTTTTCAGCACGCCTGCCTTTGTTAACGATGATTCATCTCAACGTCTTGACAATGTGGATGTGTGTTTTGGTTCTTTACATTACATACCTAACCTAACCCCTAATTTGTTAAAGGTCGTAAGGGGTGTAAGCAACGTCGGAGTAGCAACTTATAATATTTTAACTATTAATAGTTTATATACTAAAACTAAAACTGAATTGAGTAGGGATGAAAATTCTAATTTTATTTACAGCATTCCTTGTAATTCCTGTGGAAAAATATACGTAGGTCAGACTTCCAGATGTCTATCTGGAAGGTTGACTTCTCATAACAGCGATTGTCGAAATTTCAAGTTGTCTTGCTCTTTGGCGGAACATGTAATCAATGACAATCACATAATGAATTTTGAAGACGCTAAAATTCTGGATAAAGAAAGAAACTACGAAAAAAGGCTTTTTCTTGAAATGTGCCATATTTACAAAAACAGGAACAATTGTTTGAATAAGAAATCCGATTTGGATGGCTTGAGTAAGATTTACACCTATCTTTTATCTATTACTGAAAGAGAGACATTTTCACACCTTGACTCAATGTAATAAACATTTGGTTTCCACCCTGTATTCATGAATCCTTTTAAATAATTTTTAATCCAGCAATTTGTTTTACATCATTTGAATTTGGATGGAGAACTATTTTCTAGTTTAATTTTTTACTCTCTTTTTGTGTTAGAGATCCATTATTTGTTCTAAATCTTCTAATAATCAAAATTGTTTGTTTGTTGATCTAATGCGTGATAATAACATATCCAATTTTTACTTTAACAAGAACCTGAAGTATACAAAATAATTTAAAACGTTTCGCTTTCCTATACAGTTTTGTCAGTAGAGCAATAGTTATTACTGAGAGTTGTAATTGTTGAGTAATGTTAATTTTAATCTAACCTTGTTGGTAAAATGTTAGAGATATTACCTCAGGGCTGTTTTATTATCGGCCTACTGTTGAAGTTTTTGCTCTCCTAATCAATGTAAATATGTAATACATATATATGTCCATTTTTACGATGTCTTTCTTTTTGAACTCACTTTGGTAAGTCAAATCGTTTGTTATAATGTTTTATGAGTCATTAATAATAGTTATCACTCATTGTAAATGTTCCGATGATGAAAATAAACATTTTCGAAAGCTTAACTAGTCAAAAAGGAGTCTTCTGATTCAGCCCTCTTCTGACCGCATCCCTACTAAGTTGTTTGGTTTTTTCTCTACGGTCACTGCCCGAGGTTCTCTTTTATATATATATATATATATATATTATAATATATTTAATGTTCTACTGTTTTTATAATTATGTATTATATGATTTTATTTGAAATTTGATTATTAGATGCTGTTGTTACAATCGTGGTAGTAACTACACTAATGTGAAAATACCTTTATCACTGAATATAACCTATTTGAAATTTTGACAGGAATTGTCAAATTATTATGCCCGGCTCAGATGAATATGAAATTTTATATTCTGAAAGATAAATTACTACAAAATCGACTTACTCGCTCTTACCTCAGGGAGGGTTCAAAGATTAAAAAAAATTAATAATTTAAATTTTAAATTTATAAATTTCCAAAGAATATTCCAAAATTGTCAATTATACTATTGCAAATCTATAGTGACTGCTTGTTCAATATATTCTAAGACCATTAAATTATCTAATGACATCTACAATTTTTCTGTCACTGAAAATTAACTAAATGTCACTGATTATATCAAAAGTTTTATAGGATCCAAAATTTTTCAAATTCAATGAAATAGGAGTTGAATTAATACCAAAGTGAGTTGGAATCAAAAATTATATATTATATACCATCAGATAACAAGTGAAAATGAATATAATAAAGAACAATAATCGTACTTTCTACGAACCTTAAAATTAAAAAAACAACCTATATACTAGAAGAACAACCTAATTAACTACTTATTCTAAACGTTCAAATCGTCGAAAATTACACTTGACGTGTATAAATGTATGCGATAAAATTGTCTATTCAAAAAAATTTCTCTTCTCTTCAGGTGAAATTTTATATATCTTTAAAGTTAATTTTGTCAGTATTCAAAAATGTGATATAGATGCATCTATCTTAATTTTATTTAAAGGCCTGTTAATTCTTGAAAAATAATTTATAAAATCTGGACTGGACTCACCAACTAGGTATCAGGATCACTCGTTCTGATTCTAAGCACGTCTTTTAGAATCGCCGGAACCACTTTTCTAAGTTTATAATTCAGAACCCGGAAAAATCACTAACACTATTTCAATATAATTATTTAAGGAATTATTCACGCACTGATCTTATCATGCTAATTATTATAATCTGATGCTATTTTAATATATCAATTACTATTATATTATTCAGCAAATTTGAGAGAACTCATATTAGATGTTCTCTCGAGAGGGGTTCAAAATCAACTAACTAAACTTTTTCCATAAATAATTCTGTTCTCCTTTGGTTACCAAAAAATTCCTTTTTTAAAAAAAAATACAAATTTATGTTTTCATATAACAAAGAGAGATTTTCATTCTTTAATTCTAATTGTAATTTTGCTACCAGCGACATCTGTATTCTTTTTTTAAAATCTTTATAAAATCTATGTATCATTAAGTATCTTCTGCATTATTGTCATTCGAAATTGTAATGTCAAATTTTATTTGCATATTGAATCTTTTAAATTATTTATAATACATTGTATATCACTAGTACTACATCCAAATATGTACATTTTTCTTTATTTCAATGTTTTCTTTAGAATTTAGATAGAGTATATGTATTAATATATAAATATATATATATATATATATATATATATATATATATATAAAACAAAGAATACGTACGAATATCGCGTGATATGTAAACAACAACAACAAAGAAATTCTTGGGTAATTCACGCAAAAAGAAGAAGGGCAACTGAAACAGAGTCGTAACCGTAGACATGCATGTTTCTGGCTCATTAGCCGTCCTCAGTACGGTATAACCAAATAAGAGTGTAAAACTTGGGAGCAAAGCTGCATATTGTACAACTTTTTTCTAAGTCATTTTTACGTACCACTTTTTCTGTGGTTAAGTGGTGGGGGGAGTGTACTTTTGTTAACATCAAAAGGACTGTAACTTTCATATGCCTCAACCGATTTCCACAAACGTAGACTCCTTGCAAAGAGCATTAAAGGCATATTTCAGAAACAAAACACAATATCACATTAAACCCTTTAATTGGCAAATACGGAGCGTTGTACGACACCTAGCTTTATTTAGAATTTTTTCTGAAATGCTATAACTATAACCAGTTTACAAAAAGACAAATAAGATGACTAATTGACCAGTCAAAACCGCAAACTGATATCTCTTGTCATTCGAAATATTTTGGCATATTTTTTTAATTTTTAGGAGAAGTTCTGCCTTCGATTTACACTTGAAACGCACCGATAAATCTGACACTAAAACACCCCGTCTGACTGATGCTTAGCAGATATAATGAACTGTCACCTACTTTCTTTGCCATTTGAAAACGTTCGCTGATACAAACGAACACAACTAATGTGTCAGCTTAAATGATGTTGTGTTAAAAAACCGACAAGTCATAAAGTTTTCTATAATGTGTGTTCGCCACACCAGACTCTCTCTCTCTCTCTCTCTCTCTCTCTCTCTCTACAAAAATGAACGGCTTAAGGTTGTATAAGTAGATGGAGTGCAAGTAGTGATATTAGTAGATAAATTTCTCCACGATTATGTAATAATATATACAATCCTGTTAGATATCAAATTGAAGAATCATATCATTTCTACACCGAGTGGATTCCACTTTGGAATCCACGGCCTGCCGGCCAATCACATCCTTCGTATTTACGGAATCCACTGGCCTTGCATGGGCAGATCGTCAGAATCAGATTACCTTGCAAATAGAAAGTCGCACGTCGCATAGCAACCGCTAAACAAATCACAATTTAAAACGTCATATATTAATTGCTGATATCTCGCATTATAAATTTGTATGATTTCTTTTTTAAAATGAATGTAGATAGCAGTGAAAGGGATAATAATGATGGAATCTCTACGCCGCCGGAAATTGTGGAAACTGCAAAAGCAACATTTATCAATTTATTATGCAAAAAATCAAGAAAATACTTCAATCAAACATACACAGCTTTCATGAAATGGAGAAATATTAATAAAGTAACTTCTATTTCTGAAAACTTTCTCTTGGCCTATTTTACAAAACTTTCCGAAAACTATAAATTCTCCTCTTTGTGGAAAACATACTCAATGTTAAGGACCACACTAAACTTAAATAATGAAATAAATATAGAAAAATATTCGAAGCTGCGTGCTTTTCTTAAACGAAAATGAAACGGTTGTCAACCGAAGAAATCCAAAACATTTACTCAACAAGAAATAAATAAGTTTATCATAGAAGCTCCAGATGATGTATACCTCGCAACAAAGGCAACAATTTTGCGCTACATTAAAGATTTTTTAAGGTTGCATTGATCATGGGCATAGTGGGTGCTTCTCGTAGTAACGAAATACAGTCTATGAAATGGGAAGACATTCAAGACCTAGAATCAGCCCTCCTAATTACTATACCCAACACTAAAATAAAAACAATTTTTTTTACAATTTTTACAAAATATGAACGAAGTATGCAGACCTTCGTCAAACTAATGTGACCACACCTTTATTTTTCTTGAATTATCAACACAGCAAGTGCACCATACAGAAGATTGGTATTAGTAAATTTTGATACATGGAAATACAAATACGTACCTACTTAATGTTACCGAATGCAAATCTATACACCGGACATAGCTTCCGTAGGTCTTCTGTAAACTAGCTGGTTAGTGCAGGTGGAGATATTACTGCTCTTAAGACACGTAGGGGCTGGAAGAGCACGTCTGTAGCAGAAGGCTACGTGGATGATTATATGAT
This sequence comes from Galeruca laticollis, assembly GCA_963921935.1. Classification (NCBI taxonomy): domain Eukaryota; kingdom Metazoa; phylum Arthropoda; class Insecta; order Coleoptera; family Chrysomelidae; genus Galeruca; species Galeruca laticollis. The sequence continues at coordinate 82,457,561 of OY998180.1, forward strand.
AAACAAAATGAATACGGCAAACAAAAGACTCCAGTCGGTAGAGCAGAATCAAAGAACTATTAAAAACATTCAACAAACATCATCAAATACTCATACTTTAAACGCAGTCAATTTAGAACAAGAGTCAACACCATCAGTATTAAATATTACTAACATCAGAATCTATTCACTTATTTTGAGAGATTTTTTTTGTGTAGTCGTGGAGAAAGTATAGAATGATTACAACACTCGCCTGCAGCTCGTGTCGTGATTCTCATCCTCCTGACTAATAACCATCATTACACGCTCGTTGAAGAATATACTATTAGCAGCAATTTATAAATGAATAAGTCTTATATTATCTCTCACTAGCTATCGTGGGATTGTAAAAGAGGTAGACCACAAATGAGATGGGCGGATGATCTGAAGAATCGTGTTGGATTTAAATGGACAAAAATCGCAAATGATAGGGGGAAGAATAGAGGCATCATAGAATGAACGTATTAAGGCTGTATAGATAGATGGGCTAAAAGGTCACTCTAGCTAAATTATCGATTGTTCGCAATATCGAAATTGCCTGTCAATGTCTTTACCAATTTGTGAAGAGCTACTAGTGCTCACTATTATTTTTTACGGCACATGTTAAATAAGACCTTCAAAGTATACAAGATCAAGCATTTTCTCCAACTTGAGGAAAACCTGCAGATTTGAATCATTACTAATAACATTACACTTTTGTTCAAAATTTGAATAATCTCTCAGTAAAATCGACACTGTAAATGTGTAGGTTCACTTTGCATTCTGGTAGCCGATTGATACAAATTGGCGATAATATGGATATCCGTGTAATAAGACCATTATCTGAAGAATCATTTCATGGTTGAATTTTGAAAATTCTATAAGTTAATTCAGAGCTGCATATTTTACTAAGTATCTTCTACTATATGTCATTACTTTTTATGGGTCTTCGGGGGTCAAATAATAAGTTAAATTTTAGTTTGTATTTGAAACAATGTATATCTATGATTGATAGGAGAATTGTAACATCAGTTACACGAATTTCATTAGAGCAATAAATTTTATCACGGTATTAGTTTTGATGTTTCCGTCTAGTGTTCGTCTATTAGTTGGATTTACCAGGATTGTCATATGTCACAAAGTTTTAATACGGACGTGAATATCATTGCTTTGATGAATTTCCATACAATTCGTAGGTAGTCTCTTTAAAGTATACGATGGCGCATATGTGATGTAATTAATTTAAATGTAATTATTAAATATAGTTTTTTATGGTCATTTGGCTTTTGTAACTTCTATTCTCATTAACCTCAACTATAATTTAAATAACTTCATAAATATAGTAACGGATTGCAACGAGGTTTTAGGAAAGCAAGAAGTAAAATAGTTTTATATTTATACTGTGACAAATAGGAGAAAAATTAGTTATGAAAGAAGGAAATATAATATATGTGGTTTATTGTTGGGAAAAATTTTTCGGCAAGGTTAGAAATGACATTTGGACTAGCATGAGTCTAACATACATTGAAATAAGCATAATTGAAAATATTTTATATGAAAATAATAAAAATAAGGTTGAAACGCATAACAAATTATAATCTACAAAATTTGGAATAAAAGTGGGATTGAAACAGGGGTGAGTGTGTGGGCATGGAATTATTGAGACCAATTCGTAAATTTTACTCATTGGGAATGGCGTAGAACAAAGTGAATTTACATAATTCTTACACCATTTTCCAGATATTTGTGAATCTAATATCCATCATCTTAATTAATAGATATCGAAAATTAGTAAGATTTAACAAATAACTGTTGAGGTCCCAGAGGATATTTGAACCTTCATAGTTTCGTTCAAAGGAATAGGAACCTACTTTGAAGGCGATACAATCAATTTGGATAAATAATACATATTTTGTATCTCATTGATATTCCCGGAAATTTTCTGGCACGATGAAATTGTCATTTTCAAATGTTGATATTCATAACTCCAGCGAGAGGAAACTTACCAAAAAAACGCAGTCATACAACATATATTATTAATTAAAGATGTCCTTGCATGTAATCTATTTAGTTTGTTAATAATATAAAAGTGAATTAAATCGAAAATGTATACCAATACAAGTTTACGAAGCAATTTTAGCAAAACAATCGTTGTGCTTGGTTAAAATGCTTGTTATGAAAGTTATTATAACAAATATATTCCATTTAAGTTTAATTATTTTACAGAAATTAACAAATTTTGTTACTTCGTGGTTCACCAATTACATCGAATAAATATCAAAAATAACTGAAATAAAGAGTGTTATCCCAAATAATTTGGCGTAATGCATGAAATATTGTTACTGTAATATTTTATCTGAAAATTTATTACCTTTCTGTCTATAAATTTACGGCTTATCTGAAAATGAATATTGCTGCTCTGGGTAATACCAATTTTTAAAATATTTAAACTAATTACATTGACTGACAAACGGCCGTTTGATTTGATTATTTTTGAATTTACATTCGACTTTTTTGGTAGAATTCTAACTGGTGGATTATTTGGAATAATTTAACCAAAATTACCTATTCAACGTTTAAATCAAATTCACGTGACGATAAAATTGGCAATGAAATACACCAGATGAAACCGTAGCTGATTCATTATAAAATGCATTAACTATACAAAGTAACTATACTGCTATACTCTATTTATCGATGATTATCAGCCGTGAAAAAGATGAAACAAAAAATTACCAATGAACATAAGTGATTACTAATTAGATATTTCGTCAAAATAATATTATATTCCTATATATAATCGTTAACCTTCTACCCTTAGGTATAAGGTATATAATACAATATCAGTATTTACTAGTTCATAAGCCTTGATGTAATAACTTTGCCCATTCATCATAGATTAAACGACTTACCTGTAAGGAAGTTCGATCTTGATTATATGAGGAACATAGACCATCATGTAATTACGCCCCTGCCGCGGAACGATCACTAGATTTTAAGAAAAATAAACACAAATATCTTCCTCGTCGCCCTCTGGCCTCTCCTGACTCATTATGATTTCTAGTGCCTAGATTACGTAGGAAAACCTAAGGGTGGGATAATCTTATCTAAATGTACTGGTACTACTGGGAGGGTTGATCTATGCGGAAGTGGTTCCTCATTTAATCAAGATCGGACTTCCTTACAGGTAAGTCGTTTAATCTATGATTATATTTCGGAACCACTTCCTTATAGACCACCATGTAGATGTTGAAAGCATAACTGCCTACGTAATCCAAACAAACCCTATTTAAATACCTATTTAGATATAAATAAAAAATGGTGGTTTAGAATGAAATACATAATACCATTTGCTTATAGTTTCATTCTATATTGGAAAAAAGATGTACCAAAAGATGTACCAACATATAAGTAATAGGAATGTACATTCTGTAAAGACATCCAATACTACTATTATTAAAAGGAAATAGTAATATCGGACAAGTAAACAACTTAACAAACTTACTAACTAGGGGTCATCGCATATTTTCATAACACATTAATTTATTGTTTTTTACAGTATTACTTTATGCAATTTTTAGAATAGTTTCTGCAAAATGTTCCTCAGTCAAAATTGGCCTATTGTAGAATTTTGCGAAAACATCTGATTTTGAGGACCATCCTGGAGCCTTTCCTATTGTTTCCACATTAGCTCCTGCTCTATAAGCAGCCGAAGTTGAAGTTTGGCGGGTAGAATTTCCGGTAAACTGAGACGTATGTATACCGCTATCCTTAAGAACGGTTTCACATCTTGAAATGGTTTATACTGAAGGTTTTTTATGTGTTATAAAAAGGTATGGCGTATTATGTCGAATATCTTTAGTTCTATTAATGCATGAAAGAAGAGTACTAGCCACCCATAACTCTGGCTTTTGCACAAAAAATTGCAAAGTGATTATGGGCTGTGTCCTATTTGGCTTAGAGGTCTTTATTAGATCCGAAATTCTAATTTCAATATGATTCTGCATTTGTCTTATATCTAAAGTCTGTACCTTTGATACGGTCTGCATTCTTTTTGCAGAAACAAGAGCTAATAACGTTACAAGTTTAAAGGTTAATGTTTGGAAGGATAAAGCATCTAACGGACACATTGATGACAAATAATTCAAAACAACACTTGGATCTCAAGCTACACTATATGTGGGGGAAAAGTAGGATTAAGCTTAAAAACACCTTTGATAAAACGACTAAGAATATCTTCATCTTCAATCTTATTGTATAACAGTTTTAATGCTGAGCAATAACTGCTTCCTTTATCAAATTCCACAGTAAAAAATTGTAAAATATCTTGTATAGACGGTTTTTCTAAGGTAATGTTGTTACTAATAATAAAGTTACGCCATAGATTTAAAGAGGTATTATATTGTTTCAAGGAGTCTTGGCTTCAAGATGTTAATAGAATATTCATTCCTGCCTCAGAAATATTTCTTTATTCTCTGATATGGACTCTACAACCAGGGTAAGCTTTTTCCAGTGGGGGTGAGTCTCTCTGAAAGGGGATGTAATTAAGTTTGGATCAGGCTTAAAAACTAAAGCTTCTTCAATTAATAACTTAGGAAATAATGGTTATCAGGATTGAGTATTCCAAGCAGGAACTACCATTATACCCTCTGCTTTCTCTATAATAATCTTATTTAGGGCTTTTAGTATGTAACTACACAGTCGTTCTGAACCCCAATAAATAATCAGAAAACAGAACTCTACGCGAAGCAAACTAGACGGAGTTAAACACCCAGCACCGAGAGGGCAGCACCTTCGCCTTTCTGCTAATAACTTGACCGATACTACCAAAGCATACGTTCTGCGATATACCAGGCAAGCTCTACCTTACGTAGAATAACGATAGGAAGCTTCAACTGAAAACAACCGAAGTGTTGCACTATATTCCGGAGCGTGTTGAGCTCGGAATTGTGAACACATAAATATCCCGCTTCTCGTTGACCCCTCGATATGCGTTGAACTCGAGGCTAGACGCTGGGCGAACCTGCATATCGGACGAAGTCCTAAAGCGTGTTGAGCTTAGGACGGACGCCAACTACCCTAGGTCAAGCTCTGCAGCATGTTGAGCGCAGTACCGAGGCCTTTTTCCCGATTAGCCGAAATTCCGCAGCGCGTTGAGCCCGGGACGAAAGCAAACTCCCGACCTCCGAGATCACGTTGTGCGTTGAACGCGGGATCTCGACCCTGACACACACACCCCTTCTGGTTATCGGAACCTGACGTCCCCGTGAGGAAGATGGACGGCCAAGAAATATATTCCGACGACCATCCTAGAAGGATTGCCAGCCTCCAGGACCAACAAACCTTGTGTATATATCTTTATTGTACAGAATTTCAGGTTTTAATTGTAAGATAATTATTATAGGTTGAATAAAGCAATATATCTAACAACACCTTCTATGCTCTACCAAACTGACCTACCCTCACAAGTATTAGAGGAAAAGGCGGAAAGGCATAAAAAAAGATCATGGTTTAGTAAAAGCGTCAACAAACACTGAGTCTGGATCCTGCTTCCAAGAAACATAGTTTTTACATTTAGCATTGGACTTTGATGCAAATAAATCTATTGTTGGTTTACCAAATGCGTTAACTATTTCTTGAAAAACTTGAGCATTCAAAGAATGTTCTGTTTCTATTGATGAGGATCAGGACTCTTTATGAGCTTCAGCATTATCTTTGGAAGAAATATAAGATGCAAACACCCACAGGCTTTTCTCTTCGCACCATTGCCATATTTTTTTTGTAATTTCATGAAGCTTTAAATATTTGACTCCCCATATTCTGTTAATATTGCTGATAGCGGTTGTATTATCAATTTTAAACAATATATTACAGTTATTGAGGTTTTTGGTGAATCACTTTAGGCCATAAAATACGGTTAAAATTCCTAGGTCATTAATATGATTTTCATTCTCCTTTTTATTCCAAAAGCCATGAACTTTTGCTAAATTGCAAACTCCTCTCAACCTTTAGGTGAAGCATCTGTGAAAATTCGTGTAATAGATTCAAGTACAGTGGTGTATGGCCAGTTGACTCCTCTATCTTTAAAGAGTCGGTCTTCTGCCAGCAGAATGCCTCAACACAACTTTATATCAGAAGCAAGAAAACAGTGAATGTTGAGATCAAAAGAAAATTTTCATGGGTGGAAATCAGCCTCTTGGTGTTGAAGTAAGCACACCTAACAGGTCAACAAGTTTAACTTCAAATCTCAATGTTCCGATTGAAATAATCTCTCCGCTTCCAGAACCAACAACAGAAATGGTCTAAACTTGGATTTAATTCAAAAATGCAAAAAGCAGTTATATTGACCAGTAGGCCCTACAAAAATGAAATTCAACTAGCTCAGGAGCTTAAGCTGGCTAAAGTAAAGGTTAAAGAGCTCCAGATGAAAATTAGGTCTTTATCTGAAATAATGAAAGGGACAAAATCTAGTCAAGATGCTGCAGATTTATCAAATATTGTAAGAAAGAAGTCGACCACCAAGACATAGATAAGCAAAAATCAACCACATGAGGCTGTCGTTTTAAAAACGGATCCAAATCTAGCATTCCTAAACCAAGCTGAAACTTCTGCCCAGAGTAACGTCATCGTTGAAATCGAACCTGAAGAGTAGTTTTGCTCGGTTTGTGAGGAAAATTCTATCGAGGATATAGTGCTCTGAATGCTTTGCAGTAAATGGGTTCACAAAAGTTGTGCTGGCTCAAAGGCAAAAATCAAAAAGTTTGTATGCTCAAATTGTAGCTCTTAAAACAAACGCAGACCAGCAGCTTCCAAAAAGATGACAAATAAACTATTGTATCTTGAAGTATAAGAAAATACTTTATTTAACAAAAAGTTTCGTCAATAATTCTTCCCGTTTTATTCATTGATTCATTTTATTTTCAATTTTAACCAAGGTGGTAAGATTTAGGAAGTGGCAGGTACGATTTAGGAAGTGGCAGGTACGATTTAGGCAACTGGTCTCAAAAATCGGATCGTTTGCATCACTTTCCAAAAAGTGTTTTACCTTGCCCAAAATATCACCATATTAGTGACTAAAATTCAGATTCACTTGTCTAAATAACCAATACTTCTTAGGGTTATGGTACTTTTGCATAGGTTTTTCATATAAGGTAGAAGAAAAAATAAAATGTAAAAAGTAGTACGATTTAGGCAACCTTCCTCTATTTCCTTAGAGTTACTAATAATTATTGAATCGTCTAGGTACATTACTAATATAATACCCCTGGATCTTAAATATTGTAGAATTGGTTTGCATAACTTCGTAAATACAAAAGGTGCCGTGCACAACCCAATAGGTTAACTCATAAAGACAATCGTTAAATGAGAATATTAAATACTTTCTCTGTTTCCTTGCAACTGAAATAGAGAAATATGCATCTTTTAAATCTATAGAACATATATATGAGTCTTCGCTAATCATATCATTGACAGATTTGATATTTTCAATTTTGAAATGAGATAAACAAATAAATGTATTCAACTTTTTTAAGTTTAACACAAAACGGAATCCTCCGCTTGGCTTAGATATCAAAATATATGTTGACAGAAACTGGTTTTTGCATGGTTTACATTTTCGAATAGCACCAATTGACTTTACTTGTTTAATGCAATTTGCATAAATCTTAAACTCATTGCTATTGATTTTTTTTGTAACCAACCTATCGGGTTTCTTTGGCATTTTATTAAAAGGAATAGAATAACCATTAATCCAATTCACTATAGTAGCATAAGAAGTTATAAGAGACCACCTCTAATATTTCCTTCGGAACATCGGTTGTCTTTTCCCTTGCTGTTGTTTCGTGTGCGGCAGTGGCTCTCAACCTTTTCTGAACCACCGCCCCCTATAGAAGAGAACAAAAATTTCACCGCCCTCCCCCCAGTCGCTGGTTAGACCAAAGTAGTTAATTTTATTTGAATATCATCTGTACCGTCCCAATTGATCTGTATTTAGATTTAATTTCAGTTAATGTCTAAATTTCATTTTAGACGAATTATGAAGTAGAAATTTATTAAACGACTACCAAATGTACAATAAAATTGTTTATTAAACTTTTAAATAGAATCAATGAGAAATACAATCACAATAGAAATAAGAAATGCAATACAATAAGAAATTAATAATAAAGAAAAAATCAGTGAGACGGTTGAGGCTGGTGGAGTGTTACCAGTTTGTTAATATCGGGTTCCAATTTCGTTAACATCAATCGCAGATCGCCACGTTCAGTGATGTGTAGTCTGTTCCTCTTCTTTGACAGCAAATCAGTTACTGCACTGAATGCACGCTCAGCTATATAGGACGAAGGAAATGCAATTAACAATTTCTGTACTATTGTCCACAATCCAGAATAGAGAACTGGTATTGGTTTTTGAAGCCAGAACTCTTGATATCCACGTTTGAATTTTACTTTCAGTCCTTCGTTAGTTGTGAGTTCTAATAGCTTTTCTTCCAAATTTGATGAGCCTTCAGTATCTGTGTTTGCGAAAGGATCTATAACCCAACTTGGTATTTCCATGTTTAAAATATCTTGGAAATGCTCTGTAAAATCAACATGAAGAACTTCCAAGTGGTGGCAGTAAGTAAGTAAATCTTCCGGTTTTGCAGACACTGTTGATAATGTGGGTAAATGGTTGTACTCACCTCTACCAAGATTTCTTTTGAATATAAGAAGTTTTCATGCAAAAGTAGCTATGACATTTTTAGTTTTAATTAAATTTAAATCATCACCTTGCAATTGTAGATTAACTTGATTAAATACTTTAAACAGGTCCGTCAAATAAGCGATGTCATTTTTTGACGTAATCAGGTTTTCGCGCAATTGTTCGTTTTCTTTAAGAAATTCCAACACTGAGTCAAATAGATTGAAAAAACGATTCAGCCAAACACCTTTAGAGAGCCAACGTACTTCTGTGTGCAGCAGCAAGCGATTGTAGTCTTCATCATTTTCATTGCAAAGCTTATGAAACAAACGGTCATTCAATGAATTGCTTCTAATGATATTGATTGCTTTAATAACGTTATTGAGGGACGCATGCAGACGTTCATTTAATTTTTTTGCAACCAAATGCTGACGGTGAATAATACAATGTACAGCGAGTACATTTGGCACTGTTTTTCTCAAATGTGCTATAAAACCCTTATGACGCCCGGTCATTGCTGGAGCACCATCAGTAGCAGCAGACAAAATATTGCTAATAGGAATTTCTTTCTCTTGAAAAAATTCTTGCATGATATTAAATATAGAATGTCCCTTTGTATCAGATTCCAAATTCTTAGCAAATAATAACTCTTGATGAATTTTTTCTTCTTTTATAAATCGTACGTATGATAAGAGTAGAGCTTCGTTACATGGTAGAGTTGATTCATCGAGTTGAATGGAAAATTTGCAAGTCTTTAGGTAATCGCATAATGATATTTCAACGTCATTTGCCATTTCATCTATTCTTCTTTGCACTGAATTATTACTGAGAGGAATTTTTTTAATGATATTAAATGGTGTCTTATGATGGAGAACAGTTTTTAATATCTCTTCGACTGCCGGCAAAATTAATTCCTCGCCAATGGTGTGTAGTTTTCCTGACTTTGCGATAAACAATGAAACGTTATATGAGGCAAGTAGCCCATCATCGTCTCGTTTAGAAAACGATGCAAAAAGGTTTGATATAGTTTGCTGTTTTAAATATTGTTTTTCGAGTTCTTGAAAATAGAATATATCTTTGTTCTTCTTATCGGGATGCATTTTATGTAAATGCTCTTGTAGCCTAGAAGGTGTCATAGCTTCATTTGAAAAAACTTTTCGGCAAATTGAACACATAGGTAATGATTTGTTTGTAGAAGATTCCGCAAATCCATATTTTAAATATTCAATACTGTATTGCCGGTATTTATTTTTTAATTTAGAAGTAGATTCAGCCATTTTCATACAAAAATTAAATTCTCAATAGATTTATAGATAGTAATGTTTATAAAATGACACACCACTCACGATTATTTACTACGGCAGAGCTTATGTTTCACGACTATATATCGCGGCCAAGCACATACAACTAACTAACAAAAAATTCGTAGAGCTGTTGCTTTTATACGTTTCATTTCGTGCATGATTCAACTTGTCTGTGTGCGAACAAGTCGAAACATGTTATTTTGTATGAACATCGCTCGTTCGCTTATCAACGTGCGAGGACAAGTCATATACTTCTATTCTGAACTAAAAGAAATTATTATAATTATTAGTATTATTATTAATGCTAATTTAAAACTGCTTATTGACCCTTATTAAATCATTTTTATTTCACCATTCCTCTTGACTGCTTATTATTTGCTTCTGAATCCGCTACCGCCCCCCTAAAAGCTGCAGCGCCCACAGGGGGGCGGTATCGCCCCCGTTGGGAACCAATGATGTGCGGTGTTCGGTTCCGATATCTGGGCTTGTAGTTAGGGCGCATGTCGTTTAAAGACTATGAAAATGTACTTGGTATCGTAGAGTGGGAAGGAAGTCTAGCAGAAGGAATTTTGTCCGCAAAATTACTTTTTTTAAATATCACTTTGGGCTTGGCCCCCATTTCTTTCTTTTCTGTAAGTTGGGCAATTTTAAAGCGATCATAAAAGTTCTGGCCAAATATAAAAATATCGTGAATACTGTCTTAGTCTACTCTCTTTACTAAAGGATTTGATACTGGTTATAGCTTCTGTTTCCTATGTCTTGATAGCAAATAGTGTGATTCAAAAAAACATTGTGCAGCATCTACACGTGTCTTTTGTTTACTCTTTCGAAGAAACCATTCCCTTCATTTCTGGATTGATTTGTTGTGGTTTCAACAATGAAAAGTTATCAGGAATTTTCCAATTCTCCGTTAAAGTTTCCCTAGCGCTACTTCCTAGACCGTTTGTAAGGTAGTAAGACCAACGAGTCACAATGGCTTCATTTATAGGAATAACAAAGGCTTTGCTAACTGATGGATCTTCACCCAAAAGGTTCTGATCTGATTGAAGAATATATGTATTATCCTTATATTGAATATTATCAAAATTTAGGGAATCAAGTTCCACATTATCTGAGGCGGATGACGACGGCTCTATAATACGTCGTGGTCGTTGTCTGTAATGCTTCGCTTTTCTAGTTCTGATTCCCTCAGCATCAGCGTCAGAAGAAGACAACCCAGGGAATTTATATAGTAATAAGTGTGAATGTGAGTTTTAATTATATATTAGGTATATACTAAAACGCTCCTACTTATATTCAAATCAAATTAAGCAGTTATTTTTGAGCACTAACATATTTCACATCTATATTGTGCATGCCTTCTATTCGGATCATAAACATTCAGCCAAATAAATAACTATCTTTGTTACGATCCTACTAGTAATAACTGCGACAAAAAATGACTCACACTGATAAGAATTCTTGGGTTTATTACATGCATATTTCCCACGTAATTTACGTACCCATATACATATAGCATAAAGGATAATACCTAGAGCGGTATAGATGCACCAATATAAAAATATATATTTTTAAATTACGTGATTTATGACATTCATACGGTGAAGTTGTACATATTGTCAATTTCGGCTACTTTCTGGTGCGATATAATTGCACATAATCAGATCTCGCTAAGCTGGTTGAGAAATAGTACAGGAAACATAGCTTAATACCCGAGTTAATACCTGTGCGCCAAGAAATTAATGATTATTACTCACTTGAAATATCATTAAGCAAATATTTCATCAATTTTCGTATTTTGCATTTCCTTTTGTTATGAGTGTCGGCAGGAGCACGTTTTTTCGTTGACATTGAAATGTTCGTCTGTATCGTTCCGCACTAGAAAACATAATGAGTCAGTAGTGGCCAGAGGGCGGCGGGGAAGATATTTGTGTTTATTTTTCTTAAAATCTAATGATCGTTCCGCACCAGGGACGTAACTACATGGTGGTCTATAAGGAAGTGGTTCCGAAATATAATTCTTGTTTTTAGCTAGTGCTATTGCCTCGATCCATGATTTGTTCATTTCTTGTAGTATTGCAGCTAATTGATCTTTTCAAGATTTTTTCGGTCTTCTTCTTTTACTTTTCTTTTGCACTTTTGTTGTCAATATTCAGTTGGTTTGTCAATTTTTTCACATTCGGTTGAGGTGGTCAAACCATTTCAATGTTTTTGAGTATAGAATCGACATCTAATTCTTCCCTAATTACTTCGTTTCGTATTCGTGTCACGCCTTGAGCATTTTCACATCTATCGACACGGCAACGACAACGATATTGGTGGACATTTAATCCTATATGCACACATAGGAACGCTTTCACACTAGCCGATATGTCGGTATCGTGTCATTGCCAGTGACGATATGTCTGTGAGCAGTAGTTTCCCAGTGTCGTCAACAACATTTGTGAGTAGTGCCAAGCAATGGAATGAACCTAATTAAACCTTTGTTTGTAATAGGAAAAATGGAAAATTTGAAATATGATATTGTAACATTAATTGAAATAGTGCAATCGAAGCTGGGGATAAGTTGGGTTACTAACCAGCTTTTCAAACAGGGTTCTATTTATTGTAGGTACCCTCCAAATATCTAATTTTAATAATTAGATATATCCATAGCTGCCTCTGGTTATTATTTCGGCAAAAGTGCCTTGAGTGTAACAAGTAAAGCAAATATAATTTGATGTATGATAACATTATGCCGCGAACTAATCACGACATGTCGGCGAATCTATAAGTAATCTCCCGGTATCGTGTCGGTGTCGGTAGATGTGAAAGCGCTCTTAGGGAAGGTATTTCATGTCGATTGCTTGTACTTGTGGCTTTTACTCCCAAAGTTAAGGTTGACCTAAAGATCGCCTCATACACGGTGATTTTTGTTCTTTTGCTTACTTCTTTTTAGGCTTATTTCAGAATGAAATGGGGCTATTGTAGAGAGTAGCATCACGCGACTTCAAAGCAGTTTTTCGTTTTGGTGTTCCCAGATGCCAAAATCACCCCCCGTCCAAAGGTTATATATATATATATATATATATATATATATATATATATATATATATATATATATATATATATATAGAAGGTAGTAGTATATATTTGTATGGAAATTTCTTGGATTAAGGTCATTAAACAAACTTTGCACGTTTCTTTTAATACATTTTTTTTATTGATTACGTACGTTTCGACATAATCCTGTCATTATCAAATCACCTACAATAAAATTAAAATATATCATTACAAACAGAAACTACGGGTGGAGTGTTAAATTTGCTCTGGATTAAAGTCTATCTAAATCAGTGAATTTTCAGTTTTAAAATTCTAATAAGTGCATCATTGTATTCAGTGAATCTCTGTATGCTCCTGTTGCTAAAGGCAAGTAATAAAATCTAAGATTTGAGCTGTTCCATTGACATTTTTTGTGGGAAACCATTTAAATAATTTAATAACAACAGATTTGCTGACCAGTTTTTTAACTGAAATACCGAATTTATTCCACCACGGCATAATTTTTATTTAAAGTTCTTGAATAAAAGTGAATATAAATTCGAGAAAGTGTACTACCTAACATCATAGTACACCATTGTGTGTATTTGAGTCTCGATAAATCGCACGGGCCAGGACCGTACTCAGGTACACATGACCCGTGCCAAAAGTTTCAAATATTGAATTGAGTCCACCAAAATCGGGGATTTCTGACTACAGGAATCCCCAAACCACAACGATGGATACCAGAATAGAGAAATCTAACCAACAAACCGAAAGAAACATGTCATATTCTTCAGTACTTAGTAAACAACAGCCAAGAAAATTTCCAGAGAAGAACCAAGCTATAACATTTCCTGCGATTGAAGGAACCAAAATCCAAGAATATCTCCTAGCCTTAGGAATACTCGTCAACCCTAAACACATTCTGTTCGCATCTAGAATTTCGAATAATAGAATTTGTATATACCTCGCCAGCCCAGAGTTAGTAACTACTTTTATGAATGACCACGGTGCAATTGGTGTCAACAACCAAATTATACGAGCCAGAAGATTGATTACTCCATCTGAACGTTTGATCCTATCTAACGTGAGCCCAACAATCCCACATTCACATTTAGAGCAAGCTCTACAACAACTTGGCCTCAGCCTATTATCCCCTATATCCTTTCTCAGAGTCAACATGACCAATCCAGATTTTGCACATATAATGAGTTTCAGAAGGCAAGTCTACATTAATCCTCCCCAAAATATTGTCATCCCGGAGTCTATGTTGGTCAACCATGAAATACCTCCTATCGAATATTCTTATCATTAGATAATCTAACCTGCTTCAAATGCAAGCAAAATGGTCATATATCTTCTCAATGTACATTTGAGACACCTGAACATCTAAATGAACCCCCTGCAATGCCCCCTCCCGAAAATCCAGAAGAACCGCCAGAGTATACTACAACATCCCTAATTCCAGAAGATTCCCCCATCACTTCCGACCAAGACAACCTGACTAATGCATCGAATAAGAGGAACCTCTCAGAAATATTAACTCCTACGGAAGATACACCATCTGACCCATTCCGAAAACCATCGTCGAGTATAAGTAAGAAAAGTCGCCCTGAAACCACAAGTTTCGAAGAACACATGCAACCAACTACAGCATACATTGATTCAGAAAATTTTGTAATCAACTACAATCAACTCAAAGACTTTTTGAAAATGTATACGGGTCTAACGACCCTCTGAGTGTGGCGAAACAGTACACAACCGATGTGCATGGTCTAATTCATATGCTGACTAGTGTGTACCCATATTTTAAAGACAGATGTATCAAAAGTAGGTGTACCAAAATTAAGAAAAAATGATCGAAACAGTTGCTAGCAGAAGTATCGCTAACTTCAGATTCCGAAAGCGACGCATCGTCACAAGAAACACATTAATAATATCAACTTTCAAACTATCCATCATTCAATGGAACCTTAATGGGTTCTTCACACAACAAGAAATGCTAAAACTGATTATCTCCGAAAACAAACCCTCGATCATATGTTTACAGGAGACCCATTTTAAACAAGACTACTCACAAAATCTGAGGAACTATCTTTGTTTCCATAGAAACAGACCAGATCAAAACATAGCAAGCGGTGGCGTCGCTACTTACATACACCAAACTTACGGTGCAATCGAAATCCCTATAACAAACCACCTTGAAGCAGTTGCCATTAAAATTTTGGACCCTAAAGAGATAAATATATGTAATATCTACATTCCACCAAATCGTGACGTGACATACGAGGAGCTGAATGATCTCTTTCAGCAAATACCCAAACCGAGATTATTATTAGGAGACTTCAATTGCCATAACACCCTATGGGGATGCGACTCCACACATACAAGAGGTCGTATATTAGAACATGTTATCGATGATAACAATATGACGTTACTTAACAACGGAGAAAAAACTCGTTTCAACTCGTTTTCAGGAAACTCCAGTGTTATAGATCTCAGCATTAGCGACCTCTCACTCCGCACTCAATTCAATTTTACCATCTTTCCCTATCTATATGGCAGTGACCACTTTCCCATCTTACTCACAAGTTCACAGCATATTGTAGAAGAACCTATTGTGACAAAAAAATGGAAACTAAAAAGAGCTGACTGGAATCTTTTTGCAAATATTATAGAAACCAAGGTTAGTCACTTCCACATGCGAGATAGTATCGATGAATGTGTTGATGATATTATCAAAATCATAACGGATGCAGCCCAACTAGCAATAGGAAAGACAAAGCAACTGAACAACCACACTCCCGTTCCTTGGTGGAATCAAGAATGCGACCAGGCAATAAAATCCTCTAAACACGCTTTCAATAGACTAAAAAGGCACCACACACCAAGAAACCTGATAACTTTTAAGAGTCTGAGGGCAAAAGCTCGATGGATCATGAAAAAAAGTAGAAAAGAATCATGGGCAAGATATGTATCATCCATTAGCAGTTCAACACCACTAAGTACGATCTGGGACAAATAAAACAGACCATGGAATCTCACGGATTGAATATCAGGGAAAATCAACTTCCAGTTGTACCGAAATTTCTCAAATTTTCACAGACATCTATGAAAAGAATTCTAACAGTGCAAACTACACACCTGAATTTCTGAACTACAAAAATAATGAAGAATCTGAAGGGATTGATGTTCTCCAAAATGAAATGAACCCTTTGAATGTACCTATATCCTATGAAGAATTCCTCGAAGCTCTGGTTTCTTTCAAAAACTCCAGCCCAGGACCTGATGATATCCCGTTCATTTTCCTACAAAACATGCCAGATACAGCTAAGCATATTCTCCTGAAAATACTTAATAAGATATGGACAGGAGGGGTCTTTCCTGAGAAGTGGTCAGAGGCAACCATAGTTCCGTTAATAAAACATGGTAAACCAAAGACAGATCCTCAATCATACAGATCAATATCTTTAACTTGTACAATGTGCAAGCTGATGGAAAAAACTGTTAACAATCGACTCACTTGGTTCCTGGAGAAAAACCACCTGCTCACACCAAAACAAAGTGGTTTTAGGAAATGTAAATCAACATCAGACAATCTAATTAACTTAGAATCATATATTCACGAAGGGTATGCTAACAAACAAAACACCATAGCAATCTTCTTCGATATTAGTAAAGCTTATGACATGGCCTGGAGATATAACATTCTTAGAAAACTGAGCTCCTGGGGTATAAATGACAATCTTCTAAAATTTGCTGAAAACTTCGTGGGAGAAAGATTCTTCAGAGTTAAAGTTAATGGAACACTTTCCGGGAAAAGAGTGCAACAGAATGGTACCCCTCAAGGTTCGGTTTTGAGCGTCACCCTCTTTCTAATTGCGATAAATGAAGCTGTGAAGAATATCAAACAACCTGTAGAAGCTAGCCTTTATGCTGACGATCTTGTGGTATACTCGCGAGGAAAAAATCTTACCACAATCCAAAATAACTCGCAGGAGGCAGTGATTTCGATTGAGAGTTGGCTGAAATGCACTGGTTTCAAAATGTGCCCAGAAAAAACTAAGTGCATGTTTTTTACTTAAAAAAGAGATCTAGCACTTCCTAATCTGAAACTATGTGGCCGGAATATCCAAGTGGTGGAACAGATGCGTTACCTAGGAATGTTTTTCGACAGAAAGTTAAACTGGAATGCGCATCTTAACCATCTCAGAACATCATGTCAGAGCGGCATCAATCTACTGAGAATTCTGTGAAACCAAAATTGGGGTTCCGACAGACAACCGCTCTTACTTCTCTATCGAGCTCTAGTAAGATCCAAAATCGATTATGGCTCTATAATATATGCCTCAGCAAGTAAATCAGTTCTGAAAATTGTTAACACAGTACACAATACAGCAATACGGCTGGCCCTTGGAGCATACAGGACAACTCCCGCTGAGAGTCTCTACAGTGAAGCTGGGGAGCCATCATTGCAGCTGCGACGACAGCAGCTGAGCTTAGCGTATGCATCTCTACTGATAGTCAGCATCCAGTATATCATAACACCGTTTTCGCGATCTGTATGAAAACCGAAGAAGACTAACATACCCTTTCTATCAGAGGATCAACAAGTTCAGTTCCGAATTGAATGTGACTTTCTCAGTTACCCTTCCCAACAACAACTCAGACACGCCACCTTGGCTTATTGCCTCGCCACCATGCAACCTATACCTCTCCAAATTCAACAAATCTGAAATTATTCCTAGTCTGCTTCACAATCATTTCCTCTCATCAATAAATGAATATTGTGATTATACTCACATCTACACAGACGCAACCAAGTCAAACCAAGGAGTAGCATCAGCTTTTTTAAGCCCGAATACATCCAGTGGATTCAAACTACCTCCACAATGCAGCATTTATAGTGGTGAACTTTTTGCAATCCTTCAAGCAATCAAATACGCCGCTCATGAAGATATCCACAATACTTTAATTCTTACAGATTCGTTAAGCTCGTTACAAGGTATACAACTCATTTATTCAGATCATCTCCTGACAAGGCTAATCAAAGAGTATGTTCACACAATTAGGGAAAAATCCAGACGATTGGTCTTCATGTGGGTCCCGTCACATGTTGGGATCTCTGGCAATGAGCGGGTTGATAAAATTGCAAGTGAAACCATGAATGAACCAATCTTTCAAAAGCAAGAGGGAGTACCGTATACTGATCTGAAAAAATATATGAAATATGTGGACTCTAACTACTGGTCATCTGTCTGGGCAGAATCTGGAATGAAACTTAAAGAAATTAAAGATGATATCAAACCATGGAGAAACATCCCTAGCCAAAGAAGACACCAAATAATAATCACCCGTTTGCGCACTGGACATACAAAGTATACCCATGAACACTTGCTGAAAGGAGAAGAAGACAAAATCTGTGATATGTGTCAGGTGCCAATGTCAGTTAAACATTTCATGGTCGAGTGTCCGAGGTTCGCGGAACAACGCTGGACGTACAGTATAAGTGCAGATTTAAAATCAACTCTTGGTGTGTACTGTAATTTTGAAAACACAATCGGATTCCTCTCTGAAATAGGTTTAGTCAACAAAATGTAAATTACTAAGCTAGTTACCATGTTGCTTATTACTGATTCCTATCTTTGATATGATGCTATTCAAATATTGTATGTTATAGTGACGTTACCAGCCTAAATGTTATTTCATGTTACTGTTATGTTATGTTGCTAATAACCCTAGTGGTGGATGCAACTATTATTTTCTAAATAAAAAAAACAGAAACTACACTATAATTAAGAGGAAAAAACAGTAAAAAATTTTAACTCTTAAAATAATCAAATTTGTTCAATTGACAATGAAATAAATTACCTGTTTGATGGGACATCACATGGTTAAAAGATCTTAAAACTAATTTAAAATTGCTTTTTTAAAAATATAAGTTTCCATGTCAAACATCCTCCTTCTCTTATCACAGCTTAATTAGTTTTAAATAGTATTTGCAAAACACTCATTATTGGTTTTTTAACTCGTACATAGTGCACTTTGAAATTTTTATTTGATAGTACAAGCGATATTTCACAATAAATAATACTTAGATCTTTGATGTCAAAAATCTAAGTATTATTTATGACGGCATATTAAAAAAATAATAACACAGATAAGTATTTGAGTACCACCTCTGAAACTTTTTGTACCTTACTATTGAATATGTACTAAAAATTGTGAAATATCGCTTGTACTATCAAATACAAATTTCAAAGTGCACTATGTACGAGTTAAAAAACCAATAATGCATGTTTTGCAAATACTATTTAAAACTAATTAAGCTGTGATAAGAGAAGGAGGATGTTTGACATGGAAACTTATATTTTTAAAAAAGCAATTTTAAATTAGTTTTAAGATCTTTTAACCACGTGACGTCCCATCAAACAGGTAATTTATTCCATTGTCAATTGAACAAATTTGATTATTTTAAGAGTTAAAATTTTCTACTGTTTTTACTTTTTAATTACAGTGTAGTTTCTGTTTGTAATGATATATTTTAATTTTATTGTAGGTGATTTGATAATGACAGGATTATGTCGAAACGTACGTAATCAATAAAAAAATGTATTAAAAGAAACGTGCAAAGTTTGTTTAATGACCTTAATCCAAGAAATTTCCATACAAATATATATACAGGATGGTCAAGAAAAATTAATGAAATATATATATATATATATATATATATATATATATATATATATATATAACAAAAACAGAATTAGCGGGCATATCACGCAAAAGAGGTTACAGAGAATGAGTGGTAACCGTAGACATGCATGTTTCTGGCTCATTAGCCTTCATCGGTACGGCATAACCAAGAAAAGGTGTACAACTTGGGAGCAAGGATGTTAATTGAAACATGAGAAAACACAAACAACGGATTTCAACAAGATAACCAAACGCACATTTGCGCCTTCAAATGGAAGATCCCGAGTTTTCAAGACAACAACCAACAGAGACACGGAGGCGTCTATAGCTCTCCTGTCTAAACCTTCTGACCCTGGAAATAGACAAATAACCTCTTTTGCGTGATATGCCCGCTAATTCTGTTTTTGTTTTATATTCCACACGTTATTCTTTAATCTTTTCATTGATTATATATATATATATATATATATATATATATATATATATATATATATATATATATATATATATATATGGAATTTGTAAGCACGATAGAGGGCGTATTTTTTGACGGATCAAAACCAAACTCGCTACAAAAATCGGTTAGGCAAAAATCTTAGACGAGTTCGTTAATGAGCCAAATCGACCCAGTAAAAACAAAATGGCGGCCTGTCAAATTTGAAAAAAAAATCGTATTTCCTTTGTTTTTCACTTGACGCAAAAAAGTTACTGAGCTTTTTCATAGACCTTAACACGTTCTACAAATTTTGTATTCATCATTTTTCTTTAGATTGTACATTAAAACATTTATTTAAGAAAATTCACAAATTTACCATAAATTTTTTTTTATTTTTTTGTTTTTGATTTGATGCCAAAATGTTACTTTGGTTTTATGTACATCTCAAAACATTCTATTACTTTAGTATCTAATTTTTTATTTTGGGTTTTATGCAAAAATGAAATAAGCCTGTCCAATTTGTCCTGTGCCATTGGGATTTTTTTCTTATAAGAGATCTGTTCAAACTATCGTACACTTTTGATGCATTGCATATTATTTCTTCTATTTCATTCTCCATGTTACCTTCTATTTCTAATATTGTTCCTAGGTTCTTGTAGTCATTAACTTGTTGGATTTCGACTTGTCGCAGCTTTATTTTAATTTTTTATTTTCATTCCCTATCACTTTTGTTTTATTATTATCAATTTCGAGGTTCGTTTTCCGTAGTTCTTATTCCCATATTGTTAGATTAGCTTGTAAGTCTCTTTTTTCTGGTGCGCTAATCATGAGATCGTGGGCAAAGGCACATTCAGAGAAGTAGACTGGCATTAATTTGTTGTATCCTTCATGAGTTTTTCGGATCTTCCGTTCTACTGTTTTGATGATGTCGTCTATAACCAATATTAATCATCACACTACCTTGTCTTAGTCCTTCCTTTATGTCACAAGTCTCAGACTGTATATTGTTTTTGCGTATATAGCACTTATTCTTTTCGCATAAACTTTGTAATTCCTTTATTAGTTTCTCATTTTGATTTCTTTGTTTTAAACTCTTCCATATGTTTTTTGTGATATTCTGTCGAATGCCTTTTCCATGTCTACGAATGCTAAATATATATGGTAATATTATGTTCTGATCTTCTCTATTAGCTGTTTCATCGTAAAAATGTTATCTTGTGCATTTCTCCCCTTCCTAAATCCACTCGTTTTTCTAGTATGTATTCGTACGTTCTTAATACGACACTTAGTATCGTAATACCCCTGTAACTGGCACAGTTTCGATTATCTCGATTTTAATATGAATGTAATTATTCCTACTTTCCAGTCATCAGCCAACTTGCTTTTCTGCCACGCTTTATTGAACATTTTATTCAGAATTTCTACTCCTTTGTATCCTAAATTTCTTAACATCTCTAAAGTTATTTTATCGGCTGACTTCCCTAATTTCAAGTCTACTATTGCATCTATAACTTCATCCTTCTGAATCATTTCTCCCAGGTTTTTGTTGTAGGTGATTGTTTCTTCTCTGTTGTTGGTGTTTTGTAGTTCTACGGTCAATAGTTCGTGAAAATGTTCTCTCCATCTAGCCATGATTCCTCCATCTTCTGTTAGTAATCTTCCATCTTTCGACTTCACATGTTTTACTTCTTCTTGTTTTGCTTTTCGTGGGCTTTTTGAAACATTATAAAACAATTTTGGTTTATTCGGCTGTCTGTTTCTAGCTTATGGCCGAATTCCTAGGTTTTACTTTTTGTATCTCTTCTTTTGATGCTATTTGTTGATTTTTGTACCGTTTATGCCTTCTGTTCTGTTCAATTACTCAAATACTGTCTCCATAATTTTTTCTTGATTTTGACTTCTCTCTTCATTTGTTCCGCCATCTGGTTTTCTGGTTTTTTCCCTGCTTTTATTTATCGCTGATACACCACAGGTCTCTTTTGCTGTTTTTAGTATAATATTTTTAAGGGTCTCCCATGTTTTTTACAATTTTAGTATATCCCTGTTATTTGTTGCTAATGTGAATTCTGTTTCTCTTTGTCTATATTTGCTTATATTTATTTGCCATTTCTGGTTCCTGTTTTTTGTACGACCATATACTTTCTTTTGAATTCTAGGATGATTCGACTTTTTGTCAATTTTTTTTTTCATTTTATCGGTATTCTCAATTTTGCAGTTAGTAAATAATATTTACTGTAGATTTCAGCCTCCTTTCTGACTTTGATCTCTAAAATCTCTTTCCTTCATTCTCTATTCACAAGCACGTAATCTATTATAGACTTTTCATTTCGGCTTCTGATTTCTCATATGTACTTGTGTATGTCACGGTGTTCAAATAATGTGTTTTTTATGAATCTATTGTTCTCCATACAAATGTCCAGCATTCTATCTCCGTTGTTACTCTTGAAGTGCTCACCATGGTTTCCCAAATCATCTGATGTAGCCGGTGTTCTTTTCCCGACTCAACTATTAGAGTCTCCTTCTATCTTCATTTTCGATCGTGTCTGTTAGTTGGTCCCAAAACTCTTCCTTGTTTTTAGTTAACTCACCTTCGTTAGGTCTGTATATTATTACTAAAGTTGTATTGTCTTTTTGTTCTAATTTGATTTTCATTTTCAATATTCTTGTTGTCACAAATTCCGATAACTTCAGTTTTGTTGCATGTTTCTCATTTATTGCATATGCTACAAATGCTGCCCTTACAGTATTGTCTACACCGCTGAATATCATCATATGTCCATTCATTTCAAGCATTTCTTGTTCCTTTTTCTTGGTTTCTGTTATAGCAAGTATGTCAAGTTCAGTTGCAAGTATGTCAAGTTCAGTTTTTTAAAATTCTTCAATAAGTTCTTGTTCTTTCCCTTTTAAACTTCTTATATTCCAAACAAAAGAATGTTTTTGTCATTAAATAATGCATCAATATCCCAGCACAATCTTATAATAGAGAAAAAACGTATGCTTTATGTGGAAAATAGTTATTTTTACATGATACTGCTTCAACTACTTTCGAGTGGTATCCTGGGGTTGAGCTGGTAAGGGCCAGTCCAGTTTGTTACTGTACCCTTTCAAACGGTTCATTACTTCTGTTTTCATCCTAAATATTTCAAGGTTCTCATTTCTCTCACTAGTTTCGAGATTTTTTTTAATTTGAAATTTTCCAATTACTTTTCCCATTTTTTCTTCGCACCGTTCACTTGCTCGTAACTCTTGGCAAACTTACTGATTTTCTGGTTAACGAGGTCTCCAGATCTCGATGGTCGGAAGTAATACGGTGAATCTCAAATGTTATTTAGCACTTTGTTCTGAAATCCTTGGATAACTTTGTTTTTACTAGCATTTCCCTATTACGGAAATTCGTATGCCTCTATAAACTTCAGTTTGTTTATATATCAGCAATTTATTATAGGTTGACAGAATGGATTCTTACGCAGCAGCCAATACATTCTCTTATATTTGAATTCAAGTTCTCATTGTATTTTTTGTGAGTTCTCCAACGAAGCTTCGCGTAAAAAGATAGACCCAGATACTGGTACTGTGTTAAAATCTGATATGTATTCATAATTTATTCTGACCTGCATATACTGTCCCCCTCTTTTCTGGAATTTCCATGCAAATAGTTTATTTTGACTTAAATATCCACCGCCCATGGAAAAGACGGCCGTGTAGTCGATAAGTGTAACAATTTTGTTAATTGCTATCTAGGGGATGTGTCTAGTATACAAGAGGTAAATGTCCATGCACACGCACTAATTTCTTTTAGCTCGGAATATGAATATTCTCGTTTCATTCTGAGGACTCGTTCTAATACGTCTCTAATTGTCTATTGTTTGTGCAGTAGTTTTTTCAATAGTACTTGAGTCCTTTTTGTCACATCTATGACGATTCTCTACTTGTTCTATTCCATAAAGCCAAATTTGTGTGATGCAATTAAATTTGTCTCTTCTATTAATGGCTTTAGAGTCTTTAGACTATCCATTGCTTTTTTCGAATGATTCAGACATTACCTAACACATATATGTCAATGTGTTGATTGGACTACCTATAGCATTTTTTGGTAACTGTTATAGGTCTGTGAAAAGGTCATATATAAAATATCTCTCAAAGGAACCGGCTTCTTATTTGCGAAATATGTGGTGAAGTTAGATTGGACTTCTGTTAATGCTAACAATTGTAAAAGATGGATGGTACAAAGGAACATTATGATACATTTAATTTAGAAATATGGTAAATAATAAAAAAAGGGGCTACTATGAAATGCGTATTTTAAAACGTACGATTATAAAAATGTCTGCATTTCCTTCTTATATTTGCCGTGTTTGTAAAAATTCAAATTTCCCAAGAGTTAACTAAAACTAGAATGTGAATAAATTTAAAACATCGATTACCTCTCAAATTAAAATACTTCTGTAATTATTTAACGCTTCCAATAATGAAGAGAAAATAGAGCACCCCTTCAATGTTCATTTAACTGCATTAAACGCTTCTTCGACATTCAAAACATCGAATTAACTTGCAAGTGGCTCAAAGTGTATGTAAATGGCCACAAATTCAATTTGTTCGCGTCGAACGAATAGTACGCAATAGACGCCGCGAATTATGTTTCATCTACTACTCACTTAAATAAGTTATCTCAAAAGTTACTGGAACAAAAAGAGAAAATTATTGTTCCAAAACAATATTTAAACTTTACACCGTTGGCGTTCATTTATAAATTTAACTGTTACGGCTCAACTATTATAGAGGAAATAAAAGTTTGAATTGTATTTATTTAACTTTCTGCATCTAAATAATTTGTTAAGTTTACTGGTCATAATTATATATAATTCGAAATATATTATTTTTACCGTAATATAGGGTATAGTTTGTTGGGTTTGCGAGTGCTGTCCGAAATTATTGCGTTGGAAAACTACCAACTTTATTGGAAAATAATGAAATGTGAACAAAAATTGAACTTCTGAAGTAGGAAGATTTGGCAAGGATAGTTAATCTACTCTTGGTTTCACAAAACCAGGTATAAAGTAAGTGGCAGCTGATTAAACAAAAACCTATTCATGCAGCTAGCACTTTGAATATAATAAAAATTTACAGCATAAAATAAGTGTAATATTTAGCCAGAATATAATTTTTTAAACCTTTTTGGTAGGTACTGAGCTAAAACATTCAACTAAAGATAGACTACCTAAGATCCAAATAGCTGCGATCAAACATAAGGTAAACAATTAATCTACGCTGCCACATTGTTCTAAATAACAGTAGACTGAAGTGTAAAATAATCAATTTGTGTTTATTTACACCGAGAAAACAATCACAAAGGTCCCTAATTAGTGCACATTTAAAAGTTAAATTGTTCACAATGCAAGAATTCATATTACTTCTGAAGCCTCCTACTATTGAATACATATATTACTATATTGTTACAAAATCTCACACTGGTGCAGCTTCTGGATCCGACACTGTCTAATACTATACTATACAGGGTGTTCCATCTCAGACGAGCCACCACGTATATTTATTATCCCATTGTAATTGGAAAAATTTCCCGAAACACGTCGGATGATTTTCTTTGGGGAACATCTTTTGACGTACATTTGAGGCTTGAACAAGCAACCCCCTAAGAGGGGGCGCTTCTACCCCTAAAAATTGAATAGGGAAGAGGGGTTGAGTGATACTTCATTTGTAAGGTATTGGAAGCCTCTTTACAACGGAGTATGAAAAAAATCACATTCTTAAAAAAATTATTTGTTTTATCATGCTTAACAATCAAAACTGCGGTTTTAAATCAAATGTTCAAATTGTCCTCCATTGACTTCCATACAATAATAAATTCTCTCGAACTAATAAATAAAAAAAAATAAAAACATTTTCTTATCTTGCCCTCATTTTTTGTTCTTAAAAGGTGTTTATCACGTTTCTTCGATCATTTCATGTATTAAAAATCAATCTGTTGAGTTACTACTTTGCTGATTTGTTTACAATTTTAAAAATAATTATGGTGTACACATTGCAAGAACGTGTTGAGCTGGTTAGCCTGTATTACCAAAATCAAAATGGTGCCCGAGCGGCTGCAAGGATATTTAACCGAAACCATCCTGAACGTAGCGTTCGCCATGAGTACGTAATGGAATTAATTTCAAAATTTGTTGAGACGGGTTCAGTAATGGCTAAAAATGGCACCCATTGGAATTGTGAATGATGAAGGAGCAGATGTGGCAGTATTGGGCCATGTTCAACTTATGCCAAACACGCAATCTGTCCGACAACTTTCTGCGGTTTCCGGTATAAGCCAATCTAACGTTTTCAGAATTTTACATAAACACAAGTTCCATCCGTACAAAATTACATTAATTCATGAATTAAATGATGATGATTTGGATCGAAGGTAGGAGTTTTGCGAAATTATGGCCGAGCGCATCAACAATAACCCAAATTTCTTGTTCAACGTTTGCTTTTCTGGCGAATGAACTTTTTCACTTAATGGAGAGGTTAACCGGCATAACTGTAGAATTTGGAGCGATACAAATCCTCATGTATTTCAAGAAGCTCACACTCAATCTCCGGAAAAGCTTAATGTTTGGTTTGGAAATTTTGGGAGACCACCTAATTGGACCTCTGTTTATTCCTGGTAATTTAAATGGAGAAATTTATCTTGAAATGCTATATAATTTGATTGATCCGTTAATAACAGAAAAATTAGAAACGATGCTCTAATAATTGAACAACAATTGCATTTCCAACAAGACGGAGCTCGTCCTCACTACGCCGCACCAGTTCGCTAATACCTCAATTTAAAATACCCTGGTCGTTGGATTGGAAGAAGAGGTTCTGTGGAGTGGCCTGCCCGATCTCCTGACCTGAACCCTCTGGACTTCTTCTTGTGGAGACATCTTAAATCCAAGATTTTTGTGACTCAGCCTGAAAATTTGGACGAACTACGCCAACGAATTGTAAATGAGTGTCGTCAAATAACTCCAATTATGCTGGACCATGTTAGAGACGGTTTTCAGTCAAGATTGTATTATTGTATGGAAGTCAATGGAGGACAATTTGAACATGTGATTTAAAAACGCAATTTAGATTTTTTTGATTGTAAGCATGGAAAAACAATTTTATTTTAAGGATTTGACTTTTTTCATACACCGTTGTAAAGATAAAATCGAATTGTATACCTACCTGTTCCAGTGTTTTTAATATAAATTAAACATAAGTGTGTACATTAATTAAGTATTAGTGAATAGTGTATAAATTTACCCCATCCGTTGTGTTAACAACTACTTAAATAAATAAGAAAAACATTACAGTATGCTAGTAAAAAATGAATGCAATTTATAGATTTATCACGAAAAATTATCGTCAACGTGATAAAAATTATGATCAACAAAACGTGCACTATTTTATTCATTATTTGCCGACCATGTTACCAATACAGTTTAAACGCGCTTGGAGGTTATCGCGGAAGGTTTTTGCTGATATTTATATTTTTTTTTAGTTTTTAGAGTTGTTTGTAAGGTACTTGGTGAAGAAAAGTGTAATGGCAAAGTGCATAGTGTGCTACAAACTGGAAATTACCGGTGCAAACCAAACATTTCACAGGTTAGTGATTATAAATTTTTGAGGCCATTTTGCTTTTGCACATGAGCATACACATCATGTAGAAATAAATAAAAAATATTCAATAAAAGAAAGGAATGTATTATTCCCCCTAATAAAATATGTAAACAATCTGCAACAAAGTAAAAATATTTTAAAAATTATATTTTATTAGTTTTTTTGCTGAAAAGTATATACTAGATTCATGGTTTTCAATAAAATATTCAGTTTGTTTTAGATTCTACTGTAGTAAAGGGAATTAAACTTTATAATAGTCTCCCACGATATGTCAAAGGTACTGCCTTAGTGCACAATTTAATGAGAAAACTAAAAACCAAAAACATTCAACAAAGTTGAATGTTTTTGCCAAAAACTCCCATTGACATATATGTCCGGTTGAAAAATACTTTGAAAATACTCGTTGAATTATGTCTAAACTGCAACATATACTTTGTTTGATATTAATTTTGAAAGTATCTGTGTGTTTCTAGTTTTTTATAATATTTTCTGTATATATACGTTATTGTATTTGTTAACGTATTGCTTAGTTATAATATTTTAAGGTAAGGTTCATATTTGACTTGTCTTATGTCATTATTTGATACCCACTATGCAAATAAATATTACAGTTATGTTAATTCAACATCACATTGTGATAATGTTCTTACTTTTGTTCCTCTTGTTTTTATCACATGCACATTTATACAACCGCTTATGCCCAGCTTGTGGCTGTTAACTTTTGTGATGTTTCAACTTAACTCCTCAGCGATGTTAAAGCGCTGCCTTTTTACATTACTGTGATGTTACTAGAACTTCCTCAAAAGAAAGTCTTTATAACGAACTAAAAACAACATTTCTGTTACATTCTGAAATGCCTTTTAATATATTGTCGATGTTAATGCAGTGTCTAAAAAATAACATCTTATTAATGATCTAAACGCGTCTTCCAAAAACAATACAGTGTATTCTCGTAGATGTTGTATGGACATTACATAAACCTCTAAATAATATACCTCAAACATTCTAGATGACATCCTATAGATGTTTCTGTGCCTAATCAGCAAATACAGTGTGAACAACTAAGAACGCCGACTGTCGGCCATATTTCAAAAAATAGTCATGCTACAACTTTATAAAAATACCTTCAGGAAAATGACCCTGAAAAATCTGCTATGGGGTGGAATGAACACTTAAAAACATAATACTGTGATTATCTCAAAAAAAGACATACTAAAGGTATCCTAGAAATACAATTTTTGATATATTGTTGAGATTATGAAAAAATGTAGTTAGGGACTTTTTGTCCTTATTCTTCAAGTAAGGGGTAGGGGAAGGTTCAACTCAAAAAACAAATGTATCACTTTTTTTGATCGATATCCAGGTTTTTGGCGTCATTTAAAAGAGTTTTTCCTCTTAAATAAGATATGCTTAACAAAAATACCAAAATTGGGCAATTTTGTCAACGCTATGTGAAAAAACCGACAATTTTCCCATTTTTCTCGGAAATTTCAAATGTGATGAGGCATTTTTTAAATTCGGATGAAAAGGGGTTAAAAAATAGTAATCTATTCCAAGATATAAGATTTACAATATCAGAAATAGAAATTAAGAAAATGCTTCAATTTACATTTGAAATATCCGAGTGAATACAAAATTATCTAATTCTGTTATCAATCTTATTAAACAGAAAAAATGAAATGCAGCTTAAATCATTAATATCGGGTAAAAAACGAAAAAGTTATACATTTGTTCATGAGTTTGAACCTTCCCCACCCATTATTTGAAGAATAATGGCAAAAATCTCCTTAATTAAATGTATTCCTAATCTCATCAAGATTTCAAAAATTGTATTTTTAGGACACCTTTAGTATGTTTTTTTGGAGTATTATGTTTTCGAGTGTTCATTCCACCCCTAGCGGATGTTTTAGAGACTGCAAAATATTTTCCAGCAATTTTTCAGGATCACTCACCTAAAGGTAATTTTTTTGAAGGTTGTACCATGATTCTTTTCTGAGGAGATGTGGCCTACAGTCGTTCTTAGTTGTTCATCCTGTACATTTAAAATAAAATAGCAAAAAAAGCAATAAAGGATTTAAAACGTTTATTCACTATTAATAAACAGTACAGTAAATTGGAAAAAAACAGGTACAAAATTAGAAAAAAACATATCTTGTCCAGGAATCCAACCTAAAAAAAATAAAATTGTGTAAGCATATTACATAACAAGTCTGGAAAGTGGAAACTATTGAACGCATTCAGTGAAAGCAAGAAATAAAAAAGGGTATATTAATATGGAGTTACCATAACGTAACATACTTTGAAACTGAATTAATAAAGTTTAACGGATACACATACATTACAGCTAGTTTACAGAAAATTTATTAGAATAGTTTTTTAATTATATTAAAACTAATAAAAATTTTACACCATAAAGATTTAATGAAACATTACGTTACATCAACAGAAATCCAATCTGATTAAAGAAAATTCTATCGTTTACTTACGGTTACTTTTTCTCAGGCAAGAGTGGCTGTTTCGAGTGCCTCAACCATTCCAGAACGTATACTTGAAAATCCTTATCTGTGAAACATTTAAAGGTGTTCTGAACAGCAGCTAATAAAACAATTACTTTGGATCAAATTGTGCCCATGGAGACCTTTGATCGATCATCATAAAGTACATCAAACTTGATTTTCAGCCAATTGACTGGGTCCCATTTTCCATAAGATACATGCGGGGTTCTTCAAAGGAATAATAACATATTTCATTTCGAGAAGCGACTTTCATGATTTACCTTCTATTACCTGCCTCACTCCATTTGGCAGGTAAATTCAGGTGTGCTATGAAAATTCATACTTCTTTTCTGTATAAAATAATATACTTGTTTTTCATCCTGGAACAAATTGTATATTAACATCGTGGAATTGTAACTTAATGAAAACTAAGCATTATTAATACGCTGTATACAAAAAAAAACTACTTATGAAGAATAGATATGAACACATTATCAAGTTAAATGAGTTTATAATTAATTGTATCCAACTGAGTCTCCAATAGCTGTGTTTCTACAATAACAAATAATTGAATGCTGTTTGTTGACTAGAGCATTCAGTATCATAAGTTACATATTCTTCAACTAGATTAATATAGGTACCATTGTAAAGGACATCTACAGCTCATTTATTGTATTCAGTGAATTTTCAAATGGAAATGAGCTTTTTAACAGAAACTTCTGTTTTTAAAGTCTTAAACAGTTTCTTATTGTTCACATGAATCGTTAGTAATAATGTTAAAATTTTCTAAACCTGCAAAACTATTTTGGTGGCTAAGACTACTACAACAAAAACTAGAAATACAGATACTTGATTCAATATTTTTTGTACAGTTTAATACAATGTTTGTATCAGACTATCTGAAATAGTTACTCACCTTTCATTACATAATTACCAACTATTTGTTTTTTATTTTATCTGTGTAAGTAGCTTCTGAAACATCTTGAACATTGGAAATATTTTCTTCTAGATTCAAATATCTGCCAACTTATGAGCATGTTTTATTATTGATAATAATATCCACCCTATTGCAATATTAAGTTTTTGTAGGGTATACTGCATATCTAGGACTTGAAATATTGTGAATCGTTTTTAAAATATACTTACTAACTAAAATATTTTAAAAATTGAAAAAACCCTTATTTTGTAAACTCTATTATATAATGTTAGTGTACAATTCGGCCACCTGGAATTTCAATGTATAATAGCCGATTAAAGTATTGAATGAGTATAAAGTTTTAATAATTATGATATTGGAATAGGTACTTACCGATAACTATTGTTGTTCGTCCATTATAACAAGAATTATAACTTAGTATAGAAACTGTAGCTAAGTAGGAACTAACGAAAACGAAGACCACTTTATTCAAGTACTACTTGCAAAATATGTGCTTCCTGCAAATAAAATATAACACATAACTGAAAACCCTCCGCCATTTCATGTTTGTCATTTGATTCCACAGATAACTACTGTTTGTTTCGTTCGTCAGTTCCTCTTGTGTTGTCTCCTTTTTTTATGTTACTGTGATGTTTAATATGAGATATTACTGAGAGTTTAATGAACTAACATCGTACAGACGTTATAGTGCGATGTTACTAAAAATTATTTCGAAAGATGTAAAAGTAACTGCAACATGTGATCATCTTAGAAACATGTTAATTTGTAATATTACAGTAACGTTCTGTATGTGACATTAGTGAGAAGTATACAAATTAACATCGTATGAATGTTTCCTATAGGAAGTTACTAAAAAGAAGTTCATAGGATGTGTATGTAACTGCGAATTCAAGTATTACTGTGTACATCAAAAATATGTTTTATTTACATGACATGGGTGTTAATAGAGTGGGTAATAAAATTAAGACATCAAGGAGATATCTTATTAACGTTTTAAATAAACATCACGAAAAGTCTCTAAAAAAAACATCACAAAAAATACTTGTTATGTTTCTTGTTTAGTGGGTATTGTGAGATGAACAAATTCTCTTCTATTCTATATGTTCCCGGTGTTACATATGCTCAAAGTTTGAATAATAAACTAGTTCAAATAAATTTATTATTAGATGTAGAAAGGTTTGACATTCTTTGTATATTCGAACACTGGCTATTAGCAATTAATATAAATGGTTTTTCACTGTTTTCATCTTACTGTCGCTCTAAAAGTGAGCACGGGGGTGTTGCGATATTTGAGGAGCGTTCATTCAAATCCAGACATATCTACTTTTTTCACAAAATACGACTGAATTAGATTTAGAGTGTTTTTTCTAGATTTTCTGGATTCCTTATGTAAAAATTGTTCAAAACCAGACAAATTCCCTTTACATTGGCATGTAAATATCAATAGCTGAGTCAAAATCAGACATATCCAATTTTGAAGCGACTTTCACCAATACGTTCGAAACTAGACATATCCATTCATACTTTAATACTACATCTACAAGAAATAGAACAGAACAGGACATATCCATACCAAATAAACCGTGTTTTGTTTAATCAGGCTCATATTGTTTTCATTACTAATAATACCAGTGGCCCTGGAATGCAGGTATGATGGAGACGACTACATCTACGTATTATATCAATTGTGTGGTGTCTTTTTTTAGTATTTGTACTAGAGCGGACAGTACAGGTAGCTTCGGTTTAATGCACCTCGAGAATACATCCCAGATTTAACTGTTTTATCCGTAACCGAACGCTTGAATGTTGTTGTTTAACTATTGTTATTTGCTGCAGTTTGTTATGAATGATGGATAGTACTGTTGGTGCTATCAATTGGGGATCTAGAAAGACAGGATCTAGACCCTCACAACCCAATATTTTAAAAAGGCAAAAGTATAAACGCTTATTTTCAATAGCCGTGCATTTTTTTCTTTTGTAGGTATTCCGATGTAGACCCCAACTTTCCAGCGTCTTTATGACCATAACACGAAACCGTTTACA
This sequence comes from Galeruca laticollis, assembly GCA_963921935.1. Taxonomy (NCBI): domain Eukaryota; kingdom Metazoa; phylum Arthropoda; class Insecta; order Coleoptera; family Chrysomelidae; genus Galeruca; species Galeruca laticollis. The sequence continues at coordinate 82,490,813 of OY998180.1, forward strand.
TGCAATTTAGTGAAAAGAGGGGTTATCATGAACTCTGTCACCTTATATCAGAAAGTGAACCAAAAATAAAGAGATCGAAGCATGATGTTCCTGACAAACTTTTAGGTTATTCTGCAATGGATGTGGGGGCCAAAATAGGAACGCCCATATGGTCCATTGCTTAACACTTTGGCTTAGAATCGATGCTCCCCCTTCTCTTAAGCACTTGGTTCTTCATTTTTCAGTGAAGGGCCATTCTTACCTACCAGCTGGTCGCGTTTTAGGCCGTGTCGAAAAAATTCCAATATTCATAACCCCGAGGAATATCAAGAATATTACGGAAATTTTGGCCGGGTTCGTATACTAGGGAATGACTGGCAGATGCATGACAAAAAATATTTCTACATCCTATAATAGAATAACTAGAATTGAAGATTTTGAAAAAAATTACCTAAAGAAAATTGTTAATTTGGGTAAATGTACAGTTCAGTTCAGAGGAAGTGCTTTATTTAATTTTGAAGAAGTTAATCCATATGCTTCTATGATTAAAAAAGGTCGTTCTGAGGCAAATTTCTAATTGAACCTCCTGTCTATTCGGAATGCCATTTCCCAGGAAAAAACAATGGTAAATCTCTTTTAGAGAAGCAATTCAACAACAAGAACTTTCAGTCGCAAGAACTTCCTGAATTGAATTTCTACCAAGCGGGAGATATACCAGAAGAACCGAACGAATGCGACTGCATGGAAGGTGATCATACTTTACATATCTAATATTTTTAGTCTACTGAATTTTAAAGTATTTCATATTTTTATTTTTGTATAACCATTTGAACAATGATTTGTTGGATTTTATGTTTTTCTTATTTTTGTAAGACTAATATTTTTAGAGAGTTGCTCGGTTTGGATTGTATTTTTTTGTGTAATACAATGTTTGCTAAGTGTATTGTGGTATTTTTTCACTCAAAACCAGACATATCCAACTTGCGTTCAGACATGTCCATTTATTTTTTTAGGTTTTTCCGTGGTAAATATTTTTTTTTAATATGAGATCATTATCATCCGATGCCCTAATTTCGCAATTTGGGAAATTTCACTTTTAAGGCTGTCAGAGCACAAACAAGTTCATGTTTTTCTAGAAATAAGATTATCAGGATATGTATGATTTTGAGTGAACGCTCCTCATATATTTGAACCTACTAGAATAACCCCTGTTTGCGTGGTGAATAAACATATCTATCTATAAATAAAATATTGTACAACTTCCATTTAAATATTTTACTCGATGATCACTATATTTCTCCATACCCCATATTCTGAATTTCTGATTTCATTCGTTTAATGGACAAAAGTTGAGAAAAACTGTTTTTTGGCTTGCAACAAGAAATAAACCGAAAAGGTTAAAACTTACGAATAAAAATGAAATTGTATAGCCGCTTCTCGGACACCTGGTACAGAATATACAAAAATTATTGGAATTTCATTAATTACCCTAAAAGCGAAAATCAATGGAGAGGATGAAAATAAGTGAACTTTTTATTTCAAATGAAAAAAATATGGAAGCTTGAACATCGATATTGGACACAAATCATTCCACTTAAGATAGCTGAAAAATCTTAAAAATACATTATAAAACAAAATAAATAGAAATTAAAGAAGTCTGGTATATATAAACATAAATGTCCAGAATTTAATGCTGTCTATTTGGGTGAAACCCTTAGAAATTTTGGAATCAGATGCAGAGAACAATTATGAGCTTACAAATTTAAACAGCCAGAGAAATCCCACTACGTAAAACATTTACTTGACCCCAAACATTCATTGACACGTAACACAGAACTAGAAGTACTACATATTTATGATGAGCAACAAGAACTGGATTTCCTTGAAGAGTTAGAAGTAAGAAGACACTAAGAGACCCACAATAGGAAGTCGTCAATGAACAGATAAATCTAGGGAGTTCTCCACTTTTAAACTGTCTTCTTAAGTAATAAATTGTAAAGATCGGCAGGTATAGTTTTCATGGTTTTCTATATCATTGCACAGTTACATTGATCTTAAATGGGAGAAAGGTATCCAGGATATACCCATAGAGCTAATAATATCTAAGCTTGAATATTTGTAATATCATATCTACTTCTTCTTTCTATTAATATATATTAAGTACAAGGTAGGTCACTTCTTGGTCTAGCCAAAAGTAATTATTAAACATCACTTAGGCATCGCATGAAATGTAACTTCTGCCATTCTGACGATGATAGCAATATCGAAACCATTGTCAAATTGTCAAAACATATTTGCAATATATTGTGGAATTATTTAGAAACAGTTAATTTCATTTAAAAAAGTAATATGAGTAGATTCCACAGAGTAAGGACCGAAACAGTAAATTTTCTAAGCATATTGTTTTGTTTACAAATTTCTATCAATAACGAAGTATGATAAGTACATCACAGGAAACGTGTTCACCGATAAAGATGGAATTCTGTTAGTTGACTAGAGCGCTGAAGCGATGCTACAGTAAAATGTTCAGCCTCCTCCAGTAGAAACGGAGAAGCTTTTCCATCACAGGAATTAGTTGACGATATTACTCAACACATACTATGTTGGTACTGTTTTCTTCTAATAACAGAAACAGAGCGAAACTCAATACAAGCATTTGTCGTATTGTTTTGATTAAGATGCATATTGTGACGCGTTTTTCCTTCCTTCTTCGTCCTTTACCTATAAGTCGACGACTAAGTACCTGGGCACGTCACAATTGACACCCCAAAACTGTGGATTCAAGTTCTTGTCTCGGGCGCCAGATTTTTAACGTGGTTAGCTCCACGGCCTCTCGACTCCAAACCTTTCGAGGGTTCCGGATAGCAACAGATGGAGGTACGGATAATTCTAGGGTCGGAGTGTAACTGACTGTAGAGACTAAGTAGCGGTATACTTATTTTGATAGAGCTTTATGGCTCGACTGTTAGCGCAGAATTACCTTAAAATAAACTACCAATATGATAATCACTGCTGTCTAGCTTACATAAATTGAAACCAACGGTAATAACGAACTCTTAGTAAGTTGTGAATGAAACTAAAATAATTCAATAATATAATAAGTAGACTCAGATAACAAAATAAATAAAACCTTTTACCGAAAGGTACTAAAGAAATTTAACAAACGAACGATTATCCAAACACATAATATACACTAGGCAAAGAATAAGCGAGAAACATATAAAACGGTTCATGTACAATGCAAATCAAACATCATATAAACTTATACGGACTCAGTGGTTTTATAATCGGGATTATAGTATGCACTATTACCCAAAATAGTGCATACGAGGTTAAACGGCGGCTTGACGAAATTTGGAAAGAAAAACCCTATACCAACTCAAAACAGCGGAGGAAGAAGGAGATTTCAACAAAACCCGAGAAGGTCGGCGAGGAGCTGAAATCTCTACCAGAATGTATTTAATTCCTGAGCAATACTTTCGAATCACCCAGTAATCAAATATAATTCCCGGTAATCGAATGAAAAACCCTATTAACCAAATCGTAACGACAGAAACAGAAAGAAAGTTCAACATATCCCAAGAAGGTCGGCAAGGTGTTGACATTTCTACCAGAACTTATGTAATTCCTGAGCAATACTTTCGATTCGCCCAGTAATCAACTATAATTCCCAGAAACCAAATGAAAGACCTTATTAACCAAATCGGGACAACAGAAACAGAAAGAAAGTTCAACAGATCCGAAGGAGGTCAGCGAAGTGCTGAAATGTCTACCAGAACTTATTTAATTCGGGAACAATACTTTCGAATCACCCAGTAATCAAATATAATTCCCGGAAACCAAATAAAAGACCCTATTAACCAAATCGGAACAACAGAAACAGAAAGAAAGCTTAGCAGATCCCGAGAAGGTCGGCGAGATGTTGAAATTTCTACCAGAACTTATTTAATTCCTGAGCAATATTTTCGAATCACCCAGTAATCAAATATAATTCCCAGAATCCAAATCAAAGGCCCTATTAATGAAATCGGAACAACAGAAACAGAAAGAAAGTTCAACAGATCTCGAGAAGTTCGGCGAGGTGATAAAATTTCTACCAGAACTTATTTAATTCCTGACCAATACTTTCGAATCACCCAGTAATCAATTATAATTCCCGGAAACCAAATGAAAGACCCTATTAACCAAATTGGAACAACAGAAACAAAAAGAAAGTTCAACAGATCCCGAGAAGGTCGGCGAAGTGTTGAAATTTCTACCAGAACTTATTTAATTCCTGAGCAATACTTTCGATTCGCCCAGTAATCAACTATAATTCCCAGAAACCAAATGAAAGACCTTATTAACCAAATCGGGACAACAGAAACAGAAAGAAAGTTCAACAGATCCGGAGAAGGTCAGCGAAGTGCTGAAATGTCTACCAGAACTTATTTAATTCCGGAACAATACTTTCGAATCACCCAGTAATCAAATATAATTTCCGGAAACCAAATGAAAGACCCTATTAACCAAATTGGAACAACAGAAACAGAAAGAAAACTTAGCAGATCCCGAGAAGGTCGGCGAGATGTTAAAATTTCTACCAGAACTTATTTAATTCCTGAGCAATATTTTCGAATCACCCAGTAATCAAATATAATTCCCAGAAACCAAATCAAAGACCCTAATAACCAAATCGGAACAACAGAAACAGAAAGAAAGTTCAACACATCTCGAGAAGGTCGGCGAGGTGATAGAATTTCTACCAGAACTTATGTAATTCCTGACCAATACTTTCGAATCACCCAGTAATCAAATATAATTCCCGGAAACCAAATGAAAGACCCTATTAACCAAATCGGAACAACAGAAACAAAAAGAAAGCTTAGCAGATCCCGAGAAGGTCGGCGAGATGTTGAAATTTCTACCAGAACTTATTTAATTCCTGAGCAATATTTTCGAATCACCCAGTAATCAAATATAATTTCCAGAAACCAAATGAAAGACTCTATTAACCAAATCTGGACGGCAGTAACAGAAAGAAATTTCAACAGATCCCGAGAAGGTCGGCGAGGTGTTAGAATTTCTACCAGAACTTATTTAATTCCTAAGCAATATATTCGAATCACCCAGTAATCAAATATAGTTCCCATAAACGCAATGAAAGACCTCAATAACCAAATCTGGACGGCAGTAACAGAAAGAAATTTTAACAGATCCCGAGAAGGTCGGTGAGGTGTTAGAATTTCTACCAGAACTTATTTAATTCCTGAGGAATACTTCCGACTCACCCAGTAATCAAATATAATTCCCGGAAACCAAATGAAAGACCCTATTAACCAAATCGGAACGACAGAAACAGAAACAAAGTTCAACAGATCCCGCGAAGGTCGGCGAGATGTTGAAATTTCTACCAGAACTTATTTAATTCCTGAGCAATACATTCGAATCACCCAGTAATCAAATATAATTCCCGGAAACCAAATGAAAAACCCTATTGACCAAATCGTAACGACATAAACAGAGAGAAAGTTCAACAGATCCCGAGAAGGTCGGCGAGGTGTTGAAATTTCTACCAGAACTTATTTAATTCCGGATCAATACTTTCGAATCACCCAGTAATCAACTATAATTCCCGGAAACCAAACCCAAAACTTTATTAACAAAACGAAAGATCAATCAAAAAATTATTTTGAATGAAGAAAGCTTACACCCAGTAATCAAATATAATTCCCGGAAACCAAATGAAAGACCCTATTAACCAAATCGGAACGACAGAAACAGAAACAAAGTTCAACAGATCCCGCGAAGGTCGGCGAGATGTTGAAATTTCTACCAGAACTTATTTAATTCCTGAGCAATACATTCGAATCACCCAGTAATCAAATATAATTCCCGAAAACCAAATAAAAGACCTTATTAACCAAATCGGAACAACAGAAACAGAAAGAAAGTTCAACAGATCCCGAGAAGGTCGGCGAAGTGTTGAAATTTCTACCAGAACTTATTTAATTCCCGTTGTTGAAATTTCTACCAGAACTTATTTAATTCCTGAGCAATACTTTCGAACCACCCAGTAATCAACTATAATTCCCGGAAACCAAACCCAAAACTTTATTAACAAAACGAAAGATCAATCAAGAAATTATTTTGAATGAAGAAAGCTTACACAAAAACTTGATTCTGAATAAAAAAAATTGAAAATAAAATTTTAAAATAACCAGCAACAGAAAATAGCGTATAGTTTACAATTAAATCTTTATTGGAAACTATAGAAATTAAAAATATAATGTGATGAAACCACTGAATATCGTATAACTACGGGAGTCCTAACAAATTTAATCTTTTATACGGAATATATTGAATTCAACTATCAATTATAATTTTACACTAAAATAATTTCAATTTGGAAAATATACATCTGGAGGAAAATAGAATTTTACCTTATAAGCACTTAACAAGTTTTACTATATTTCTACGGACACTTCTTACTCACTATTCAAACGAGAGCGGAAAAGGCCCTTTTCAAACTGTGGTCTCGGTATTTATTACTTTCACTAATCGCTTCAAAAAGAAGTCTAGTAAAAAAACTCAAACATTTAATTACTTCGAACTAAAATTTCTATAGGTATACTGGACGGTCTAAATGTTTTGAAAAATTGAAATGAAAATGTATATATACCGGACGGCCCAAATATTATAAATAAACAAACTTGTAATTAAAATTGTTTTGCCAGGTAAAATTCAATTCATTACCTTACAATATTTAAAATTAAAGTAATTGAGTAAGGAGGAAGTAACAGGTTACAGGTTTTAAACATAAATAAATCAAATGATACCGGAACAAAAAAAGTAACTTCGTTACAATATGGCTGATGTCGTATCAGTCACGTGATGGAGAAGACTCAGCATTTCTACTGTAGCTGTACTGAAAACTGAGAAACAGGTACCCTCGTTTTGGGTATTGTGTCGGTATAATCATTTGTGGAAACTTTGTTCTCGCTCTCAAGATTTCGAAGCGCGAAAGGTTATTTGGATCGCATCATACCAAGATACCTGAAAAAATTCTTAAGGGGTCCTAATTGCCAACTAAAATTTCGTAGGTATGGGTATTTCAAGTTTTTTCCAATTTATACGGTTTTTGACCTCTGATAGAGAAAATTACACTCCAAATGCTTTTTGTAGCTGTATTTAAAAACTTTCCAACGATAAATTACAATATTTGAGATATTTGGTATGCCCTTTTGGAGTGGTCCACTGTTTTTTGGTTTTTTCTAGTTTTTTTCGAATTTATACGGTTTTTGACCCGATAGTAGAGGAGACCATGGGAGATCGACCTTGACCCATCTGATAATCAGATTAGACCCATTTTTTATGAAATATTTTCGATTTAAAAACACGCCTATCAAAAATTGTTCATGGCTATTTTTAATTGAATTAATTTTAATCATTTATTTTTTCATCTCCTTCACTCTTATGATAACCAAACAAATTTAGTCTCAATAGATAATTTTTAACATAGAGAATATGCCTTGGTAGGATTGCCTACTGATTTTTGTTCATAGCTATCTGACAAGCAGGTATGAACAAGTAAATTTAGATAACTTCATCGATATGGTAACCAATAAAAATTGGTATGAGACGAAAGTTATTTTAATTACAAAAATAACAGTATAGGCTTTCCTGCAAAAAACCGATCATAGAATATTATTGCCATGCCTTGAAATTTTAGAATCTGAGCGATTAAATATGTGCGATAGAGAACGTAGATTATCCGAAGTGCGTGTGATAGAACAGGACGCAACATAGCAGCTCCGTGTGACAAGTCTATTGGATGTGATCCAGTGCTTATTTATTGTAGAAACATATTTTGGTGCGACCAACATAAAACATTATTTCGATAATAAATTAATAAAAAAATTCATATTTGATAAAATATGTTTTTATCTTAAAGTTAAATACCCTGATTAAAAAAGAACTAAAAAATATTTGAAATAATGAACTTAGAATTTTTTTTCAATGCTTTTGAAAACTTATAGTATTATTGATTTCCTTTTCATAGAATTAACATTGTCAATTATTGTGAATTTTTTTTAATCAGGGTAAAAAATGTTAAGCATAATAGAGGAAAATATATTAATAATATTCAATAACTCTATGTTATAAAAATCGTTTATAACATTTAGTACATAGAAAAATAATATTATGAAATTTATAATTGCTATTCAAAAGCAGAATCATCTGAATCTGCATTAAGATCTTCAGACTCTGATAACTTCTCTTCACTTACATTACATATATCTTTAGAAGTGTTTGGCCCCCAACAAATCCATTTGGTCCTAACCAATTATTCTCTAAAAACCAACCGTAGTTTACAAGGCGCAATTTTATACAGTCTGGATCGGTTGCATGAAGCCACATCGAATTGACGTATATAGTTCGCAAAATTTTCTGCATCAAAGAAGACCAGCACGGTGGCATAATATTGGTGTAGGAACTTTTTACTTTTATTCACAAAATTTTCATTGTCTTCTTTAGCGGAGTAACTTTTTAGGAAAATGCGATACCTGGCATCGTTCAGACTAGTGCAGTGCTTGACTTCATATATATTAGCAGCTCTTGAACAGCATTCATTTTTTTATGTAGGAAAATATCAGCTTCTTTAAGTAATGACCCAATAGTTATTTGTAAAACAAGTGTCACAGTAACTCGTTTTGTAGTACGAGTGAAGTTTGTGCAACGAACCGCGAAGCGGTGAGTTGCGCAAATCACTAGTACTACAGAATGTCATTGTGGCACAAGTTTTACGCAACATTTTTTATAATCCGCATTTATTTAATTTTTTTAATAAAATTGAGTTACATATAATCCATGTTTTTAAACTAGGAGAAGTGGTTTGAATTTACGTTGGCAATTCTGTAGATTCCTGATTGGTCAGATCATAGATGGTTTTATTCGGCACATCGAACTTTTGACATATTATTACCGACTATTTGTTTAAAAAAGAGCTTCTTCGTATATGCTTTTGCGATCTATTTATATTATATCATGAACATAATTATTTCTGTAATACATCTTCACGTAGATATCTGGTAATTTATCCCAAAAATCGAACGTTATGTATACCTATATATTGTTCCGATACAATATGAAAATAAACAATTGACAAATCATTGATAAATAAACGTTAGCGTACTTTATTCATTCAATATTTTTTATTTATAAATCATTCCAATTTACCTTTAAGAACGTTTAATATAATAATTTGCTAGCTAGAACAACGCTAGACCATTTTATTTATAATTTGTGTCAAGGTTAAGTCAAATGTCAAGTAAAAATATAACTAAATACAATAACCAACTATACACTAAAAATTACTAAAATAGTGTTCAAAGAGCTTCATTGGACACTGTAAACAATCTTATAATGAAGTCCCTTTTATACGCGAATTATAAAAAGATATTTAGGCACGTCTCATTTTTTGGAACTTGATTGTACGGTCTTACTTTACCTGTCAAGTAAAAAGCTGCTCTGTAGTCGCATTCAGTATAGGCATGGAAAGCTGATAGGCTTCTACGTAGTGTAGTCCCTAATTTATTGCTAAATCAGTGCAATTAATGCAATCGAGGTCTTTTGTATTTTCTTTTATTGGCTGAACCTGCCACCCAAATTTCTGATTGTTCAATTTTTCCAGGTAATTATTATCAGGACATCGGTATCGGAAGATTTTAGGAGAATCTTCGATCCCGGTGTTACTCTAGATTTATGAAAATGATCCTGGTATCCATCTCTTCATGATCGTACATAAATTCAGTTTCTTCTATTTTTATCATTTGATTTTACCGCGGTTGATAGGGTAACAACAGATTTGAACAGTTAAGAAACTTTTTTATTTACAATATTTATCATTTTCCCAATAGTAGATAAAAACTGAGGCAAAGCCTCTTTGGATCTATAATTTATTTTAAATTTGACGATCTTCTTTGTTATGGTTCAGAAATATTAGACGATTTTGGCGTTCTGTATCTATTATTGATGGCGTCAAATAACGATCAAGAACTAAATACATTTCTGCGGCGTTCGTGAAGCAAATTTTGATAATTATTTTTTCAAAAGTTTGGGGCAATTTAGGCTCCGATTAAGTACAAATAATAAATACCATACACATCAATCTGTGTTGGCTCAGAAATTTCGACGTTTGACTTCAATAATTTTGCTAACAATGACTTATCAGTATTCTACATTTCACCATCACAAGAGAAAAGAGCAGGTGGCATCGGTGCGAGGGAGAAGGTTGAGCAATATTCAATATTTTTTTTTTCTAATACTGACTGCTAATAATCGACCAAAAATGTCTCGTTACATCGTCAGTAACAGTTTTTACTTTTCCGCCGAACCTATCTAATATGCGAGAAAGGTATTGGTTTACTCCAAAAAAATTGGAATTTTGGATTTTTTGTTAGTTATTTTTACGATTTTCACCAAGAACAACACGAAAAACTGGTTTTTAGAAAAAAAAATCGTTGTCGTTGTCGTCGGCCACTTTTCGTAACATGGTTTTGTTAGCACGATACAGTCTCCGGACTGCAATAAGTCACCAATTTTATGATTGAATATTGTTTAGGTCATTTCACAGATGAACCATATTAATTTTCCGCTCACCAGAGCCAGTACAACAGGTTCTATGGTACTTGAAGTAAGACATTTTTGTCATTTTGGGACGGATTTAAGTTTTTTAGCACGATACAGCCACTGATGTGCAACAAGTCACCAATTTTATGATTGATTATTGTTCAGGACATCTCACAGATAAACACTATTGATTGTCAGCTTACCAGAGCCAGTACAACGGGTGCTTATGGTACTTGAAGAACCAATTTTTTGTCATTTTTTTAAAAATCTCGGGTTTTTAGCACGATTCAGCCTCCGGAGTATATACAAGTGACTTTTATGGTCTTTATTGATTTTGTTTTTCTGTAAGCAATATGATGTGTCATCTTTTTTGACAGGCCAACATTTTCTTTGAGACTTGTTAAAATGTTTGTCCTCATGCTGTGGTTAAGCGCACATTGTTGTAGAGCAGATATTGCTTCCACAGCAAGATTATTTGTTAACTCATTACTAGCATCAGCGTTGATTGTTTGTTCTAGGGTTAAGTGAACGTGTGCTGTACGACGAACTCCGAAAGAACGTATTTCAAACGAATCATCATTAAAATCAACAATAGATTTTTTTGAATTACACAAAAAACAGATTTTACTCATGTTTTTCAATAAAAAATAGCATTGAGCACGTGTTGTAACAAAATATTTTTCTACAATATATAAGACTGTTTCTGATAGTCCCGTGTATGGGAGCATGCGCACTGGGTCACATCCAACAAACTCGCCGCACGCAGCTGTTATGTTCGTTCTTTTCTATCAAACGGACTTCGGATAATCTACGTTCTCTATCGCACATATTTAATCCCAACGATTTTAAAACTTCAAAGCATAGCAATAGTATTCTATGAACGGTTTATTGCAGGCAAGCCTACACTGTTATTTTTGTAATCAAATTATCTTTCTTCTGATACCAATTTATATTGGTTATCATATTGGTGAAGTTATCTGAATTAACTTACCTGTTCATACCTGCTTGCCAGATAGCTATGAACAACAATCAGTAGGCAAGCCCAGCAAGGCATATTCTCTATATCAAAAACTCTCTATTGAGAATGGAGGTGATGAAAAAATTTGATTAAAATTAATTCAATTAACAATAGCCATGAACACTTTTTGATGGGCGTATTTATAAATAAAAAAATATTTCATAGAAAATAGGTCTCATCTGGTTACCAGATGGGTAAAAGTCGATCTCCCATGGGCTCTTAGACTAACAGATCATTTTTTTTACGAAAAAACATTTCCCTAAATACTGCATACCTCTAGCAAATTATTAAAAAATATATATTACTTTTTTTAGGTACATGAGAATAGAATTTAAAAAATGTACAAAAAGTACTGATATCAGTCCAAAAACCTCTTGACTAGGTAAAAATAGGTGACGCAAGTACACCCCTTACGAAAGATGTGATATCAAATTATACGATGTATAGAGTAACACAAGAACTATATGTACTTATAATATTTTTAAAATAAAGGTAAACTATGGCTACGTATTCACACTTTATTCCTTATTAATTTGAATGTTTCCAATAATTGATGTACAGCCCTGTTTAAATATTGTTAGTGTTTGTTTGAAGCTGGCTTTTTTTCTTTCTTTCAATTTTACCACATATTATAAACAAACCTGTATATATTTTAGACGGACGTGCGAATTAGGATTCACTCAGTTCATACTACCAAAAATATATACGATTAAAATGTATAGAAAATGCTTCATTCAATGAATACTTCCAAAATACAATACAAATAAAGGCTCCATTCGATTTATAGATACTATGAAAACACATAAAAAAGAAAAGGCTCCATCCGATTTATACTATTGAAACACATTAGAAAAAAAAGGCCCCAAGCAAATTATACTATCGAAGCGCAATAAAAAGGAAAGGTCACATCTGTTTCGCTTGAGTTGTCAAAACTACAAACAAAATGCATTAAAATGAAACTGTGAAGAACACAAACAAACACCAACATTATTTAAACAAAGCTGAATGCAAGTACATCAATTATTTGAATCTTTCAAATTGATAAGTAATAAAGTGTGGTATGTAGTCATAGCTTACCTTTAATTTTAAAAAGATTATATATATATATATATATATATATATATATATATATATATATATATATATATATATATAACGAAAGCTGAAGGATAGTGACCGTTGAACACAAAACTGCAAACAATCTAGTAGGGATGCGGTCAATATGGGGCTGATCAAAAGAAAACTATTTTTTGACTAGTTGAGCTTTCGGAAATTGTTTATTTCCTTCATCAGAACATTTACAATGGACACAAATTTTTTTAAACTAATAAAGCTGAACATATATTTGAAAAAAACACAATTGACCCCCCAAAATAAGTTTTGAAAATTATCCATCAAGAACATCACAAGAGTTTTAACAGGAGCATGAAATTAATTAACAAAAATCGAGATAAAAACAATTTTCTGACAGTCTAAACATTTAAAATGATCATATCTACAATATCTTGTAGAAATGTAAAAGCTTTGAACTAACACAACAATTAAAATACAGTCAGAATGAATATTGAAAACGATATACCAAGGGAGAAAGGTATCTATTTCAAAATTAGTAATTATTGGTTTTTGTCACGAAACAAAAAGAAGACCAATTCTTCAAATGATATTATTAGCAGATTAGATATCAAAATATTTCTATAGTGATGATATGAATTGGTGTTGTAAAATAATATACAGGGTGATATATAAATGTTGAAGTCAAGAAATGTAGAATATCTAAGTTATATATATATATATATATATATATATATATATATATATATATATAATGTATCAAGAAGGTAGTCTCGACGGCTAGTTAGAAAACAAAACTTATGATTCTTGGGGATTCCGTCTACCGTCTATAGGTGATAATTAAAACTCTTTTTTACTACCCAACGTTTCGAAAATGTTTATTTTCTTTATCAAGGGCTAAAATATAATTTTGGATAATTCACTGTTATAGTTAAACAAAATTAGTACTTACTGCAAGGCGATTTATGTCTTTAAAACTTTATAAAACATGAGTTAACATTAGGTATGTTATAATACATTATATTTTAATTTTGAAAATCTAGCAGAAATTTCAACGTACAAGAAAAACCGACCACTGTTTTTATCTAGACAAAATCGAATAAAAGTAAGCGACCATCCAACAACTTTTAGTACAAGTGTTGAGGTGTGTCAATAAACGTTAAAATGTTGTCATTTGAACTATTAAAATTGAGGTGTGTTATTATTCTTTATTATTAAAATTGACAAGAAATGTGACAAAAAATGATTTGACAAAACTTATGTTATGAGATGCCTGTAGAAAGTGTTGACCTAGTCATCAAGAGTAATGCGGTATGTTATGTACAACTCGTCAATGTCGGCAGTCCAGCCTCAGAGGCTGCCACCACTCATAGAGACAAACAGCATCAATCCACGAGCTGTGTTACAAAGTGTCAAAAGTTAATGTAGTACGGCCTCGACGCTGAGCACCTCTCACATTGCTCAACTCGAAACCCATCATCATTTATGGCAGTTCAACTCTCTCGATGGTTCAGGTTTCTCATTAAAAATCCCGCGAAGTAACCAGTATACGCTCACTATGTCAGACATCTCGCCTAGAACCTGCAGATGTTATTATTTCCTTTTCACAAGACACCCCTTTTAGAAAAGTCGATGGCTTTGTTGATTGTATCAGGTATCGCAGTCCAACATCTGTCACCTGTCTAGACAACGATTCCCATGTGTCACTGTCAAAATGTAGGTTGATATAACCATGGGGCTCGACCCATTCAGCCGCCAACATGACTCTCACTCAGTCAGGACAGAATGGAAGCATTATGTCATCAATGATTGGTACTAGTTTTAATTCCGTATTGTATCAAAAATTGTTGTATGGAAGCAAAGTAAGAAGTTATATGTCAGAATCGGAAGTTCCAGAGCACAGTAGATTTGAAGATTTGCCTGATTTATCTAGTATAAGTAAGTATGCATAAGTAAAAGTGATGTGTTGAGTATCTCTCTTTTTGTTCAGAGAATTGCTGTCTAAGGTGGTTTCTAACATTTCACTATAGAAACAGAGGTAGACGACAGCATCCCGTTTCTTGACACGAAGCTGATTAGAACACAGGAAAATGTAATTGTCCTAGACTGGTATAGAAAACCAATGAGTTCTAATAGATTCATTAATTATATGTCTAACCATACAGAAAGGACAAAAATTAATCTGGTTCTAACAATGAAAAACAGAATACATAAAATGTGTCACCCTTCTCTAGTGAACAAAAATTTAAAACTTCTTCATGACATTTTTATAACCAATTCATATCCAACAATCTTTTAAAAAAAACTTTTATTCAGTACAAGGGTGCAAGAGCCCAGAAGTCAGATTAACACAACAAACACTGATAATGTTAATGGGGAAAACTCTGTAATGAATAAAAAGTATGTAGCAATACCTTATATTAAAGATATTTGTTCAAAAATTTTAAACGTTTTCAAAGATGAAGTACAGTTGAAACTCACACATAAATATACCTTCAAATTGGGTGACATCTTCACTAATGCTAAACAAAGAGATAAAACACTGAAAAAAGCTGGAGTAGTGTATAAAATTCCATGTGTAAATTGTGAAAAAGTCTATTATGGACAAACTTCAAGGGTCCTCAGGGATAGGGTAACACAACATAAAAATGATATTAACTTAAATAAAATGTCTTGTGGATTGGCAGAACATAGTATCTCAACTGGGCATCACCCAAACTTCAACAACATTGAAATAGTACATTCTAATCAATATTACTATAAAAGAACTTGTTTGGAAATGTTAGAAACCACCTTAGACAGCAATTCTCTGAACAAAAAGAGAGATACTCAACACATCACTTTTACTTATGCATACTTACTTACACTAGATAAATCAGGCAAATCTTCAAATCTACTGTGCTCTGGAACTTCCGATTCTGACATATAACTTCTTACTTTGCTTCCATACAACAATTTTTGATACAATACTGAATTAAAACTAGTACCAATCATTGATGACATAATGCTTCCATTCTGAGTGAGAGTCATGTTGGCGGCTGAATGGGTCGAGCCTCATGGTTATATCAACCTACATTTTGACAGTGACACATGGGAATCGTTGTCTAGACAGGTGACAGATGTTGGACTGCGATACCTGATACAATCAACAAAGCGATCGACTTTTCTAAAAGGGGTGTCTTGTGAAAAGGAAATAATAACATCTGCAGGTTCTAGGCGAGGTGTCTGACATAGTGAGAGTATACTGGATACTTCGCGGGATTTTTAATGAGAAACCTGAACCATCGGGAGAGTTGAACTGCCATAAATGATGATGGGTTTTGAGTTGAGCAATGTGAGAGGTGCTCAGCGTAGAGACCGTACTACATTAACTTTTGACATTTTGTAACACAGCTCGTGAATGGATGCTGTTTGTCTCTATGAGTGGTGGCAGCCTCTGAGGCTGGACTGCCGACATTGACGAGTTGTACATAACATACCGCATTACTCTTGATGACTAGGTCAACACTTTCTACAGGCATCTCATAACATAAGTTTTGTCACATTATTTTTTGTCACATTTCTTGTCAATTTTAATAATAAAGAATAATAACACACCTCAATTTTAATAGTTCAAATGACAACATTTTAACGTTTATTGACACACCTCAACACTTGTACTAAAAGTTGTTGGATGGTCGCTTACTTTTATTCGATTTTGTCTAGATAAAAACAGTGGTCGGTTTTTCTTGTACGTTGAAATTTCTGCTAGATTTTCAAAATTGAAATATAATGTATTATAACATACCTAATGTTAACTCATGGTTTATAAAGTTTTAAAGACATAACTCACCTTGCAGTAAGTACTAATTTTGTTTAACTATAACAGTGAATTATCCAAAAATATTATTTTAGCCCTTGATAAAGAAAATAAACATTTTCGAAACGTTGGGTAGTAAAAAAGAGTTTTAATTATCACTTATAGACGGAATCCCCAAGAATCATAAGTTTTATATATATATATATATATATATATATATATATATATATATATATATATATATATATATATATATACATATATATATATAGCTGAAAAGCGAAAAAACGCCGTGATCGTTGCTGATCAATTAGAACACAAATTGAAAAATATCTTATTGGGGATTGCAGCATAAGAGGAAAAATACACTCTAATCAATTCTCCAAGCTTTCGTAAATCTTTATTTACATGATCAGGGAACTACAATAAGGAAAGAAAAACATAAATTATAAAAAGTGTTCTTAAAAACATTTCTACAACTTACATTGATCGAGATTGCATCATTGATCTTGAACACAGGAAAAGTGCACAATAGCAAGTCATTAAAGAAATAGATCCAGTCGGCAATACATTTGCCTACTACTGGTAAACATTTTTTAAAACATTATTAAAAAGTAAAAAGTTTAAAACATTTAAAATCGAGAATCCACACACCCACGCGGACTTGTGAGAATAATGGCGGAAACTGAAAATGTCAGGTTAAGTACACCAATCATCATTACTAAATGAATGAAAAGAATCGATCTTTGCAATGACGCGAGACACTGAAACAATCGAATTGAAACTTTCAAGAGAATACAAGGGTGGTACCAAAATTATGGAAATGTATTTGAGTTATCACTCCAAGGAAAAAATTATTTTAATCACGAGAATTAATATGTGATTATTAATGTTATTTATTATTATTATTATTAATATTATTATGGAACTATTAATAATGGGGAAACACCTACTAAAAGGGGGAACACCTACCATGATGCCACAAGTAGGAAACTAGTTAGAATTATTAATATTATCATTATTCTTATTATTGTTATTAATATGGAGACAATTGTGCTTATCAAGCGTTAGGAGGAGGGAGTAGAGATTACTCAAATTCTGAATGTCGGTCTTCCTATTCATACAACCTTCTTCTTGGAAGATGAAAGCCATTTCCAAAAACAGTCTTTTATTATAACTTCTCTCACGAGAAAGGATTTTAACTCCCTCAAAATCAATGATATGATCCAACGAGGAGACATGATTAGCCAGAGAACATCTTTCAGGGTGTAACCTTATATCACTTTTATGGGGGGATACACGGCTTGAAATTTTTTGGGAAGTTTGACCAATATATGATAGACCACAACTGTTACAACACAGCTTATAAACAACATTACTACAATCCACGACAGGAATCTTGTCTTTCAAAGGACTATAAATTGACTTAACAATCAAGGAACTCCTGCAGGCAAACCTAACATTCTGTAAGTATTGTGGAAAAATCCTAGTAAGTCTGGGCGTAATTTCCTTTATATAAGGCAGAGAAACCGTTAAAACGGAAGGAATCGTTCTGGAGGATGAGAGAGGATCCAACTCAGTTGCACCTGCTGCGTCAATTGATTGTATTGAAGTTTGTGACAAAACAGAAGACGTGTTGAAGATGATCTTTCTCAGTAACTGTTTTGGATAGGAATTGTCAAGGAACAAATTGAAGAGAATATTACGATTCTTATTTCTAAATACAGGGTCAGGGAGGTTCATAACTCTAGCTGTCATTTGTTTAACCAAGTTAACCTTTATGCTAAATTTATGGTAAGAATTGTAGTTGAGATATCTCCCAGAGCTACTTTGTTTTCTATACCAATCAATTATAATCACATTATCAGTAGACCTAGTCCATAAAGTATCTAAAAAAGGGACAGCCATGTTAGAGTTTTCTGTTTCGATAGTAAACTGAATGTAAGGATCATAGCTATTCAAGGTGAAAAGGAGATCTTCGGTGGAGTCCACAGGGCAAGCTAGGATTATATCATCTACATATTTCTTGATGAAAGGTACATTGAAAGGAAGTACCGGAAGGACCACGTCCAACAGATCATCCATTACATAGCACGCCAATATCGGAGAAATACTAGGACCCATAGGAGTACCAAAAGTCTGTTTGTAAAATTTATTATTAAAAGAAAAGCAGGTAGAACTGAACAGGAATTCAATCAACTCAGTGAACATGTCAATATCAATATTACACACTGTACTAATGGATGGCCAGTGTTTGTGAACTGAACGTATAACTGCTTGTAAATAAACATTGCTAAAAAGTGAAACCACATCCAGACTGACCAAAACATAGTTTTGTGGAAGAGTTCTTCTGTTAAATAACTCAAAAACCTGGAAGGAGTCCTTAATGAAATACTCATTATCATTACTGTATGCCTTGGTCAAGATATCTGTGAGGAAAGAAGCAATAAACTCAGTAGGAGAGTTAATAGAAGCGACAATAGGTCTCATTGTCAAGGTAGGTTTATGAATTTTAGGAAGAGTGTAAAATTTTGCTATGACAGAGTTATAAGAAGTTATATTTTTCTTTGTGATCTCGTCAATCTGTCTCTTATTATATAGTCTCTTAACAAGAGTGTTAGATTTGGATTGAATCGTCCTACTGGGATCTCTCGAGAGGGGAACATAGGAAGAATCGTTGTCGATTATATCCTGAGATAACTTGAGGTAATCCTCCTTTAACATAACAACAGTCACATTACCCTTATCTGATTTGGTAACAATTAACTCAGGGTGCATTTTCAGGAAACATGTTGCCTCAAACAACAAATTTCAAAAAAGAGAAGGATGGCAATCATCTTTATGAGCATGATTAGTGATAACATTAATGGACCTAGCAACAGCAAAACTTCTAATGTCAACATCCGGAATTAGAGAAGAAATGTAATCGATATCTGAGAGGATGGATTTAATTGGTATATCTATACCTAATTGAGGTTCCACAGTGAATTTAGGGCCCAACGACAGAAACTTCTCTACATTAGGGGGGATATTCACATTAGAAAGGTTCTTAATCCAAGAGGGCTTTGTCTTAAGAAAAGTTCCATACCACTCGTCTCTCAAATTATTAAATTTATTTATGTTTCTTCTTTTAATATCATGAAAAGATCTATTATAATGTCTCAACTGTTTATGAATGAAATTATTGCAAATGAATTCATTTGTGTTATTAATTATATAAATTTCAAATTAGAGAGATTGTTTTCAAGAGTAACAATCAACTTTTGATTAACATTGATTTCAATATTTAACAATTTGTATCCTAACCTGGTAAGTAAACTCCTAGTCACGTGTGTGTGTGTATCTTGTCTATAAATTAAATTCTCAGTAGGAATGGTTGAATGTATGATATGACCAGGTAAAACGCCTGCTTTTCTACATTTTAGCAGGAAAATCCTTCTATTACGTTCCTTTGCCAACTTCATCTTAGTTTTAGACCATCTCTTCAACAAACCAACTGCATATATCCCATAGGTGGACTGAATATCATTGAAAAACCCCATCTTGCATAAAGCTGAAAATCGAAAAAACGCCGTGATCGTTGCTGATCAATTAGAACACAAATTGAAAAATATCTTATTGGGGATTGCAGCATAAGAGGAAAAATACACTCTATTCAATTCTCCAAGCTTTCGTAAATCTTTATTTACATCATCAGGGAACTACAATAAGGAAAGAAAAACATAAATTATAAAAAGTGTTCTTAAAAACATTTCTACAACTTACATTGATCGAGATTGCATCATTGATCTTGAACACAGGAAAAGTGCACAACAGCAAGTCATTAAAGAAATAGATCCAGTCGGCAATACATTTGCCTACTACTGGTAAAAATTTTTTAAAACAATATTAAAAAGTAAAAAGTTTAAAACATTTAAAATCGAGAATCCACACACCCACGCGGACTTGTGAGAATAATGGCGGAAACTGAAAATGTCAGGTTAAGTACACCAATCATCATTACTAAATGAATGAAAAGAATCGATCTTTGCAATGACGCGAGACACTGAAACAATCGAATTGAAACTTTCAAGAGAATACAAGGGTGGTACCAAAATTATGGAAATGTATTTGAGTTATCACTCCAATGAAAAAATTATTTTAATCACGAGAATTAATATGTGATTATTAATGTTATTTATTATTATTATTAATATTATTATGGAACTATTAATAATGGGGGAACACCTATTAAAAGGGGGAACACCTACCATGATGCCACAAGTAGGAAACTAGTGAGAATTATTAATATTATCATTATTCTTATTATTGTTATTAATATGGAGTCAATTGTGCGTATCAAGCGTTAGGAGGAGGGAGTAGAGATTACTCAAATTCTGAATGTCGGTCTTCCTATTCATACAACCTTCTTCTTGGAAGATGAAAGCCATTTCCAAAAACAGTCTTTTATTATAACTTCTCTCACGAGAAAGGATTTTAACTCCCTCAAAATCAATGACATGATCCAACGAGGAGACATGATTAGCCAGAGAACATCTTTCAGGATGTAACCTTATCACTTTTATGGAGGGATACACGGCTTGAAATTTTTTGGGAAGTTTGACCAATATATGATAGACCACAACTGTTACAACACAGCTTATAAACAACATTACTACAATCCACGACAGGAATCTTGTCTTTCAAAGGACTATAAATTGACTTAACAATCAAGGAACTCCTGCAGGCAAACCTAACATTCTGTAAGTATTGTGAAAAAATCCTACTATGTCTGGGCGTAATTTTTTTTATATAAGGCAGAGATACCGTTAAAACGGAAGGAATCGTTCTGGAGGATGAGAGAGGATCCAACTCAGTTGCACCTGCTGCGTCAATTGATTGTATTGAAGTTTGTGACAAAACAGAAGACGTGTTGAAGATGATCTTTCTCAGTAACTGTTTCGGATAGGAATTGTCAAGGAACAAATTGAAGAGAATATTACGTAGAAAAAAAAAACATAAATAAATTTAATAATTTGAGAGACGAGTATCCAAAGTATTCAGTGCGCATGACTGGATAGAATGCAGGAGTGGTATGAGGAAATTTGAATGTTAAAAAATAATACAAAATTTGATAATAACAATTTATTAAATTCTTTTCTGGAAAGTGTTGGTATTTTATTTTTATTCATATCCATAATAAATTTATTGAAAATCTGCTTACTTCATTCAGTCTATGTAAGAATATTTTAAATCATTAAAACGAAGATATATATCCAGGGAAAATTGTGTTTCTGAATAAAGTGAAATATGAAATTAAGGAATTAGATAGTCAAAATTAAATCATCTTTATATTTGTGCGTCCGGAACTCAAAGGGAGGAGTCAGCATGCTACCGACTCTATGTTAAAAATTAAATTAACATTAACATAGTATCATTAGGAGCTAGCCGAAGGTAAGTCAAGTCTATATTTTAAACAAGACTACGACTTGTATAACTTTTATAACTAAAAATATATCAAAATAAAAAAAAAACAATCAATTGAAATAATTATAAATTGTCGATCCCAACGTGGGGCAATTAAATATTCAATATATAAACATAATATATATATATATATATATATATATATATAAATATTGTACTTCTGTCACCCGATACATCGTATGATTTTATATCAAATCTTTTGTAAAGGGGGTACTTGCCGTCACCTATTTTTACCTCGCCAAACGGTTTTTGGACTGATATTTTTATTTTACAATTAAACTCCATTGTAAAACTTGAGACATGCCATTGGGTAGAAAGTAATTTTCAGATTTTAATAAAACCCAACTTTTCGTTAGTTCAAGCATAAGTGACTAGTTGTAATCAAACTTATAAAATTAATCCATATTTATCAGAAATTTCCTATATTCCTATATTTCTGGTCTCTTTCAAATACACACCTGTACATCAAGTTTCGCTAAATGCAATAAGCATATGTAAAAGCTTTATTTAAGCGTTTTATTCCGAATGGGATGACAGATCTCAATATATAAATTTCGCTCAACCCACTTGATGCTTACAGATGTGACGTATCCATCATAAATTTTCATAAGAGAAAAGAGAATAATTTAGGCTCGTTTTTGAACAACAGCTGACATAATGTGACTTTTAAAAATGGCCGCATTTAGCGTAACAAGGAACCGAAGCGCGAAAACTCGCTGAAAATGTATATCGTTGTCGCACTTTTTTTATTTTGATATGTAACAGAAAGAAAAATGTGTAAATGCTCTTCGCCGTCAGTCTACGCAAACAACGAAAAGAGGCTTGAAATAACCTTTTTATATCTTCTGGAATAGAATAAGCTGTTTGATGATATGGTGAAGGTCTTTTAAACTTGAAATAGTCGGTTGGTTCAACACAATAAACATCATCCACAAAAAAAACTCATTATTTTCAAATCAAAGATTCCTTCTCTAGACCAGTGCACTCTTAAGCTATAAGTTTGGTTCTAGTTTTAACAAATAAGTCTCATTTTGTATACTTGTATTGTAGATTAGTTTTTAATTTATGCTGGTACCTGTTGCGATATAAATTAGTAGCTCGAAGGCCAGATCGTTCAGATGGACGAATACCGGATAAAACTATGCTTATAGTTGACGTGACTGTTTAATAGTGACTAAGTTGAGAACAAGGCTCTTTAAAATAAAAGTAAGGGTAGCGAGATGGCGTCAATCCAAGATTTTCAAAGTGATTATAGTTCTAGCAGCCCCGACACGTTATTTATATTGGCCGAAATAAAAATGTTTTGAAATGAGGAAGTTTCATTTTGATAATGCTAACGTTGCAAATCAATTTCATTTGCTGCAGACAATGTGTATGTTTTATCGATTTATTTGACCATCTATCGAAGAACTGAACACAGGCTTCGAGGTATGATACAAGCTAACTTTCATATCGATGGCCCTCTAGATGGCACCGGTTATTAGACATAGAACAATTTATGTGTATACGGACGCTTGTTTCAAGTACATTGTTAGCGACGGCAAAGTGATAAGTACTTGGAAAAAGTGTGATGCTCATGAAAAAGCCAACCAAATTTCAATGCGAAAGTTCCGACATCGACGTCTTGATTATGCTAATATGAGTAAAATGCCGAATTCTAATATACACGGAAGCTGGTGTAAGGGCAAATCAACTATTCCAAACGATTTCAAAATTATAAGAAGATCTACAAAGAAAATGTAAGCAAAGCGTTCTAGTAATGACCAGCGTATCAAATAACTAGGTACTTATTTTGGTTAAAAAATTGTCAGATAAGAGAATCAGCAGCTGTATTCGTATACACGAACCGTGCTCATGCCTACTTTCTGCGCAACATATTTAACTCCATTAGCTAATGGGTTTTCCACCGACTTATACCCAACAGATGTTTTTGCTCATTCAAAGTATCATGCAAATTCCATCTGAAAAATTAACAACCATGAGAAAATCACTGATAATTCATTTTTTATACACTTATATAGAAAGTATCATACACCAAACGGCGTATTGAATAAACAAGAAATTCTCTGAAGAACACAAACCAAAACAAGGTTTTTATATCCCCGAAGAAATAGTCTAAATCAAAAGCAAACTATTTCGCATCGGAATGTGTTCTTATATCAGACTTATCATTTCAAAAAAAGGGAGCAAATGTATGAAAACACCAGTAGGTACAAATATATGGTAATAAAAGTGGAGAAAATCCCCTTTCTCATATTATCAACTTTCAGTCCATATAAATAACGAGGGTGAAAACACAACGAAATCGTTTCACCAAAGATTCATGGAGATATTGGAATGAGTAAATACAGATGTATCGCTATTATAGGAATACGTTAAAGTCTATAAATAAACAAATGATACAATAAACGTCATTATGTTCGCTTGTTAAAAGCTTTTATTTAACTTGCAATGTATGTATGTAACTATGTCTGTTCGGGTGGAATCTTGCAACTCAATTGGTAAGCAGATATCTTCAACCGATGGATCTGAAATTTTGTATAGACGTTCAGTTTGAATGACAATACATGGTTGTCTGTGTGACGTCATTCTAAATTCAACATGGCGGAACACCCAATATGGCGGACTAGTTATTTTTAATACACTACTACAATATGCGTATCAAATTAAAGGGCTTGCTGAGAATAACTCGAAAAATAAAGTGACGTTACTCTCAATTCAATATGGCGGACTTCTAAAGATGTTTGTTCGGGTGGAATTTTGCAACTCAATTTTGAAGCAGATATATGCAACCGATTGAGCTGAAATTTTGCATACAAATTTAGTTTAGTTGACAATACGTGGTTAGCTGTGTGGCATCATTTTAAATCTAACATGGCGGAACAGCCAAGATGGCGGACTAGTCATGTTTAATACACTCCTAGAATATAAGTATCCAATGACAAGTCTTGCGTAGAATAACTCGAAAAATAAAGTGACGTACACTCTAAATCTAATATGGCGGACTTCTAAATATGGCAGACTATTTTTACAGCTTTTCATCAATATGGGTATCAAATGAAAGGGCTTGCTGACAATAACTCGAAAAATAGAATGACATCAGTCTAAATCCAATATGGCGAACTTCTAAAGATTGCGGACTAATTTCTATATGCTTTCCTACAATATGGGTATCTATTCAATAAAAGGAGTTGCTGAGGATAATAATGCGAGTTACACTCCGTTGCTCGAATCCATCTGAAAGTTTGTTGTACTGAGGTTTTCGGTGTCCTCGATTATAAAATTGATCTTATAAATTTATTTACAATTAGTAGAAGAAGTATTAATTTTTGAACATTAGCAACAGAAAAAATAAGATACGGAAGTAATAATTAATCATATTGACTAAAATTAGAAAATAACTAAGTAGCAATATTTTTATAATCTAATATAAAAGAGATTTGTAGCAGGATCTTAGATATTTTCATGGATCAAAGTTAGAAGAAATAACCATTCACGAGTCAGAGCTCATTTTCGGATCGTTAAGTCGTCAATATCATAGCAAATTAAAAACGTGTTTTTTATCATCATCAATATGTGATAATAAAACTTGTAAAATTACTTTTTTTTTGCGAAATTGGTAAATATTCTTGAAATTTACTTATTTGTGTGGGAAATAAATAGGCCAGTCACTGAGTTACAGAATGTCTTCTGAGCTGAGATTCAGTTATATATTTCTTTTTATTTCTATTTCAAACTATTGTTTGTGATTTTGGTATCCAGGATCACATCAATATTTCAAACCTCCCCTCACAACCACTGCTCTCGAATACCACCACTTCTTCAACCCCCATTAAACAATCTATCTCGATAAACACAAATACCACTTCAACACCCATAACTTATGCCGCGGCTACTTCAGCAAGACTACCTCCTCCTCAGGTACCATCTCGAGATCAAGCCATCGTTATGCCTTCTATCACCAACGATTATATCAAAGCAATAGGAAACATTGTCTCTCCCAAAAACGTACATTTCGCTTCCAGAATCTCTCATGGCCGCAGATGTATCTATTGAACATCTACCACTCAAGTTGACGACCTTCTAAAATCGTATCAAAACATCTTAGTTAATTCCAATGTCATTCCTATTCGTCGGCTTATTTCCCCACCAAAAGAATCCCTATTTCCAATGTCAGTCCTTCCATTCCACATTCCGTTATTGAAAAAGCATTGTATGACCAAGGAATAACACTTACCTCTCCTATTTCGTACGCCTGATGACGAATACGCACATGTCCTGAGCTTCCGCCGTATAACTTACGTTCTGCCCACCAGTAATAATTTTTCACTGCAAACTTCGATTCTTATCACGCATGAAAATACATCACACAGAAAATTCATTTCTACTGATAAACTTGGATGCTTTCTTTGCAAACAGGCTGGACATCCCACGACCTTCCCCCCTATTTAATACCTCCGTCAATCTTGAACCCTCCACTTCAGCTGACGCAGCTACTACTGATACCTTTTCAGACAATCCCGAATTACCCTCTCAAGTGCCACTCACTCCCTCCTCCCCTGTATCTGGCGAAAAACGACCCCGATCTAATGATAGCACTCTTGACTCTCCGCGGTCTATATCACCTTCCAATACTCCTCTCGCTAATCCCAATCCAATGCCTCCTCCAGAATTCCCAAATTCTAATTAAAAAAAATCAACAAAAAAAGAACCAAAAAATCCAAACTGGCGGAAAATGAATGTCACAATATAAGCCCCGAATCACGTTCTATCATACATAAACTTTTTGAAGAGTCTCCTAAATCCTTCTCCCTTAATAGCATCCAACTTATTCCGTTCCTCAAAAATACTTTCCGCGTCAACGACCCTATACCTGAAACCAATAAATTTATCTCCGACACTGCCTCCCTACTGAAAGATCTATCCTTAATTTATTCTAATATCAACGAAAATCGCATTACATGTCTGACCAATAAAATTAAATTTAAACTTCACCCCGACCAAAACAATCTTACTGACTATCCTTTTTCTGATGACGGTACCACCACTGACTACTCTACACTATCTCAGTAATTAACCTTTCCCCCTTTAATTAGTACCATTCTCTCTAATTCAATGTAACTGCGATGGATGTTATCCTCGCTTAGAAAGAATTCATAAAATCGTATCTTTCCATGCCCCTGACTTTCTGTGCCTCCAGGAAACCAACTTCAAAATTGACCAACAGTGCAAGCTAAAAAACTTTGAAGGTTATCATTACATCCGTACCAACTGTATGAGTGCCAGTGGCGGTACTTCAATATTTGTATCTAGCGATGTATACTCATCTCATTTCCCACTAACCTCCAATCTAGAGGCAATTGCTGTAACAGCTTGGTGCCCTAATAAACTTACCATTTGCAGTATTTACATTCCACCTGATCACCCCCTCAATGCAGAAGTCTTAACCGACATAGTATTTCAGCTCCCCCACCCATACATCTTTGTTGGTGACTTTAATATACATCTCACAATCTGGGGCTCACCCCGTGGTTGCACTAGAGGCAAAGTTATAGAAAACTTCATAAACTCCTCCGGAACCTGCTCGTTGAATACTAAACTCAACACTCACTTCAACATTTCCTCCGGCTCCTTTTCTGCCCTTGACCTCAGCTTATGTGACCCTAAAACTGCACTTCCCCTTTACTCGCAAGTTTCAGATGACCTTCATGATAGCAACAATTTTCCTACCATTATATCAAATCATTATAATAAGGAAACTATAACTAGAAGCTTCTAGCACTTCAAAAAACGCAAATTGGTTTACTTGGAGTTAACTTCTCTCTCCCAAACTTATTTTTCCTCTTTAGCTATTTCTGCAAACATAAATGACGCTCTAAAAATGTTTACTGACAACATACTTACCGCTGCCGAAACTCACATCGGTAAATCAGTCACTTCCTCTGCACAAAAAACTGGGCCTTGCTGGAATTCAGCTTGCGAAAATGCCATCCGAAACTCCAAACATGCTCTTAACAGGTTTAGACGAAATAGAACTCAATAAAACCTCCTCCTACACAAACAGCTCAAAGCTAAAGCTAAATTCTTAGTCAAGTAAAGCAAAAAATCCTCATGGCAAAGCTATACCTCCTCGCTGAATTATAATAAAAATCCCAGTCAGGTCTGGAAAAAAATTTCACAAATTC
Organism: Galeruca laticollis; assembly: GCA_963921935.1. Taxonomy (NCBI): domain Eukaryota; kingdom Metazoa; phylum Arthropoda; class Insecta; order Coleoptera; family Chrysomelidae; genus Galeruca; species Galeruca laticollis. The sequence goes on from OY998180.1 coordinate 82,518,942, forward strand.
AAGGCAAGAAAACCAATACTAAATTCCTTCATTAATTATGAATGATACTGTTATCTCCGACAACCAAACAATTGCCGATTCAGTCGCACCAAACTTTGATGACAAATTTAGTAATCGTAACCCCAATTCTGTTTATCACAATTCTCATATTCAGCCTTCCTCCACTCTTCAGTCAAACCCTCATGACGTTGCTTCCGTCAACGCCCCTTTCAACCTAAATGAACTGAAATCTGCCTGGTTTACTTGTAGAAATTCTGCCGCTGGCACTGATGATGTTCCTTACATCTTTCTCAAAAAACTATCCAATCTATCTATCTCTAAACTACTCGAAATCTATAACCTTATCTGGAATACTAATCAGTTCCCTGACGCATGGCGCAAATCCATAATTATTCCAATAAAAAAAGCAGAGCAGTCCACCTTATCGCCCAATTCCTTCCCACCGATTTCACTCACTTGCACTACCTGCAAACTCCTGGAGAAAATGATCAATATAAGACTACTTTGGTTTCTTGAAAATTACAAAATCATTCCTAATGCCCAATCCGGCTTCCGGCGTCATCGATCCACTCGCGACAACCTTGTTCTTCTCCAAACACATATCTCTTCAGCAATAAGCAATCACCAGGACGTCGTTGCAACCATCTTTGATATTGAAGGTGGCTTTGACTCAATATCTAGAACGGAAATACTAAATAAACTTACCCAATATAACCTTCATGGCAACATTCTATCGTTCATTCATAATTTCCTAATTTGTGGAACCTTCAGGGTTTCCGCTAATGGCAAACTCTCCTTGCCTCACCCACAAAAAGCTGGTGTCCCTCAAGGATCAGTATTAAGTTCTACTCTATTCATCCTCACAATAAACGAGCTCCAAAATCACAATTCTATACACCTTTTTAAAATTCTTCCTAGTCACTTTTCTCAAATTTTCTAGGCACTTTTTTAACCCGGCCGATTTTCAGCCAACCACCTAAATACACCAAACTCAATGTATGAACGCGCACTACAATACCCAATACACCCCCAACCCCACCCCGAAGAGGAAACTAATCCTTCACCATGGCAACCAAAGAAAAACAAACATTTTTAACAAAATCCACTTCGACACAAACTTCTTATCGATTTTCTCTCTTTCTTAATAATATCAGTTTTAAAATTAATGCATGTTACATTTGTTTTGTTATGTTTGTCGGAAAATGGAAAGTTGCCGTTACACAATTTTTGAAACTGATCATTAATTACAGTTTTATTACCGACATCAATACCAACCTACGGACGAAAAATCAAAATCGGAGTTAATGCGACAACAGTTAATTGAAGCTTAATTGCGCTTGGTGGAACACAATTGAAATTTGATTACAGATAGAATTTAACAGATAATTAGTTAATTGGTAATAAGTGAGATCTTGGTGGAACCGGCCATCAGTGAATTTAGATGAATAAAGTAATATTCAAAGTGTGCTCCAAGAAGACAATTCGAAATTAGCAAGATTGGACTTCTGTTCATTTCGAAGAAATCAGTTTTTACACAATTTTATTATATTTTATAGTCTTTTTAGGCATATCATTAGTAGCCTTCACAATTTACAGAAGATTAATAGTAAGAATGAGAAGAAACAGGTAAAGAGACTTCAAGAATTTTCCAGTCATCTCAAACTCTGGAGAAACCCCATAGTTTTCTCTTTGGCCGGAGGAGTTAAGAAACGAAAAGGGCTGATTCATATAAAATATTTGCTTATGTTGTAATTGTAATAAAAACTATAAAAATAATTGTATAATCAGAGAGATTGTTTGTAACTTTCATGTTATAAACATCTTCAATTGTAATTTTGCTTTTTTTTCAAAAGTATTTTTCAGAGTGGCAAAATATAATTCGCATATTGTGCATTATTGAACATAACCAAATAAGCACACTCTACTTACACCGCAACTTGCTTGAGGAAAAAAATATAATTGAAAAGATTCTCCCCCACGCGGATCAATCAAAATTGACCTGTCAGCGCTGTTTTGTTTATCGTTAAGAAATATCACGTTGATTTTCTTGTGTTCTTTTCATAATAGGACATTCTCTAAATTTGAAAATTATACTTAAAATTTGTGATTAAAATAATAAAAGTGGAGGAAATAACTCAACATATTGGAGCTTTCTTTCTTCTGAACTTGTACTAATTAGAAAGTTTGTTATTAGTAATATCGGAACGTAATACGATTATACGTGTTTATATTTCATTATCTCCCTTCAGAGAGCTCACTGAAGTGCACTCTATTTGATTGGTAGAGATATTTCTTTCGTTCCACTTTTGTGTATATTCTTTTGGGCTCTTCAAATAATCCTGAAGATATTTAATTATATTTCGTGATACTTGATCACAAATAGTAGGAAAGGGTTGGTGTTTTATGGAAAATTCTTCCGTTCATATACGTTATGTATGATAGGCTACTTTTCTATAGATATAACTGAAAATATGTGAGTATTAGAAATATTTTGAAAACAATTCAGAATCAGGTTGAAAATGATTGAATAAATCAGTTTGTTTTATATCTGTAACTTCAACTCCCATTTTTTGTAATCCATTGGAATATATCATAAAAATCACCTTCCATTTTTACGAACCATGCCTTGCATCAAACGTTACATAAATTATCTGTTTGATATGTTATTTGCTACTGCACGGTGAAATACATCTATTTTTTGAAATACACGGGTAAAACCTGTTTTTGATTATTAATTAGTTGAACTTTGTCAACTGTAGTAGACGTATTCAACTATATTAGTAATCTTAATTTGACAACGTTAATGTCGAAATTAATAGTTTATTATATACAAATTTACAAAAGAATTGTATAAATGGAGTATTGTGTAAACTTCGACGATATTAAAATCGGAAGATAATCGCGAATTTAATTATTTCGGAGATACGTTGTGTTTCAGCTTGATGAGGTAATCAATAGTAGCGACAGTATATATCTACTTTGGTATTACTTGAATACTGACTATGAAACGGTATGTTTGACTTAGTAACTGAGAAACGATGAGTTTCAACTTTGATTACTCTTAGAAACAATGAGTTTCGACTTTGAGTACACACTGGAAATACTAACTAAGAAACGGTATGTTTGACTAAGGTCCGATGTAACTCTCGAAGAGACGATATATCCCGACTTTGTTGCACAACTGAGCAACCGGTGCACTATTCAACTAACTTATGTTAACTGTGTAACTGGTAACGGTTTCTTCACGCTGGAAGGTGTGCTAAATACAAAAACTTCAAGAGGGTGTGTTTTCATGAATATTGGTGGGACCAGAGAAATACGCCTTGCCGATTGGTGCTTATTGTTAAACCCGGCCGTTACCATTGACAAGAATCATTAACGAAACACAGGCATTAGGTTTTCAATAGCCATTGAAAAAAATTTCAAAGGTATGACCATCCTATTGAAAATATTTTAAAGCATAAATTGAGGTTACTTCAAAGGTGCAAAATGTTTTTATTACACGCATCCTTCAAAGAATCCATCTCTTAACACAGCGGAAGTAAATTTATATATTATGAACTAATATTATTACTCTCATCTCAGGGTGGGTTCAATTCTTTATCAAAATAAGTAAAAATTTTATAGTAGTGTCCTATGGCTGTTTGTTTAGATTATACAGGACTATTTACTTTGTTTCTGACATTTACTAAATCTCTATGAAATTATCTGTCACTAATATTCTACTAAATGTCACTGTCAAAAAAGAATAACAATCTTTTATTGAATTAAATAAGTTTAATTTTAATCAAATTCTTCCAAATAATTATAAATGACAACTAACGTATGTTAAAATTAAAAAAACAATAATTACCAAATCGCAAATAAAACAAATCTTAGTTTCCCTTTTCTTCAAAAATAGCAAAACTTTATCTACCCAAATACAAATTAAAAACTAGATAAATTACTAACTAAAACACCTAATAACTATTTACCGAATTGAATTCGAAATGTCAAAGATCTGATCACAATACTTTTATCTTTTTCTGATTGTATAATTATTCGTAACGTATACTTATTTATCGTTCTTAATTTGAATTCAAATTTATAAATTTACTATTTAGATGCATCTGATTGTTTTAATTTTGTTTTAAGGCCTGACGTTTTCAATGAAATAATGTATGATTCACTTAATCTGGAACGGACTCACCAGAAATCTGGACTGGAAAAAAAACTGCCACCTCGTACTATTCTAAATATAATTTAGAATACAGGATCTTTCACTAAATTTTTATGAAGCACTCACGCACTGAATTGAAGTTGGATTCCGAATAAACCTTTCCACTATTAATGACTATACAAATTATTATGAAATATTTAAAATATTGCAGAATTCTTATATAGATATTCTCACTTCAAAATATTAAATTCAACAATTCATATATGTTTTCTATTCGAGATATCCAAGCGACTCAACATATATGTTATTGCTTGGAGAGATAAAACGCAACTGAACTCTCTTTTTCAACAAATTCCCACATTATTTTGGTAGTTACCCACCTTCCTTTTTTAAAAAAACTAAATTTGCTTTTCTTACTACAAATAGATTTGGGATTCTTTTACTATAACTACATGCCTGCAATGACTTCTGTTTTCTTTAACCTTGAATATATTTTTCAATTGTGACATGTAAATGTCATCGGAAATTAAATAGTGCCAAATCCTACATATAATGGGTTTTTCAACCATTTTGATTTCATAGACAATACTGGGTGTGCCAAAAGTATTGCATATAAAAAAATATTAAAAAAAATTCTTTCAAATTTGAAATAAAGGCACTGTATTTATATATATATATATATATATATATATATATATATATATATATATATATAACAAAGACAGAATTAGCGGGCATAGCACGCAAAAGAGGTTACAGAGAATGAGTGGTAACCGTAGACATGCATGTTTCTGGCTCATTAGCCTTCATCGGTACGGCATAACCAAGAAAAGGTGTACAACTTGGGAGCAAGGATGTTAATTGAAACATGAGAAAACACAAACAACGGATTTCAACAAGATAACCAAACGCACATTTGTGCCTTCAAATGGAAGATCCCGAGTTTTCAGGACAACAACCAACAGAGACACGGAGGCGTCTATAGCTCTCCTGTCTGAACCTTCCGACCCTGGAATTAATGAAAAGATGAAATAATAACGCGTGGAATATAAAACAAAGACAGAATTACCGGGCATAGCACGCAAAAGAGGTTACAGAGAATGAGTGGTAACCGTTGGTTGTTGTCCTGAAAACTCGGGATCTTCCATTTGAAGGCACAAATGTGCGTTTGGTTATCTTGTTTAAATCCGTTGTTTGTGTTTTCTCATGTTTCAATTAACATCCTTGCTCCCAAGTTGTACACCTTTTCTTGGTTATGCCGTACCGATGAAGGCTAATGAGCCAGAAACATGCATGTCTACGGTTACCACTCATTCTCTGTAACCTCTTTTGCGTGCTATGCCCGCTAATTCTGTCTTTGTTTTATATTCCACGCGTTATTATTTCATCTTTATATATATATATATATATATATATATATATATATATATATATATATATATATATATATATATTGTACTGAATATAAATAGTTATCAATATGTAAATATAATAATTAAAATTTTATTTCTCCAACGTTGCCGGTGCCAAATTTGTATAGGTTTCTATATTATTTATTATTTGAAACTGTTATTGAATAATCGTTAAACATGTATAACTCTATCAAAGGGTAGGGTTCAATTGCGCCATTCAAATTTACTATAATTATTGGATTTTGAAATTAAAATGAACAAACTTATGATTTCAGAAATTTTTTAAAAACATAGAAGTTTATAAACAGGAAATGTGTATACACTACAAAGAAAATAAACTACAATTACTTGGAAAACAATAAAAAATGTTAAATTGATTACTAATCATGAATGTATTCCTCATTGATTTTAAATAAAAGTCTATTTCAATTTAGAGATCTCTAATAAATTTATTTCGGTACCTTTTAATTTTCTAAAACGTCGCTGCACCACCAAATTCAGATATATTTACTTGATATTTCTTCTGACGTTCCGTCAAACAAAAATAACGACAGCTCCTCCTCAGATATTTAGCAGGCAATATGTCTGCAGAGATATCCTTTAAATTGAAACACTATGATCTTCTTCTGTCGAAATAACTTTCTTTCTAAACCAGCTCAACTTTAAAACACTCACAAAATTTGTTTAGTACCTTGACCAAATTTACGTAAATTGTAACAAAAATTTATATTGGGAACTTGTAGGAGCTTCAAATAATATTTCAAATACTATATTATCTTATATAATATCTCTCGACTCTTCTCAGCTTAATACCTTTTAGTTTTGACTTCAATTATTTCTGGTCTTCTCTCAAAATTTTATAACATAGACGAGTTAAATTAGTATATTATATTCACTTTAACGTTTTCAAAAATAACTGACGTTTTTCATTACTAATCATGATAATCAACATCGTTCCGGCTTGCTAGGGAAACTATCTATACATTATGAATTATATAAACATTGTGTCTTTGTCGACGATTCGCTGTTTATATTACAATTAACCATTAATTTTTAAAGCCGTATATGAAGCATGAAATAAAATTTTAGTATTAGAAATGAGAATGTATATGGATGAGGATTTTTATACATATAAATATTAACATAACTTATTTACTATTTATTAAAAATTCCTGAAATTCCTTGCATAAAACAACATATCTACTAAATATATAAAAATGTGTCGTGTTTCTTTTAAATTATTATAAATTTAATACTAATTTCGACGGACTCTTTTGAAATTACATCATCTACTGAATTATTAGTGTTAATTTCCGTTGAAAATGAATCGGCTTCCAATATTTTCCATCCTGACGGTTCAACGAGTATATTGTCTGTTTCACTATCTTTGGTGATTTTTTTATTCATTATGGTTGTGAGGATTTTGTTCACTGTTTTTACTATCGGCATCTATAATTGATTTAGACATGTTTATTTTCACAATTTATAAATATTCGTTATTGTATTCAAGCAAATAGATTCAATGCGCTCATTATACTTGCTGGATGGTTCATACTATGATAATATATATGTATACAGTGATGGGCAAATGTGTGGAACCAAGTAAATATCTCTGGAATTATTAGAGATATCAAAATGAAATTTGGAAGGTGAATACTACAGTAGATTGCCTATTTGTTTTCATATTTTTTAACAATTTTGAACTTCCGGTTTCACCGGAAGTAATGTCGATTTTAAAATTTGCAATGGAACACCCTGTATATTATTTAGGTTTCTGATGAAACATTTTATCACGAATACAAAAATATCGGTTTCGATATTTTTTATTTCAATGCCTACCGAGATAATAACAGAAAAGTCACTAAGGAAAGGAAAAATTTGATGGTAGCTAGTAGCCCATGAAATTCATTGTAGAAGTGACAGTAGTTGTCAAAATAAGCTAATAGTGTTTGTATTTGAACGTAAAACGATTGTATTGTTTTAATTTGATCGTAAAATGGCCGAATTAAGTGAAAGAGAATGAATAGAAATAATAATTGCAATATAAATATTATTGATGATTGGGTATGGGGAGAGGAAAAGGACGCATCAAGAAGTTTGTGACCTTTTTAACATTGTTAATCCGAATGAACCATTGAAGAAATAATGAGGATTGAAGGTACCATTATCGATGACATAGAGAAAAAACAACTTACATGGTATGGGCACATACAACGTATGTCAGAAACAAGACTCCCTAAACAAGTAATGAATGCACAAATATCCCCTTCAGTAGTGACGAAAACTTTGCGAAGGTACCACACAAGTGGAAAAGTTAGCAATTTACCAAAAAGTGTACGGTTAAAAAGTGCATGTAATGAAGATGTAGCTCAAAATGTTGCTATATCTTTGGAAGAAGATCCTCACTTATCCACTACCAACCTCGCCAATGTGCATGGAATTAGCTGTCGTTCAGTAGGAAGGATATTAAGGCGGGAAAAATATCATCCGTACAAAATTCGCCTCGTTCAAGAACTATCCGAAGACGATTTCGACAGACGTTTTATTTGCAACCGTGATAATAATTTTATAAGAAATGTGGTGTTTTCAGACGAGGCTACATTTTCTTTAAACGGTACGGTTAATCGACATAACTGCCGCTACTGGTCGCAAAGTAATCCTCATTGGGTACAAGAGGCTCATACACAACATCCCCAAAAATTGAACGTTTGGGCCGGCATTTATAACAACAGAATCGTGGGACCCTTCTTCTTACAAGAAATTTTAAACGGAGATAGGTATTTACAGCTCATAGAGACACAAGCGATTCCGGCATTGAAGGTAAATGGACAATTACCAAATAATATCTGGTTTCAGCAGGATGGAGCACCACCCCATTACGCTCGCATTGTTAGAGATCATTTAGATAGGACATTTCATCACAGATGGATTGGAGGAAGGGGTACTTATGAATGGCCTGCACGAAGTCCCGACCTTAATCCACTAGACTATTTTCTGTGGGGTCATTTAAAGTCTAAGGTTTATGTTGATAGACCAAATAATTTACAATAATTAGCAGCAACAATAACTCGAGAGATCCAGAGAATTCCACCAGAAGTAATAGCTAATGTTACTAGAGAATTTACAAACCGACTTGCCTATTGTCAAGAAGTAAACGGTGCTCAGTTTGAACATCTAATACATTAATTTTGGTTTAGTTAAGTTTCAATGTTTTGAAAATCACTTAGTTTCAGTCAATAATTATGATTATTTCTTTAATGGATATTAGATTTTTCCTTTCCTTGGTTACTTTTCTGTTAATATCTCGGTATGTATTGAAATAAAAAATATCGAACCCGATATTTTTGTATTCGTAATAGAATGTGTCATCAGAAACTAAAATAATGTACATTACAAATTTCAAAATTGACATTACTTCCGGTAAAACCGGAGGATAAAAATTGTTAAAAAATATGACAATCTACTGTAGTATCCACCTTCCAAATTTCATTTTGATATCTCTAATAATTCCAGAGATATTTACTTGGTTCCACACATTTGCCCATCACTGTATACATGTATATATACAAAATTAAATAATTTACATTCTTGAACAAAATCCTACTGCTTAAGGAGAATTCGATCAAATCTTTTGCCGAGAGAATGGACCCTCTAGGAGATCCCAATGTATATCAAGAACATTCCGTCTATCATAGCTGCCAGATCAAATAACGTAGAAACAGTTTTTTTTATTAGTTTTTAGGAAAAAACAAGCCAAAATATCCAGATTTGAATGAGTATAAACTATAGTTAGATTTTTATCTGTCAATTGTCAAGAGCATATATTACTTTTCCGCCCAACCCTATCTAATGTGCGAGTGCAGTATTGGTTTATCCCAAAAAAAATGGATTTTATTGAGTCATTTTTTCGTTTTTCAGCGAGAAAAACTCGAAAAATGGGTGTTTAGAAAAAAAATCCCGTGTGTATGTCGTAGTTGTTGTCGTCGGTAAATTTTTGTAACATGTCTAAATTTCGGTTTGTGATCACGATACAGCCTCCGGAGTGCAACAAGTCACCAATTTTATGATTAAGATTGTTCAGGATATCTCATAGATAAACCTTATTGATTTTCAGCTCACCAGAGCCGGTACAACGGGTGCTACGGTACTTGAAGTACCACATTTTTGTCATTCTAGGCGATATTTCGGTTTGTTAGCAAGATTCAACGTCCAGAGTGTATATACGTCATCAATTTTACTATTGTATATTATCCAGGGTGTCTCACAAATGAAACCTATTGATTTTCAGCTCACTGGAGCCAGTACAACGGGTGCTATGGTACTTGCAGAACCGCATTTTTGGTCATTTTTGGATACATTGCGGGTTGTTAACACGATACAGTCTCCGGAGTGTATACAACTGACCAATTTTATGGTTGGATAATGTGACGGGCGTCTCAGAGATCAATCCTTTTGTTTATCAGCTCACCAGAGCAAGTATAACGGGTCCTATAAATCCAGATATACTACATTTTTGGTCATTTTTGGAGAAATCTCGGTTTGGTAGCACGATTCAGCATCCGAGGTGTATACAAGTGACCAATTTTATGATAGGATATAATTCAAGGTGACTCACAGATGAATTCTATTGATTTTCAGCTTACTAGAGCCACTACAACAGGTCCTATAAATCCAGATAAATCACATTTTTGTTCATTTTTGGTGAAATTTCGGTTTGTCAGCAGCACAATACAGGATGCGGAGTACATAAGTTAGTTTTAATCTTTAAAACCGTTCATTGATTTAGTCAAATATGATAGTTAAATTATGAACAATTTCATTTGAATTAACACGTTGGGAAAATATTTTGTTTGACAACATTTTCGATAGTTCTGTTAGAAGAAAAAATCGTGTAATAACTTTATTTATAGAAAGAAATCTTCGGTTGCTTTTTATGTCAAGATTTATGTATAGAACCATAAGAACTCAACAAAAGATATGTTCAGATTAAACACAATACCTAGCAATAATTAATGAAGCAAGTAAAATCCCAAATATATTCAGCCGTAAAACAACACATCATTTACACGAGAGAAAATTTTGAATTTAATCGTATTCCGCTGTATTTTGTTTTGCAACACTCTGTATACAGGTTGTCCCAGGAATGAGATGCCAAAACTTGGGAATGGGTAGATGGTATGGAAATAATGTCAGCCCTTTATGTATAACTTTTTTTCCTACGGACAGACAGAAAAACTTTTGAACGTGTTGAGAGAAATTTAAGAGAAAAAGGTATGTCCGTACTGTTGTTTTAGAGCAAGCTATGCTAGTGTTAAAAAACTTGCGACTCAACATAACGTTTCAAAAACCATCGTATATAGAATACTACAAGAGCAACTTTTACATCCGTACCTCTTCAAAAAGTACAGGGTTTGGGGCCAGAAGACTATCCAGCACGCCTATAATATGCGCGCAGGTTTTTACAAAAACAAAGGCGGAATCGATATTTTATTAAATAAGTACCTACTGTTTACCGATGAGGCTGGAGTTACGATAGATAGTGTTATCAATTTTCATAATTTGCATTTGTGAGCTGATAAAAATCCTCAAGGCATAATTCAGACACGGTATCCACAAATGTTTATAGTAAATGTTTGGGCTGGAATAACTAGAAACCAATTAGTTGGTCCATTTATAATTGATGGTATTTTAAATGGGCAGTCGTATTTAGACTTTTTGCAGGAGAATCTCAATTTATTATTGGACCTTTATAAATCAAAATCAATATGTGGTACTTGCATGATGGCGCTCCACCTCATTTTAGTAATGTGGTACGTGCTCACTTAAACGTTACATACTCCCAAAAATGGAGTAGAACATGAGGTCCAATTGCATGGCCCCCGCTTACTTCGGAATTGAATTCAATTGATTGATTTTTCTCGGGTTACCTGAACAGTTTGGTTTATGCAACACCCGTACAAACAAGGAATTCATTATTGGATCGAATTCATTTCCATAGCGTTGCTATAAGGAACAATCCAGGAATGTTCTTTCAAGTACAATGAAACTTTATTTTTAGGTTTAAAAAATGTGAAGAGGTGGGAGGTGCACATTTTGAACATTTGCTCTAAAATTTTGTGTGTGTTTTGTTACTACGTCACTCTTGATAATACTTTTCATACGAGATTCTATGAAAATGATGTGAGTTGATTTGTACCAATAAACATTTCCTACCCATCGGCATATGACAAATAAATTAACAGCTACCTACTTAATAGAATTACAGTTCTGAAAAGATGATTAATGCATATGATAAATAATTGACAGCGGCCTACTGCGTAAAAGCACATTTCCTAAGTAATGATGGAAGCTGAATGTGTGCTCTGCGGTATCTCACAAAATTCCATATTTCTCGGAAACCACTAATTTTATCGATCTCGATAAAAAGAACCTTTTTGTAGAAAAATATATGGAAAATGAGCTGACAGTAGTTGAAAGTTTGTTACTTTATCACTGTAAAAGTTCTGACCTTTTAACCAATGAGCCAAGTCCAATCCTGACTTTCTGCAGCACTAGTATTCTTAACGATATTGCCAAAATAAATGCATTGATTTTCTTGACAATGCACCAAATTTTCATAAACCTCCGAAACGTAGTTTTAGAGTTATATATAAAAATGTATTTTTAACTTTAAAGCCCTATAACTCAACAAATGAGGTCCGTAGGACGAAAAGTTATATAAACTGCTGATATTATTCTCATGCCATCTACCCAATCTCAAGTTTTGGCCTCTCGTTTCTGGGACAACTAGTATTAAGGTGTTTATTCATTTGTTATTTTGAACATTGAAAAAACATTTTCCGGACTTCGTTCAAACATTTTTGTTGGGTAATTTTTCACAAAAGTTCTTGAGGAATTAATGTTGACTAGTTACATAATCCAATTACTAATTCTAATTGTTTTGCTTAAAATTAATTTTCGCAACAAATTAAAACTAGAGAACATTAAATTAAATAAAAAAACAGTAATGAGCACTTCAGTCTCCCCTATAATAAATTCTGTCTTGAAGAAAACACTTTCACGGGGTCTTGCCCTTGGAGGGATTTATATTAGAGTCTTGTTGTAGCGTTAAGCATAATGTATATAATGACTCTGGAAGACTTATTGAGTTGTAGCAAATTTGTTTAACGGTTTTCGCTTTTTACCAGGTATTATGAGAAATAGGCTTTTTTCAGAGCTTTCAGGTTTTTATGCCACTTGAAGATGCTTTAATTTCCTTTCCATAATACAATGAATAGACAGTGAAAGGAAAATAGAGGTGGCGACGTGTTTATAACACTTCCAATTATTTGGAATAACTCAAACATTTTTTATCAAACAATAGTCAGTTAAAGCAAACAAAGGAACAGAAATTAATTACTAATTAGAGTTTGCCAAAATTTGTCGTATGTTAATGTGACTGGCAAATTAAAAAAATACGTTCAAAGCAATGACTACGTCACAATTCTACTGTGGAATAATTGTGGGCCATTAAGTGAATAACTTGTCATGACATTAAACAAATATTTTTTTCAACAATCGTGAGTAAAATTCATTATTATTTAACTGAAAATAGTGAGCAAAGTAGCATATATTGAATCGCAAGTGAGCAAAGTATATCATTTTCTTCACAAGTGAGCAACTCTAACTAACTCTGAAGTGATAATGAACTAAAAAAGTATTCTGCCCGTACAAACAAGAACCATTCATGAACGGTGAAAATAGTTCTTGGTTCAATTGAGAACTAAGAAGGACAATATGTTTGGACATGCGTTGTTAAATTTGCATGTTATTGAAACTTATTACCTGGTTATGTTTATATTCTACTATACATGTATATATATATATATATATATATATATATATATATATATATATATATGTATATATATATATATATATATATATATATATATATATATGTATATATATATATATATCTATATATATCTACATATATATATATACATATATATATATATACATATATATATACATATATATAGTCCCTTAAAGTTCTTAAAAGAAGTATCGGCCGCTCTTGGCGAGCTTTTGTTTTTTTTCGCGGTGGTACAATCCTTCCTCTTCCCTTTTGCCTCTTCTATAGAGTGATGTGGTTTATTGCCATGTTTACTATTTTCCCGCGTTCTTTTCTGTCTCCCACTATTTCCCTCCAATTCGTTACTCTTAGTATTTTCAGGTCTTTAGTTACTTGGTCTACCCACCTGATTATTGGTCTTGCCCTCGGTCTACTTCCTATTGGCTTCCACTACATGATTTTTGTCAACAGGGAACGGGGATCTTTCCTTTGTATATATCCGTACCATCTTAGTCTCAGTACTTTGATGTACTTTACTATGTCTTCTCCCTCCATATGGGTCCTTATTTTCGTGATTCATGAGGGTTCGGTATTCGTTTTCTTGTAGCTTTTTTGGACCTAGGATTGTTCACACTATTTTTCTTCCTGTAATTCTCAGTTTTTCTTCGTTTTTCTGTGTTAAGCACATTACTTCCTCTGCGTAAGTTATTACTGGTCTTATAATTGTTTTGTAAATTTTTCTTTTAGCATATTTGCTAAGATGTCTCTCTTTTAGTCATTTTTGGTACTTCTAGTATACTTTAATGCCTGATTTAATTCTCTCATTCGTCTGTCTACTTTTTCCATTTTTACTATGCATATTCTATTATCTGGATTGTACTTTGAGTGATTATTTTGTTGACTTCTGTGTTTCGTATCACTGCCTCCAGTGCAATGTCAAATAGTACTGAAATTAACTGTCTTAACCCCTACTTCCTGGATCTACTCATATTACTGTTTTGAATGAAACTTTCTGTTTCTAGATAATTTCATAATATATTGAAAAAAATTTCTAAGAAATTTGACAATTGTTTCGATAATTAATATCATCGTCAGAATGACAGAAGTTACATTTCATTTGATGCCTACCTGATGTTTAATAATAATTTTTGGATAGACCAAGAAGTGTGATTGAGTTAATATATTTTCTATTAACAAATTTCAATGCAGTTTTTTGTTTTGGTGTTCCCTGTTGCCAAAATAACCCCCTTTACCGAAGGTTATATATATATATATATATATATATATATATATATATATTATAGTTTGAATAATATTAATTAATTTATATGTTAACCTTTAATTTAATTTATTATATCTTTGATTTAATTTTTTTTAATTTGCCCGGTATAATTTAAGAAGTTCAATAATGCCACACAGTTCACTTACCTTCATATCTCTTTTTTATTTTCCTTTTTTTTTAATGAGCACTGAGCTTCTCAGGATCTTGGGTTCATAAGGTTAAATATTCATATGATTATTTTTAATAAGCGCCAAATCTTGATATTAAATTTTGATAAAGAAAATGTGTATCTTATTCAGAGAACCCTCGTGGTATATGTTAAGTTCCAAGCACCCCTACCAACTGATAAAAAAAATAAACGCTTTGAAATGCAATTCACAAACAGTATAATTGATTCTTTCCAAAGAAAAAAGATTTGTTTAATTTACAGATCATATAAAAGAAATACGTCATTCTTTTCTATTATAAATTGAAAATGTGAACTTATCTACAATGGTCTTTCATGCAACACATTTATACAAATGAACTTATATTAAATACATACAAGTATGCAACTTGTTATACATTTGAGACAATATGGAACTCACTCGATATTCACCAACATTCTCATTAAAGAAAATGGACGATTGCCAAACACACGCGTCAGCTGAGGTCCAATACCTAACGTTTAATACACACTTGAAGTTTTTGTTTGAAATTAAATAGTTTTAAATACCTTTTTTATCATCCACTGATCTTCAATAGACGAGTGTTCACCTTGTTTTATTTACTTTTTTGTAGGCTGGGCTCATGAAAAATGTTATCTCCACTATATAGGATATTTATTCTCTTCAGGAATGTTTTTGAGAGGTTAGTTTAACTGTTCACACGTTATTTTACTTGTTATTTTTATACAATTCTTATTAATTTCATAAAAGAATAATATACTTCTTTTTAATTTTTCAATACCCACGTCCTCACTTTCTTTTCTTTTTTAATCAACAAACTTTTTTCTAACAAACTTGCATTTTTTATTATTTTGGAATCAGCCCTATCCTTATTGAAATCATATAAACATTATTAACCAATCAAAGTAACTTATAGTTGTTCATTTGATAGATTTCATTACATTCTTCAAAATATTTGCTTTTTTAATTATATAACATCATCTTTTACAATTCTAAATAAACAATTCATATATTTATTTTCCTTTTTATTAATTCTTATAAATGTTTAGCTATCAACGACCTTTTTTACTTCCACAAACGTCAAAGATGTTATAACCCTAATGTTTTTTTTATTTTGAATTCCACCCTTGGATATATTACAAGAAAAATTATATTATTTATATATATATTTATATATTATAAATAATTTTGATGGTATCTACTAGAAATTTAAGATAATACATATACATTTAACTATTCCATTTGAAAAGTGGACTATTTCATTTTATAACAGGTGTTGTTTCCAAGTTTTTCTCTTAAATAGTTGGAATTCATATTATATATATGTCATGTATGTATGTACAAGGTACATTATAAAGTTTGAATTAATTTCTTTAGTTCGATTTAGTTTAATTTTAACCCTCGAATGGTTTTACTTTCATTAATCTTATATTCATTGATATTTTAAGTTGTAATTGACTCGTGTTAGATATATACAATGTGTAGCATCACTTTTCCATATTAATATATATATATATATATATATATATATATATATATATATATATATATATATATATATATATATTAGGAATTATATCTTCTTGGGTTCAAAGGTTGTGGTATGAAATAAATATATTAGTTAAAATATATTTTCGAATAACGATTTATTAAACTTGACGTTTCGCTCTTATTTTAGGAGCATTTTCAAAAGAATATGTATAAATATTAAAATTAAATTACATAAAATACAGTTATTGTAAAAATTATTTTGAAAAAGTCAATAAAATGTCATGAATGAAGTGTCAATAGTAATAGAATACCTACCTTAGATATTTACGCAACGATATTATGTTGGGAGTGATAAAAATAAATTAATTAATTAATTTGTAATAAATTTGACTCAAGTTTTTTATGTCTTGTTTGTCATTTACTGATAATTTATCTTGTTTTATATATATCATTTCTTTGATTTGGAGTTTTTGATAATTTGTGTCTTGTGTTAAAATTTTTGTGTTTTTGGAATCGGATTCATGATTTTCCAAAAAAAGTTGAAGAAAACTAAAGAATTCATCAAATGTAATCCTCAAATTACAATTTTACAACCAGAAAAATGTAATAAAACATTGATAATGGACACAGATGAATATAATAATAAAATGATAGAGTTATTGAATGATAAACATGTTTATCAAAAAATAAAATCAGACAAAACCACTTCATTTCAAATCAAGAACAATACATTCATGAAAAAACTTTTAAATAATGGTTCCATCAATACAAACGAAGCTAAAAAACTACAAAAACATAATGCAATACCTCCAAAAATATATGGACTACCCAAATTACACAAACAGAATTTACCAATGCGACCAATAGTATCATATATTCAATCACCATTTTACAAACTATCTAAATATCTAACAAACATTTTATCAAAATTAACTAAAAATAATTTTTATATAAAAGATTCATTTATACTGAAAGAATTTTTAGATAATAATAATTACGAAATCATATCCTTAGATGTTATCTCAATGTACACAAATATCCCAAATGAATTAATAAAACATGTTTTAAAAGAAAAATGGAATGAAATAAAACAACACACATCACTTACCTATGATGAATTTATAGAAGGTATTATGCTTATTCAAACCAATAATTATTTTCAATATAATGATACTTTCTTTCAACAACTAAATGGTTGTACAATGGGATCTCCAATTTCCTCTAGTTTAGCACAAATTGTAATGGAATATGTAGAAGAAAACATATAACATTTGATATATTATTCTTCAAACGCTATGTCGACGACTGTTTAGCTGCTATTCCAGAAGACAAATGTAATGAATTCCTCAATATTTTCAATTCTTTTAACTCTAAAATACAAGTCACCATAGAAATTGAAAAAAACAATAATATAAATTTTCTAGATATGACACTAATTAAAACCAATGATAATAAAATTGAAACTAAATTATATACAAAAGAAACTTGGTCAGGACGATATCTAAATTATAATTCATGCCATCCAAAAATACAAAAAAATAGTGTTATTATAGGATTGATAGATAGAGCTATAAAACTAACTTCACCTAAATATTGTCCTGAAGTAATTAAAAAACTTAAGATTGTTTTAGAAAATAATCACTATCCTTCAAATCAAATAAATAAAATGATTCAACAACAATATAAAACCAAATTCACTAACAACTTTGAACCACGAAAAAAATATATATATAGCTCTACCTTATACGAATCAATTATCAGAAAAACTAAAATATATATTATCTAAACATAATATCAAAATATGCCATTAACCAAATAATACACTATCATCACTATTTACTAAATTAAAAAGCAAAACTAAAAATAATAAGAAATCAAATGTTATATACTCCATACCATGCTTAAACTGTTAAAAAAATTATGTAGGAATGACTACACAATATCTAGAAAGCCGAATAAACGGCCATAAATACACTAAAAATGCATCCACAGCGCTACACAAACATGAACATAACGAAAATCATGAATTCGATTTCAAAAACACAAAAATTTTAACACAAGACACAAATTATCAAAAACTCAAAATCAAAGAAATGATATATATAAAACAAGATAAATTATCAGTAAATGACAAACAAGACTTAAAAAACTTGAGTCAAATTTATTACAAATTAATTAATTAATTTATTTTCATCACTCGCAACATAATATCGTTGCGTAAATATCTAAGGTAGGTATTCTATTACTATTGACACTTCATTCATGACATTTTATTGACTTCTTCAAAATAATTTTTACAATACCTGTATTTTATGTAATTTAATTTCAATATTTATACATATTCTTTTGAAAATGCTCCTAAAATAAGAGCGAAACGTCAAGTTTAATAAATCTTTATTCGAAAATATATTTTAACTAATATATTTATTTCATACCACAACCTTTGAACCCAAGAAAATATAATTCTAAATATTATCGGAAGGTTGAAGAACATAAGTGAATTTATATATATATATATATATATATATATATATATATTTTTCATTTATATTTCTTGGGAATTTTTGGTCCTGGATTAATTAAATCATTAGATGATTTTTAAATGTTTATTGTAATACATTAACGTTTCGGTCGTTTTTGACCTTCATCAGAATATAAAACACTAAAATAGAAATAGGTTCAGAAATCCTAGTGTATACATTGTAAAACTATGAGATACCTGTGGATTACATTCCAGCGAGTGCCACATCACATATTAAATTAAGTTAAAATAAAATGAACTTTAACGATACATTTAAAAACATTTTACAAGTAACGGTGTGTGTATCTCAACCTTCATAGTAGTACTGGTGTCTATGGCTAATGGTATTATTTGAAAATGTTGTTTTTTCCTATACGCATTTATTTCTTTTTAATAATAGTTGTTATGGTTTTTGTTGGGAAACATACATGAAATAGTTGTTTACTTTATTATTCTATTTTATTATATTATTATAAATTTTGCTTAAAGATTTTGTGTCGGTTTTGTAATTTAGGTTTTTTTTATTTCTCTGTATTTCTATAGTTTCATAAATTTCTCTTTTTCTGGTGTGACTTTCACTTTTTAAAATTTTTGTGTTCTCAAAATCAAAACTATGCTTTTTATCCTGCATATGTGTTGTTAAGGCAGTTTTATTTTTCTTATCGTACTTGTGACCATTTAACTGATTTTTTAAATATTGGCTAGTTTGCCCGATATAGACACTGTCGCAGTCCCCGCATGGAATTTGATAAACTATATTGCTCTTCTTTTGATCAGGAATTTTTGACTTTAATTTACTGAAGTTGGATTTTGAGAGGTTGTACCCTTTATGTGCAATTGTAATGTTATGGCTTTTAAAAATGTTGTTGAATTTTTCGGATAGTCCTGGTATGTAAGGCAAGGAAAGGTACTTTTGATTGTTTGTTTGGTTTTTTTGGAGGTTTTGATTATGGAACTTATGAATGCGTTTTTTAAAGATGGTGTTTATCAGTTTTTCTGGGTAGTTATTGATTTTAAGGGCTTCCTTTGCTTTTTTTATAGAATTTTCCCGGAATTCAGGGCAAGACAGTTTAATCGCCCGATCGGCTAGACCAATGATTACTGACTTTTTTTGGGACATGGGGTGTTGTGAATTGAAATTCAGGTATCTGGATGACCAGGTTTCTTTCGTATACCACTCTGTTTTTATATTATTGTTTTTGTGATGGAGTGTTAAGTCCAAAAAAGAAATTTTATTTTGTTTTTCTACTTCTACTGTGAATTGAAGTTTGTTGTGGTAACTGTTAAATTTATCTAGGATGGTTTGAGTTTTATTTTTTGGTACGGCAGTGATACAATCATCTACATAGCGAAAGAAAAAAGGAGTGTGAAAATTTAAACTTTTTAGAATGGTTTCTTCCAGGTCTTCCATCACTATCTGGGCTATTACGCTGGAGATTGATGCTCCCATAGCACAACCATCAATTTGTTTGAAAAATTTTTCTTTGTACATGAAATAAGTAGAGTTAAGAGTGAGTTCTATAGCTTCTAGGAACTCATTTAAAGGAATATCGGTATATCTACTTATTTTGTTTTTAAATGTATCGTTAAAGTTCATTTTATTTTAACTTAATTTAATATGTGATGTGGCACTCGCTGGAATGTAATCCACAGGTATGTCATAGTTTTACAATGTATACACTAGGATTTTAAGAACCTATTTCTATTTTAGTGTTTTATATTCTGATGAAGGTCAAAAACGACCGAAACGTTAATGTATTACAATAAACATTTAAAAATCATCTAATGATTTAATTAATCCAGGACCAAAAATTCCCAAGAAATATAAATGAAAAAAATATAAACTTTAAGGTCCAAGAAAAAAACTCGAATTTTCTAAATATATTTAAGCATGGGTGAAAATATGCTTTCCTACAAAGATATTGCTAAGAACTATGGAGAAATCACGACATCCCAAATGAAATATTTTTCTAAACTACGTATACAGCAATGTAAACAGAAGAATAGACGAATTTTTCTTCTCAGATGCAAAGAAGAAAATCTGACACCAACCTTTCTCAAACTAAAAGTAAATCATATAACTTTCAACTGTAAAGACCTTGGACGAAAGTTCAGCGAGTGCATCTTAAAAAAATTCGTATAAGATACTTTAAATCTCTTGATAACAGATACAACAAAAACTTTACATCTTATACAAACTAACATCAACAATACAAAACAGGTTTTGCAAACCCTATTACCACATGACTTGTTTACTTTATTTATTGATAACGAATCAAAAAAAGTTGAAACTATGTTTCAGAAAATCAAACAAAAAAATATAAATAAATTCAACAACCTTAGTAATAAAATAAAAAAACTCTCTGTTAGCAACCCTTGCTGGGTAGAAAATCTTACACACGTCGACATCCCGGACTATGTCAACGAAATACTTAGTTTAGGGCCCAACTTTGCGATAC
Organism: Galeruca laticollis; assembly: GCA_963921935.1. Classification (NCBI taxonomy): domain Eukaryota; kingdom Metazoa; phylum Arthropoda; class Insecta; order Coleoptera; family Chrysomelidae; genus Galeruca; species Galeruca laticollis. The sequence goes on from OY998180.1 coordinate 82,540,270, forward strand.
CTTTAAAAAACCCTGAGGATATACCAGTTTCAGACATAATTACAAACATAGAAATCTCCCTAGAAAGTCTTAACCATGTAACCAAAGACGAACTAAGGTCAAAATGTTGTAATATAATAACAAATTACAAAAATAATTTTAATAATAATAAAAAAAATTTGCATATAAAACGACAAAAATCATTTTTGAATATGGTTGACAAAACCAAAACATTTCTTAATAAAAATAAAAACTTACTTATCCTAAATTCTGATAAATCAAATAAAACTGTTATTATGTATGAAAATGATTACGATAAAAAAATTAACGACCTTTTGCAAGACAATAACATCTATAAAGAATTAAAAGCAGACCCAACTAATATTTACCAAAAAAATAACAACTCGTTAATATCTCGCTGGGAAAATTTGATGTATATTTCACCAAATACGGCTAAAAACCTAAAAATCCTAAATGCCCAACCTCCAAGAATTTACGGCCTTCCTAAAATACACAAACAGGGAATACCCCTTAGACCAATCGTTTCCTGTATCCAATCACCCTTTGAAAAACTTTCAAAATATTTAAAAGGAATTCTACAAAATGTTATTAATCAAAATAATTACTACATTAAAGACTCTGTAGACCTCAAAAATAAAATAAAAAACTTACTTATACCAAATGAGTACTCCTTAATATCCCTAGATGTAGTATCGTTATACACTAGAATACCAATAACAAAAGCTAAAGAAATAATAACAAAAAAGTTCGACAAAATAAGTAGATATACCGATATTCCTTTAAATGAGTTCCTAGAAGCTATAGAACTCACTCTTAACTCTACTTATTTCATGTACAAAGAAAAATTTTTCAAACAAATTGATGGTTGTGCTATGGGAGCATCAATCTCCAGCGTAATAGCCCAGATAGTGATGGAAGACCTGGAAGAAACCATTCTAAAAAGTTTAAATTTTCACACTCCTTTTTTCTTTCGCTATGTAGATGATTGTATCACTGCCGTATCAAAAAATAAAACTCAAACCATCCTAGATAAATTTAACAGTTACCACAACAAACTTCAATTCACAGTAGAAGTAGAAAAACAAAATAAAATTTCTTTTTTGGACTTAACACTCCATCACAAAAACAATAATATAAAAACAGAGTGGTATACGAAAGAAACCTGGTCATCCAGATACCTGAATTTCAATTCACAACACCCCATGTCCCAAAAAAAGTCAGTAATCATTGGTCTAGCCGATCGGGCGATTAAACTGTCTTGCCCTGAATTCCGGGAAAATTCTATAAAAAAAGCAAAGGAAGCCCTTAAAATCAATAACTACCCAGAAAAACTGATAAACACCATCTTTAAAAAACGCATTCATAAGTTCCATAATCAAAACCTCCAAAAAAACCAAACAAACAATCAAAAGTACCTTTCCTTGCCTTACATACCAGGACTATCCGAAAAATTCAACAACATTTTTAAAAGCCATAACATTACAATTGCACATAAAGGGTACAACCTCTCAAAATCCAACTTCAGTAAATTAAAGTCAAAAATTCCTGATCAAAAGAAGAGCAATATAGTTTATCAAATTCCATGCGGGGACTGCGACAGTGTCTATATCGGGCAAACTAGCCAATATTTAAAAAATCAGTTAAATGGTCACAAGTACGATAAGAAAAATAAAACTGCCTTAACAACACATATGCAGGATAAAAAGCATAGTTTTGATTTTGAGAACACAAAAATTTTAAAAAGTGAAAGTCACACCAGAAAAAGAGAAATTTATGAAACTATAGAAATACAGAGAAATAAAAAAAACCTAAATTACAAAACCGACACAAAATCTTTAAGCAAAATTTATAATAATATAATAAAATAGAATAATAAAGTAAACAACTATTTCATGTATGTTTCCCAACAAAAACCATAACAACTATTATTAAAAAGAAATAAATGCGTATAGGAAAAAACAACATTTTCAAATAATACCATTAGCCATAGACACCAGTACTACTATGAAGGTTGAGATACACACACCGTTACTTGTAAAATGTTTTTAAATGTATCGTTAAAGTTCATTTTATTTTAACTTAATTTAATATGTGATGTGGCACTCGCTGGAATGTAATCCACAGGTATGTCATAGTTTTACAATGTATACACTAGGATTTTAAGAACCTATTTCTATTTTAGTGTTTTATATTCTGATGAAGGTCAAAAACGACCGAAACGTTAATGTATTACAATAAACATTTAAAAATCATCTAATGATTTAATTAATCCAGGACCAAAAATTCCCAAGAAATATAAATGAAAAAAATATAAACTTTAAGGTCCAAGAAAAAAAACTCGAATTTTCTAAATATATATATATATATATTTATATATATTAAAGTGAAACATATCTACCAGGTTAAATTAAATCATTAGCATCATTCAGATAATGTGAATCTTAGTAGTAGTAGTAAATATTCAATAAAAGGAAATAATCCATAAAGATATAATTTTGAACATGTTAAGAAATATTTACGAATAAGTATACAATTGATAAAATTATTTAAGAGATTACTAATTAATGCAGTAACTATTTTTCTTTAAAATATATTTCAAAGTACAGAAAATATAACAACGACAAGTAAATTACGTCAAACATAATTTAGTACATAATTATAATGATCACTGTATGTAGGATCACATGAATTTTGGAACAAAATTCAACTATTATAATTTTATATGTTGTAAACACTTTCAGACACCCTGTATATTGCATAAACTTTTCAACTATTTGTATGAAACGTCAAAATCAAAATATCAACGCGGAAACCAACGTTCTGTTAATAGTTCGGGTAGAGTGATTCGGAGTGACTATAGAAGTGCATAGAAACACAGTGAATTTATCTACAATAACGCAGAAATATATATTTTGATTTAATAAAAACAATGTTTATTTATCAACAAATGAACAATGAAAAACAAAAAGGAAAAACATTTGAATGTTGTTGATTCTGAGTGAATTAAATAAATGGAGGACGTGTTAAAATTTTTCTTCTCCAAAATTTTAAGAAACCAATATAATTTAAACAAAATCATAAAAAACGTTAACTAAAGAGTTTAGCAGAATCTTGAAAAGTAAACTAACTAAAAATATCATTCGTATATTAATAAATAAGTGAGAAAAGTGTGATATCGTCTAGATTTGGTAAGATTGAACAATTACCTTATTAATATAATTTCGATGACTATCCATATATCTTGCTTTTGATAAGATATTTCTACTGGTGAAATAATTCACATCTCATCATTTCCACATCCTGAATTTCGCTTATTCGATCATAGGCGATCGTTTTCTCCGAATGCATCACATTCAGGGTCAAGAAGAACCAACTATGAACACTATTCCTCGTGTATATATTGAACTTCTCCTATGAAAACATTCACAGATATATTTATATGTTAGGTTATATTATTTTTGGTATCGATTTATTAGTTAAATATTTGTCTTAAACATTCAATCTCCACTAATATATCGGACACGAAACACTAAACTCATATTAAACAAGTACTTACCAAAATTCATACAATAAATCATAATAATATATCCCAAACACGTCACATATTTTCTTCATCTTGTAAACTGAATTATATCCACCACAGAATAACACACCACACGACGATCGTATTAGCAATAGCGAGAGTTGGGATTGAAGCGTTATGAGTGTACATTCAAAACACATAGAATAATGATAATTGAGCGAAATTTACTTGCTGCGTTTGAGGTAAATAATATTTATAACTAATGTAAATCGTTTATGCGAAGATTTTCGCTAACAGTATTCCATTGAATCTAATATGTATTACTTATTCATTAATTGATAAAAATTTCATTATTTCACTATCTATATTTAATTAAAATCGTTTGTCTATATTCGTCTGGCATTTTTCTTTGATATCTTACCTATAGTTTCCTGTTGCTGATAAGCGTCAAGTGCCGAATCCTATTCCTGAGATATAGTAACGACAAGATAAAACAAATCTACAATATTTTTTAACTTATATAGTATTTTGAATTGGAATTAGCGGCAAGCGAACCAATTCTGGCGCCCATAAACAATTAAATCAATAAACAAACAATAATTAATAAATATATTCCAATATATATATATATATATATATATATATATATATATATATATATATATATATAACCAATGAAAAGATGAAAGAATAACGCGTGGAATATAAAACAAATACAGAATTAGCGGGCATATCACGCAAAAGAGGTTACAGAGAATGAGTGGTAACCGTAGACATACATGTTTCTGGCTCATTAGCCATCATCGGTATGGCATTACCAAGAAAAGGTGTACAACTTAGGAGCAAGGATGGTAATTGAAACATGAGAAAACACAAACAACGGATTTCAACAAGATAACCAAACGTCTATTTCCAGGGTCGGAAGGTTCAGACAGGAGAGCTATAGACGCCTCCGTGTCTCTGTTGGTTGTTGTCCTGAAAACTCGGGATCTTCCATTTGAAGGCACAAATGTGCGTTTGGTTATCTTGTTGAAATCCGTTGTTTGTGTTTTCTCATGTTTCAATTAACATCCTTGCTCCGAAGTTGTACACCTTTTCTTGGTAATGCCGTACCGATGATGGCTAATGAGCCAGAAACATGTATGTCTACGGTTACCACTCATTCTCTGTAACCTCTTTTGCGTGATATGCCCGCTAATTCTGTATTTGTTATATATATATATATATATATATATATATATATATATATATATATATATATATATATATAGGAAACGAAAGGTAAATATTGGGTAATCGGTCTGTATGAAAAGTCAAACTCTTTTGTTCAACGTGCCTCTATATTTCGTTGTACTTCACAACTTCCTCAGGAGGTTATTGCTATAAACATTAATTAATGAAACAAGAGTACAATAAATGAAATAAAATTACTTACAACGTGAGCCATTAAAATACATTAAAACACATGATGTGGAGTCAACCAGTTAAAACAGAAAAAAATAAGGACGAACACATTGGCTATTACTAATATACTAAGCAAATAACATCAAATAATCTTTTTAAAACTTGTCATACTAAAAATACATTCTTTATAAGCGAGAACAAAAAGTAAGTTGGAATTATCAACTAATTACAAACATTAGGAAGTTAAAAGTGGAAACAATATAGTCCAGTAAAATTATTAAACACTACCACAGTTAAAACATACTTATCAATATTTCAGAATATTGCAGTAGATATTAACATGAACCATCTCCAGAAATAGTCGACGTCTATAATTACTTTCAAACTCGAGGATTTTTACCCTATCATAATCAAAAGTATGGCTCATATTTTTGACATGTGATGCCAAAGCACATGAATTTTTCCCTATACGGCAGTCACTCCTGTGCTGTACTAACCTTTGTTTCAGACTCTGTGAAGTCTGACCTATGTAACAACCCTGACATGTTAAACAGGGAACACAGTAAACTACATCACTATTGCGTAATAATTCGTGTTTATCTTTCACTTTTGAGAAAAGTGATTGGATCGTAGTGACATTATATTTCGATATCTTTAAGTTCGTAAATGTTTTGAAATGTGAGACAACCTTATTAGTAAGAGGTGGAATGTAAGGCAACTTTTTATATTTGAATGGAACAACCGCCCCATTATCAATAGGACCATCATAAAAGTTAGAACTGTAAATTAACTTATTTAATAAACGTGTAGGATAACCGTTGTTTTTAAAAATCCAAAAAAGTTTTTTCAAATTATCGTGTAAGAATCTTGTATGGCTAATATGCAACACTCGGTTTTTTAAATTGATAACTACCAGACGCAGTCGGCTTTTGATACCAATCAAGAATGAGTTTGTTATCATTTGATCTAATAACTCTTGAATCCAAAAAAGGAACAGAATTATCATTACACTCCCTCTCAACGGAGAATTGAATGCTATTATTAAAAGCATTAAACAAATTCAACGTATTGTCCACCAAATTGTAGGGAACCGCACAAATAATGTCGTCCACATATTTAAACAAAAAGGGTAAATTGAAAGGTAGTACAGGAATGACAGAATCAAGCAGGTGGTCCATAACTATCAATGCCAAAATAGGACTGATTGGTGATCCCATTGGGGTACCAAATATTTGTTGGTAGAATTTATTATTGAATGAAAAGTAGCAATTGTCGATGATAAATGTAATCAATTTAAGGAAATTTGCCTTGGAAATGCTGCAATGTGGTTCAATGAGATGCCATTGTTCATCCAGAATATCCATTAATAAATCCAATGGGATGTTAGTATACAATGAAATGACATCTAAGGATATCAAAACAAAATTATTAGGCATCTTAAAATCTCTTATATGATTAACAAACGTGAAAGTATCACTGACATTGTATGCAGTTCTATCCGAAAAAGCAGCAGTAAAACTGTAGTGAGGTATTTAGAAAGATTATAGGTAACTGATTTAATTGAACTGACTATAGGTCGGTGTGGAATATCATGTTTGTGAATTTTAGGAAGGGAATACAATTTCGCAGGTACCGCATTGTATATAGTGAGATTCCTGGCTATTTCTTCACTTATTTCGTTTTTTTCTTTCAATTCCCTTATGAATACATTATACTTCCGTTGAATGTTATACGTAGGGTCTTTATTTAACAATTTATATGTTATCCTATCATTCAATAACATTTGTGTTTTTTCAATGTAAACCTGTTTATTGATAGCTACAGCGCATCCACCTTTATCAGCTTCCAAAATGTATAGGTCTGGATTATCTTTAAGAAATTTTTTTGTTTTTTCATATAAAATACCATATATATATATATATATATATATACAGTGCGTCCATAAAGTAACGCATAAATTCATTATTAGCTAAATAAACAATAATATTAGAAATTCCCGAAACAGGTCGATTTTTGTTTTCAATTTACTATTTAATGGTGAACCATTTTCAAATGGAAGTGTTTTTTCCAACTTTCCGTATATCTCTTGCTGAGCTGATAGGATGGAAATATTAATGATGATTGGTATTGGCGATAATATGCGAACTCAACAAGAGGTATGCCGATTATTCCATGAAATACACCCAGATCGTGAACCAATTTCACAATCTACTGTAAGTCGAATAGAAAGAAAATACAGAGAGTTAAGACATGTGAGGGATGCAGCAAAGCAAGATAGACCAACAATTAATGTAAATTTTCAACAAGTCATAATGTTATCGGCAGAAGAAAATGCATACTATACAGTGCGAGAATTATCTAGGGATTTTGGAATTGAAAAGTCTTCAGTATCAAATACTTTTCAAAAGGTAAAATACCGTCCTTATAAAGTATCCTTATCCATGAATTGGCTGAAGACGACTTTGACAGAAGAACTGAATTCTACGAGTATATGATGAACCAAAATAACAATTTCATTGATAACGTTTTATTTTCAGACGGGGCAACGTTTTATTTGATCGGTCATACTAACCGGCAAAACACTCGTTATTGGTCTGATGAAAATCCACACTGGTATTGTGAAAAATACAATTATTGGTCCATATTTTTTTGATGGAAATTTAACAGGAGCATGAGATCTGGTTTTCCTACAAAATACATTAATTCCTGATCTGATCCAGCTTTTTCCTGATATTCAAATACCCACTAATTTAGACCGAAAAATCTGGTTTCAACAGGCTGGCGCACCGCAACATTTGGCAGTAACTGTGAGCGATTTTTTAAACACAACTTTGCAGCAACGGTGGATAGGAAGAAGGGGACCAGTGGAATGGCCCGATAGACCCCCTGATCTGAGCCCATTAGACTCTTTTCATGGTGTTATTTGAATCTAATGTCCACACAAACAAACCTGGAAATATCCGTCAACTACAAGACCGAATTAGACAAGAAATACAGAACATAATACCTGTTATGCTACAGAATGTTAGAGATGAAAGTAATGCCCAGTTCAGTCATTGTCTAACGATCAATGGAGAACAATTTGAAGATTTATTGTAAATTTTCATTTGTTTGTTCTTGGTAGTAATTGCACAACTACGTAATTCCATTTAATTTAATTATTACATTCAGTAACGTATAACTTTGCATAAATCATTCTCATAATTTTTTTTTGTATTCTTGCCCACCCTTTACCAATTTGCAGCAACAATTATACATTTTTGGAATCAGCTCAGCAAGGGAAATCCGGAATTTGAAAAAAAAAGGAAAGGGTTTCCATTTAAAAAAATGGTGATGATGTCATTACACGCAGATGGTTCACCCTGTATAATAGACTATAATTTGAAAAAATAGTAAATTAAAATGGAAAATCGACCTGTTTCGAGAATTTCTAATATTATTGTTTATTTAGCTAATAATGACTCCATGTGTTACTTTATTGACGCACTGTATATATACGAATATATATATATATATATATATATATATATATATAATTATTAAAGTTGAGATAACGACCGTACTATGTTAAAGGAAACGAAAGGTAAATATTGGGTAATCGGTCTGTATGAAAAGTCAAACTCTTTTGTTCAACGTGCCTCTATATTTCGTTGTACTTCACAACTTCCTCAGGAGGTTATTGCTATAAACATTAATTAATGAAACAAGAGAACAATAAATGAAATAAAATTACTTACAACGTGAGCCATTAAAATACATTAAAACACATGATGTGGAGTCAACCAGTTAAAACAGAAAAAAATAAGGACGAACACATTGGCTATTACTAGTATACTAAGCAAATAACATCAAATAATCTTTTTAAAACTTGTCATACTAAAAATACATTCTTTATAAGCGAGAACAAAAAGTAAGTTGGAATTATCAACTAATTACAAACATTAGAAAGTTAAAAGTGAAAACAATATAGTCCAGTAAAATTATTAAACACTACCACAGTTAAAACATACTTATCAATATTTCAGAATATTGCAGTAGATCACACTTAGTTGGTCAATGTCTGATCTAAAATTGATCGAATTCTCACAGCTATTAACATGAACCATCTCCAGAAATAGTCGACGTCTATAATTACTTTCAAACTCAAGGATTTTTACCCTATCATAATCAAAAGTATGGCTCATATTTTTGACATGTGATGCCCAAGAAGGGAGACATGTGAATAACACATACATATATAACAGATATATTTCATACATCACGTATTAACACTTTTTTCTAAAACGCACAGGAAAATAATTATTTTGGAAAATTCAAATTTTGAATTTTTTTATTTTGGATTTGATGCAAAAATGTTACTGAAATAAGCCTATCCAATTGGTCATGTGTCATAGGAATTGAATAGTTCATAAATAAGGTCATCAGGTCCTGCTGTTTTATTTAATTTTAACGGGTTTATAATTTCTATGAATTCTTCGTATGTGCGTACTTCTTCATCTTCTTTCAAACTATATCCCTCTTCGTTGTCTCCTTCTGATTCTTCCTTATCTCAGTAGATATTAGTAGAGTGGTTTTTCCATCTTTTCTTCTTTCCCCATCTTTTTCGTTGGTTTGCAGGAATTATTTTGTTTCTTAACATATTCGTATAGCTTCTTATCGTCTCGGTTATTTAATTATATGTCTTCCATCAGTTGTGTAATTCAATTTGTTTTCTTTCTTTTGAAAAGCTTTGTGGCTTCTTGCTTTTCTTTTCTGTCTGGTTAAGATCATTTTCATCGTTTGTTCTTATCCATTTGTCTCTAGTATGCTTTTTTGTTAGACTCCACCTTCTTTTTTGTTTTATTATCTTCTCTTTAATCATTTTCACTTTTGCTGGTGTCAATAAATGGTCAGTGTCTGCAACGTAATGAGTTAACATCGTGTACTATTTTGAGTCATTTTTTGAGATGAGTACGTGGTCTATTTGGTTACCATCATTTGTGTTCTCTTCTATATTTAAATTTTGTTCTTACTACATATGTGTTTGTTAAACTGCAACGTCTTGTTCCAATTTCGTTTGGTTTGTTATGGATAGAATCTTTACCGGCAACATTTTTATTGCATTACTCTTTTCTTATTTTGACATTAAAATCTCCTATTATCATAAGTATGTCATTTCTCGTGATTTTCTGAATGAATTGTTCGATTTTTTCATAGAATGCAATCTTCTCTTCATCTCTGGCTTCTCCTGTCAGTGCATATGCATTTATTATTGATGTATTTGTTTGTTTGTTTTCTAGCCTGATATATGACAGCCTCCCATCTATTGCTTTGAAGTCTATTACTTTATATCTCAGCTTTCTACTTACCATAATTGCTATTCCGTTCCTTATTTGTCTCTTTTCTCCAGAATAGTATAGCGTAAAGTTTCCTTTCTCTATTCTCTGTAAGGAAATGTTCCATTTCTTTTCAAATTTCTTGCATTTTCCCGTTCTCAGCAAAGTTCTTTCATTCCAGGATCCTATTTTTATCATATTTCCTTTGTTCTTCCTTCTGTGTCATCAATTTTATTTCTTTTGTTCCTTTTGTCTCTTTCCTCTTGTTAATATTTACACTTTCTATGATATATCTGTTAACTCTACTTCACCTTGATTGATACCACCAATATTATTATTTTTAGTAGTCGTCTCCACTTCGAACCACCAATTCGGATCCTTATCAAAGAGTTTAATTTCGGCGCTGACCTCATGAGCCAGTCTGCCTATTCTTGGGACTCACAGTCCACCAGTATCATTCCACAACAGAAATGGATACCTGAGAAGTGGATCCCCTTCTCCTTGCTCTGGCACAGCTCTTCCACCTGAGTATCTTCCATGGTGGAGAGCTGCTCTGCTTTCAGGATGAGCCCAGGCTAATCCTTGAGCATTATTCCGACACTGAAAGCCATCTCTGTTTTAACAGTTGCTGCGTAACCAGTGCCTTGCCCAGTTACCGTTGCAGCTGTTTTTGGTTTTTTCACTAAGAGGTCGCTGCGGAGGAGTGATATGCTCTGGGCCTCTTTTCAGCTTCATCTTCCCCGTTGGTGGTTCCTTCGGTGGGGTTGGGCGCTGAATAACCTGCTTCCTGGGATATTCGAGGGATATTTCCTGATTGAGGAATCGCAGGTGTTTCCGCATCCCTGCTCCATTAAAGCCTTTTCTCAGTGGGTCGTCTATGCCGCCCAGTTCCCCAGTTTTGGGAGGTCGAACGGCATACGACCTTTGTGTCATTTGGCCTTCTTTCCCTCTGTGAGGTGCCCGGATGAAGAGGTGGAGGTTTATCCACTACTTTTCCTGTGGAAGTTTTCGCTGCAAAGCCGCGCATGCAGAGGAAAGGGGTTTAATACAATGGAGTTTCCCCCGGTGCTCCAAGGTCGAAACCAGTAAGGACTATTATCCTATATAGCCACGCATTCTTCGGCCTGGTTTCCCACCTTGACTTTAGGTTTTTAATGAGGTTGTCTCCTCTTGGTCCGGGCAATAATGCCAAGACCCCCCCATCCCACTGGCCCGCGAGACTTGACCACAGACATCCAGGAGACATTTGTATGACAGGTGATTTCGAGGTAGGCTCGAAATTTCACCCGGCATCGTAACCCTGTGTGTAATCCCTTAGTCACGATACTACAGCTGAGACAGGTAAAGTTGGTCCGCGGCAGAATATTCGAGGGCTGCCAGTTGAGTTTTTAGACACAACGAGCCCCCAGGTATTTCCCCGCAGATCTCCTCCTCATATAAAATCATCTCAGAGGCCCCTCCTATCCGCCACCTGGAGACGCACCGGGTTGGTGCTTCATCCTCTCCACATTAATAAATATTCCGACGAACAGCGACGAACTACGTATATACCTACTGATGTGTTCTTCCATTCTAGCTTACTATTTTTATTATATTTCCTTTGTTCCTCCTTCTGTGTGTTTTCAATTCCATTTCTTTTGTTCTTTTTGTCTCTTTTCTCTTGTTAATATATACACTTTCTATGATAGATCTGTTAACTCTACTTTCACCTTGATTAATACCACCATTATTATAATTTTTAGTAGTCTATTGTTATGATTGTTACAGTTTTCCTTATCTATATTCTTACTGCTAACTCTAAAACTACTTAAAACTGCTAAAGCTTCTTCCTTCGTCATTTCCTTTTTCGGTCTCTTTTTTCTTTCCCCTTTTCTTCAGTCTTGATCGTTTTTGTCTTTTGTAATTCTACTACTCTTTGGGTTCTGTTCCATCTCTATATCTGTTCATCGTTATTGACCTTACTATATCCAGCTTTCACATTTTTGCCGTTCCTTTGTTCTTCCCTTACTCTTGTTCTTATGTTTGTCTTTATCACTTTCAATTCTAGTTCCATCGTTGTTTATTTATTTTCACCGACTATATTCTGCAGTGTGTTCTTGTTTTTCATCGCGTCCTCTTTATCATTTTCTTCTCTTAGATCAATTAGGCAAGTTCTTTCTCGTAGCGTCCTGGCTAATTTTACTTGTACTATAGTGTCCATATGCTCTTTCATCAGTTTATCTACTGCTTATTTTAGTATGTTTTTATCATATGTAGCCATACTTACTCCTTGCATAATAACATTGTTTTTCATCATTTGTTTCTCCATCTTTTCCAATCTTTCATCTATTGTTGTTATGTTTTCCTCTATTTTCTCGTTTTATTCCTTCAATTTAGCATTTTTTTCGTGAAGTATTTTGTTTTCTTCTCTTATTTTCTTTAATTCCCCGCGGCATTTCTGCTGCTCCGGCTTTATTTGCTTGCATTATTTTTTTAGTTCGGCTATCATTTCTATTATCAGATCTATCTTTTCCTTTCTCCTTTGCTTTGTTGATGTTCTTTTTATTTTTGCACTTCTTCCAAGTAACTCTTCGGTTAATTTTCTTTTAATTGATCCTGCTTCCGATGAGTAATCTTCGCTATCGATTTTTACTTTTCCCTCAACCCTCTCTATTATGCGAAAAAAATATTGGTTTACCCCGAAAAAAGTTGGAATTTTCGATTTGTTTCAAGTTACTTTTACGTCTTTCAGTGAGACAACAACAAAAAAATAGATTTTAGAAGAAAAAAGTCCTATATGTATGCCGTCGTCGTCTTTGTCGTTGGCCACTTTTGGTAACATTTCTTGTTAGCACAATACAGCCTTCGGAGTGCATGAAATGTCCAATTTTATTGTAATAAATCATTGGGTATTGTTCAGGGCATCTCACATATGAACCCAATTGATTTTACCGGAACCAGTAAAACGGGTGCTATGGTATCTGAAGTTCCACATTTTTTGAGAAATTCCGGTTTATAGTACGATCAGCCTCCGGAGTGTATTCAAGTGACCAATTTTCTGATTGGATATTGTTAAGGGCATCTCACAGATGAACCCTATTGATTTTCAGGATACCAGATCCAGTACAATGGGTCCTATACATCCGGATATTCTACATTTTTGGTCATTTTTGGAGAAATTTCGGTTTGATAGCACGATACAGCCTCCGGAGTGTATACAAGTGACCACTTTTATGATTGGATATTATTCAGGGCATCTCACAGATGAACATTATTCATTTTTAGCTCTCCAGAACCAATTCAACGGGTGCTATGGTACCTAAAGTACCACATTTTTTGAGAAATTTCGGTTTGTTAGCATGATACAGACTCCGGATTGTATACAAGTGACCAATTTTATGATTCAATATTATTCAGAGCGTCACACAGATGAACCCTATTCATTTCCAGCTCACCAGAGCCAGTACATCGGGTCATATAAATCTAGATATACTACATTTTTGGTCATAATTGAAGAAATTTTGGTTTGTTACAACGATACATCATTCGGAGTGTACCTATAAGTGTGGAAAAATTGGTTTTAATCTTTAAAACCGTTTATTTTATGTAGATATATCCGGCGCCAGAGGTATTTAGCAGGTCAACCCTTCACACTACTCATCCCTACCAGATATTCCTCTTCATACATGTCCAGTATTATCCGAACTTCCTCACAAGCCGGTAACCCATCAAAATATTTGGGCGTCTGGTTGTTGGCTTAACTCTTATTGATATTATTAGTTTCTACTACTTGTTTGCCGTTTTGAATGTGTATGAATGAATATTTACTGTTTTAGATTCGGTATTTCCGCTTTTTTATTTATTTGTTATGCAACTGAGGTTCTTATTCACTTTAGCTCGTCTTTATTACCATTTCAACATTAGTTTTAAAATTAAATTTTCACTGATTACTTCACAATTTGACTTACTTCTCAGATTGAAATTCTAATCGTGTTTTGTCTAGGATTACACAGTTGCCACTCCTTATATTCTACTATACCTTAATAAATTAGATAATTATAATTAAAAACAGTAACAAATCAAAATGGATTCTATGCTTATTCTTATATTTCAATTGTTCCTCCAATCACGATCAGTTTCTGACTCTTTTAGAAACTAACCAATTTTCTTTATATTAGTATATTATGTTATGTTAACTGTTCTTAAAAGTAAATAATGTACAAAACCCACTACCGTTCAAACCTTAGATCATATATGTACAGTATTAGAAATTTTCTGTGGGCACATATGGTTAAGCGTCAATATGTTAGAAAGAAACACATACATATAAATCCAGTGTATTATTCTTTTTTGCTAACAGGATATCATAAAGTGGAAAACGCGCAATACATAAAATGTTTTACAAATTCTTTGTAGGTACTAACAGAACAACAGAAGCAGTGCTGCTAACTTCAATTGTATATTTACATTAATTGTAAAATTCATTGTTCTAACACGAGAACAAGAAGCTTTTAATTATGATCATTCGAGAGGTTGTAACATATCAAGATGATTAATCCGATCTATTTGTTGAAAATCTTATTGTAATGCTGGAAATTGTTCTAGTTTTGAGTTTGAAAGCGGTTAAAACCTTTCCTTTTTTCAGATTTGGCTACGTGAAAGATGTCGCTGAACACTTGGAGAGGTTTTTGTATGTATTAATGAAAAATGTTTTACTGTTTTTTACGTTTGTTTCCAAATGAGAAACGAATTCTTTGTGCACGCAGTACAAATTAAAAAACTCTGATGATAAACTTGAATACCATCAAATTCTAATGAAAGTACCTACTATTTTTAGATAAAAGTAATATTATGATAGGTAATAAATTTAAAAATAAAAATAAAACTTTTCAATTTTTCAATGAATTCAAATCAAATGTTCGAATAAACCTCCGTTTTGAGCTAAACAGTAACCGAGCCGGTTATAAAATTCTTGACAAACATGTGTGAGCATTTGAGGTGTCATTTCCATACAGGATTGTAGAATTTGTTCCCTAAGTTCATTAAGTGAACTGGCTGTGTTCTCCTGGAATCCATAAATTATCGATTTCATATAACCCCAGAAAAAGAAATCGTTGGGGGTCAAATCTGGAGATTTAGTAGGCTATCTAATCTTATCATTCGTGGAGATTATCCGATTAGGAAATTGTGTAATTAAAATTTATATTGCTTATTGATAATTATATGATGCACAACCGTCATGTTGGTAACAAATATCATTGAAGTTGACACCTAATTGTATAAGGGCAGGAGTAATTTGATTTTGCAGCGTATTCAAATATTTTTGTCCGGTTAAATTGCCCTCAATAAAAAATGGTCCAATTAAATGATCACCTAATATTCCAGCCCAAACATTTAACTTCTGGGGATATTGAGTTCTACTATTATAGGTTTATCATGGACCAATATCTAATAACGGATGAATTATGTGCACCGTGTATGGGAAAAGTCGATTCATCTGTGAACAAAATATTTTTCGAAAAGTTTGCATCAAAATCCTTGGCTAAATGAGTGGACGACTGTAGAGGATTATTTTCCACACTTGTACAGATTAAAATATCTCTTCCTTCTTTTTTGGGTTGCGTTTGACGATTTTGTGTACGCGGTCCATGTTTTGTAGGAGTGAGACATTTTATAACCGTTCTCACTTGTTTCTTGCTAATTGGTTGGTTATTTTCGAATGCCACAATAAACAAATTTACTGCTGTTTCTCGATATGAATTACCCTGATAACACCATTTTATAATTTGCACTTTTTGGTGTTTCTGCATATTCATTTTATAAGATTTACAAAGATCGTTACTCATTCGTGAAAAAACAGGTAGTGACTTACCCATACGTACAGTTAAACATCCTCAAGAGACGCACGCGCGATTCGTATTCGTCTGGTATGTACCGCCCTCGAGAGGCGCACGCGCGATTCGTATATTCTAGTATCCTTATTTTTTACTGTAATAATCTACGCTGACTTTTGATTGTCTATCTCACTATTGTCTGCTTTCTCTAACAAACTGATAATGCCATGTGACCATTACGTTTTCCCGTTGACTATGAAGAATAATTTCTGTCATTAATAAAAGGGAATATTATATGGGACGGAATCGTTTTATCAGGAGCGTAGGAATTACCGGCGGTTTACAGTCGTAACCACCGTAAATTATTTAAAAAAGTGGCCGATTCAATGTCAATATCGTCGAATGATTCTTTTTCATATTATATCCATTAAAATTATTAAATTTTCAACATATTTTCAGAATCTTTGTAATGATTGGAGTGATATTTGATAAACAATTTGGGCAACTATAATTCTTTGGCATGTTCGATACCCTGTTGAAGAAATATACTTGTTTCCTTAGAACATATTTTCGCTAATGACTATTAAAAGCCCTATGTTGCCATTTGCCATAGAATATTCCTAACGCTTATACGAATCGCGCGTGCGCCTTCCGAGGGCGGTACCTACCAGACGAATACCAACCAAGTGTTCGGCGACATCTTTCACGTTGCCAAATCTGAAAACAGTGAAGGTTTTAACCGCTTTCAAACTCAAAACTAGAACAATTCCCAGCATTACAATAATATGTTCAACAAATAGATCGGATTAGTTATCTTGATCTGTTACCACCTCTCGAATTATAACTTGTTCTCGTGTTAGAACAATGCATTTTACAATTAATATAAATATGCAATGAAAGTTGGCGATACTGTTTCTGTTATCCTGTTAGTACCTACAAAGAATTTGTAACACATTTTATGGACATTTATTGCGTGTTTTTCACTTCATGGTATCCTGTTAGCGGAAAAGAGTAATACACTGGATTTATATGTACTTTTACGTTACGTTTAATCATATGTGCCCACAAAAAATTCCTAATACTGTATATAGTTAAAAATTAACTTTTTTCTTCTCTTTCTTTGGGGGGAGGATTTTGGAGTTTGCGCATTTGTATCTGAGCACATGAGTCGTGAATAAAAGATTGTGTCACGTAGCAGATATTATTGTATCGGTTGGTTCATAATGTTCCGTAACGGAGGTTTGACGGAAGTAGAAATTTAGAGGTGTTTGTATGAAAGTGATGAGGAAGATTTATCTATTTTAGAGGAAGTAGATGTTAATAATAGTGTGTTGCTGAAGAGAAGCTGACGACGAGGGTGGAGTTGAAAGTGAGCAGGAAGAAAGTGAGGCTATTTTAGAAAAGTAAGAAAATATTCAACCGTTATTTGGAAATATTGAACCAAAAAAAATTAAGTTTGATGATTCAAATTCAGGTCGAGAGTAAGGCAATCTGAATTAAGTTTCAATGCCAATAGATATTTTAGAAACATTTTTCATTCCAGAAATCGCCGATTGACATAAGACTATTAAAAAAGCGGCTTATGTCACTTTGAAAACTGTTCTAGGTTTGAGAAATGGAACGTTTATAAAATAAATAGATATTTTATAGTTCACTGTGGTTTTAATCCCATCAACCAAAGAAAATCTAAAATCAAAGATACAACTATTTTCAATGGCGCTTTCTGGGGAGAAGTATATAATGGTCCAAACAACATATTATAGGAACTGTCGCAAGGCAAATGCAACTTGCTTAAGAACGAATGAGAGCAGAACAGAGTGGAAAAAAATATACTTCAAAATTATAGACACAAGCGCATTATTATTTGTCACTACAGAAAAGGATAGTGGATATCAATCGTTTGCAATAAGAAGAAAGGCGGAAGAAATAAGTACGTCTCTGCTATCTTGGCGCAGACTTTTTGAACCATATGTTTATCCATGTCAATATATACGATATAAGATTCGAACAAATTTTCGAACCATAACAGAACTTATTCCCAATTGATACCTTTTTGATGCATGCGTATATAATAATTCCTAACTGATTCGGGAATTATTCGTGAACTATTTGTTCGAACAAACTTTGCGTATAATTGGTTGCATATTCTGAGCACAACGTTTTCATGGGATTACCTATTACAATATAATTGGGCTTAAATTAAATTATGTACATAATGAAAAAGACTTACACCAACACTCCAAGAAAAAGATAAAAATATTATTGTTAATCCATGTCATACATTTTGGTGGAGTTACAAATTTCTGAGTTTTTCAACTTTCTGAGTTTTTCATTAATAAACAAAGTACAATGTTCTATTTTTTGGAAAAATTATATTTTAAGATTGTGGAAAAAAGCATGTTTAGTGAGCATGTCTTTTTCTCACTTGTCCAGTTGGCGCCATCGTTTCGCTCGTGTGCCCAATTTCTGGACGCGTGAGAAAAACACATACTTTGCTCTCTTGTACTCAAAATAGGTATAAGTTTATATTACCATCAAAGTTGGCCCATTTCGAAATAAAGCACTTACCTCAACCGCCAATCACTAATCAGAAACTATTTTTAATCGCATTTTCATAAATCAGATTCAGAATCGTCAATTATCTTTGATGTCTTCTATCGATTCAAATCGAGTACCTCGTAGTGGGTATATGAGTTTTGGAAAGAGAAAAAAGTCGATCTCAGCCATACCAGGGCAATACGGTAGTTTGTTGTGGAAACAGTGATTTCACAAATCTGGCATTTTTGAACAAATGTGCTTGCTTAACCTAGCATAACATTAGATGATATTCTTTCTTGAGTGTCTCAACTTCTTGAAGAAAGTCCGAATGCAAAACACGGCGATAATCGAAACTGTCAAGTAAAAAATGATTTTCGTAGACCAAAAAATAAAAACAGATGAACATTTTTATCGATATAAAAAACAAAATAATTTCACCCAAACTTCTACAATAAGCTGAGAATTTTTTCGGAAAGATCATGAGAACTTATAAACTTTTTCTGGATGCGACCTTGTTGATTGACTATCGGATTTCGTTGAAAGGCCATTTGATTCCCTCGGCTTGATGGACCGAAAAAAAGCGTTTGGATTTAGATTCTGTGAAATACACACTGCGAAATGAGTAAAGTTTTACCAATTTATACTTCTGGCACGTTGTACAAAGGTAAAACGTTTAATTTCTTCTCGAAATATACGTTAGATCATCTGAGATTCCAAATTTACCGTGCATTGTTTCTCCAATATATCACAATTTTTATTCATATATAAAATGCTCCACTAATATTAAGGAAGTTAAAGTTGGCAGTTTGAAACAACAAAAATAACAATTTGAGGTTGTGTACCATTTTCATTTTATTATAAATTGAAGTACAACATCAATTCCAGCCACACAACGCCTCTGCATACTTTCATTAAAGTCGATGAAGAATCTCTGATCTATTTGTTTGGTTAAAATATGTCTAAGTTCTTGAAGTGTCTGTGGGGATCATTGATGGGAGTCCAACGCCCTTTGTAGCTGGCCCCAAGTATGCTGGATGATATTGAGATGGGGCGATAGAGGAAACAGAGCCAAATGCGGGATACCATGGAAGTACAAAGCGTCTTCGACTACTCTTGCACGATGCGGTCGAACATTACCGTCTAAATAAAGGAAAGTTGGTCCAATAACAGCATAAACGTATAATATTGATAATCATGTGTTGTACGTATATCTGCGAAGTCATGTTAACAATTCTGTACGCCCATTAAAACAAATGCCTCCCCAAACAGAAACTGTACCACCTCTGAATTGATGAACTTTCTGCACTGCCCTTCGATATCTGGGCACTCGAGGAAGAGTTAACCGCATGTAGTCTTCGAGGTACTGTTTCAGTTGTAACCGAAACAACAGAAGCACTCAAAAGACGCTGTTGCATGATCCGACAAGTACGCATAGGTTCTCTACGAGTAGGCACAGTCAGAAAACGATCTTGTGCTCGGGTGGTAACCCTTGGTTTTCCACTTCTGGGTCTTTCGTTCATGTTTCCAGTTGCTCAATATCTACTCTTTTAAAAATTTTATTACAAAATTAAAAGTTGTACAATTAATGTTAAACTTATATCTAGAACTGACTATATAAATCCGCCTATTTATATATAAATAGTCGCTGACGATGCATCTTCCTATTTCTGTTGTGCTGGAAATTTCTAGGCCTGTAACTCTTGCCTTAAACATAGAAACTTATCAACTGGGAAATATAAAAACTAGTCAGATAAGCAGGTTAACATTCTATATATAGTGAAGATAAAATATGGGTGAATAAAACAGTTAATACTTTTTTACATAAATCTAATAATTTTGAACTTCCCTAACTTTTGTGGATTAGATTATTTCATCTATTTATTCCATTATTGAGTAAAATTTTTAATCCTAACTACATCTATTGAAAATACTGTACTACTATATACATATTATCCTCTAATTTCAGTATTGTCAAAAGCTACAAATATTTTAAGCCTTTAGCGACTGTACAGTAAATTATGGATGAATTAATTTGAACATCTCTAGTAATTCTAGTTGAATAGACTCTCACGAAATTTAAGGACTTGAGTGATAACTTCTGGCTAACGTATTAAACGACATGGAATGTCTAAGGAATAAATATCTTGTTCCTACCATTCACTATTGAACGTACTGACTCATGGAAACGTTCGATTACAATAATAAAATATGTTTATAAACTAAATAGGATGTTGTTGGAACTTTTAAGATTGAGAAATTCCATCATATGATCATAAAATGTTGGTGTATGATTAAAAATATCTGAAAAAAAATATTTACCACAGAAAAATTGCAAACAGATTTATGAGTCAAGTTTAATACCCACTTTTATTTTCTTATTAGAAAACTTCTTTTTTAAAAAGACAAAATAATTTTAAGTTTATTTCGAACTGTACAAAGCGTATAACAGAGTTTAACAATGATAAAATGAAAAGTAACTGAAGAGTGTTTTAAATTATTTACAGACAGTATATATAACTTTTATAGAAGTGTTGAAGTTGCACTTTTGCAGGTGTTCTTCAGATAAGGCTGTAGACATAACTCCTCCCGTCTTTAGGTTTCGAGAAACACGGAGTGAATTTTCGAAATTTCATTTTCTTCCATGGGATTTTCTTCTGACTTCTTGAAGATTTTGAATATTTGCTTTCTATATTTAACTAAAATGCAGATTAAAACACATACGATTGTAATTCCTATGATTATTCCTATTGTGTATGCTTTATACGGGTTGTCTTCGATTTCTGTGATCGGTTTTAATTGTTTTGAAATTCGGCTGATTTCCTTAAGTTCTTCAAAGTCAATTTCTGTTGTATTCGGTATCTGGTAGTTTCTGGAAGCGATCAATGATTCTGTTTCAATTTTAGGTAATATAAATTGTTTTCCTCTGCTTATCGGAATTTTGTTAATATATTTTTGATTATTGGTCCATATTTCGCATGAATCTGGAATTTTGATCTGTACTGGAGTCGTCACTGGAATATATTGGTTACTTCGGCATTTGGAAAATATTTGATGAGGCTTTTCTGGTATTATTAGAATTTCGTTTTCTGTAACTTGTTCTATGATTGTTTGTTGAACGTTTACTTCCATGATGTGGCAACATTTCGGAGCTTCTCCTCGGAGTAATTGTATAGTACAGTTGTCTTGGGATATTGGATTTTGTCTGCAGTAGTATGTTTCTTCTAAGAAAGGACATTCTTCTTCTTCGAATTCGTTGTCATCGTTTTGTGTGCCAAATAAGGGAATAAAGGAGTATACATTTTGTGGTTTTGGATAATGGGGAAAATATGATAAAATTCATAAGTCTTGTCTTTAAGGATAGGTACATGAATTGCAAAATTCAATTTAGAGTCTGATATCGATACTTGAGTTCCTAAGAATTGGTAATAAGTCAGTAGATTCTTAAATTGGGGAATTTGATTAGAATCGTATATATTATGTAAAAACAGACAACAAGAGCATTCCAGTCAACAAAGCCAGTATCTATGGCAAAGAAAAATGGTTAAAAGAAGAAAAGAACATTCAGTATAGAAAGAGATATATTTTTAGTATTTATGTTAAGGTAATTCATTCACAACTATCACATATACTACATCCCATAGAGTTTGACGTTTTAGATAGGGATATAAGAGATAAAATTAAAGTAATTATTCACAAAAAGTACCAAGGACAAAAACGTAAATTGAAGTCATTATTAACCAACAAACCAGTATCAAGAAACCCACAAACCAAATTCTCAGAACATAAATTTTTTAATAGATTCGTCAATCTTTCAAATACAATTTTTTCAGAAAAAGAAATTCAATTATTACAAAAAGGTTTTAAACATAATATTCAACCCACATGTTCATTGGATAACTTCAACAAACTAGGTATAGAAACAGAAATTAATTTGTATAATTTTCCAAATAACTCTAATATAAAACATAAAGCTTCAGAAATTATTAAAAAAGAATTCGTTGAGTTTAACAAACCCAATTTTGAATTATCAGTCGCCAAATCAATTCAACAAAAATCAAAGTCAAATAGTCTTATTTTCACAAAAGCAGATAATGGAAATACGGTAATAGCATTACCTAAAGAAGATTATATATTAAAAACCAACAATTTTATTCAGGCAAGCAATTTTGAGACCCTTAAAAAAGACCCAACTAATAAATTTCAGAGAGAAATAAAATTAGCAGTAGATAACGTTAAATCAATAATAAACTGTCTTCTTAAGTGATAATTGTAAAGATCAGCAGATATAGTTTTCCTGGTTTTCTATATAATTGCACAATTGTACTGATCCTAATTGGAAAAATGATATCCAGGATATCACCATAGTGCTAATAATATCTAAGCTTCAATATTTGTAATATCA
Organism: Galeruca laticollis; assembly: GCA_963921935.1. NCBI lineage: Eukaryota > Metazoa > Arthropoda > Insecta > Coleoptera > Chrysomelidae > Galeruca > Galeruca laticollis. The sequence continues at coordinate 82,563,265 of OY998180.1, forward strand.
CATCTTCTTCTTTTTTCTATAAACATATATTAAGCCAATCACAAGTTAGGTTACTGAACTACTGAACATCAGGTAGGCATAAAATGAAATGTAACTTCTGTCATTCTGACGATGATATTGATTTATCGAAACAATTATCAATTTTTTAGAATTTTCAATAACTTGTATTATATTGTGGAATTAACTAGAGACCTTGAGTTTCATTTAAAAACACTAATATGAGCATATTCCACGAAGTAAGGGTCGAGACAGTCAATTTCATTAAGAAAAATATAAATTATTTTTACCCAATCCGCAACACCCTGAACTTTATTCATTAATTAAACTCCATAAAGAGGGGTACCCAATCAGGCCAGTTGTTTCTTATTTCACAGCACCTTCATTCAAAATTTCAAAGATTCTCATAGATGTCATTTCTAAATATTGTTCATTCATACCTCGATTTTCAGTTAAAAACTCAACGGAATTAATTAATAATATTCAAGATATAATACTACCCCATAATTCTAAATTCATATCGTTCGATGTAACAAATCTATTCCCTAGTATACCTCCTAAAGAAACTATAACTCTTGTTGATAACTTGCTCACATACAATAATGTTAATCCTATAATTCACTCTGATATCATTACTTTATTAAAAGTGTGTTTGAATCAAAATTATTTTCATTTCAATGGAGAGGTTTATAGCAGTAAAGATGGTTTGATTATGGGCAACCCTCTCAGCCCCCTACTAGCAGCAATTTTCATGGATAATATAGAAAAATAATTCATGAACACCAATTTATGTACTGGCACCGATATGTGGACGACATTTTAGCTAGCTTCATCGGTACAAATAGACAATTAGAGAGCTTCATTACTTACATAAACTCGATTCACAATAATATCAAATTTACCGTAGAACTTGAACAAAATAAGTCTATAAACTTTCTAGACCTTACAATCTCAAATATAAATAATAAACATGATTTTTCTATATTTCATAAACCATCACATACAGATATTACAATTCATAATAGTTCGGTCCACCCATTCAGTCATAAACTAGCAGCTTTCAATAGTATGATACACAGACTCTTAACTGTCACGTTAAATATTAATAATTATACCAAAGAATTAAATATCATAAAACAAATAGCAGTTAATAATAATTACGATCCAAATTTAATTGACAATATCATAAATAAAAAGATAAAAAAACAGACTCTAGAACAAGTATTCCCTTCAGATAAAAATAATAGACAATTTAAAAGCTTAACATACTTTGGAACACCATCCTTAAAAATTAAATAATTTTTAGAAACTTTAGACATGAATATTATACTATCTAACGGATAAGCTTGACCGTAACGTGAAAATGAGTCTATAATTGTTAGATATGATTTGTTTGCTATATAAAATACATCTAAATGTATATGTTCAAACGGTTTTGATGATGTGGGTGTTAAATTGAATTTGATTACTGGTGGATTTCTATCGTATTCATTTTTGGCCAATAATATAGCGAACTAAGTGATTTTTTCACTTCGTTGATTCCTCTGTGTCCTTATTTATAAATGTGACTGTATTCAATTTTTACTTTTTGCTCTTCAGTGGTTTCTACGTCTTTTAAGACTTTCGGACAATGAATAAATTTAAGTGTTGAATTTTTGAATGTATTTTGTGCAGTAACTACAAATATTTTCATTAAGGATTCGTTTTGGAAATATAAAGCGTAGTTTTATTTGGGGTCAATGTACTCTTTAATAAGTTTTATTATGTTTTGTTCCGTGCTGAATTTTGGTATTGTTACGTATAATCTAAAATTTTCAAAAATTTTCTCTCGCGTAATTTGAGAATTCATTGTTTCTCCTAGCGTGAGGTAAATTTGATTTTTATACATATTTAAAGGTTTCTCTGAAATGAGAATATTTAGTATTGGATTTTCTAAAGCTGTATGCATTGTATCTATAGTTTGGTTGGTTTGTTCCCTAGGTATTGTTATGTCAGAAATGATGTTTATTTTTTTATTTTGTTGATTTTTGTCAAAAGTTTGTAATTCGTCTGTTAGATCTATATCATCTAAATTCGGAAGAATATCATTAATTTGCAAAACTTCGTCAATATCATTTAAATCGTTCTCATCATAATTTACAGCTATGGATTCGGTTTCGAACGCGTTTAGATTTTGAACATTTCGCGAAAGAGCATCTGCTACTTGATTATTTTTTCCTTTTACATACTTTATCTCATAATTAAATTCTTCAAGTCTTAATCGCCAGCGTACTAATCTGGAATTCGGTTTTTTGAGGGAAAATAACCATTGTAATGGCTTGTGGTCAGTAAATATTGTAAAACGTTTACCAAAAAGGGTCGGAAGTATTTGCATGCCCATACTATGGCTAGCAATTCTTTCATAATTGTAGAAAAGTTAATTTCAGAAGAATTCAAGGTTCTAGAAGGATAACAAATCGGATGATTATTTTGAGACAAGACGGCACCTATTGCATAGTTTGATGCGTCTGTTTTGATTTGATATTTTTTGTCGTTTTAGGGATGGGAAAATTTTGTATTGCTTTGATTTTATTCGGGTTTGGTTTTATACCTTGAGGTGTTACAACGTAACCTAAATATTCTACTTCTTTACGAAGAAATTCGCATTTATCTAATTGTATCTTAAATCGTGCTTCGCGTAGTTTAATAAAGACTAATTTTAAATTTTGTATGTGTTCTTGTAGACTTGTGCTGAAAATGATTATATCATCCATATAAACCATACAAATTTTATTTTGTAAGTCTTTTAGGACTTCATTAACTACTCTTTGAAAGGTAGACGGGGCATTTTTTAGTCCAAACGGCATTCTGAGAAACTCATAATGACCGCCATCGACGTTAAACGCAGTTTTTTCTATAGAGCATTCACTCATTTGAATCTGGTGAAAGCCGCTCGCTAAATCTAAAGTGCTAAAGTATTGTGCACGGCCTAATTTATCTAAAATGTCAGAGATATTCGGTAACGAGTATCTATCGTCTATAGTTTTTTCATTTAATTTTCTATAATCAACGACTTGTCTCCATTTACGTGTGTTAGAAGCGTCTAATTTTTTATCTACGATCCAGATTGGCGAACTCCATGGTGAACATGATGATCTAATTATTCCTTTGTCCAACATTTCTTGGACCTGTGGTCTTACTTCGTTTCTATGCACATAAGGGTATCGATAGGATTTTGAATGGACTGGTATTTCGTCTTTAGTTCGAATTATATGGTTAATTTTAGATGTAAAGGTTAGTCTATCTCCGGGTTTGAGAAATAAATCAGAGAATTCTTTGCACAAATTGATGATCTTTTGTTTTTCTTCGCTATTCATATGAGTAGTGCGAATTAATTTGGAAATGTCGTTTTTTGAATTAATTAGTTTATTTTCATCAAAATTATTATTGAAGCTTTCGAACTCAACCGTTTCATATTGATTCATGTTGAATAGGTTGGCTTTTATTGGTTTTGTTAAAGTAATAGAAATACATTTATCAGTGTAATTTTGGACTTCTACCGGAGCAAATCCATTTTTTGCCACTGATAGTGTTTGAGGGATTTCAACATTATCTATAATTTGGCCATCTATCAAAATTTCACCGTTATCAATAGTAACTGGAAGTCTCTTAATAGTACTTTCATTTGCGTTTACGGAAAAGGAAAATTGAACGTCGTCAAATTTTCTATATTTAAAAGGTATCTCTACGTATTGTTTTACTAATTTTTTATTAATAAGATCTATATTCAAATTCATATTAATTAAATCTTGTAGTCCGATGATTCCATCGTAAAAATCGTGAAAATCATATAGGATAAAATCTATAAAATAATTATTACATTTAAGCTCATTAAATGCTGGTACTAGTGCTTGGTATCTTATCCTCTTACTTCCTAAAGTGGTTGATAAAGTAATATCACTTTTATAAATCGTTTCTGGATAGAATTCTTCAATTGTTGACGGTTTTATTATAGATCTAGTACTGCCAGTATCTATAAGTAATTTTAATTTTGGATTTTTAATTTCTATATATGGCAAGGCGTTATTGGAAACAATGTTAATTTCTGTTACTTGCTCTCGTTGGATGGGCCTGGTATACAAAAATTTTCATTATCGTTTTCTACTTCGTGATTATTATCGGGTTCTATTGCTTCGTAATATTCGTTTTGTAAGTTGGGATCTTCATATTGATTAGAGTGTAACTCTTCGGATATAAAATGTATTATTTCTAAAATAATTATTTTGGAAACGATTTCTCGTTTGCAATGAAGGGTTTCTTGACATTGTAGACATTGGTACTGGATTTGGCAATTGGTTTTCTGGAATTTGGTTTGGTCTGAAGACATTTTTAGGTGGACCAAATACTTGACGATTCGTTAAGAATTTTCGGTTTTGTGGAATTGGTTGAATATCAATTGGTTGGCTGGGGAATTGCGTGCCATTATTGTTATTTTGTTGAAAGGGTTGAGGTGGACGATAATTATTAGAATATGACCTATTGTTGGAATTAGATTGAGGTGGGCGATAATTATTATTGGAATATGACCCATTATTAAAATTTCGATTTCGTGAATTGTTGTTTGAAAACTGAGCATTTTGAGAATTGTTGGGGATATTATTTCTAGGATTGTATGTTTGCATATTAACATTTGTTCTATTTGGCTGATGAAATCTGTCGTTGAGATTTCCGTACATTCTTTCAAAGTTTTCGAATTCTGTGACATAACCCATTGCGTCTTCTAAACTTTCTGGTTTTTTCAAATGCATATTATTTTTTAATATACCACTACATCCCGCTATGAACGTGTTTAAAGCAACTTTATTATAGTGATTTATTTGACATTCTTTTTATAATTGATTCATATTTATATCATTACTAACCCTTTGTAATACTCTACTCATAATTAATTGTAACCTACTTCCAAAATCTATTAAATGTTCTCCTTTTAGAGGTCTACTTCGCGTCAATTCTTGTACTAAGCAGTCTAAATTGCGTCTATCAGCAAAACATTGGATTAAAGCTTGTTTCAATTTATCCCAATTAAATTATTTATTTCAATTCTATTTCCTACCATAACTTCCGCTCGTCCTTCTAATTTTTCTTGTACACATTCAAAAATATGTGCTTTTAGTTCAGGATCATTATAAGCACTATAAGTAGTTATTAAATTTTCACATTTTAAAATAAACTTATTTAAATAATCACAATCACCATTGAAAGGTTTAATATTGTTGACCTTTTGTTTTAAGAGGTCCCAATTAATTGTATTCGGCATATTGTTTCTGTTATTTGTATCACTCAAGTTGATATTCTTCAAGGTTATTAAAATATTATCGATTTCAGAATCACTCATAAATAGTTTTATTTACTTTTACTTAATATATCTTTCAAGACCTACAAATGGCGTGAAAGGCAAAAAAAGGAATTATTTGGCACTTACGTTTTTCTGAAGAAACTGTGTCTCGTCCTCTTCCTCTGACTCTTCGGGCACTCTGGAACTCTGCTGGGTACGATGTAACAAAATGTTCTCAAACTAGGGTTCGATCCGCACTTAAAACGTTAAAACATTAAAAGTTGTGAAAATTCACGAATAAGTCTCACTTGAACTGGACAGTTCCTTTTAATCACAACTCGTACTGGATCCTACTCACTGCGCCACTTTTATTTTCTTATTAGAAAACTTCTTTTTTAAAAAGACAAAATAATTTTAAGTTTATTTCGAACTGTACAAAGCGTATAACAGAGTTTAACAATGATAAAATGAAAAGTAACTGAAGAGTGTTTTAAATTATTTACAGACAGTATATATAACTTTTATAGAAGTGTTGAAGTTGCACTTTTGCAGGTGTTCTTCAGATAAGGCTGTAGGCATAACTACCCTTAAAAATCAACCAATTCATCAAATATTTTTTATACTTCATCAACAATTGCAAAGTGTCATTAGCAACTGAAATTATGATAATAAATGAATATCAGGTCGTCATAGTTTCATTACATAAGGGGCGTATCTTGGACTGCATTTTAAAAAATTGTATTTTTTCAGATACACATCGAGGGACTTTTGAACCCCTGGAGTTTTCAACTTTTTGTTTATGGTACTACCAGATTGTTGAATATATTCTTAGTAATAGTTCGTTTCGAGTTGTGTCACTAGTAATTTCAATCGCCGTAGGAGGGGTCATTTGTTCTACTTTGTTTGTTGTTTATTAATTCAGATAATACAATGAAATTCTCGAATTTGTTACGTATATGAATGTATACTATTAAATTATTTAATAGATTCCAAAGTCAGACCACTGATTAATTTTCGTGTTTGCGTTTTACCGACATCAGCAATGACTACGTGATTACATTTCTTTATTGAAAATGACATCATATTCGCGTATTTGGCTAAAGATCTGATTTCTGAAAACGCTAATAGTCTCTAGGCGTGATAAAAATCTCAATTATTGTCATGTCAAACTTATTTATTGTATAAAGCCTTGAATTTTCAAAATAATATGAGATATGCATTTTTAAATGGACTCTAATTCAAAATTTATACTCTTATGCGTAAACTATGTTCCAATACAGCGGTATTTAAACATGTATGTAATGTTCCACATTATGTATCAACGAAGACGACTTCGCAATGATGATACACGAAAATATTTCACAATCTTCGGTCACCAAGATCAGTCTGCTGTGAACAAAAATAATCCGAAGGGCTCAGTTCACTTGAAAAGGGTCGTGTTGAATCCCCACAGAAATTGTTTAATTAATTTTTGGAAGCATTTAGAATTGCATGCAAGTTAAGTATAGTTTGACGTGTGCCAACTAGATTTTCACGTAGACTAGTAGTAACTAATTAGTAGATGACAATTGATGTACGCGATCGCTATAAAACTTATTATTACTTTCGCTCAATTAAGTGCATAGCTAGTCTCTCAAATTCACGTGGTGCTCCTATCTACATCATCCGTCGGTATCGACAAGAAGACCTTGTATCACAATCAGGGTAAGTGTTATCTGCTTTTTCTTTTTAATATTATTTTTGTTCTTCCACCATTTTTATTGCCGGCATATCAAACTATACATTGAATTAATTATCAAAACAACTACAGGCAACTTATTTCCCGCTCAGACAGGTCGGGTATGACTGTTTTCATTTTTGAAATATTACATAGTCGAGCTCTGCTACTGCTAAGTCTATAGGTATTGTAAATAAAATAATATTTATTTTTTATTAGATTCAAAATGAATCAAAGCAACATAAAAATTAACTATTTTTCAGTCGTCAACTGATTTGAGTTTTTCACAGATAGTAAGGTGTGACGAGACACCGAGCTCAATTGGCAACGACAATTAGGACAACATGTCGAACTAAGACAAAAGTTATGGAAATGCCAAGCTCAATTAGATTCGACCTGATGTCTGAGATAAGATATAAACGCTGCTGGTTCCTGGGTCCACTGGAAAGCGACTAAAATGTCAGTTTTCGTCATGCCTCTCACACGAGCGCGTCTAATTGTCATTCACTTAGAAAACGATCCATTTATAAACCCTTTTTTTAAAATACAAAAGGAAATCTAATGGTGTGCATCCTATCAATACATATAGAAAACCACATGGGGAATTTCTGCTCAGAACTTGTCTGTCACACTTTTATTTTTAAAATACGTATTAGTATCCTGCCATAAAATATGTGTCATCAAAAAGCCCTAAAAAATTAAACCGAATTGAAAACAAAACGACACGTTTTAGGGTTCGGCCAGGCTGATGAGCGAATTGTCGTGAGCGAAAAATCATGGACGCCAAAGTAGTGGGATACTTTTAATTTATAGAATGCCTCTATCACGGAAACGTAGAATTGCATTGCTTTTGGAAGATGGTGTATTGCCCAATAACTTTTCTCAGTGTCAAAAAAGACAATATGGTGTACATCCCGTTAATACATCCAGAATGGAGTATGGAGAGTTTCATCATTTATACAAACTAGTGAGAAAATACCCGGAGAGTTTTTTACAGTACCTAAGGATGCCTACACAAACGTTTGACATTGTTACTGAAAAAAATTGAAATAAACATCGAAAAAAAACTACAAATTTTGGGAAACCGATTTCTGCCAAAGAAAGAATAGTAGTAAGAATCAGGTCAGTAAATAATACAATAAACTCGTAGAACTGTTAGTTTTATTTATTGTCTAGTAACTGCAACATTATTTCATGAAGAATGTAGATCTGTTGTGTATCCTAATATTGATACGTATTGAGGTTCTTGTGATTGTTGGTTGGTTGGAGTTGTTGCTGTTGGTACGATTGTTGGTATGGCTGTGGTATTTGAATTTAGTCTACTAGAGTTTACTGTACAGTCGTAACTTTTCGCAATTTCTGTATAACTAGTTGTTGTATGCCGGAACTTAGTTCCAACTTGTCCAAAAGTGGCAAACGCTAGTTAAGATATTTTGTTCACGAAATATCTTTTTAAAAAGTTTAATTTGAATTTTAAAATACAACTTTATTGTTACAGAGTTACAAACAGAATGTCTATAAAAATGTGAGAACAGTACCAAGTTAGTTTACAATTAAATGCTGACAACTAATAAATGAATATGATACATGATATGATATTATTATGTAATATGCAAATTGGCTTCACATAACTCCTCCCTCCTTAAGATAGAACAACGCCGTCAAAGGGGATGTTTTGTTGGGGTTGGTGGTTGGCTTCTTTCTTCAGTTTTAAGTATCTCCAGAGTATATAAGTTACGGCAGCTAGTATTAGGAGTGATAGAAGGCCGGGAATATTCCATACTGCGGGGTGTGTTTCTTGATTTTGCATTGGCTTCGTTAATTCAGCTTGGAGTTTCAAATCTTTAATGGATTGAAGATCGATTGCTTCTAATTTTATGGGTACTTCTGTGGATTTTTCTGTTTTCGTGAGTTCCCATTCGAATTTTGGAAGTATTAATGGATTTATTGCTGTTATTTCTTGGATATTACTAAATGTAGAATTTTCGGTTTTAATTTCACATCCTGCGGGGATTTTGAATAGAGTATTTTGTTTGACTAATAAAATGCGTCTCTTGTTACAGTTCGATTCAATCTTGATCGGCACACTTGAAGGTAAGGCTAGGATAAACTGGTCGTTAATTCTTTCAATCAGCGGATGAGCCAAAATTGCTGAGCTTGCTCGACAGGTGGGTTTTCAGCTTTCAAAATTGGGATGATGCAAGAATCTGGACTGATATCTTCGTGATTTTGGCATAGATAAAGGTCGTTCAACTTCGGACATGGGATGTCTTCGTATTGATGACTGCTTGTACCGAGTATCAAAAAGGATTTGTCGGGAATGATTATGGAGTTATGGTAGGGTAGGCTAATAAGACGAAAAGTTTGGTAATTATCAATTTTTAAGATAGGTAGATGTATTGCGAAAATAATATTAGTTTTATTAATTAGAGTTTGTATACCGGCAAATTCGTAATAGTGAAATGGATTTTTGAATTTAAGGATTTTATTTTCTCCGTAAAGATTTCCTAAATGGTCTACTAGTTTTAGTAGTTCGTTAATAGGGATTATTGAAGTATGTAAAACTCCTGAATGAGCAAACATAATGGCGTTTTCGAAATTATCTAGAAAATGAATGAGATTTTGGCAATTAAGAATGATTTGGTCTAAAGCGTAGTTGAATATATATATATATATATATATATATATATATATATATATATATATATAAAACAAAAACAGAATTAGCGGGCATATCACGCAAAAGAGGTTACAGAGAATGAGTGGTAACCGTAGACATGCATGTTTCTGGCTCATTAGCCTTCATCGGTACGGCATAACCAAGAAAAGGTGTACAACTTGGGAGCAAGGATGTTAATTGAAACATGAGAAAACACAAACAACGGATTTCAACAAGATAACCAAACGCACATTTGTGCCTTCAAATGGAAGATCCCGAGTTTTCAGGACAACAACCAACAGAGACACGGAGGCGTCTATAGCTCTCCTGTCTGAACCTTCCGACCCTGGAAATAGACAAATAACTAATGAAAAAATGGAAGAATAACGCGTGGAATATAAAACAAAAACAGAATTAGCGGGCATATCACGCAAAAGAGGTTACAGAGAATGAGTGGTAACCGTAGACATGCATGTTTCTGGCTCATTAGCCTTCATCGGTACGGCATAACCAAGAAAAGGTGTACAACTTGGGAGCAAGGATGTTAATTGAAACATGAGAAAACACAAACAACGGATTTCAACAAGATAACCAAACGCACATTTGTGCCTTCAAATGGAAGATCCCGAGTTTTCAGGACAACAGGTTATCTTGTTGAAATCCGTTGTTTGTGTTTTCTCATGTTTCAATTAACATCCTTGCTCCCAAGTTGTACACCTTTTCTTGGTTATGCCGTACCGATGAAGGCTAATGAGCCAGAAACATGCATGTCTACGGTTACCACTCATTCTCTGTAACCTCTTTTGCGTGATATGCCCGCTAATTCTGTTTTTGTTTTATATTCCACGCGTTATTCTTCCATTTTTTCATTAGTTATTTGTCTATTTCCAGGGTCGGAAGGTTCAGACAGGAGAGCTATAGACGCCTCCGTGTCTCTGTTGGTTGTTGTCCTGAAAACTCGGGATCTTCCATTTGAAGGCACAAATGTGCGTTTGGTTATCTTGTTGAAATCCGTTGTTTGTGTTTTCTCATGTTTCAATTAACATCCTTGCTCCCAAGTTGTACACCTTTTCTTGGTTATGCCGTACCGATGAAGGCTAATGAGCCAGAAACATGCATGTCTACGGTTACCACTCATTCTCTGTAACCTCTTTTGCGTGATATGCCCGCTAATTCTGTTTTTGTTTTATATTCCACGCGTTATTCTTCCATTTTTTCATTAGTTATATATATATATATATATATATATATATATATATATATATAAATATAACAAGATGTACGAATAGTGCGTGACATATGAACAATAAACATATATATATATATATATATATATATATATATATATATATATATATATATATATATATACATATATATATATAAATATATATATATATACATGTATATATATATATATCTTCTGTAAAATTACTTAGTTCTGTGGACAATTCTTTTAGTTTGATTCTTATCGAAAGTTGGTTTTTATTTAGAACAGTTTTGTTGTAGTGGTCGATAAGGTTGAGATTTAAGGATGTTTGGAGTTCTAATTGATGTTTGATAGAATTTTGATTTCGAAACAATTTTTCTATTTGTGAATTATATTTCATCTCGTCGTCATTGTCTAAAGTACCAAATAGCCATTTACTAACGGTTCCTACTCCATTTATTAATCCGCGTTTTTGTCGTTTAACAGGAGTTAAGTTATTTAATTTTTCTGTAGTTGTTTTCAGTAAGTATTTAGCATGGGAGAATAGATGGATTATCATATTTTTATTATTTCCTAAATTCGTGGTGTTTAGGAGTCGTTCGATTCTAATATAAAAGTATTCTATATTTTGTAGTTGAGAAATTAATTGGTTTGTTTCGATATAGTGTAAAATTGTATGTTTGGTTTCAATTATTTTAGCAGGTCCTAAGTCAAGTGGCATAATTGGGGTATCTAATTCGTAGATTTCAATGTCAGAGGTTATTGGGTTTGGTATTAGGATTAGAAATAGGGTAAGGATAAGGTTTAACTTCGTTCTGATCATAATTCTGTAAAGAAATGATTTATTTATTATTGGGTTTCTTAACAATAGATTCATGAATCTTCTTATTTTTATCCAAAAGTATTTTTAATCCCAAGTCACGTTTTACTTTAGATTTCACGTGTCGAGGTTTTATTTTATTCCGCTTGGCTTCACAATTTTTTATAAATATGGTCCGATTGTCTTCGAAATTTACTGGATCTTCGCGACTTTCGTTGCGTTTTGAAATTATTTTTTCTTTTTCTTTCAATGACCTTTCTGCTATTGATTGATAAACGTTTGTGAGTCGTTTACGCCTATTTTCTAAAAATCATTAATAATAGTTTCTTCAGTAGGGTCGAAAGGGTCGAGTGCTTAAGTATCACTAAAGATTATATCAAAACATGAAATAGTTTACAGTTTAACCAAAAAATAGTCTAAAATCAAAGTTTAATAATGGATAAATAAAAGCAATTTGGAAATGAAATGTATGAATAAAACCAAACAAGTAGAAGAAGAATGAGTTGATGGTTTAGAAAGGAATCAAATGTAGGTATAGGAATGAAATTATAGATGAAATGAGATATAAACGAACATCGTCTTTATAGCAACTATTGTAGTTAACTAAAAAAATCTTATATAATGTGGATTCGCATTTCGTGGTATGAATCCAGAATTTGAAAAGTTAATGTCGAGCGAATACGTGAAACTTTTAGAAGAACAAAAAACGAAAGAAAGAAAATAATGTAACAGATACTGAAATGGCAGAATTTTAGTGGAAAGTATAGAGAAAGATTCGACAAAGAGAAAAAGTTCAAGACGAAGGAAAAATTTATAAAACCAAAAAGAAATGAGAAACTCCGAGTCGTCTAACATTTCCATTATTCGTCGTTGAACTTCGTTTTTGTGTATAAAAGAATAGCAGTAACATTTGGTTTGGATGGGTATTTCGTCATATGTTTCTATTTCGTGTTTTATTTCGTTCGTAAAAGTTAGTTTGTCTTTGTCAACTATCTTTTTGAAATCGTAACAAAATTCAAGGATAGCTGTTTTTTCTTCAGCGTTCAAATGTTCAGTTCTAATAAAGTTTTGAATATTTTCATCAGAATTTTGTGAATAGCTATGTTGTAAAATATCCTCTGTATAATAAAAGTTAACATTTTGTTTTAATGTATTAGTAAGAGGTATTACTTTCAGTCGTTCTTTTATTACAATTTCAACACCTTTATCACTGCGGTTTATTATTTCAGTTTTAGCAAAACCGTTTTCTGCAATAGTAATAGTTTCCGGGAAATAAAGGTTATCTATTTCTTGACTGGGTACTATGACTTCTTCGGTATAATAGCTGACTGGGACTTTTACGGCAGCTATCTTGTGGGAATCGACAGATATTTTGAAATGGTAAATCGGAATTTGAATAATATTATTTTCAAAATCAAAACATAATTTAAGATTTTTAATCACGTTTAAACTGATGAGGCCTTCAAAATAATTGTGAAACTTAAATAAAATATATGGTATTGTACAGGGTGATTTAAATTCAGGTAAAGCTGGAATTTCTCCTTTAAATTTTGCGTCTTTATGACCTGCTACTGTTGTAATTCTAGTTGTTTCTTGAAAAATAGTATTAGGAAAGATTTTTTCTGCGATGATAGGATCTAATATTGATTGCATACTACACGTATCTACTAGGAGTTTTATCGGAGGATTGTTGATTTTTATATACGGTAATTCAGAGCTACTACAATAAGAAAATATTTCGTTTATCTTAAATTGTCTTCCACGCTCGTTTTCCAAAAATTTTGATTATTATTATTAACAGAGTCGTCATTATACGTGGCGGGATCTATGTAATCGGGATCAAACTTATGAGTTAGATTTTCTTCGTCGTAAGGGTTTAACTCGAGGTCTGTTTCCGTTTGAATTTGGTGCAACTCTTGCGAAATAAAATTTCTGAGTTTAGTGGATCTAAAATAGTTATTTGGTTGATTAGGCCTAAAAGTGTTTCTCGAGTTTATTGACATTGGTTCTGGTCTATTTTCTGGAGCATTACCAGTGGGTGCAAAAACATTTTTTGGTTGTCCAAATACTTGTCTATTGGTTGGGTATTTTCTAGTCATTTGTCGAGGTTGGATTTGAATTGGTTGACTTGGAAATTGGTTAGGGTTTATGTAATTATTTATTTGGTCATTTGAGTTTTGTATTGGATTTTGATTTCGGTAGTTAAAATCAGTTTTAGGTGTTTGTTGGGCAATTTATTTTGATTGACAGTATAACTCGAATAATGGTTATGATTATTTGGTACTTGTCTATTATAATTTTCTAAATTTATGTTAGTTTTCGAATTATTTATAAATTTAAAATAATTTTGAGAGTAATTAAAATTGTATTCTTCTATAATAAATGTAATAGCGGCTGCGACAGAAGCTGGATTCTTAATTCTAATTGTTTGTTGTAGCAAACCGGTTAAATTTCTAATAAGCGTTTTCAAAGCCATTTGGTCGTATTGTCTACGATATATTTCTTTAGTATTAACAGGCATTTCTGTTACTGGAAAACTATTAATTCTTTGAACCAGGTGGCTTTTTAACATTTGTAGTCTTCTAGCAAAATCTAATGTTGATTCGTTTTTAAAAGGATGGGCCATTAAGAGGTCCTGCTCCAAACATTCTAGTGATCTCTTATCGACAAAACAACCAACTAAAAGAGAAGCTCTTCCTACTAATTTAGAACGAATTGCTCGTAAAATATAATTATTAATAACTGAATTACCTAAATTACTATATGTATCTATAAGAAATTGGCAATTCTCTATAAATTGTATGATAGTTGAGTTATTGCCGTCATAAGGTAAAATTAAATCTACTGTTAATTTCAACATTTGAATGTTAATTTGTTCATTATTATTAGCCATATTGTTTAGCTTAATATTACTACCACTAACGTTTTCTTCTAAATTTAATGAATTATTGAAACTTGGAATCAATTCTTCAATATTTGTATCAGAATCGCACATTAATAAATCGACAATTATATATGTATATATTTTCTATTAACTAATGTACTATAATTAAAAAGTAAAGTATATTTCCAACCGGGAAATATTTTACCTATCTTAAAATTAGGAAGGTGTAATAGGAAAACTCGGTACTTACAGGTAATTCTTGGAGTTCTCCCTACGTGATCCTGTTTGCCCCTGGATGGTGTAGGTTGTCGTCTAAGAGTTGAAACTCACGTTAAGTTTTTTCACAGAACCGGTCTCGATGACGTGACTTCCCGAAAATACTGAACTACGACTATATCCTACTGACTGCGCCAGTTAAGATATTTTGTTCACGAAATATCTTTTTAAAAAGTTTAATTTGAATTTTAAAATACAACTTTATTGTTACAGAGTTACAAACAGAATGTCGATAAAAATGTGAGAACAGTACCAAGTTAGTTTATAATTAAATGCTGACAACTAATAAATGAGTATGATACATGATATGATATTATTATATAATACGCAAATTGGCTTCACATAACTCGCTCCATATACGGAAGCAAACTTCTAAATAACTGTAAATCTGAACTCTCGGGAGTATCTTTAGAATTGTTAACTTCTAATTCCAACAATTCTACTCTCTTGTTCTGAAGCTCTAAGTATTGGTCATTGAATATTGGTGTTTCACGTTTACGAGAAGTGGCAGAGCTGCATGACATAATACTACTGCTGAATGGACGGGATGTTGATGATTGAGACTGTGGACGAGATGAGAGCGTTTTCGGTATATTGTCTACACAGGAACCGGATATTGCAATCTCTACATCTTCTGCATCACTCTCGTCATGATAAACCGTGCGACCATCAAATTAATCATCAATAATTCCATTATTTTCTTCATATATATTTGCCTACTGTTGTTCACGAACTCTGTCTAAATTGCCCTCAGTTTTTGCTGCAGTCACAAAAGGTTGCAAAAATTGAATGGCGGTGTAATACTTGCATCTACTTGTGATAATCGTGGCTTTTGATCCAGATATTAAAATGAGCAATTTATGATTTTCTCTGTTTCTGGCAAACATTGACAAATAAAATATTTGATAAATCCTGGCTCGAAGTACTTGGATTACCTGAAGTATTTTTCCGTAATATTACAAGCAGTTGCCGATGCTGATTCGTATCTATCGAGACAGGAGGCAAAGGAAAACAAGGTAGTGGAGTTATATTTGTTGCATGAACTCTGTTTCAATTGATGGCAACGGAACAATTCTGTGTCTCTCCACAGCAAGAATCACCAAATTCAAATATCAAATTGCCAAACGGTGTAATTGGTGATGAAGCGTACCCTTTGAAAACCTATTTAATGCGGCCCTATCCACGCAGAATACTTACCCCAAGAAGAGAACATGTTAATACACGCCTGTTTACAGCTCGAAAATGCGTTTAATGTGTATCTGGAATTCTGTACTCGAAGTGGCGTTTCTCATCAAAAGATATTGAAACATATCCCGCTCAAGCTTGAAATTTATAAAATGTGCTTGTGTCCTTCACAACTTTATAAGTTGCCTAGTAAAAGTACATACAATATCCGTAAAATGCCGCAAAAATTACGAAATGAGAGAGAATTTTAATTTGAGTAATTCGAGAGCTCAAATTGAAGAAACCGAAAAGTTTACGCAGTAGGTTTTCCGTTTGTCCGGAAAATCCGCAAGTGAAAATTTTTTTTTCAGTTTTATTATTGTAATTGTTTGAATAATGAAATTACGAGAAATATTCAAATTTGTAGCTTTAAAATTTGTCGAAAGTATTTTTTGATATCTATATTCGTTCTTGAAATATATTGAATTTTTGACCATTATCATTTTTGAGTTTTTATTTTGTTGTAGTAATTATTCAATGATATATACGAAAAAAAAATTATTTCAAGTAAAATTTGCAATAAAATAGATTATCTATAATTACATTTATAATTTTTATCAATACCTTAATTTTTCGAGAAAATATCAGCGATTGTCCACGTAAAACACGGGTAAAGAGTCATTTTTTTAAGAAACTTTTCGGCTTCTTCAACTTGTTCCAGTGAACTACTCGAATTTTCTCTCATTTTGTATTTTTTGAGAGGCTACATGTCTACATCATTTACTAGGCTAAAGAGACAGCGATCTTGATTATTGTAATGTTATTGAAACGTTAAATGTGCAGAATCAAGTAATCAAGTACATAGGGCTCAGTCAAGGTAGAGGCAATCATCGGTGCACCAAGGCTACAGAAGTTCGAGAAATGTTTGGGAAATATTTGTATGAACAACAATAATCCTCATTTTGAATTCTCACTAATTAGCAAGTATGTATGTTCCCCAAATAATTATATTCACAATAAACTATACAAAGTTTACGATTTTACTTGTTGTATATACAACATAACCTTAAATAATTAAATACCAAACAATAAATACCTGTGATGCCACAAGTAATTCCAGCAGCAGCTGTATGAATCTGGATCCCGACTTAATAAAAAATCTCATTTTAAGCTTTCACTTACTACAAACTATTTAGGAAATTGTAATAAAATTTTTATTAACGTAGTAGAAATTGTGGTGCCCAAAAAATAAAATCATCAAATTAAACCATTAACACTTAATTCGATAAGAACGAAAACTACTTAATACATCTAAAATCGTTTGTAGTATGTTGTAGTGCAATTTTACATTTTGTAGTAAGAATATTAGTAACTGAAAACAATCGAACGAACCAATAGAAAAATAATCAAATTTCAGCATCACACTTACCATAAACTATGTAGTAGGTAATTATAGTAATATTTTTATTTTTGTAGTAGAAATTGTGATGCCCAAAAAAACAAATCGGCAACTTAAACCATCAACACACAATCTCATAAAAGAGAAGACTCCTTTAATACATCAAAAATCGTTTGTAGTATAATTTTAAGTTTTGCAGTAAGAATATTAGTAACCAAAAACTTAAAATAAATGAATAAACCGATAGAAAAAAAATCGAAATAGCTCAATTGTCGTTGAACACAATTATTCAGCAAATAAATGAAAGATTTATGCGTCAGTCGAAAACTAACAGCGTCAGAAGTGAAACTTTTTATGTTTTATGACGCAATAACCGCCAATGAGTGTACAAAGAGAATTCATAAATATCAACAACATAAAAAACTATAATTTAAAAAAATTAAAACAAAAATTATTTCCAAAATAAAAACAATAATTTTTCGGATAGACTATAAAAAACTATTTACAATAAAGGACAAACAAAAGTAAATATTCTTTTTAAGAAATTTGAATGCATATTACGTATCCTTCCTTTTTAATACCTAAGAAAAGTTCTGGCCGCCCATGGGGGTATCGAACCCGCGTTTTTCGTTTGATTTTAAATCGAGTCGAGTGATGACAGAAGGGGAGAACAGCGCTGCGTTTATCTCACTAAGTTTAAGTACAAATGATAATTAGAGCTTCACAAAACTTGTTAGCCTTTACGAGATTACCTCGTAACCAAAACCTCTGTAGTGTCCCATAAAAAGTTTCACTTCAAAAATATTTCCATAAATAAAGCAACACTAGTTACAACGACTTTCTCTGATGAACTGAGACTTACTTGCTCTTCTACGTACAGGTTAGCAAATATAGCTGAAAGTTTGAAAGTGGACACGCCCACGATGCGCGTTGGTCTCAATGCGGAAAGTAGGAGATAACACAGTTTATGCTTAAACTTTATTGAGTACAGAACTTATCTGTACGGACAAGTATACCTGTTTATTTCCTTTTTCAATATATTTCAATACTCTTATTACGTTTTATTACATATTTTTTTCAAAATAATACAAATAAATACACAATGCAAAGAAATTTCCTAGTTTTTATCGCCTTAATTTTAAAGGTAAACAATTTCTATATTAATTTCGCACTGGATTATACCAATATCGGCAGAAATTATTAAGCGCTTTTTGTATCCTTTTCCCCCCGAATGCGTTCTCACTTTATCGTTCGCGCAGCGAAGTGGGGATTGATAAACGGAATAACATGGTCGCCATCAATAAACAATGCCCTGCGACTATTTTCGGCGTCTCCTCTTTGTGCGGATCTTCGTTAATTTTTTCCGCCTCTCTCACAAGGAGTTTAACAGTTTTGTTAGCTCGACGAGTTAACTCTCATGACAAAACGCTATTGTCCCATAAAAAGTTTCACTTCAATAATCTAATTTTAGCCTCACACTCACTACAAATAATGTAGGTAATTGTAGTACTATTTTTATTTTGTAGTAGAAATTCTGATCCCCTAAAAATAAAGTCGTCAAATTAAACCATTAACACATAATTGGATAAAAACGAAAACTACTTAACTGCATCTAAAATCGTTTGCAGTATATTGTAGTACAATTTTAAATTTTGCAGTGAGAATATTAGTATCTGAAATCTAATTTTGGCCTCACTTACTACAGACGATGTAGATAAGTGTAGTAACATTTTTATTTTTGTAGTAGAAATTGTGATGCCCAGAGAATCAAATAGTCAAATTTAACCATTAACACATAATCGGATAAAAACGAAAAGTACTTTAATATACCTAAAATCGTTTGTAGTATATTGTAGTACAATTTTAAATTTTGTAGTAAGAACGTTACTAACTGAAAACTTAAAATAATCGAATAAACCGATAGAACAATAATGTCAATTTAGCCTCACACTACTACACACGATGTAGGTGATTGTAGTAAGATTTTTTTTAGTAGAAACTGTAATGCATAAAAAATAAAATCGTCAAATTGATCCATTAACATATCATCCGATAAAAACGAAAACTAATTTAATGCTTCTAAAATCGTATGTAGTATGTTGTAATACAATTTTAAATTTTCTGTTAAGAATATTAGTAACTTACTACAAAATTTAAAATTGTACTACAATATACTACAAACGATTTTAGTTTATTAACCCTTAACCACGGACATAAACTTTTCAGCAACTATCACGGACGTTGAGTCCCCCAGACTCCGTTACAAAAAAATTATATTTTTATATTATATGAAAATATTTGAATGTCAATAAATTTATTAAAATAACTAACAACATGTTTTTAAGAATATTTTATTTTCAAAAATGAAACATTCTGATTAAAAAAAATTCTACACTGAAACAAGTGAAGCAAAATATATTTAATACATGCAGAAATGTTCTTAGTGTGAAAAATTAGAAAAAAATTAAAAACAGTATTTTTGAAGAAAAAATGGTAATAAGTAAGTGTTAATTGTATTTTAGAAAGCGTTATTGCAATTCTAATTTTTTACATAAAAAATCGTGCAAATGATATTTTTTCTCATCTTAGTCGACATCTAGTCTTCTTCTGTACAATAATTCAAACAACATTTTCTTGTACATTGGAGGCAAATCGGTTTTTTACATTTTAGACATAAAAAAGCTGTTTTCTTCTTATTCTCGAGGGGCAAATATAACAATATTTTCGAGTTTTTAGTATTTCTTCTGGAGAAGGTGTATCTGGCGGAAGGTTCAAAATCTTGCGAATTAGACATTTTTGCGCTCTTTTGGAATACGCTTTGACAATAATCTTTCTCGTACATGATCATCAATTAGTTGCTTTGCTAATTCTTTTACAGAACATAAACGTGTTTTGTCATTTCCTAAATATGAAGCATAAATAATAAATGAATTTGCGCTACAAATATCAACAATTTTATAAAAAATCGTCATTGGCCATAGAATCCACCCCAGCTTTGGTGCGGTTATAAAAAGCTATTATTTTAAGCTTTTCTATTTCGGGATCAGTTTCTATGGAATGATGCATTGTTGATAACATAATGACTGCCTTATTTTCCTTAGGAGCGAAAGAAAGCAAAGTCATGTCTTTAGTGAATCCATATATTGGGTCAACTATTTTGCGTATATTTGCAGGGTGCCTACATAGGTTAATTTTCTTTTAATAAATACTGGGCAAGTTCAACAGATAAAAACCAGTTGTCTGCTGTTATGTTTCTATTGGAATCGTATAGAGGTTGTACCAGTCTGATGACCAACTGTGTTGGTATTTTCATCTGTTTTTCATTAGCGGTTAAATCAACTCCATAAGTGGTCTTCCGGTATAAATATATACATTAGACAAATAGCTGGTTTTAGAATCTGTCAATGCCATAATTTTGATTCCATACTTTTCCGGTTTAGATGGGATATACATTTTGAAACTACATCTCCCACGAAATCCTACTAACATTTCGTCTACACATGCTGAACCTCCGACTGTGTAACATGCTTTCGCGTTTTCTATAAATAAAGAAAAGAATTCGGTAATTGGTGCAGCAGGATCGTTTCTTTTCCGTTCTAGCCTAGTTTCGGGATTATCAAACCGTAGGGCTGATAGTAATACAGAAAAACGCTCCGCCGACATTACCGCTCTAAATATTTCCCTGCCCGTACCATCGGTGGCAAAAATACTTCTTATATCTTCGTCATTGGATTTGAAAATAGCAGTAAATAAAATAAACCCTATGAAAGCTCGTAGCTCTGTTCGGGAAAGTTCAGGAAATTCTGGTTTGTTTTGTCGTTTGTAGCGATTTCCCATAGTGATAAGTTTTTTATTAGTCCATTGTAGAATACAGTCATACATTTCATTAGAAAACAATTTAACGAAAAAGTCTAAAGGATCTGTTAGATAATTATCCAAAAGTGTTCGTGGGAGACGAATGATATTACGAGCTGCAGTACGAACGTTCCGGTAGGTTCCTTTTTACTCCATTTATATCTGTTTTTTCCGAACCAATAGTTCTGCTTCTTAGTTCTGTGGCTCCCGCCTATTTCAATGTGCTCGACCTCTTCAAAGTCTTCTTCCTTTTCTAGGTTGTTCTCTGTATCACCTTCCTCCATATTCTCTTCTTCTTTGTTTTTTTTTTCTCTTCATTTTCTTCTTCTGATGTATCTTCTACAGGATTATAATTAGGATCATTACCGTCGTCACTAACTTCTTGCTCACTTTCGCTATCATGATTACTTTGTAAACAGACAGTCTCATCTGGTTCAGAATCACTGTTATCAACATCTGCTTCAAAATAACACTGTAAAAGAGTTTCTTCGAAATTTGGATCATCTAATTTTATACGTTTCGACGAAGTGGCCATATTCACAGCTCTGAATTTTTGGTACACTAACACGGACAAGGAGTCTACGATATTCCTTCCTATGTATAAATTACGATAACCACGGGTCACAGATAAACTACGCTTACAGTCGATCAGACACAACTTACTAGGAAGGTACCCAAACGCATAGACGAAATAAGTAAAAAGGGTGGGAGTAGCATCGAGAGAAATGTTCCGCAGAGTCTGTCAGACTCCATGTCCGTGGTTAAGGGTTAAAGTAGTTTTCGTTTTTATCGAATGATGTGTTCATGGATTAATTTGACTATTTAATTTTTTGGGCATTATAATTTCTACTACAAAAATAAAAATGTTACTACAATTACCTACATCGTTTGTAGTAAGTGTGAGGCTGAAATAAGATTATTTTTCTATCGGTTTATTCGATTATTTTATGTTTTCAGGGATTAATATTCTTACTACAAAATTTAAAATTGTACTAAAATATACTGCAAACGATTTTAGATGTATTGCAATAGTTTTCGTTCCTATCTGATGATGTGTTAATGGTTTAATTTGACGATTTAATTTTTCGGGCATTACAATTTCTACTACGAAAATTAAAATGTTACTACAATTACCTACAACGTTTGTAGTAAGTGTGAGCTAAAATGAGATTATTTTTCTGTCGGTTTATTCGATTATTTCAAGTTTACTGGGACCGACATTCTTACTACAAAATTTAATCGGTTTTATCCGATGTTGTGTTCATGGTTTAATTTGACTATTTTATTTTTTGGGCATTACAAGTTTTACTACAAAAATAAAAATGTTACTACAATTCCCTACATCATTTGTAGTGAGAGTGAACTTACCATCAGATATTTTTTTATTAAGTCGGCTTCCAGGTTCATACAGCTTCCCACAGCTTGTCCGTCACACTCTTATTTTGGAAGTGTTTATGATTGTCTTGCCACAGCACAGGCCTACTTTGAACTTCTGATATCAAAATCTCTTGACACACGATGCCATGTTGCCGTAGTGACCGAACGAAATTAACTGAAATTGCCAGAAGTATCGCTTACAAATAAAAAAACGTTGAATTAAGAGCGACAAGCTTACTCGGTGAGCGATATATCGATCTTGTTTTGTGTTAGCATGGCCGCTTCAATTTGTGTTTAATTTTATTTTTTGTCGCTCTGTCTTCCAAGATTTTTCACTAACGACAAATGGCTCGCCAGCCTGGCCGAACCCTTAACCACTAAGCGATTTAGTAGGCATGGCCACTCCAATGAAATTCAATAGGTTTGAAATATTTTTTGTCGTTCTGTTTTGTAAACTAGGTGTAGAAGTAATATAAATTCCAATAACATATAATATTGATGGATTCGAATTTGGAATCTGACTTGAGTTCTTTGGGTTGTATTTTAAATGATGTTTCATTGGAATTTTCATTGGCTAAGATTCCTGCTTTCAAAACTACGCAAATATTTATGTTTGTTATGAGGTATAGTTTCAATAACCCATTTGAAAATTTTATGAATACATTTCATCATCTCAAAGTGGGAAGACGAGATATCGCGAGGAAAATAAAAATGAATATGTGCCTAATTATTGACCATTATTTGACTATAAAGTTAAAATGATTCGATTTTGACACAACAACCACACCAAATTGTCTATGAATGTACCACAATAATGTAACGACGTAAAATGAAACTTTTTTTTTGTATCTGTTCTAAATCGAATACTTCCATTAAATATGGTTTCCATTTTCTTTACATCAAGGGAAGGGATAAAAAACTTGTAAAATTGTATTGGGTGTTATTCACATTCGTTTATTGTAGGAAAGTAATTGATTTCTCCATGACGAATTCATCCGGAGCTTTAAAAGCGCTCCAGCACGCGCCTACTTGTATTAGAAATGTGATTGCCTTCAAATGTTTACCTCTCTTGCAGCCATTATCTTTATGATTTCTCGACGCCGCAGATAAATAACTTGTCTTGACGTCTCTATAGTTCGCTTCATGAATACATCTGAAAATGATGGCGTAAATGGACGATATTACTCCAATTTCGGAAAATTCATATAGGCCATTTATCTGCTAAAATGGATATAACAGCATTTTACGATATGAATAGAGTCGTTCCTTAAATAACTCTACTGATAGTGTAATATGAACGTTGTTGTACATGGCAGATTAATTTAGTTCAAAATAGATTAATATTGTATGAGTAGTTAGTAGATAGGCAGTAGTCGAATAAAAAATCAAATTAAACGTTTCTGTAGCTAAGACTTAAACTTGCTGAATCGACTGAATGCACTATTCAAACTTTCTTCATTCGTCTCATTATCTCGATGTTCCTCAGTCACTATTCTCATCCAAGAGATTTTCTGAGAAATAACTAAAATAGACAGAATCACTGACATGACTGAAGTTGCGCAGAGTTTCGGAGAGTACTTCCAAAATAACTTTATGAACAATTCACCACAGACAGCTTACCACCAAAATATATCTCAAACAATTCAACAACAGCTACACTCACTAAACACATTAAACACAGACAAGTTAGCATCGTACACATTAATTCACAATACCATACAACAAATAAAAAACAAAAAACAGCCCCAATAAATGACGGCATACACAACATATTACTTAAAAATCTACAAAAAAAGCAATTGTCCAATTGACTTATATAAATAATTATATAATCAAAACTGGCTTTTACCCCGATATGCTCAAGGTTACCAATGCCATATCCATAATCAAAGCTCTATTCTTTATTCATTCAGGACCTTCCAACTTCCCCAAATTTATTAACAGCCATGTACGCAGACGATACTTGTTTTGCAGCAACTGTAGAGAATACAGATCACGCACTTGAAAACATACAAACACATATGAAGACAAAAATATTACCTTACTTTCAAAATCAAAAACATAAATGCCTCCAAAACAGAATATTTACTAAGGAAAATGGCCACAAAAAATAGCTCATTGCAATCCCAGCTTTGTGTGGATGGACATATTACACCAAGTGTAATATCTTAAAGTAGGGGAAGTGTACCTTTGATGGACCCCTTAAAGAAATTCCATTATATTCTTTTTGCTTTTGTAGTTATTAATCTTTTTTATGCAAATCTCTACTTAATACAAAGATGATCATAGTGTAGGGTAAATTTGTTAACAATGAATTGTCTGTTTAATAGCGCCAGAGTTTTTTTATGGAGCTAAGGGTCCATCATTGTCGCATATGTGTCTATGTCGGCCCCCTAAAAAAATAAAAAAAATTAAATTATTTTAAAAGGTTTATTAAACAAAATGATCGTTGAGCCAAGAACAAAGTAACATTGAATAAACGAAAAACATTTTCTTTTTGCTTTAACAAAACAGAAAAAACCAAAATTGAACGCATATGTCACAAATGAATGATTTGTAACGATAGCTGACATCAGCCCACTCATTGTGGCACCAAGATGGACAGTTCTGACAACGAATCCACTTTTCTCTCGCTCGTGATTGAGAGTATAGCTCATTGCAGTAAATGCAGCTAGCATCAGACTCGTCTTCTTCTTGCCCTAAATATTGTTCTAAGATGGATTCATCATTAGAATTGTCGTCATTTGAAATGACAAGTTGACGTTTAACTGCCCTGCTATGTTGTTTCCTTAGTTTCATTTCCTTTTCAATCACGTTTACTTTAAGTTCATGCATTTCTGGTGTTGAATTCAAATGACCAGTTTTTCCACGTTTTCTGTCTTTTCATCCATGAGTACCAATAGCTACAGCTTCGGGGGGAGGTAAAATTTCTCTCACAGAGATGTCAAGAACTGACGATGAAGACAAGTTATGACCAGATGTACTTGGATGATCTTGAACCTCTAATTCCATTTGGCTTTCGTTGATGACAGCTAGATTCTCGGAAATCTGCTTATTAGTTGCAAAAGCTGGTGCAAACTGCCAGTCCTCAAAAATATGGGGATTGAAAGGATAGATGCCAGTCTTTTTAAACGAGTTTATTGCATTTGATGGTACTACACTTTTCAAATAGGCTTGATTGAGACGACTTGCTATTTTAAATTGAGTCACTGCCTTCCCGGGTTTTCACGCAGCCATAATTGGATTTCTTGATCCAAATACGTATGAAGAGGACGAAAGAATCCAACGTCCAATGGTTGAATGTGATGAGAGCAGTGTGCAGGAAAGCAAAATACAATTACACCATTTTCTTTCGCAAACTGCAGAGATTCAAGACTTTTATGGATACTGTGGCCATCTAGTAGTAAAAGCACCTTATTCTCATTAGAAGTTTTAGCGTACTTTACGAAATGCTTTAACCATTTACAAAAAATTTCGCTGGTCATCCAATCTTTTTCTAAAGCTACCAGCGGAAGCACCATTCATAAGCTCATCGTTCATTCTTTGACGAGGGTAAATAAGAACAGGAGGAACGTAATTGCCTATGGCATTCACTGCGCACACTACAGTTACGTGTTGCCCACGCTCGGCACTACTAAGCGCACCAACTTGCTTGCGACCTTTCGCTGCGTAAATTTTCTGGCACTTCTTCTGGACCGTAGTCAAACTTGATTCGTCCATATTGTATATATTTTCGGCGAGAAACTTGTGTTTCTCCATAATATTAGCTAGTGCAATAAAATAGGCTTCGATATTAGGCTTGTTAAAAGCCTGGGCTCTAGCTATTGATGTACTTTCTGAGCTCCTCAAAGATATTCGTGGATTGCGCTTCAGAAATCCGCTGACCCATTTCCAACCTGCCATTTTTATTACGCGATTAAAACCATGTTCTATTTTATTTTTTTCGGCTACTTCAAATACCATTCGTCGCAAATCTTTGGACGTTAGTCCAAAAAACGTGTTTCCATATCAATGATATGACTCGCAATCTCCTGTTCGATGACTTTAGGGAAAATTGCTCTTCGACCTCCCAAATCACCCTTACAACTATCCTGTTTAGCCAGATATCTTCGCAAGGTTGTTTTGGGAACATTAAACGTCCTTGCTGCCCACTTATAGCCCATATTGTGGTTTTTAACATTGAGCATAGCTTGTCGCATGTCATCCTCGTCCCTTTGCTGCCTTTTCTTAAATGCCATATCTGCAAAACCAAGAAAAACATAATTAAAATAGTGTAACTAATGCATTGCCAATTATGGACCCCTGGTCCATCATAAGACACAGTTCAAGGGTCCGTCATAGGCAATAAGACATAATTCACTAAACAATGCCAAGCTCTTTTATTCTTTGCCATAACCTCAATTTGTGCCCTACAGTCAACATGAAACAGTTTCTGTAAGTTGCAGTAACAGAAGCAGATTCTAACTGAGCAAAAAAAAATTACTTAACATCATGCCAAGCCACATTGTTATAGCAATACTTACCAGTTTTGGCTTAATTTTTTGATTTCACCTAAACGACTTATATCCGCATGAACGCTTGTAAACAACTGGTTTTAAACGTCAATCGTCCTAACCAAGATGTCGGTAGTCCGTGATGCGCGGTAATTTTGAAAATGCAACTTGTGGTCCATCATAGGCGGGGGTCCATCATGGGCACATTTCCTCTACTTAGGGTACACTATTCAAGGTAATAGAAATGTAAACGCTCAGATCTGCAGCCAAGTACACAAGGCCAAGATTGCACATTTTATTACATAGGAACAAAACACAATTTTCACTCCCAGCAGGTGGTACAAAACAACTGTCTGAGAATGGCAAATAAACACAATAAAACCTACACTAAACTTCCCAGACACTCTTGGTTACATGATAAAGCCGAAATACAAACTATCAAAGATTTCATCACAAAAATATCTACAGGTTTTTACAATAATTGTCTGCCAAGAGTCCTTCAAGGTGCTCTCATAGTCGCAAATCACACAGAAGACATCCGCGATAGTGGGTGTAAGCTTCTGCATGGATCGCTAATTATATAACTTGGTTGGTAAATTCAGTAGAGTCTACAACCAAACTGAACTACCTGTGAATTCCCCAAACTAAAATCATCGTCTGGCATGTTGCCTTCTCTTAATCTAAAACCCCCCATCAATTATTGAGACCCTGTTTTTACAGGGATACCTCAGTCGAAAGAGTCTAGGAGTCAAAACTATATCCGGGGACAAAGTTAGTATATATAACGAAAATTCTTGGACAATGCTGTTACCTCAAGGAGCCTTAAAACTCCAGAAGACGCACACAGATAACAAGAAGAAAGCCAGAACCTCGGCACATACATTTTATTATTTCGAAGGAAAACTGGCTGTTTCTATTGAAATCGACAAAGAAGGTGGATAATGTTGAATGTCTAGTATAAGAATTAATATTAGAATATAATTGATACTTTTTACATGGAATTACTCAACCTTTTAGATGTGTATATTTGAATTATTATTATTAAAATGTACACAAAATGGGATGCGAAATGTTTCACATCAACGATTTTCGAATATATAAATATCATTTCAGTACATTTCCACTTTTCGTTTAACATCACTAGCACACATTAATGTGATCATATTATGGAGGCATGTCTTTTCATTTTGTTTCATGCATTATTTACAACAATCAACCTAATTGATCAGTCGGTGCTAGTTTTACAATATTTGATTACTAACTTTATATAATTTTTTAGGTGAAAGTGGAAAATTATTGATTTAATTATGGCTAGTTAAAATTTAAAATTAACACTTTCGCATGGCAGTAGTGATCAACAACATTGTGAGACTAAAAACCATTCAGATGTATTATAATTATTGGTTGTTTTTTATACAACCGAGGGTTGTTTGTTTTACAACCTAAGACTTAATTTTATGTTATCACAAGCAACTCCAGACTCTAGACGCATAATCATGTATTACTTTTCCACGAATCCTATATACGATGCGAGAAAATTATTGGTGTACCCCAAAAAAAGTTGTAGCTTTTGATTTTTTTTGAGTTATTCCTCCGTTTTGTTGCACTTCGTTTTAGTAATAAGCAACTCTGAATACGACTTTGTTTTGGCCGATCATGGAGCTCCTGACGCGATATTGGCTCGTTCCATAGAGTGGATGATTAAGTTCGTGGGTTGGTAGGCTTGTTATAATATGTGCTGACCACGGATATACGAAAACACAATGGATTGCTAGCCCTTATGCAAAATATTTACTAAAATTACTGTGACATGCAAGTCGCCATCGCGTGACTATTTATGTTGGCTATATTGAATTTACCAAAAATACTAAGCTTCTGACACTGATTAAGTCGAAAGACTGAAACTTGAAAAATATACAGGTTATCTGTGCTTGAAACTATTCAACTATTTTTAAATTAAAGAGCATCTGATTTATAAAGATAGGGCGATTTTTTATTGTTTCCTAATTTTGTGTTTGTTTTGCCAAAAAATTATAGTTTTTTTATATTACAATTTAAAACGAAGCGGTAGTAGCATGGTTGTGTTTACTAAATCAACCACTTTTTCAAGAAAATAAACCATGTGGTTTAGAGTATATATTGTAATGTTTTTCTTATTGATTTAAACAGTAAACGAGTGGGATAAACTTTAAACACACAGTATGGCTACTTATGAATTTATTTAAACACTAAACTAGTCACTAACACTTAATTTATATACACTCAACTATTTACTTAAAGTTAATTTATATACACACAACCTTAGTTATTAATTTATATCAACACTTTACTGTTCGCTATTTCTATCACGACATCACTCTATCAGCTTTTTATCCCACGATGTCAAATTATAAACTAACTAACTCTCCATGGTCAGTCCTTTATATATGAGTGCCTTTTTACTAGATAATTCTGGATTGCGGCTTACACAAAAACAATTGGCTTTCTGGTATTTTCTAGATAAGACTGGTCACAAAAACAATGTCTAGATAAGATAGTCACAATCGTAAACAGTTCTAAGAGATCCCTGCGCATCCGCCATAATTTTAACTTTCATACGTGGCTTAAACAGAGTCGTATTCAGGGACTATACCAGTGTGCTGTTTCGTAACATTACCCCCTCCTTAAATGAAAGTTCCTCCTGGAACTTTTGTGTAGCCGAGACTGGATGTTTGAATCGGCAACTGGCCCCATTTCTACACTTTCGGATCTTATGGAAATAACAGGGCACGGTCTTCATCGGATACTGATAACAGGGGTTGTAGCTGCAAATTAATATCTGGACACCGGTATCTTGGAAGATAACCTCTACCATGTTCCTGATGACTCGCCAATCCAACTGATTACTCGCTACATTAGGCATAGCCAGTTTCTTCACGCTGGATTTTAACACATGCTCTCGGAGGTTTCAAGTCTTCAAGTTTTTCTAATTGCCCGAACTTTTTTCAAAAGACGGTTGCCAACCCTCGTCCGTTCTTGATACGGGCGGGGATGTTGTATGCCAGTGAATAGTCTTCCGGGAAAGTGAACAAATCTTGTTGTTTGTTCCGAATTGACTCCATATCTAGCTTTTCCGGTACATCCATACGCGCCCATAAATTCATCGAAGGTAGGGTCAGACACATCTCGAATATGGTTTACTCCTTTCTCTTGGTCATGGTCTCCTTCGAATGGCGCTAGTCGGTTTTGGTGAACTACTTTTGGTTTTCCGTTGGGGATCTTGCTTATGTGATATATAACATCATTGATCCTTTTCCTGATTAAGTATGGACCTTCCCAGGATTTTTGTAATATTGGAGAAAATCCTTCTCTCCTCGTCCGGTTGTGTAACCATACTTTGTACCCTTCTTTAAAACCGCCTACTGTGGCCAGCATGTCGTACCGACTTTTCATTCTGTCGCTAGCAACTTGAAGATTTGTTCGAACTAATTCATGAATATCGTCCAGCCTTCTTCTCAATTGGATCACGTAGTCTTCGCCGGCTAGATCTTCTCCAGGCCGACAGCCAAATTCCAGGTCACAAGGAAGCCTCATTCCACGTCCAAACAGGATTTTTGCAGGTGTTTCACCCGTGGACTCATCGACGGCAGATCGATAAGCCAATGCGAATAGGGAAAGATACTGGTCCCAATCTCTCTGATGGCTGGAAACTACTTTGAACAGGTATTTTCCAATAGTCCGGTTTATTCTCTCGACAATTCCATCTGACTATGGATATAATGCTGTTGTCCTGGTCTTCTTTCCTCCCAGCTTGTCGCAAATCTCCTGGAATAAATGGCTATCAAAAATTTCTTCCCTGATCACTGTGGACTTCCAAAGACACTCCATATCGGCTGATAAATTCTTTCACCAATACATCCGCGACAGTTGTGGCCTCTTGGTTCGGGATAGCGTACGTTCACGTTGTGAAATAATCGATTACAACCAATATGTATTTGCCACCATTTTCTGTCGTCGGAAATGGTCCAGCGATATCTGAAGCAATCCTTTCGAAAGGGCTTCCAACATTGTACTGTTTCATGGGTGCCTTTCTCTTGCGATGTGATCCATTACTCGTAGCACAAGTCGTACATTTCTTATACCAGTCCTTCACATCATCGGAGCTGTTCATCCAATAAAACCTCTCACGGATTCGCTGGAGGGTTTTCTTCACTCCCAGATGACCCCTGACTGACTGTCGTGTAACTTCTTTAGTACTTCAGCTAGTCTTGTTCTCGGGATAATTAGCTGTCTCCTCATCTCGGAACTATCATCGTTTTCAAGGACTCTTTTCAACAGCCCTTCTTTCAGGACAAGGGATTCCCACTGATCCCAATATGCCTTGAGTGTCGGTGAAAATCTTGACACTTCTTGCCATGTAGGTCGCCGATTTTCTTCCTTCCACTGCCGTATCTTCTTTAGGTAAGGATCATTCTCCTGATCTTCTCTAATCCTGGTGGGTGACCATTATTCATTGACTACTGTAATTCTTGAAACTGCATTTTCCTTAGATTTCGACTTGTTGCATTGTGAATAGTCTACAGGGCATGACCGCCTAGGCAAAGAGTTGGCTTTTCGGTGATTCACATCAGCAGGATGTTCACCCCTGTCTGATTTCCCCTGTAACTGGAGTTCTTGGGTTACAGGAATCTTGGGGCGCTCAGATGGACTGCGTACGTGCTCTAGCTCGCCACACTTCCGGCATTTGATCTTCTTCGGCATCTTGTATGCCATACCTTTCAACAAGTTGACGATCTGATCAAGTTTGTCACCGTTATCTTCTACCTGCATGGTTCCACCTTCGTTGTACCGCGAGCATTTCTTGGCTGCTTTGCATTTAAGAGGTTCTTGGTTTGCAGAAGTCGTAGGACGCTCACACGAACTGCGTGCATGCTCTAGCTCGCCACAATTACAGCACTTGATTTTCTTCGGCTTCTTGTCTACCATTCCTTTCAACAAGTTGTCGATCTGGTCAAGTCTGTCATCGTGACCTTCCTCCTGAATGGTCCTACCTTTGTTGTATCCGGAAGCCCTCGTGGCTGCTTCATATTCAAGAGCGGCAGCCAATGCGTCGACTAATGTTTTCGGATGGGCTAAACGAAGCGTCCTTTGCATATCGGGGTCACGTGAGCCATTGATAAAGGCCTGTATGCCCAGACATTCCATCATATTTTCTGGTGCTGATGGATAAGCGAATCGAACTAATCGGGCAATGTCCACTTCATACTCTTGAAGGGCTTCATCGCGTTTCTGCTTTCGGTTCTTCAGCTGGGACTGGAACAAGTGCTCTACATGTTCGTGACCATATCGTATGTCCAACCTCTTCTTCAGCTGCTCGAAATCATTCGTTTCTTCCAAAGGTATCGTCTGAAGTACATCTAAGGCATCTCCCCGAAGCGCGATAGTTAAGTTCACTGCTTTCTCCTTGTCGGACCAGTTATTCACTCTAGCGGCTGCTTCAAACTGTTTTACGTAATGGGTCCACGACATCTTTCCATTGAAACTGCCAATATCATCTGTCTTGGGTTGTGTTTCTGGCTTGCAGATCTCGATCTTCTTTTCTTCTGCTGAAGTGTCTTGTGTTCTTAAATCGGCAATCTTTGCCTCTAACTCCTTGATATTCTCGTCCATCTGATTTTCCATCGTTGTCATCTTATTCTCCATATCTGATTTCATTTTTTCGTTCATCGTTGTCATCTTATTCTCAATAACCGATTTTGGAGAGGACATTTTATTCTCGACTTCAGCAGCAATGCCATTTTTCAATGATAAGATATCTGCAGAAATATCGTTCTTCATAGCAGAAATCTTCTCGTCCATGTCAGAAAAATCGTTTTTCACATTAGTTGAAATATTTTCTTCCATGACAGAAATGGACGAGATTACGGTGGAAGCCTCGTCATTGAATAAAAATATTTCTGGATCAAAGCCGTCATTTTCCAGTGCCATTTTAAGTCTTTCTACTAATTCACTTTTCTTACCGGACGTTTCCAACTCACGATCTTCCAATTCTGCTCTTAATCAAGTCACTTTCAGATCACATAGTCTCTTGGCCATTTTTACGTAGTAATGTAGGTATTTATATTATCCCACTTCTGACACCAATGTAATGTTTTTCTTATTTATTTAAACAGTAAACGGGTGGAATAAACTTTAAACACACGGTATGGCTACTTACGAATTCATTTAAACATTAAACTACTCACTAACACTTAATTTATATACACTTAACTATTCACTTAAATTTAATTTATATACACACAACCTTAATTATTAATTTATATCAACACTTTACTGTTCGCTATTTCTGTGTATTCTTGTTTATCTCACGATGTCAAATTATAAGCTAACTAACTCTCCATGGTCGGTCCTTTATATATGAGTGCCTTTTTACTAGATAATTCTAGATTGCGGCTTACACAAAAACAATTGGATTTCTGGTATATTCTAGATAAGACTCGTTACAAAAACAATGTCTAGATAAGATAGTCACAATCGTAAACAGTTCTAAGAAATCCCTGCGCATACGCCATAATTTTAACTTTCATACGTGGCTTAAACAAAGTCGGATTCAAGGACTATACCAGTGTGCTGTTTCGTAACAATATATTAGATTTATATTTCACAATTTCAATTTTGACTTCTAGCACCACATATTAAGGTAATTTCGTGGCTGCCAAACCTGTGGTATTCGAAATGACAACTATTTAACATACAAATTTAAGAATCAGATATAACTTCTAAGGTA
This sequence comes from Galeruca laticollis, assembly GCA_963921935.1. Taxonomy (NCBI): domain Eukaryota; kingdom Metazoa; phylum Arthropoda; class Insecta; order Coleoptera; family Chrysomelidae; genus Galeruca; species Galeruca laticollis. Next base: position 82,597,196 of record OY998180.1, read on the forward strand.
CTGTTCAATTAGGATGTAAAATAAACATTATTTGGTTGATGGATTTTGGAATAGCTCTGAATAATTAAGTTTTAGTATATCTACTGGATATATAATACAATGTTTGAGACACTTCAGCTATTCAAATCACATAGTTGTATGATCATATTCTCTTTTCTTTACATTTTATTAACAACTATGTAGTAGGAATCTGGAATAATAAAAAATAAAACTCATATTGAGTAAAAAAATACATATATTGATATTAAAGTGACTTGTATTCCAGTTCCGTGCTACATCGCACAAGTTCGTAGTATCAAATGTAATAATGTACCCCGTGTACCACTGTGTCCCCCTTCCTCTATATAAAGAAAATTTATTAGATTGATACAGACCGATATCAAAAAATGTATAAAAAAACGAACTACTCAGGAAACATCCTGTGTATAAAAATATTCCTGTTTGACACTCAATTTATAAAATAATTTTATGAATGAACACCGAATTCGTAAATTTTCGGTTATTAACCAAAAGCCGACGTGGCGTGTTTCGGGTATTAGTATGGAATAAAATTGCTTTGTAAAGACCCGGCCTTAGTCGTTTTGTGTGCGAATCTTTATACGGCAAAACTCGGAGTAATTTAGAAGATTTATATTTTTTCATCTTCGGCAAGAAAAGAACGTCAGGTTGTGTATTTTTGTGGAATTTCAAATCATTACGTTCCATTTAGCTTATTACATGTCCATTGGAGAAATTGAATTGCCACAATTTGTCATCTCATACAGTGTGACAGACGAGCGTTTACAGAATGAAATGGTCGACATGCTTGTTTCGATTCTGGATGTGTTGTGAAACGACAGTTATAAATCTGTACAATCTCCAGACGAATTGTAATGTTGTTTTGTATAACAGTGGAAACAGTAAAATATTATGATTAAACTTTTTTCTTCTTGTCGATTCTGATAGATTAATATAACTACTGGTAACTTTTTATGTTTAATAATTCTCTATGTCTTGGATTAAACGTCGCTACCATTATTTTTATATTTAATTTATGGGAAAATGTTACAAAAACATACAACAGAAGCAAGAAGTGAAAAATTGAAGAAGATAAAGAGAATTATAGAAAGCAGTAATAAACTCCAATTGCAATATCCGCCATAGCCGTATGCACGATTATGTGTATTCATCACGAGCATATAATTTGTGCGGTGTAAAGTAATTTGATATATATAGTTTGAATTTCCAATATATACTCTATACAAATATACTGCAAATACGTTTTTTCTTCTGTTATTAGCATTTTTGATTTTTACAAAAGGCATTTAAAAGTTAATTTGATTATTTACTAAATACAGAGTCATCCCGTAAGTACGCACCATATGGGAAACTTTCTTATTATGGGGTTATCAACAAAAAGTTATTAGTGCACGTCTTGAAACTGAATATGCGCCAACGAAATATAGCAGAACACGCGTAATATACGAGGTGAGTACCCTTATTTGGAGAAATATCGTTATTTATTAAAAAATACAACTGAATTTGAAGTCATGGCCATCGAAGTGGATGTTCTTTTTTTATCATTTTTTCTTAAATGGAGGCTTCAAAAAACAAAATTTTCTCAAAACTATAAATAAAATACATCCTGTGTACAACGGTATATTAACAAAACATATGTTATTACAAATTGCCCAATTATTATGTTAATTACGGTCAATTTTTCTTTTAATTAAAATAAATTTTTGGTGCAAATTTCTTTTTTTGTGTGTGTCTTCATATCCAAAATTACTGTTTGAAGTTGGCTTTCTATAAAAAAGAATGTTTGATTTGGTATCTGCTACTTTACATCTCAGTATGATGTCCATCGCACAACATAAATTGTTAGGAATGAGATTTCATGTTACATTGGGAGTAGACAATGTTTTCCTTGGATACAAAAATCTTTTTTTAATGTAATCAGAACGGGAGAATAAATTGAAAACGACAAAAATTCTCCTCCAATTTATTATAGATAGATTTCTTCGAATCATTGAATATCCAGTTTCAATATTTGGCGACCGTGAACAGTGGAAATTTAAAACTATCAGATTAAACGCAACCAACTAAGAAAGCATGTCGACAAAACTTACGCCGAAATAGAACAGGTTTTGTCAACTAAAAATTCAGATAAAGAAGCGGTTATCGAGCTACTAAAATTTTTATTAGAGAAAAGGTGATAGACTTTTCAGTATTGATGAAAACATTGAACAAGACTTATTCAATACGAAGATCAGTCAAGAAGATTTTGCGACAGAGTTCGAGATTGTAGAGAATTGAACAGAAAAGATCACTCGCTGCCATTCCAGATGTGAAATCTTTTTGAAAGAAGATAATCTCATAGAAAAATTCCAATATAGTTCATCGCATAGTTCCTGTGGTGATAAGAATAAAAGAAAGTTCCGGCTGCCAAAGCTGGAATTGAAAAAATTTGATAGTGTCGTCAAAAATTGATTGGGATTGTGGGGACAATTTAAGAAAATCGACGAGAATCACGAAATACTTACTTCAAGCAACAAAACCCAGATCTTCAGTACGGGAACTAATCGGAAGTTTTTTCTACAGCAGGCAATAATTATAGAAATGCAATTGACCAGTTGAAAGCCAGGTTTGCCAAGGACAAATTTCTAATCGAGGTATATGTTAAAGGGTTATTCAATTTAGTACTCAAGCAAGCAAGCAGCATTATATCAGGTGTGCCTTTAGTTACATAGTATGACAAATAAGAAACGCAATTGAGAGCATTAGAGACTTTATGTGTTACACAGGATAATTAGATTTTCCACTAGTAGAGTTTGCACTTCCACAATATTTACTCAAGGTTTGGGAAATATATCGAAATACAGTTAAAAATAAAAAAATACTGATTATTAAAAAAGATGATATGGGAAATAATTATTATTTGTCTTTTTTATTTGATGGAAGAAGTGGAATCAGAAAAGAGGATACAGTTGGCCCAAAAAAGCTTCAGTATAGATAATTGTTAGGGGTGAAATTTAGAGGATGAGAGCAGTGATTGTGCACTATTGTTCCTCGCCTCTAACTGTCCCAGTAGCTCAGTCGGGCGTAGGTTTGACAATGAAAATTGATTTCGATTTTATTGAAATGTATAGGGTTGAATTTTCCAGATCGCCACGCATTTCTAGCCAGTCAAAATCCGAAAACACCCAGATGGAATGGGACAACTCACTGCACTAATATTACTTAATAAGAAGGATTGGCTATAAGGTTATGTAAATCTCATTAAAAAAATAAAAGAAGCTTCTTGCTCACCTCTGATTACCGGGGTAACTGGTATTATTAACTTGGATCAGAACAAAGAAATATTCATTAACCTTACTACACAAAATATATTGAAACGGTTATAATGTAACGGCGCAAATGGAGCACACAACAGCATTCCGTGGTTGTAAATAGGTACCCAAATAAGTGGGTAAACTATGATTGAGAAGGATATATCAGCTCAATAAACAAATATCACACCCCAATTGAGACTACCTGTGACGTCACTTTGATAGCTAACAGCTATGTACTAAAAAAATGCCTTAAGGGCGGTATAAACTTGAGATCTAAGACTTAGCTGTGGTTATTGTATGGTAGTGGTAGTGGCCTCTCAGCTTCTCAATATGTTTACCCAAGAATCCAGCGCCTTGGCGAGTGTGTGGACTCTAGGAGGTGTACAACACACGAACACAAGCGCGTAGTTACGAAGTAAGTACAAGGTAGACTGTGTGAGGACAAATACTATGGACAGCGGAGACAATACACGTTGACAGTGATGGGTGGGCGTTGAATATGGAGCTGGCACCAAGCTGGGAGTTGAAATTCGAATGCAGTGGCTTCAAGCTCGATATCCAAATATGAATCTCCAACCTGATGTGAAGGTTGTAAGTTGACTTGATGGTAGAACGTGGATTGAATACGACCAGATGGTCGAATGAATCCTAAAATAAACATTACCAGTCTAACATCCGATTCCAATTGAGTACGGGGGCTCATACTAGTCATAATTCTAACCTCAATGTGACAGAGGGTTCTTGGTCGGCCCTGTTGGTCTATTTGCCGTCCGACAACCAGCTCCTTTTTGGGAAACTAAGCTGGCTTGCAAAATAAACAAGAGTAATGTTAGGTTCATTCATATGTATCGAAGTGTAGCTCTTCCCCACACGTGGTGTAATTTACACTCAATACCTTACACTCGATACTTAATATTGACGCATTCCTAACTGCACTGAACTACACTCTACTCAAAGTATGGTGGAAATTACGTTACACCACGCTACACCTTCAAGCAATCGTAATGACCAATGGCGATGGTCTGTTGATTCTAATCATAGAACAATCGGAGTAACCGGGAGTGCAAAATAAAGGACCAATTGCCATGGCCTGTTAGTTCTAATCATAGAACAATCAGAGTCAGCAGAAGTGCAGTAAACAGGAGTGCGTTCGGTTATGACGAAGGGTGAAGAGTTTGTCTCTATCGAATTATAACATATCGATCAAGAAATACACTCTTCTGTTTTCCATTAATTCATAATTGAAAAATTGATGTATTGCAACACTATAACAAATTCTGTCACTTGGGACATTTGATTTTCAGCTGGTAATAAACCGTCTCGTAAAAATTGCAAATATCGGTTAGTCGTAAGGTTTCCATCAATGAAAAAAGGCCCAATCACAGGCCCAATCACAGATATAAATCTGATTGGAATTGGACAAATCTTGATTAAAAATAAAGAAACACAATGTATTGGAAAAACAACAAATGCCACTTCGGAATATAACAAATTGCATAAGAGTAGACGGTAATGACACGAAGGAGTTTGAAGTAACCCAAGATCTAAGGCGAGAATATCTGCTATTTACCTGGTCTATCATAAAAAATAGCGGAATAAACCGTCAATGAGCTTCTAGATATTGAATAATCTAAATTTTATCATGGGAACCGAAGAAATAGTATAATTTGATATTCTGCCCCAATATCCTGACCCAGATCATTAGGATAAGAGGAAAATTCTTAACTTTGCACATGACATTTAATAATCATAATAAAATCAAAATCAAATGAACTCCCTTATAAAAATCACAGAAACAATATCGACGGACATACAAATGGAATTTGGACTTGACAAGTGCAAAACCAACAGCATAGAACGAGGTAAATGGACAAACACTAATGGAACAATCACAACAACTGGCAAAATAGAGCACATGGATGAAGCCAACTCATACAAATATCTAGGATTTGACCAGACAATTGAACTGAACCACACTGAGCTCAAACAAAGACTCATCCAGAAATTCACCTCAAGACTCACCCAACTACTTAAAAGCAAACTCAACTCAAAAAATCTCACAAAAGCTATAAATACGTATGCAGTTTCATTATTGACATACTCATTTGGAGTTTTAAAATGGACACACACAGACCTAGACAACATTAACAGGAACACCAGGACGGAACGCACCAAGCACAACATGCACCACAGGAACGCTTGCATTGAAAGAATCACTCTGCCCCGATCTGAAGGAGGGAGAGGTATTTTGGATATGCACCCACTTCATAATTCACAAATCACGAGCCTCAGGAACTACTTCTACAATAAAGCTACACAAAGTCCTCTTCACTTGGCAATCACAAAAGCCGACAGAAAATATACCCCATTGGAGCTATGCAACACAAACCTAAGTTTAAAAGACGAACCAACCATACACAACGAAAAAATTAACCTATGGTCAGGGAAATAAATACATGGACGTTACTACAACCACTCTAAAAATACAAGCGTTGACCAAACACACTCCCACGCATGGCTACACAATGGAAAACTGTTCCCCGAAACAGAAGGATTCATGTTAGCGATCCAAGACGGTATAATCAACACACGCGCATACAGTAAATTCATCATTAAGGACCCGACAGTAACAGACGATAAATGCCGAAGATGTCACAATGCACGGGAAACAATTGAACATATAGCTGTAGCACACTAGCACCCACCAAATACCTAGATAGACACAACGCCGCCGCAAAAATTATACACCAAAGCATTGCTATTGAACATTCATTATTAAACAAACATACGCCCTACTACACATACACACCATCTGACATACTTGAAAACGCAGACTATAAACTATATTGGGATAAAACTCTCCAATCTGACAAACCCCTATCATGCAATAGACCCGATATTACGTTCACGGACAAGAAGGAGAAGCACACATACCTAATAGACATCTCAATACCAAACGACCACAACGTACCAGCTAAATATTCGGAAAAAATCCAAAAGTACATCCCGCTCGCCATAGAACTTGAAAGAATATGGAAACAAAAAACGGTCACTGTCATACCAATCATCATTTCATCAATAGGCCTCACTCACACATCCTTCATCGGACACCTATCAAAATTCAATCTACCCGCAACTATACACAACCAAACACAGAAAGCCGTAATACTACAAACATGCAACATTGTTAGATCATTCCTCCGACATCAATAGAGTCCTCCTATACTTGGCCTCCACCCGTATAGGCGGAACACACCAGGACAAATCTGTGCCTCAGTTCCATATTAATAATAATAATAATAATAATAATGATAATAATAATAATAATAATAATAATAATAATAATAATAATAATAATACTACAACTACAACGAAACACAGTGGAAACCTCACATATAAAACCTAAAGAAGAAGACATGCAAAGATTCTGGAAGAACATATGGGAACAAAGTGTCACGCATAATGACAGAGCATTTTGGATCGCGCATGAAGTTAAATCTCACGAAACAACCGGACAGATGGCGCAGCCTGAAATACGGAACGTAGATATTACCGCTGCAACCAGCAAGCTGAAAAACTGGACAGCACCGGGCGTCGACCATATTCACAACTTCTGGTGGAAAAAACTCACCGGAATTCACAAAAAAATAGCAGATAAATTTGCAGCAGCCATCCTGGATCCTTCGATCATACCAGAATACTTCACTCTCGGGATTACCCACATGCTCCCTAAATGTGAAGACATAAAAGACCCTAAAAATTATCGGCCCATAACTTGTCTACCGTCCATTTATAAAATCTTCACTTCGATCATATGCTCAAAGATCACACATCACATAAATGCAAACAATATTCTTGCATGGGAACAGAACGGATGTAAACAAAAAGCACGGGGATGTAAGGAACTTCTTGTAATTGACAACATTGTTACAAGACAAGCAAAATTAAAGAAAAGAAAACTATCCATGACATGGATCGATTATAGGAAAGCCTTAGACTCAGTTCCCCACTCCTGGCTACTGAAAGTACTAGAGGTATATAAAATCCACCCCATCTTTCTGCAGTGCTGAGACATTTAATGGCAATATGGCGAACGACACTAAATCTTCAAACCTACAGAACAGATAAGATAAAAATCAATAGAGGCATTTTCCAGGGTGACAGCCTGAGCCCAATCTGGTTCTGTTTAGCACTTAACCCTTTAAGCGACATAAAAAAGTGGAAACTCATACGAGCTTGACAAAGGGACAAAAATATCCCATGCATTTTACATGGATGATCTTAAGGTGTATGCCAAAAACCCTCAACAATTGCAAAGTTCGCTAGAGCTTGTTAAGGCGTTCAGCGATGCGATTAAAATGGAGATGGGGCTAGAAAAATGTGCAGTCGTTCATGTGGATAGAGGAAAGGTCACACATTCCCAAAATATGACACTGATGGATAACATAACAACAATCCCATCCCTAGGCCCAGAGGACAGATACAAATACTTAGGCTTTCAGCAAGGATTAAGCCTCGACAAGAAAGGTAATCAAGAAAGAGCAACAGCAGAATTTTTTCGTCGAATTAATACCGTTTTGAAAACACAACTGAACTCTAAGAACAAAATACAGGCAATCAATGGATGGGCAGTACCCGGGTTGGCGTACTAATTTGGCATAATAGATTGGACACATACAGAAATACAACAAATAGACAGACAAGTACGTACAACGCTCACAAAATTTCGCCTACACCATCCAAAATCTGCGATGGAGCGATTATATATACCCAGGAAAGAAGGTGGCCGTGGAATGACTAATCTCGAGAGCATGTTAGTGGATGAAACTCAAAAACTGAGAGGATATTTTAAAAATAAGAACTTACCTCTATTCAGATGCCTAGTTACAGTTGATGATGGATACTCGGCACTAAACCTCGCCGACGGGGAACCTGATAGGGAAAATGACTGCATCAATAAAATGAAGGAAACTTGGCAGGTAAAAGTGTTACATGGCAGATATTACAACTCACTGCACCAGGAAGATGCAGATTTCAGATCAACGAATACTTACCTCATGACGGGGTACTTATTTGCGGAAACCAAAGGCGCACTCCATGCAATCCAGGACCAAGTGGTGGCAACGCATTGCCACCAGAAATATATCATTAAAATGGACATCCCAGACCCCCGCTGTAGACTCTGCTTACCTGAGTAGACACAACAATATGGGAAAGGAACTACATCTCGCTGTGACCCAAAGATTAAATCTAAAAACAGGAAAAATACCAGGGTACAAACATCAACCGTTAAGTCTAGTTGAAAACGAGCACTATAAAGTCTATTGGGATACTTTGATAAGAACAGACCGAGAAGTTCAACACAACAAACCGAACATGATCGTGCTAGATAAAAACAGCAAATCTGCGATCATTATTGATTTTTCGGTCCCACTGGACGAAAATCTGGGGAAAGCTTACAAAGACAAGATAATGCGATATCGTCCGCTAGCATATGAGGTAAGAGATTTATGGAATTTAAGAAAGGTAGAGATCAAACCATTCATAATTTCTGCAAATGGCTTAGTGCACGTTAAAGTAACTAAACACCTGGAAGAGCTTAGCATATCTCGACATATCTGTGGTTTGATGCAAAAAGCAGTAATTCTGGGAACAACTGCAATTGTCCGAAGAACACTAACCCCCTAATTAAGTAGCTTTATACCTTGATGCAACTGCGTCCGGTAGAAACTGCTACCACCAACCACGTTCAAGTGTGAAAAAATAAAAAATAAAAAATAATAATAATAATAATACATTTATTATCCACATTAAGTATATAAATTTTAAGATGTAAAGAGAGGAAAGAGGGTATGATATAAGCAAGAAGGGTTCAAAGAAGGTGCAGTCTTATACTTATTTCTGCAATTCAAACAGATAGTTTTTGTATTTTTGTTTAAATGTCATAGTCGAACAACGAAGATATGATGGATTCAGAGCATGTATTCTATTGATGTGGACTGATATGCCATATGAGAAAGAACGTTTGAAAATAGATTTGCAATAACGTGGAATACGAAGAATTGTTTTCTTTCTTACATTTAAATTGTGGATATCAGTTCTGAAAGTGAGTTTGTTATGTGAGTAAGCCGGCGTTTTTGTACTATATATTTTTTGATAAAAAACTGCTTAATATAAGTTTCTACGACTAAACATGTTTAACCATTTTAATTCATGGAATTTGTGCGAAATTTTTCTAAATTTTCTTATTCCATAGATCAGTCTTACACAAGAATTGTGTACCTACCTTTTGTATACGTTGAGAATCTCTAGCATCAAGACATGGGCCTATACTATGTCGCAATGGTTGAAATGAGAGAGAACCAAAGCATCACATAACATTTTTTTACTTTCGGTAGATAGTATATGTCTCTGAGGATAGATGAATTTTAATGAGGCGTACGCGCTTTGTAATTTTGCTGTAACGTGTTCCGTAAACCGAAATTTCGAATCAATTATTAGGCCTAAATTTTTGCAGTATCTTTTAACCGGAATATCAGTTCCATTAATTTCAAGCGAAATATTGTTCACTATAGTTTGACGATACACCTCACCATAAAAATATAGAACAGCCGATTTCCTGGGATTAATTTTTAGGCAGTGTTTTTCTGATATTTCCAAAATATCATTGAGATCTCTATCTATGTTCTGAGAGGCTTCTAAAAGATCTTCGTAATTAAAGGAATAATATAGCTGAGTATCATCTGCGTAATAATGACAATTTATGTAGTTTAGACAAGTGACAAAATTAGATGTATAAATAGTGAATAATAAGGGTCCCAGTATACTGCCCTGTGGAACACCGACTTTTAATTCTAAAAAATTAAATTGTATATTACAGTTCTTAACAGTATGACTTCTATCGCATAGATAGGATCCCAAGAGTGCCCTAGCGGTATCACCAAAATTGATAAATTTTAATATAGCTAACAGGACACTATGATCAATCATATCAAAGGCTTTGGTATAATCCAGCAAAATCAGAACCGATATCTTATTATCATCGGCAGCCCGTATTCAGTAGCAGCAAATATTATTGCTTTACAACGAAATAACCTTCACGGCAGCAGAAACTAGTTCAATTGTTTTTTAAGGGTTTTCCTAAATAAGCGTCAATGTAGCTGAATATATAAAAGCTAAGAATTAAAGTTCCTCGTGTCGCGAAATGAGTAGATGGTTGAATTCATTCTAATTAACTTTATTGTCGCATATAAAATGTTAAGACTCGAGTTTCTCTATTACTATTAGGCTATATTTCGTTTCAAGATTAAAAAATAGAATTGAATTTAAAAAAGCACACGTTTCCAAATTAAAAACTTTGTTTAAGATATAAAGATCTCTAACTTGAGATAATTGAAACTAACAATAACGTAATTACGAACTTTTAGGGAAAAACATGTCTAGTTAGAGATCTTTATTTCTTTCCTAAAAAAACCATATAAATAAAAATTATTTTGTATTTTTCAGTTTTAAAGGTATTTTTGGAGTGTTCTATTTAAATCGTAAATTTACTGACTTTAATTTATAAAATGCAATATTATACTATGTCGATAAATGGGGTTTGTATTTTCTACTAAGAACTTTCGATTGTTTATTTCCTTCATACACCTCACATATCGAAAAAGCTTTGGACGCAGTGTGAATTATTTATCAACTACAACGAATGCTTATCTTTTTCCTGGTTTTAAGTCACCAATAGAAATGATTAGAGCCGAACCGTTTTTTCTTCTCTTTTTCTACAACTACCAAGAACTCCACAGCGTCCAAAATTTAAAAACATATTTCTAAACTAAAGTAAATCTTCCGTACAAATTAGAGATTCTTCAGTTTTCTTAGCGTAGCTAGTTTTAAATCAATACATCAAAGTGAGAAAGGTTTATAAACTGTACATTGCCAACATGTTTTCTCCTCCATTCGTGATAATAACTTTTCATATTCTTTGTGATATAAATGCCTGGAATACGGGGGTATTAAATTTAATTCGGCTTCAGCAGTTGATTTTTCAATTTCCGTCATCATTTTCAAATCGTAGATAAAACAATGACGTTAATCGTTAATTGAAATGTCAATATTTAATTTTTTTTATACTGTATACAGACTTTTTTGAAAACACGTTTTAAACATAATATTTTGTATTCCTCATATATTTATGAAATGTGCATTCAGAAAACAACACAAATATTTCAAATTATTGTATATACGAGCATTGTATAAATAAATACAATGATACGAGTATAAGTACAGGAAAGATCGCAATATGTTTTATTTGTATACACGTGAATGATTCCACTTGTGGTTCTTTAGAAATATTTCATATTTAATGTTTATATATTGACGTTTTTTGAATGCATTTGAAATATTTCAAACTCATGTTGCTGGTTAGGTAGGTGAAGATACTGATTCTGATATAAAATCAAAACGTGCATTAAAAATATTTCAAATGTTTTCATATACGATTTCTTTGAAACGTATTATACACAAAGACACGCTGTGTTAACGGGACTATATATATATATATATATATATATATATATATATATATATATATATATATATATATATATATATATATATTTATATATATATTTATATATATATATATATAATAACTGGTTTTAAATATTTTTCTAAGATACTCCGGGAAAAAGCATAGGGAATATCTGGTACGTTAAGTTTTCTACGCAGATGTGAGATAGTTGAACATAAAATAAACAGTTTTAAATATTAAAACTAACTTTTCCGCGCTTATACACTCCGGAGGCTATATCACCAAAATTTCTCCTTAAATTATGAAAAATGTGGTATATCTGAACTGATAGGACCCGTTATATTGACGCAGGTGAGCTAAAAATCAATAGGGTTCATCTCTAAGATGCCTTGAATAATTCACAATCATAAAATTTCGGACTTTATGCCCTCCGGAAAATGTACCGTGCTAACAAACTGAAATTTCTCCAAAAATGACAAAAATGTGGTATTTCAAGTACCATAGCACCCGTTGGACTAGCTCCAGTGAGCTGAAAATCGATAGGGTTTATCCGTGAGATGCCCTGAACAATATCCAATTATGAAATTGGTCACTTATATACACTCCGGAGGCTGTATCGTGCTATCAAACCGAAATTTCTCCAAAAATAACTAAAATGTGGTACTTAAAGTACCATAGCATACCATACTGGCTCTGGTGAGCTGAAAATCAATAGGGTCCATCTGTGAGATGTCATGAACAATATTCAATCATAAAATTGGCGACTAGTTGCACTCCGGTAACAAAAAGTGGCCGACGACGACTATACACAGTATTTTTTTCTAAAACCCGTTTTATTGTTTTTCTCACTAAAAAACGTAAAAATAACTCAAAAAAATGAAAATCTACATTATTTTGGGGTAAACCAATTTTTGTAGATAGGGATGGCGGTAGAGTAATAACCAATACTCGTAATACAGCTCGGCATTACCAAATTATTGATAACAAATAACTCCAAGAAATACAAAACATGTCTGGAAACTGAAACAAAAGAATGTATTAGCTCTATACAACAATTTGCATGGAACTCTAAAATAATATCAGGATCAAAAGAAATGAGAAAAGAAGAAGAAATAGGTAAATGAAAAAATTCTTTATACATCAAATACAAACAAGAAAATAACAAATTTGAAACAAACTTATCTAAACTATAAGAAAGAACTAGGAACAAACATTAAACAAACAATTATTACAAGGAAAAAATAAATAAAGATCAAAAAAATTCGAAAAATATGTGGAACACAGCTCAGATTCGAAAAAAATAACAACTATAAAAAATAGCACAGACGGGTTAATAGAGAGTAGTAAATACACGTATGTTCTGTGACACTTTATCGGATGAACAGGCGGATGGCCTAGGGGTGGTTACCGATAGTAAGAAGTTTCCAGAGGGTTTACAAGAAGTAGAATAAGTCTCTAGATGGTTAGCAAGTAATGACGGTAGCGTCTACGGGGGTTATGCAAAAAGTAAATAAGTGTGTATGTTGTTACGTGTATAAGGTATCTAGAGGGTGGTTTAGAAGAAGCGAAGGGGTTTTTAAGGGTAGCGTCTACGGGGGATTACGCAAAAAGTGAGGGTGTATACAAGAACGGGGGTTATGCAAAAAGTAAATAAGTGTGTATGTTGTTACGTGTATAAGGTATCTAGAGGGTGGTTTAGAAGAAGCGAAGGGGTTTTTAAGGGTAGCGTCTACGGGGGAGGGTAGCGTCTACGGGGATTACGTAAATAAGGGTGTATACAAAAACGGGGGTTATGCAAAAAGTAAATAAGTGTGTATGTTTTTACGTGTATAAGGTAGAGGGTGATTTAGAAGAAGCGAATAGGGTTTTAAGGGTAGCGTCTACGGGGGAGGGGAGCGTCTACGGGGATTACGTAAATAAGGGTGTATACAAGAACGGGGGTTATGCAAAAAGTAAATAAGTGTGTATGTTTTTACGTGTATAAGGTATCTAGGGGGTGATTTAGAAGAAGCGAAGAGGCTTTTAAGGGTAGCGTCTACGGGGGGGTTGCGTAAAAAGTAAATAAGGGTGTATACAAGAAGAAGAAAGAAAATATATGGAGGATTGTGTGTGTGTGTGTGTAAGAGATGAGGGGTAGTACTTACGAGGGGAGGGGCTATGCAGTTAGCTGATTTTTTAAGGGTTCTATATTTTGAAATTCTCAAAGGAATGTTATTAGATTGATAACCAATTTAATATAATGTCAGATACATTATATTAAATTCGCTTAGTAGGTAATATTTATGCGTTATTTCTATAGTTAGGAAGCACGTGCAGGCAAATCATTTATTCAGGCAATAGTGAACTTGTTTCAAACATGATAAGATTGCAATGTCGTGATTTCTGGTTTATAATTGTTAGTAACAGATTAGATTGTACGAAATCGTAGAAAAAATAGTTTTCTGGAAATATGTTGATGATATCAAAAATAACTCATTGGACTTGTGCATCCCCCTCTATAATAAAATATTCTTTTAAATAGTGCTCACAGTAAATACTAGGCAATAGACTGTACTTAGTGCTCCAGTGAAAAGTTGTCGTTTAAGGTTCCACAATACATAGTAAGTTATTTATAAGTTTACTATTTTTTTTTCATTCATCTTTAACTATTTTAAAAAACTTAATTGTTAAATTATTATTATTCTGTTATCTTTTCAAATAATTCTTTCTTTATTACAGATGAATTTTTAAATGAGATTAATACAATAAGCACTGCTTTTGCAGAAATAAAACCCGTTATAAAACTAAAAGATTTACCAAAGGATACACCACATAGAATAAACAGCGCAAAGGTGCACCAGGGGCAATTTGGAGCCCAAATACTTCTGGAGCTGGAAGAAAATATAGTATTTCTCCCCAAAAGAGTGACGGATGCATTTGCGTCGCATGTAAATCAATTTACGCCGGGGAAGTTCAGCATTACATTCCTGGGACTTCAAACTTTCCAAAGGGTTTCCCCTAGGACCCCCTTCAAAATAGAGGAGAATGTATTAAAAACATAACAAAAACAGTACATATTGAATTTCAACACCTTGAAAAATAATCTGGACACAGGTAAACAGCTTCAGATTTCAAAATCGTAAGTTTTTATAATTTTTTGAAAATGAATTCTGAGGAAATAGCTCTCCTAACTGATAATAATGTTAAAAAGTTTCAATCAATTGGAAATATTTTATTTCAAAAAAAAATTGTACTATTTATGATATAGAAAAATGGTCAAAACAAGCTAAATGTCACATTAGACTTTGCAACTTAGCAATAAGTGATGGGGATCTAACCATTGGTACATTACGTAAACTACAAACCAACTTGGGTCACTTAAAGCGGTTTAGAATAATAATTCAGAATCTAAGTAAATCTGGAAAGGGGCTTAATAATAATAAAAAAAGAAGTAATAGAGTAAAATGGGAAGATATTAATTCAATTTTTGAAAGCAGAGTTCGAACCGGGGTTATTATAAATAAATCTCATAAAGATATCTTACAGTTTTTTGATGATTCGTTGTTTCTTTTCAGCACTAGAATGAAAAACGCATTAAAAAAATGCAATATGTTGAAAGTAAATACTTGTTTTTGTGCAGAATTTATTAGAAAATCAGGTGATACTGAAATTACAGAAAATAAATATTTTTCTACAAAAAATGAAATAATTGATAAGACAACTGACTTTAAAAAATGGTTTGCAGTTAATGTAAGAGATGTCATTTTAAGAAAACTTTCAGAATATTCTGAGGAAGGATCAGGATGGGCCTTGAGTAAAATTATATCTCTGGAAATCAATATAAATAAATACGAGGTGGCTAGTGGAATATCATCATATATTAAATTACCAGACATAATAGCTAAAGAAAGGCGTGTATCAACGTTCAGAATGACGATAATGCATGCTTTGCTTGGGCAATTGTTTCAGCTTTGTTCCCTTGCGTTATTAATAAAAATCGTACACGTACTTGTTCATATCCTCATTATAGCAAAGTTTTGAACATTAACGGTCTTACATTTCCTGTACACCCAAATCAGATTACAACTTTCGAAAAAAATAATGTTAATATTTCGGTTAATGTTTTTGAATTGGAAATTTTCAGACAATCAAATTTTAGTGTTGTGCCAGTACGTTTAACAAAACAAAAAAGGGAAAAGCATGTCAATTTACTAATTATTCAAAATAAATATTTTCCTTAAAAGAATGATTGTGAACCAGAGTCAGATAATGATGATTATGATTTTAGTGATGATATACAGTATCACTATATTTGGCTAAAAGACTTGTCAAGACTTTTATCCAAGCAACTCTCTAAAAATACTAGAACAAAATATATATGTGATAGATGTTTGAATTATTTTGTTTCTCAAGAAAAATTGGATGACCATTTCAAATATTGTGAAAAAATTGATAATAATTGTAAAATTGAGTTTTCTAAAGATCCATATGTCAAGTTTAAAAATTTTGAATACAAAGAAAAAGTACCTTTTATTATTTATGCAGATTTTGAATCAATACTTATTCCTTATATTGATGTAGATGCTAGAATAAAATCTCAAAATGGATATGGTTCACAGTCGGTAACGAGTAGTGCTAGGTATCAAAAACATAAAGCTTATAGTGCTGGACTATATTTTAAATGTAATTTTAACGATAACTGGTCATTTTATGATAGTAATCGAAGTTCTGTGGTTTGTAGATAAAATTGAAAATATTGCAAAATTTGTTATCTCAAAATTAAAAAATGTTGAACCAATGAATGTTTAAGTGAATTTAAAAGATGCTTCAGATAAATGTCATATTTGTGAGGAGATATTTAAGGAAGGTGATAAGATTGCTAGGGAACATTGTCACCTAACAGGTAATCTTCGAGGTTATGCTCACAACCACTGTAATCTTAATTATAAAAAATCATTTGTCATTCCAGTAGTTTTTCACAACCTAAGTGGTTATGATTCACATTTCATAATTAGAGATTTAGCTAACCGAAATTATGTTCAACTTTTACCTGTTAATAAAGAAAAATACATAAGTTTTACAATCTGGGATAATAATACAAATATTAGGTTTAGATTTATAGACTCTTTTAGATTTATGGGATGTTCATTAGATTCATTGGTATCAACATTAGAACCAGAAAATTTCATTCCACTTAGAAAAGAATTTTCTAATCTAAATACTGAACAATTTAGTTTATTAACTAGAAAAGGTGTTTTCTTTTATGATTATTTAGATGATATAAAGCGATTAGATGAAACTGCATTACCTAGTAAAGAATATTTTTACCACAAACTTAACGATGAACATATAAAAGATATTGACTATAGGCATGCAAAATTAGTTTGGTTAGCATTTAGTATGAAAACCCTTGCTGATTACAGTGACTTGTATATGAAAACAGATATTTTACTTCTAGCGTCTGTTTTTGAAACATTTCGTGATACTTGCTGGAAAACATATGGTTTGGATCCTGGTCATTATTATTCAGTTCCTGGTTATACTTGGGATTGTATGCTCAAGTATACTCATTGTAAATTAGAGACAGTGCAAGATATTGACATGATGCTATTTTTTTAAAGAGGTATAAGGGGTGGAATATCTCAGTGTTGTAATCGATACGGTGAAGCTAACAACAAGTATATGCCTACGTATAATGAAAACAAACCTGTGAAGTATCTTTTATATACAGATATTAATAATCTTTATGGTTGGGCTATGAGTCAGGAGCTTCCCTACGGAGGATTTAAATGGGTAGATCATAATATTGATATAACTCAAATTCCAGATGATTCCCCTGAAGGGTACCTGCTCGAGGTTGATTTAGAGTATCCAAAAAATAAACACGATCTACACAAAGATATGTCATTCTGTGCAGAACATATTTCACCACCAAATTCTAAATAAAAGAAATTAATGACTACTCTGTATAATAAAAAAAATTATAATATACATTACAAAAATTTAAAGCAAGCTATAGCTCATGGATTATTGCTTAAGAAAGTTCATAGTGTATTAAAATTTCAGCAAAGTTGTTGGTTGAAGCCTTATATAGAATTAAATACTTTGATGAGATCCCACGCAAAAAATAATTTTGAAAAAACTTATGAATAATGCAGTATTCGGGAAAACGATGCAAAATTTGCGTAAACATCGGTTAGTGAAATTAGTTCGAACGTGGTATGGCAAACGAGGAGCTAGAAATTTAATTGCAAGTCCCACATTTCATAGTCGTGTTATATTTAACGATGATGTTGAGAATCCTTTATTGGCTATAGAGCTTAAGAAAACTAAAATTGTATTTGACAAACCTCTTTATATAGGATTAGCAATTTTAGATATTTCAAAAATATGTGTTTATGAATTTCATTATGATTATATGCTGACCAAATTTTCACCTGAACAATGTAAATTACTTTATACCGATACTGATAGTTTAGTATACGAAATTCAATGTAATAACATATATGAAGAAGTAATAAAGGCGGATATTCACCGTTTTGATACTAGTGATTATCCTGTAAATAATGTGTGGGATATTTCTCTAGCTAATAAGAAAGTACCCGGAATTATGAAGGATGAAAATAACTCAAAAATTATGACCTATTTTGTAGGTTTACGTTCTAAACAGTATGCCTTCAGAGTGTTAGGTGAGGAAAACGATGTAAAAAAAGCTAAAGGTATTAAGTCTAATGTGGTAAAGAAAAAAATAACTTTTGATGATTATATTCTCTGTTTGCAGAAATTTATAGAAAATCCTCAAGAACAGTGTTTCATGCATGCAACTCAACGTTGTATACTATCAAAGTTACATGATGTATACACCATTGAACAGACAAAAATTGCTTTAAACCCATCAGATGATAAAAGATATTTGATACCTGGTTCACATGACACTCTTCCGTGGGGACATTATAGTATTATGGAGTTACAATAAATTGATTGGAATTTATTTTCAGATGAAGAGTTTGGAAGATCTATGTATTAAGATAATTTGTAATCGTATTACTAGAATTTCAAGTTTTCTTGTACAAGCTCAAATTCCTCAGTTTTTGAAAATAAAAATTTCTCGAGAATTTCGTACCTATAAATGGTTGCAGATAAAAGAAGAAAGTGATAAATCTGATCACTGTGATGCTATATTGCTTGATTTTGAATATGAAACAAAAATTTCACCAGAGCTTCGAAATACCTTATTAAATTTCACTTATTTAGATGTGTTTACTGAACACGATCTCTACTGCCTAATTAGTAAATATTACCACATTTCTCCTTTGGGTCTAAAAGTTTGCGAAGAGTGTTTTCAGAAATATGCCTAATATAAATTACACATTTCACGAAGAAATTAGTGTGAGCACTTCAGAAAATTTAACAGGATTTTATAATTCTGAACACTATTGGTGTCAAAATGATTTTGAGGCAGTTGTTTTCATATTACGAGAATATTTTGAGTGTCTAGAGGCTGCAGCAGATTTACCCTACTGATTTCACTGTATCTTTTATCTGTATAACTATATTTAATATGTACTGTCAAATGCATAATTTTCATTTTGCCTTTAATGTAATATGTACTGTTTTTTTTATTTGATGTAATATGTATATAAATACAATTAATAAAACAATATTCATATAACCTTGAAACTTGATTTTTTATCCTAGCTCCTTCCCCACAGGATTTCAAGAATTTTTAACGTTATGACGTCGATTTGAAGTTTCATAAGTAGTACATGAGTAAGAAGTGCTGTTCCTTTAGACTTGTGTTTAAATTGTAAATTTGGAATTTTGTTGCCAAATATGCCTTTTCAGCAACATATGACGGTGATGCTTGAGGAAAATACCGATTTAGGTTAGTCTTTTTCCCATTTTGTTCTAACGCGATACGAATGTTCACCATCATGATCGTTTTCATTTACACTACATCGAGGTCGCTCTAATAGTTGAATAGTTGCAGGATTTAGAGTGCCATTTACAGGAAAATTTAATTTCTCTTGGAAATCTTTTAAAATCGATGACATATTTGTGATATCATGTTCCGACTTGTTAACATATCCAAATCTTTCGATAATTTACATCAATTTTCTCAGATGTCACTAAAGGTAGAATTATTATTAATGGTAAAAGAAACCTCCTCCACTTTCGATGTTCAATACTGATTCCAAATCAACATAAAAGTTTTCATCATCAGCATTACTTGTGTTAGAGGTGAAATGAAACAAAGAATATTTTCATAATTTTATAATGTTAAATCATTGATTACATGGACTTTGTAATAGTACAGATATTCTCTAAGTGCTCTTCCTATTAAACTGCTGTTGTCATAAGAATACATATCACAAATAGCATACATTAAATCTAAACAATTGGAAAAGCCACATATTGGATTCGATATAAATGTCATTAATAAATTAATGATATTATAATAAAAATCGCAAAAGTTCACTTTATTTAAAATTGAAATGTGATGTTGAAGCAAATTCTCATGAACACGTAGAATTTCTACAACTTCTTCATCGAGGAAAACTGTTACATCATCTTTCTGAATTTTCACAAATTTTTGATTATCATAAATAACTTTAGTTATTTGACAAAAATCTTGGTACAACATGATGGGATTAGAATCTACAACATCATCATCTGGAGAATTGAAGAATAACTCGTTACTTTTATGCAGCACTTCTATGATCTCATCCCATTCTAAAGTATTGAATGACATTTTTGAAGGTTCCACGATAAACGATGATAAAATGATGGCAGGTGCAAAAGTTGTGACTGGACTCAGGCAACATCCAACTTCAAATCGACGACCAACATTGAAAACTGTATGCAATAAATAATGTCTTTCTTTTCTTATTGCAATTTCATAATTAAGTACAATTTGATCTAAATCACGATCATAATTTGGTTCTTCACCATAACTACTATTATCACTACATGACATTGTAACACTATAATACCCAGAATCGTGACTACTCATTATGATGACTTCTAAACTAATGTTCTAAACTAATGTCGATCAATTTATATGTTTATCTCTGTCCTCCACTCAATTAAAGTTGATTGGTTGCTGGCGATCTATACTACTACGTCATCAGTGTTAATCCAACTGTTATGTTTTTCATCTAATCCTAACCATTTAACGTACATTTTGTTACGTTTCCTCTTCAACACCTTTTCAACGAGATAAATGTGGGGATTTTTGGTTTTTTGTAATTCTTCTTCATAGAAACAACCTCTAATAGGCGATCCAGTCATATCTTCAATCAAATACGTTACAGGATTCGTTATTTTGACTTTCGTAATTTTGAATAGTTCAGTTGTAAAATTGGGAGTGTAACCTTTTTCAAAAGCATGTTTCGCTTTACTTATTCGCACAATATCTCCCACATTTAATTTTCTGGGTCCGGCGATTTTCAAATAACTGAATTTCTTATTTAAAATCAATTTTTCGTTACTTCGATTCACCTCTGATGGTTTGTATCCAGTTTTACTATGTTTTGTGTCGTTGTATTCCTTTGTGATTTGAGGTAAAATATCGATCCATTGGTATTTCCCAATTAAGCTGAAATGTTTATAGAGTTTCGTTTTGAGCGTTCTAATAACTCTTTCTGCAATTGCAGCTTTCTTCGTACTAAATGTACTATAATGATTGATATTATGTTTTTTCATTAGAGATTTGAATTTACTATTGTAAAATTCCGTTCCCTGATCTGATTGTAGATTTTTTGGAGTTCGACTCCTGATAATACTCGAAAATGCTCGTGTTATTTCTTCGGCTGTTTTCGTCTTGAGTGGACGAGTCCACATGAATTTCGAGAAACAATCGATAACCACCAAAATAATTTTAAATCCTTTATTATGCTTTGCATAAAGTCTCATTTTGGCTAAATCCATTTGCCATAAGTCATCAAGACCTTTGATTATTGTTCGTCGGCGTGGATAATTTCGTCGAATCGGTTTATGCAATTCTTTAACAAGTTGAATCCTGTCTGCAGACATGATGTATAGTGAACAAAGAAGGTTATTTTGTTATATATATATATATATATATATATATATATATATATATATATATATATTCTGAAGGTCAATTATTGTTCTTCTTCTAAATTACACTGTACGAGAAGATCCATACAAAAATAATCTCTACTACCCAATTTGAATGCTATTTTATCGTTCTTCTTTATGCTAAGGCCGTTTAACTGTTGATACTGATATTCCATATTATTCTTCAATGAAACGCTGCCATCAGAAGCATAATGTTTACAATTTTCAATTTTACAATCAAAAGGGAATACAAAAGCCGTACCTTCCGTATCCAAAACGTAAAAGTTCTTGTTGAATTTCTTCGTGCCCCTAAAGCTGATTAGACACTTTGTGTGATACTTTTCTGCGAATTGGTGTATCTGTCTGCTGATATTTGTCGACGAAACGAGATTATCGACATATTTTTTTATCGGAATGTTTGTATTGAGAGTAGCAATCCTTGAATCATAGTTTCTATGTATTTCATCCAATGTATCTTTCATTTTTTTGTCAAGTATGTTTAATATAAATTTTCTATTTGATTCTATTGAATTATCTACATACTTTTGAGTTGATCCATTATTTATCAAGGATTTTATTTTATCATTTATTTGCTGAATACTTGTGTTCAACAACAATTGAGCTATTTCGATTTTTTTAAATCGTGCTTCGAGATTTGTATCATACTTCTTTTTATATGCGTCAGAATGTCGACCAAACTTGTCGAGACTCATTTTGAAAATGAACATAAATCAATCGATGGTTAATATATATAATCGGCTTCACGAAGTTCATGTATAATGGCAACAATCTCATTATCATTGGAAGTGTTACCTGCATCCTTGGAAGCTATTAACTCTCTAAGTGTTTCAACAATCTCGTTTACATCGTCCCAGTAAACGTACTCTATATCTTTATCATTATAGGTCATGATGTGATCAGGTAATCCTTTACCTACGATGTTAGTGGTAGTGTTTCGTCTTATAATAAATTGCTTTTTAATAATATTAATATACTTCCACCGCTGAGAACCTTTTAGTGTTCTATCTTTTTTTAAATGAACCCCCGTTCGTTCCAATAATATTTTGTATGTAGGTAAATCATCTTCGTCATATTTGGGATGTTGGTAGAAAAGTAATTGGTAAAGACCTGGAGTAGCAGGTATTCTATCCCATCCTTTATCTAGTTCTACGAATATATCTCCGTTTTTTGCGTCAAGGTTTATGCGTTTATTCCCCAGAGTCCACTGATCGTTTTCAGCATTATACTTTGGACCGTACAAATCATCGATTTGTGAGTCTTCGTTAAAGAAATCGATGACACATTGTCGACCCATTGTAGGATATTGTTCGATGTACTCGTTGACTGTTCGTGGTGAGAAATGTTCACTAGTATTCACTTGAGGTTCACCATCATCATCATCATCATCCGTAAATACTGATTCATTTTTCGGATCATAACTGTATAATTCTTCAACACTGATAAAATTGGGAACATGTTCTTTTTTCTCTTTAGATGATGTGGGCTGTGATGGTGGTGGTGGTGGTGGAGGTAGAGTTGCTGTAATCTGCTTGTTTGGCTTAGATGTATTCATAATATTTACGATATCTTTGAGTGGATTAGATATAGGTTTGAAAATTCTATTTAGTGTCTCATCATGCTTAGTTTTGTTCAGTTTAAAAGATAAATACTATTTTCTAATAATTCGTTTCAGATCTGCAATTTTTCGTTTTCGCACAGCGTCTGTATCAGATGACATCATAATGAAAAATGAATGGTTAAATAATTATTATATTTTTATATACATATCGAATCCTTTACGATATCTACCATCTTTAACAATAACCAAAGCGTCATATTTATCATTCCAGCATTCAGAGCACATTTTCTTGAATTCTTCAAATGACATGTCGGGGGAAACGTGTTTGTTGAATGCATGTTTAAGGTTAATTTCATCCTGTTTAAACATTACAATCATATTGCAGTTATCACGTATTAGCTGCTTTGGTATTTTCGAATAAAAGTCTGACATAGGTAGAAGACATCAATACTTCTGTGTCTACACATGAAAAAATATTCTTGAATTGTTTGTTGTTTGTCGCATGACACATCGTCAAAAATGAAAATCGAATTCGGTTTGGATTGTGTAGGACTTACAATTTCATTGTTTTCTTTGAACGGATAATATCCCACACCTTTTACACCAGTCAATACTTCTTCGAGCAGTTGGTATTTTGGTTGATATAGAGATTTAGAATAAACGTAGACATTTTTAAATTTTACACCATTTGGATTGAACAGCAATGATAGCACAATATTTGTTTTCCCACATCCGCTGGGGCCACAAATAATAGCACGAAACGAATCAGGTAATAAAAGTCCATGTTTTCGACTACGTCTATCTTCCAAAACGCTATCGAAATTTTCAATCGGTAATGACTGCTCTTGTTTAACAATCTCCATCTTATGATACTTTTTCAAACAGTGCAGCTATAATTATAGGTTCCATCGTGAGCAAATAGTCAGTCTTCATGTTAATTCACGAAGGTGAAGGTGTGCTAAATTCACTCATAAACAATTTGCCTTTTGAGCTTCATTTTCCTGGCTACCAATACTGTGGACGTAAGTTTTACTATTTTTATTTTTTCACAATATTAAATCTTCTATTTATATAGCTGGAACGCGTCTGAAAAAACGGCTACTACGAGGAGATACAGGTGTCAACGCTCTCGACGCAGCTTGCAAAAATTACGATATCGCATACGCATCTAACAAGTCACTCACAGATCGTCATAAAGCTGATTTGGTACTAGAAAACGCCGCTTGGGAGCGAGTAAAGTCAAAAGGCGCTAAATTAGGTGAAAAGGCAGCCGCCTGGTTCGTAACCAACGGAATGAAGGTTAAACGCAAGTTGGGAATGGGTATGAAGGAGCGTCGATCTTTTCATCGTGATGTGGTTATGAAGGTGAAGAAATCCATGAAAAAGGGATCTTCGCTGTCAGATACAGCGATGTTTGCATTGCAAGCAGCAAAATCTCTTATTCAAAAATTCGGAGGCCGAAAACATGTTCCAATACCTAGAATAATACCTGTAGCTAAATCTGGAGGATTTTTACCTCTAATACCTCTTTTCGCTGGACTTTCAGCTTTGGGAGCATTATCAGGCGGTGCTGCGGGAATTGCGAAAACTGTGATCGATGCAAAAAATGCTCAAAAGAAATTGGAAGAAGATCATCGTCATAATAAAGCTATGGAGCCTATAGGTAAAGGATTGTATTTGCGAAAGAACGCTAAAGGTGGATATGGATTATTCTTGAAAAAAAACTACCATTGAAGCTACCCAATAGAGCATTATTCGACTATGAATTAATCAAGTTTGCCAATACTAAATTTGGATGTGTCTAAAAACTCAGGCACGCATTGGGTAGCATATAGGAAGATGAATGACTGCGTCGAATATTTCGATTCATTTGGTAATCTGAAGCCTCCGAGAGAACTTGTCACTTATCTTGCTGGCAGTAAAATATTTTACAATTACGAGCAATACCAAAATTACAATCAGATCAACTATGGACATTTGTATTTGCAATTCCTCTATAATGTCTGAAGCATGGTTGGTTGGCGAAACACAATTGTTGTCGTCTTTTACAAGTGCCGAATTGAAAACTATTCCTCTAAAGTATTTGGTAGAGCGAGTTAAACCTTGGGATTTATTAGACAATTGGCATAAATTACCAAAAGAATATCAATCGAATTTCAACTTGTAAATTTGCTTGCCTTGTTTTGTGCATTACAATCGACCGGATCAACGTACTCATGTCGATGGTCCGGTTAGCTCACAAAGCAACTGTCATGCATGTAATTATTATTTGAAAAAATAAAATTGTTTTTTCTAATCTAGTAATATTATTTAAATACACCACTCCCATAAACATCACAGTCATGTCTCAACTGTTGAACTTAACGTCCACGTCGAATAAATTCTCCTTCACTCCTCCCACACCGATAATATTCAAACCTGAAAAAGAATACTTTATTGGTGTGTTGGGGTTTCATTCGTATCATTCTATACCGAATATCGATGGTGAGAAATTTTATTTCTACAATAAAAATTATCGTAAGAAAGGACTCATCACCATTAACTTCCCGTCAGGATGTTACGAAATCACAGATATTGAAGCTTATCTCATCGATCAATTCAAATTGAAGACGGATACAACTGTGGCCGATATATCTTTGAAGCCCAACAACAACACTCTTCAGTGTGAAATTTACAGTCGACAGCACGCCATCGATTTTGAAGACTGATAGTTTGAGTAAAATACTAGGATTTTCTCCAAAGATACTAGATCCTGGTAAAGTTCACCGTTCCGATCTACCTGTTAACATTTGTAAAATATCAGCTTCACTATTCGATTGCAATATTGCTGAAGGATCGTTTGACGGAGATAAGCCTGCTCATACAATATTCAGTTTCCCAATTACAGTGGACCCTGGTTATGCAATCAACGAACGACCGAACAATCCGATTTACTTAGCTGTGAGCAGCACAAACGAAATCACCAACATTACCGTAAGAGTGTTTGTTCGAATTTGGTTTTAATTACCAAATTCTCCCGTGATTCTATTTCAATTTCCCCTGTATAATACAAGTCGAATATTATGCTCAAAACATATAACTAAATATATCCTTATTTTCAACAGTTAATATTTCTTTACTTCACTAAAAAAGTCATTTAAATTTACTAACACCTAAGAAAAACAGATAAATATCGTTTTCTGAAATTCTACTGAACATATCAAAGTCCCCGACATCTTATCTCTTCATAAAAACTCTCTTCCAAACTCTGTTATCTGTATCTACGAAACCGTTGAAAACCCCACAAAAAACATCTTCATATCTGCAACATTCACTTGTTGTTCGAACGTTACATTTTAAAATACTTTTATCCCATTGGCCAGTTTCTAATAGTTTACTCATTCCTCGATCCTACGTCATCAAACATATAAATACGAAAATAGCCTCATTCTCACTTCACTTCCCAGATAGCTTTCACACTTCTCAGACACCCTCTTTCATCATATAACATGCTACAACTTCGTAAAACCAGCCGGCGTTTTTAACCCGGGAACCACCATGTGTCCGTAATCTTTATCCTTTTCATAAACCAACATAGTATGTGCACAATACTTTCAGTTATCGCGAAAAGTCAAGTGAATTCTTAATTGTCGAAGCAACAGTAAATAACTTATATTTCATGACAATATAAATCATAACGTGATAACAGTGTTTTAATTTCATTCTACGGTTCATCGTTACTTCAGTGACAAACGGCCGTAGTGGTCCTTCGCAAAACCAAAAATACATTCCCTCTAATTAACCCGAAGTAAAAGGGTTAAATTAGAACATGGTCCTGATTCGAGACCGGATAGAACCAGAAAATAGTGAAGCACAGTCCTAGCGAGAGCAGTGAAACAGCCCTTGGAGTCCAGAGAATATAGACCCTCAGCGTTCCCGAGAACTCTTCGAGAATTTCAGTCAGCAGAAAACAGACATTAGATAAGGTATTTATCGATAATAAAAGATTTTGTATATTTGCTTATCAACCAACGTAAAATTTTGTAAACATAGAATATAGTGTGATACGAAATTCAGTGATCTAACAATGCAAAAACATTTATCACATTTTACAATTTAAAATTACAGTCATGTATATTAATATTATAAGATAATATAGTTAAAACTGATGAATATTTTCATATATTTGCGTATCAAACGATGGAAAAATCTCATAAATTTAACATACAGTGGTAGACGAAAGTCTGCACTCAAACACTTTAAAATAATTAACATTGCTATGGATTTATAATAAAAGTCTTTGATATATTTTTTATGCAACATAAACTTTAAATAATTTCACCTTAATATTAACTTGGATTTATAATAACATTCTTTGACATTGTTTGTGTAAAATAAAATATTATACAGTGTGGTTTAAATAATTTCACCTTAATATTAATTTGGATTTGTAATAAAAGTCTATGATATTTTTTATGCAATATAAACATTTATATTATACAGTGTGATTTAAATAAGTTCACCTTAATATTAATTTGGATTTATAATAAAAGTTTTGATATATTTTTCATGCAACATAAACATTTATATTTATATTATACAGCGTGACTTAAATAATTACACCTGAATATTGATTAATCACAATAACATCATTGAAATTTCTTATAAAACATACATTCATTGTACAGTGTGTCCTAAATAATTACACATTGAGATTGTCATGGAACCATAATAACACTAGTCGGTATTGTTGTGTGAGAAAATCAGGTACAATTACAGTGTCATTTTAACTTGCAACGAGTCGTAGAAAACTGAACAGGCACGGCTGGTAGCAAAAATATAAAACAAATATATTACGCTAATAAAAAATAAGCATTGTTCAAACATAACTATTCATTTACATTTCATGTTAACCATATAATTAATACATCAGTTACAAAATGGATTCATTAAAGACGCAACGTGCAAGTTGCAAAGCAGCAATTACTCGTATTTACAACTGGTTCCATAACAATCTGGACGAGTCAGACAAGTATGCTTTCAAATCCCGAATAGTCAACTTAGAAAAATATTACTCTAAATACTCTGAGATTCAAGACCAAATTGAAACCATAGCCGTAGATACTGAAGTAGAATTCGATGATAGAAGTCAGATTGATGAAAAATATTACTCATTACACTGCAAGCTACAAAATGCTTACGAAAAATTAAACCCTAAAATCAATCAACCTAACCAATTATCTGTACAGTCTCAGAATGAAACTCATATTAGATTACCTTCCATAGAAATACCGATTTTCTCAGGAGATAGCACTAAATACACTGCCTTTATAGACCTTTTTAACGCACTAATAGTGAATAACACCCGGCTTACATCCAAGACTGAAAAATTCTACTATTTGAAATCATACTTGAAAGGTGACCCGCTCAATTTAATTTCTCAATTACCGGTAAATGAAACCAATTTTGATGTAGCGTTGGATTTACTAAATTCAAAATATAATAATACAAGGCAGATTGTTACTGCCCATTTTAACCGTTTGACAGCCTGTAATAACATTTCAAAATGTACTGCCCAACAATTAAGAACATTCACGTCCGAAGCTAGATCTATCGTAAAGTCATTACTAAATCTAAATATCAGTAAGGAAGAGTTATTTGATGCACTAATCGTTCACATATTAAAAACAAAATTAGATTATAATACAAAAAGATCTCTTGAAGAAAAAGAGACTGATCAAAATTTAATTGCTAGTGATAATTTTTTTGATTTCTTGGAGAAAAAATGTACGGTCTTAGAAAACTTGTTAACCCAAGATCCCAAACCTGATACATCCCATCATTATCGTAATCAGTCTTCTAATGTGACCACACCAACCAACAGAGTAGCATTATTTGCAAACCAACATTCGCATCCCGAACAAAACCCACATCATAACAATGGTCAACGCAATCAACCTTCATCTAGCGCATACCCTACTTCCAATTATCCATCTTCAACATGCTCATTTTGCAAGGAAACAGGCCATAAAATTTATGGATGTTCCCAATTCGGACGGCTGTCTATCCCCGATCGAAGTAGATACATTAGAGACAATAAAATGTGCTTTAAGTGCCTAGGTTCCACACACACAGTTACTAACTGTAAATCAGTTAAATCATGTTCCATATGTCAAAAAAGACATCACACGTTACTCCATTTAGACAATTATTTCCCTAGACAAAACCTTGACACAAGACCTGTCGAGAGAAATGATACTCCGACCGTCGCCATGGCCTATTCTTTTCATTCCATATTAAATGAACCATGCAACCTACACTCTCTCGCAACACAACCGTCAACTCAACATTCACTCGCTAATCACTCGTTACCCAACTCACTTGAAAGGGACACCTTTACTCAGCTATGTTGTGGTACAACTCGTAGCTCTAACCCCATCAACATTTCAACATGCTCATTCTGTAACAAAGCAGGTCATAAAATTTATTCTTGCCCACACTTCAGAACACTCTCTACACTTGACCGCAAAGAATATATAATAAATAACAAAATGTGCACAGCATGTCTGGGTTTCAGACACACATTCGCCCATTGCTCGTCTACCGGTGTTTGTGCCATTTGCAGAAACAAGCACCACACTTTACTTCACTTCCCTCACACCCACAAACAAAACCCATCATTGAGACCTTTGAACATAAACCCTAACCACTCACCACCAATGCAACAATCTCCAGAATATTATCGTCAAGAAACGTACTGTTCTGGACAAGACTCATTCACAATACCTTACGGATAACCTCTCTCATACTCATTATACTCATTCTTTTGGTGTGACCACACCACTTTCAAATCACAACTTACCCTCAAAAACACTCTTAATTCACAAAACATTCTTGCTCATAATTCATTATCAAACTAACACTTACACTCGAATAAACGATTCACTTGTACTCAACGCCCTTACAGTGCAGAATAGCACTCACTCATCATTGCTTAAACTCTTTCTCGTCAAGAAAACAATCCTTTAGTCCTCTGGAAGAGGACAGTGATACTTATATACTTGAAACTATGTGAAAAACTTAAACTTATACTTGAACATTGAGAAACAACTACTTTAACACTTAAAACCCTGGACGATTAAAAAAAAAAAAAAAAAGCTTAGACACTTTGACATGAACATTACTCTTATGTGAATACCTGGATAAAGGTATTGAAATGAAGAAGAATATACTTGGTTGAAAATATGAAGATACTTGGTTGAAAAGATGAAGATACTTGATTGAAAAGATGAAGATACTTGGTTGAAAAGATGAAGAAACTTGGTTGAAAAGATGAAGAAACTTGGTTGAAAATATGAAGATACTTGGTTGAAAAGATGAAGAAACTTGGTTGAAAATGAAGATACTTGGTTGAAAAGATGAATATACTTGGTTAAATATGAAGATACTTGGTTGAAAAGATGAAGAAACTTGGTTGAAAAGATGAAGATACTTGGTTGAAAAAGAAGATGCATGGTTGAAGAAGATGCATGGTTGAAGAAGATGACACTTGGATAATATGAACACTTGGGTGACGTTTAGAAGAAAACGGCATCCTCCCTTACTCATATGTTACTTAAACAATCACATTGACGACACTTTGAATTTAACACAACTTGACAAAAACATTGTATACATATCTTACCCTCCTTTTCTTGGCGAGAACAGAAATAACTCCTTTACATTAATTAAAACATTTTAAAAACTCATTCTTACCCGCAAAAGAGTCGGGTCCCCTTAACACCAACATTAATCATAAAAACATATACAAAAACAATCTCAAAAGAGTTAGAAAAAACTCTTTCATCATACTTAGACACTCGTGGTCACTACTTTACATTTACTTTTATGCTAACTCACACATGAATTATTACTTGCACTCGCATACAATTGCACCTTAATCAAACTCATACTCATTCTCATATTGGCACTCAAAGCTCACATTCATAATACTTTTACACTTATTCGTACATACTCGTATTTACATTTGCATTCACATTCATTCATACTTACTCTTACTCACTTGTTGTTGCACGCATTCGTACTTGCTCTAGTCTCATGAGCATACTCTCTTACATTTCTCTCATTATCTCATTAAGCACGGGGAAGTCCGAGGTTCCTGGACCGTTACTCGTAAAACAAACTGGTACCACACTTGTCGAAATAGAATCGACTTAAACATTCTCTTACATTTCTCTCATTATCTCATTAAACACTGGGAAGTCCGAGGTTCCTGGACCGTTACTCGTAAAACAAACTGGTACCACACTTGTCGAACAAGAATCGACTTAAACATTCTCTTTCGTTTCTCATTATCTCATTAAACACTGGGAAGTCCGAGGTTCCTGGACCGTTACTCGTAAAACAAACTGGTACCACATTTGTCGAAATAGAATCGACTTAAACATTCTCTTTCGTTTCTCTCATTATCTCATTAAACACTGGGAAGTCCGAGGTTCCTGGACCGTTACTCGTAAAACAAACTGGTACCACACTTGTCGAAATAGAATCGACTTAAACATTCTCTTACATTTCTCTCATTATCTCATTAAACACTGGGAAGTCCGAGGTTCCTGGACCGTTACTCGTAAAACAAACTGGTACCACACTTGTCGAACTAGAATCGACGTAAACATTCTCGTTCTTTACTTCATTTACTTAGTCTTTCATGTGAATACCTGGACAAAGGTATTATTCTTTTATGTGAATACCTGGACAAAGGTATTATTATCTTCTTATCGGTTACAACTCTAGTCCATTTCTAGAGTATATATCTTACACTCTTATCGTTTACAACTCTAGTCCATTTCTAGAGTATATTGCTTATCTTCTTATCGTTTACAACTCTAGTCCATTTCTAGAGTATATTGCTTACATTCTTATCGTTTACAACTCTAGTCCATTTCTAGAGTATATTGCTTACACTCTTATCGTCTACAACTCTAGTCCATTTCTAGAGTATATTGCTTATCTTCTTATCGTTTACAACTCTAGTCCATTTCTAGAGTATATTGCTTACATTCTTATCGTTTACAACTCTAGTCCATTTCTAGAGTATATTGCTTACACTCTTATCGTTTACAACTCTAGTCCATTTCTAGAGTATATTGCATACATTCGTTACATTCATGATGTTAGAGTCCTTACAACACTCTATCCCCAAATCTTATTCATTCGTTACACTCATGATGTTAGAGTCCTCACAACACTCTAACCTCAAATCTTATTCATTCATTATATACATGACGTTAGAGTCCTTACAACACTCTAACCTCAACTCTTATTCATTCGTTACATTCATGACGCTAGAGTCCTTACAACACTCTAACCTCAAATCTTATTCATTCATTACATTCGTGACGTCAGAGTCCTTACAACACTCTGACACACATTAGATAACTTTACAACCCCTACACATATTTACATAGTTACTCTCAAAATTATTCACTTTCATTCACAAACCTGCATCAACACTGTACACACACTCACGCTCCATACCCTTTCACTAACATCAGCATTCGATGTCTGAGAGCAGCCATCTCTCACCTCTCTTCCATTCTTCCCGCGCCCCCAATATGTTCGAATTTGGTTTTAATTACCAAATTCTCCCGTGATTCTATTTCAATTTCCCCTGTATAATACAAGTCGAATATTATGCTCAAAACATATAACTAAATATATCCTTATTTTCAACAGTTAATATTTCTTTACTTCACTAAAAAAGTCATTTAAATTTACTAACACCTAAGAAAAACAGATAAATATCGTTTTCTGAAATTCTACTGAACATATCAAAGTCCCCGACATCTTATCTCTTCATAAAAACTCTCTTCCAAACTCTGTTATCTGTATCTACGAAACCGTTGAAAACCCCACAAAAAACATCTTCATATCTGCAACATTCACTTGTTGTTCGAACGTTACATTTTAAAATACTTTTATCCCATTGGCCAGTTTCTAATAGTTTACTCATTCCTCGATCCTACGTCATCAAACATATAAATACGAAAATAGCCTCATTCTCACTTCACTTCCCAGATAGCTTTCACACTTCTTAGACACCCTCTTTCATCATATAACATGCTACAACTTCGTAAAACCAGCCGGCGTTTTTAACCCGGGAACCACCATGTGTCCGTAATCTTTATCCTTTTCATAAACCAACATAGTATGTGCACAATACTTTCAGTTATCGCGAAAAGTCAAGTGAATTCTTAATTGTCGAAGCAACAGTAAATAACTTATATTTCATGACAATATAAATCATAACGTGATAACAGTGTTTTAATTTCATTCTACGGTTCATCGTTACTTCAGTGACAAACGGCCGTAGTGGTCCTTCGCAAAACCAAAAATACATTCCCTCTAATTAACCCGAAGTAAAAGGGTTAAATTAGAACAGTGTTGAATCAAGATCTCGAACCAGTAAATTTTCGAGGAGAAAAAAGCACGTTACTTTTACATCTATTGGAACGTTAATGGGTCTACTTATCAACAACGACTATTATAAAAGTCCCTCATCATCTACAACAAAATTAGTCTCTTGCAGATCGTTCAAAAGAACGAAGCTTCATCTAACTCCTGCAAATCGGGCGTTTCTCAAAGCAATCGGATTAAAGTTGAAGAAGAATGACACTGAAAAGAAAGTACGTGCGTTCTGATAGGACACCACTATCAACGAAAATATCTTCGATATTTGACCTTTACCGAGATCCACAATATGAAGAGTCGATAAGAAAAGAAGATTTTCACACCTATGTTCCTTATGTGAAATCATTCAATAACAGCGATTCTGTGGAATTTGACATCCAACAAACTGACGCATTATTTCTCATGTACGAAACTCAACTTGAAATTAAGGGAAAATTAGAAGTTAGTGGCGGAGGAGGACATGTTAATCTAACGCCAAATTGCGGTGCATTCCTCTTCGATTCTTGTTCCTACATTCAAAGTGGAAAGGAAATAGAAATAGTACGAGATCCCGGTATAGTAAGTACCGCAAGAAGTTTGTTGTGTTATAATCCACAATCGAAAGAAATGGCTTTAGCTGGCTGGAATTATCCCAATAAACCGCTATTGAATGATGTTGATAAATCGTTTAGTTTGTTGATTCCTCTAAAACACATTTTCAATGTATTCAATGACTATACTAAAATCACATATGGAAAACAAACTTTTCGATTCATACGTGCTCGTTATGATAACGATGCTGTAATAGTAAATGAAGTAACAACAGGTACTACGACATCTAACACTACAATAAAGTTTGTTATAGATAGCATGGCATTGAAAGTTAAACACGTCTATCCAAACGATGAAATAAAATTACGTATGATGGAGCAAATAAAAAGTGATCGACCAATATTCATTCCGTTCAGAAAATGGGAACTTTGTGTATTGCCTACGTTAACGAAAGACACTAAAAATGAGATTTGGTCAGTTAAAACGAGCTCGTCTGTCGAGAGACCTCGATATGTTATCGTATGCTTTCAAATAGATAGACGCAACAAGAAGACAAACGATCCTTCGCAATTCGATCACTTGAACACCAACAATGTAAGATTGGCTTTGAACGGAGATTTTTGGCCCACCGAACGATTAAAGATGGATTTCGGAAAAAACGACTATACTCTTACGCCTCATTCTATAGAAGCTATACCAATTCCAGCATAGTATATCCAACATTGGACTATGAAGCATTCAACGATCGTGCTCTCTTTGTCATAGACTGTTCCAAACAGGAGGAGGGTATAAGGGCATCAACAGTTGATATAAAAGTGGAAATTGAAGTAGGTGTAGGATTTCCTGCAAATACTAGAGCATATTGTATAATTATACATGACTGTTTATTGGAGTATTACCCCCTAACGGAAATTATCAAAACGATCATATAATACCAGTGTTGAAATACACAGCGAGACAGTTACAAATAAACCACGATGAGAATAGCATTCATTGACATTCAAGGCTTCATTATCGAGGGTACATTCCATCCTAAGGAATTGTCCATCGAAATCGGATATAAACATAGACACTACATATTTAAGCCGCCACAACCCTTTCATTTGCTAAACAATCAAGATAAAAAAAACAAACAACTTTTTGGAACACCATATCCATGGAATCAAGTATTCTTCTGGCGATGTTGATTATTCAAAATTGGACGAGATTTTGGAAAGTACAATGTCTAATGTCGATTGTATTTACGTTCGCGGTTCAGAAATATGAATTTTTACAAAAGAAATGTGAAGAATATGGAATTTCTACGACAACTGTTGTTGATGTCTGCAAGTTTGATGGAACATCCTCAGCCATGGAAAGTTTAAAAAAACATTCGAATGCTTGTCATGCCGATGGGACTTTCAATTGTACACAAATTAATGTAGAACGATTACGATATTGGTTTTTTAATGTAATACCATTGTAATTTTACTTAAATAAATAGAAAAAATTGATGAATTGTTTTATTGAAACACATTGTATACTCATTTATGTCTATATTACATGAAGACTTAAACTTTCGTTTTACAATATTCAATATAATTTTCAATATTAAAATAAATACTGATGTTAAAATTATACAAGTCATTGCAAAAACATTATTAATTTCATCCTTGATGGCATCTTGTTGTTCCCGAATTGTATTATTCATCATATTGTAGCCGGTTCAATTCTGTGGATATTTTTTTGTAGGCGGCGATTTTTGAAGACGTTATCCTCCAAGCACATTCGCTCCAATTGCTTTATCAGTTTAATCTTATTTTCATAAATTGAAATATCTTCACTCAATTCTCGAACGCTTTTAGAAAATTCCTCCAATTTGCGTCTATACTCTTCCGATGACATTGTGATACAAACACTCAATTCTCTCATTCATTTATTATAAAAGAAATCATGCGCATGCTTTCAAGACTTTCAAAATACCCCGTATAAGAAAAAGACATCAGTTAAATATGATTTTAAAAAAACTGCAACATAAAATCTATTTTTATTAATTTGATAGAAAACTAAATTCTGCTGTTTCATGAATAAACTCAGTTTAGATTTTATCGTAAATGACTAATACAATATCATGTTGATATCATATATTTTTTAAAAGATACTAAAGTAATATTCCGTAATATAAAGTAACTAACAATTATAAACCAGAAATCATGACATTGCAATCTAATCATATTTGAAACAAGTTCACTATTGTCTGAATAAATGATTTGGCCTGCACGTGCTTCCTGACTATAGAAATAACGCATAAATATTACCTACTAAGCGAATTTAATATAATGTGAGATTTCATTTATTACAATATAAAAAAAACCTTCTATAAAATGATATGAATTCACACACATATCCGTTTTAAAAAAAAATGTTGGTTATCAATCTAATAACATTCCTTTGAGAATTTCAAAATATAGAACCCTTAAAAAATCAGCTAACTGCATAGCCCCTCCCCTCGTAAGCACTACCCCTCATCTCTTACACACACACACACAATCCTCCATATATTTTCTTTCTTCTAATTACTTCTTGTATACACCCTTATTTACTTTTTACGCAACCCCCCCGTAGACGCTACCCTTAAAAGCCTCTCCGCTTCTTCTAAATCACCCCCTAGATACCTTATACTCGTAAAAACATACACACTTATTCACTTTTTGCATAACCCCCGTTCTTGTATACACCCTTATTTACGTAATCCCCGTAGACGCTCCCCTCCCCCGTAGACGCTACCCTTAAAACCCTATTCGCTTCTTCTAAATCACCCCCTACCTTATACACGTAAAAACATACACACTTATTTACTTTTTGCATAACCCCCGTTCTTGTATACACCCTTATTTACGTAATCCCCGTAGACGCTACTCTCCCCCGTAGACGCTACCCTTAAAAACCCCTTCGCTTCTTCTAAACCACCCTCTAGATACCTTATACATGTAACAACATACACACTTATTTACTTTTTGCATAACCCCCGTTCTTGTATACACCCTTATTTACGTAATCCCCGTAGACGCTACTCTCCCCCGTAGACGCTACCCTTAAAAACCCCTTCGCTTCTTCTAAACCACCCTCTAGATACCTTATACACGTAACAACATACACACTTATTTACTTTTTGCATAACCCCCGTTCTTGTATACACCCTTACTTTTTGCGTAATCCCCCGTAGACGCTACCCTTAAAAACCCCTTCGCTTCTTCTAAACCACCCTCTAGATACCTTATACACGTAACAACATACACACTTATTTACTTTTTGCATAACCCCCGTAGACGCTACCGTCATTACTTGCTAACCATCTAGAGACTTCTTCTACTTCTTGTAAACCCTCTGGAAACTTCTTCCTATCGGTAACCACCCATAGGCCATCCGCCTGTTCATCCGATAAAGTGTCACAGAACATACGTGTATTTACTACTAAAGAGGATCCGTCTGAAGTTTTTAGTGATTTTTTTGAAATATTGGTGTCAGTTTAGCACAAAGAAAAGCTTAAAACTAATACAAATTCAATGTTTTTAAATCCAACAAATCCATAAGAGATAAAAAATATAATATTGACATTGAAAAACTAAAAAGCTCCAGGTTTTGATAACTTAACGGCAGAAACACTGGAAATAAAATTGTGTTACTTAGTAGATCCCATTGTATACTTAATTAATAAGTCATTTGAACACAGCATTTTTCCTGACGCTTTTAAAAATGTCCATAGTAACAACAATTCACAAAAATAACGATATTACAGAACCAGAAATTTTTAAGCCCATTTCGTTAAAAAGTACGTTGGCTAAAGTATTTGAAAAAGTAATTAAAAAGAGATTAAATCAGTTTTTGGATAAATTTAATTTATATATATTTAGTTTAGAGATAAAAAAGTACGCAAGATGCCACATTAAATTTGACAATGTCTATGATTGTTTGGATAAAAACATACCATCTTTTCATCTTTAGCAGTTTTCATAGACCTTCATATAGCTTTTCATACCTACTCCTGATCATAAAATATTATTCGGAAAACTCTAAAACTTTGTGAGAGGCACAACACATAAGGATTTCGAAAGTTATTTAATAAATCGGATACATGTACTAGGAATGAAAACCAAATATGTAAAGAGCAGATAATTAACTCATGGTGCGCCTCAAGGCATGGTTTTGGGTCCAATATTATTCACAGTTTATTTAAATAACATATTTCCACTTGAACAAGGATGTACACTAATTAGTTTTGTATATGATATTGTACATTTTCATAAACATTCTGATTGGTTTTTATTAAAACAACTAGTAGATGGTGAATTATT
Source organism: Galeruca laticollis (assembly GCA_963921935.1). Taxonomy (NCBI): domain Eukaryota; kingdom Metazoa; phylum Arthropoda; class Insecta; order Coleoptera; family Chrysomelidae; genus Galeruca; species Galeruca laticollis. The sequence goes on from OY998180.1 coordinate 82,635,989, forward strand.
AAGAATTGACATATGTTGAATATATGAGGCTTTTACTTGATGAAGATCCATACTGAACGATGAAATAAAACAATATAGTTTGTTTAAATCTTCATATATTTGAACTAATGTTTAATTTAAACTTGTTCACGCGTTTCAACAAGTTTAAATTGAACATTAGTTCAAATATATGAAGATTTAAACTAACTATATTGTTTTATTTCATCGTTCAATTGACATATGATTTGACCACAGAGCTTTCCCAGACAGCACACAATTTCCATTAGACATCCACAAGATATCATTTATGGATATCCTGTATATCCACTGGATATAGATGGATAGCCTATAGACATACAATGGATATCCATATGTCCGCCTATATCTAGGATATATGTGTTATCTCATGGATGTCTTTGGAGATATCTACTGGATATCTCGTTAATATCCCATGGATATCCTATGTTCATGTTTGGTATATCCCATGGATATAATTAGGATATTTTATATTCACATTTGGTATATCCTTCCTCCGCAAATATGAAAGTCTGAGAATATATGACTAGTACCTACTGGTGGAAATACAAGTTGGTCCAACGAAAACAATACAAGCCAAAATTTGCTTATGTCTACAGACCTGGAATTAAATCAACACAAAATAGTTTAGCCAGTCAGCCAGTACAAAATATTGTAGATACATAGGGTGGATAGTCTAGTATTTAAGCGAACGACTGTAGAATATTGTGGCCCAGTGAAAAATATTCAAATACTCATCACGTATATCTGTTATATTTTGTACTGATTGACCAGAACTATTATTTCCAGTTAATCTTATTCCAGATCTGTGGATATATACAACTTTTGTTAAGCATTGTTTTTGTTGGCAATCTTGTATTTCCACCAGCAGGTACTGGTCAGATATTCATCTGTGAGTAAGAAGGTACAAAGGGAATTACATTCTTCATAATAGTAGTATTATTTGACATACGATGAAATGATATACTATGGAATAGAATGATAGAAAATACTTCATTTTATATAATATACATATTTGCATATACATCAATAATTCTCCTTCTTCACCACCCAGCTCATCTACTCTGCAAGGTTTTCTGTAAGAACGACAAAAGAAAGATTATAGAGTTTCAAGGTCAGCTATATACAGTATAGGTACGCCCGAATATAAGAAGCACCTTTTTTGTAAAATAACGTTTTGAACATTGGCCTGCGTCTTGTATTCGAGCACATACCTGTAATAAGAACATCTCTTATCATCTGAACACCATTAGTATTTTATTATTGAGCTCAAAAGATTTTTAAATCAAATCAGTCGAGCCCCCAGCACCGTTTATCACGAAACAAAGTAAAAGCTGATGTTAAACCTATTTCACATTTTCACACTATGCTATTTTACATTGTATAAATATACAAAACGCTTTTAATGTAGGTAATCAATCATAAATATCAATAAAATATAGGAGACGTATCAATATTCAGAATTATGGTAAGAAACATATACATACCTTATTTTTTCCAAATCCAAACTAGCGTTAAAAAATAACCAACCACTTTTGCACGTGTTTAAAACTATGATAACATACCCTACAACTTAACAACAAAAATGACGAGGCAAAACGGTCTAACGCGGCATCGCCCAATGAGAGAAAAGAAATACCATCATGTATGGTTGGTTGCATAGCTTTGTGGGTATGTAATATGGAAATACACTGATGTACACATTACTGTCTATTATACCATTAAACGTTAAGTAATGAGATATTTGTTGTATATTAAGAACACGTTTTATGCCGTATTCGTATTGTTGATTAAACTCATAACTGATCACTCAATTTAGGTATATTTATCATTTTTCAATTTCACGTCTTGAATAAAACCAAAAATACGTTGAGCGAAGAAAAAAAATGCGACAGAAAATAATAATAGATATCCATGGATATACAATGGATATAATATTAGGAGATTAAGACATTTATGCATTGAAGGTATTATGTATTAGAACTTCCTTCTCAATCATTTTTTATGTGATTATTCAATATATTATCAGTAAAATAGAAAATAATTTTTTTTCATATCCATGAAATACATTCAGTGGATACCCATTAGATATCTTACACGAACTGGATTTTCAGTGGATATTGGGCTATCCACTGGATATCTAGTGGATATTGTGTGCTGTCTGGGTTATCAATGAATGTAAATAAAACAGAATAACTACCGTTCAGTAGTTTGGCATCGTCTCTTTCAGAGTTTGATTTTAGAATTGGTGATAACATAACTAAAACCGGCAAAAATATTAAGTATCTTGGTATTGTAATATATCCACACTTAAGGTAGGGCGAACATGTCTATCATCTTGTGAAGAAATTGGTATTCCTATTGTTCAGATTCAACCAAGTTACTCCCTTTCTTAATTTCCAACAAAAAAAAGTTACCTATCACAGTGCTACACTCCTGTTAGGAAAATGACCAGCTATTGCTCAGGGGGTGAGTGTCGTACCCTTGGGCAGATCTGACAAAGAGTTCAGATAGGAAGAGTGCAACTGTTGCGTCGTTGCCCCCCCCCTCCCGGTTTATTATCCAAATGACAAATTAGCCGTATTAATTCGAGCTGAAACCAAAATTAAAATTTCAAACAATGGGCGCCACCTATCCAAACTCGATGCCTGTCGAATAGAGGTTGTAAAAAGAATAACGCAAGACTTAGCAAAAATATCATAGCTTTTATTTCCTATTTCTCTTTTCAATGATTTGGTTTACAAAGTTTACAAAGTTTTGATCTTAGATTAGCTTGACGATACTGACAGGATAAGAAAAGAAATTTACAAAATCAATTATAACAAGAGTTGAAGTTGACAAACTTCGTTAATTCTTACAAAGTTAAAGTTTATTACAAAAGTTAAAGTTGACAAATCTTGTCTATTCGCTTTATCAAATAAACTGACTATTAATCTTTCTTTATTTGAAGAGAGACTCTAATTTGGTGACTACTTAAAACATTTTTACTTATCTTGGGGTCATGAGCCGCTCCTCCTTAGGTTCAGATTCGCTAATGTGTTCTCGGTCACACTTCCGTGGTCTTGGGGTGCTATGGGTACTACTATTACAGGATGAGCTTATCTTAGCTCACGGAGCTCCGTCAGGTTAGGACATGTACTAAGTGCCAGAGGGTAAATGTGCCTAAAACATCATAAACGGGGAGAATCTGATTTTACCCAAAAGCATAGAAATGGTAACACGGTTCTGGTAAAAATGTTTGAATTCGTCACAAACTTAGATCGTAATACAGTGAACAAGAGTCTAAATAAAAAGTGAAACTACGATTTTAATTAATGAAGATGATTACAATTCATATAATAAAGTGATCTGAAAGAATTAGGATTTTAAAGACTGTGCCTAATTATCAATTTAAAAGCAAAGTTTAAATAAACAAAACAAATGAATAGCTGATTAATTTACTATAAAAAGTGAATTTAGTTTAATTCTCATCACCAGAACTATGCTCCAACTATGTCTGCTCACATTTTATTATACAGAAAGTAAACAATAAAAATAAAAAAAAATAAGGAAAAGAACTGAGTTATTAACATTTCAAAAAAACTAGCAAAACAAACTATGAAATATTAATTCCCGGATGTAATTTATTTTCCCTAAATATAAACTAAAATAGTGGCCTCTTCTATCTGAGGGATAGAAGGTCCCAATATATCCAGGTAATTGGAAGAATATTTTAATTTAACGATTCACTCCTCGTGTAAATTCCCAAAAAAAATTAATTACGGTTATCCTTAATTTCAATCAAAAAATATCACGCTATCAGAGAAAAGAAACAGTAACAGAACTTATGTTTTTATTAAAATACCTGTCTGTCCTATAGAAATAGGGCTCCCCATCTTCCAGACATTCGAGCGAAAAGTATGTGTCTCATAAAAACCATGATTCAATAAAAAGCATCACTTTACAACTTGATTCCACAAAGATAATTAATTTTAAGCTGATTGACAAATTATTAAGCAATCGTTAACATACCTTTGATTTTTAGTTATCCTAGGCAATATTTCCAATTTTCAATAGACTTGGAAGTTGGAGAGAGCTCCAAAAATTCATTGTTATTTTCAAGAAACCTCGCTAGGAAGTGTCCCCAGTACTTATACACCTGTCTCTATGTTACTACAGTCACTTAATCGCTTTCTTCCTTCTCGAAAAATCAATAATTACAATAGGTACCTGTAGCGTATATTGCAAATTAAGCTCGAGGTGGGAATTAATTCTTTGAGTAATAACTTCAAATAACATGAGTAACTACATTTCTATTCTCAAATATTATTCAAGAGACGATTTATCCTAGATGTCGTTACGAACATGAAATGACCGTAACAACAGTTTAATACCATCTCATCTATGGTATTATAGGTTGGGGAGGGATATCAACAACATATGCTAGAAGTATCTCAAAAGAAATTCTTGAAGCAGATACTAAATGTACATTCAAGATACCCAATTAGTTCACTATTTACGATATAAACCAGTTTTATATTACAAACAAAGCTATTACACCACAGATATGATTTAATAACCGCTTTACATCTATACCCAACCAGACAAAAATAATCAATTTGTACCGCCATATAAAAACCTTCAACTCTTTGCCGGAAATTGTAAAAGAAGCTCCCACACGGACATCCTTTAAACGTAGATCAAAAGTTTTCATGGTCACGACACCTAGAACAGAAATACATAAATATGTAGAAATGTAAATATAAAACCTAATTTAACAAAAATGTTTAAAAAATCATTAAAAAACGGTTTTTAAGATTAAAACTAACTTTTCCGCACTTATACACTGTTTCATGCTAGCAAACCGAGATTTCTCAAAAAATGCTGTATATCTCGATTTATAGGACCCGTTGTACTGGCTTTGGTGAACTGAAAATCAATAGCGTTTATCTGTGAGACGTCGTAAATAATATCCAATCATAAAATGTGCCACTTGTATACACTCCTGAGGCCGTATCGTGCTAACAAACCGAAATTTTTCAAAAAATTATCAAGTGAGAAGATTTAGAAAATGACAGCTGTCAGATGAAGAGGTCCAAATAAATCCTTATGTATAGAACCCAATTAATGTTGTTTGTCGATGTTTCTTTTCGGTTAGGTTAGGTTATAATAAGCGTATTTAATTGCATTTGTAAATACGCCATTAATAAGTAGAAGTAGGTGTGACAACCAAAGCTAACCTAAAAAAATCAATGACAAATAGAGGTCACCGACGATCTGTCACTTGAAAGCGTGTGTGGGTCATACAAACCATTTGTTGCTGTTGATGTGTACACGTTCATCATAAGTTTTTAGTGTTTTTATTGTCACTTTAGAAATTCTAAGACAATAACCAGAATGAGTGACTATTATAACAATAAAAGCCAGCATCCAGACGTCGCTGCCAGATTTATACTAAAAATACGTGAGGTTCGACCCATACTGCTTATCCATCAAAGAGTTAAGTTTTATCCCAGCGTCAGTAATATGGATATTGTTAGTTATCTGGTATAACCGAGTTTTTACAGCAAGGAGCAAATGAAGGCATTTAAAAGTTATACGCATACAAGTTTTTGAGGCAGGATTTGTGACTCAATATGGAGTAAAGAGAGTATACGATATTTATATTGTTATTGAAACGGTAAGTAAACTAATCCCGTAGGATGCAATTCTGTACCTGACTTGCTATTTTTCATTTACAATCAGATAAATTATTGTTTGTTTCTTTTTCCAGGTAAAACATTCACAAAGGATTAAAATACGTCATAAAATGCTTTAAACAAGCGTTGTATAATGCACTCTAAAGCTGTGTATGTCCCACAGACGCCATGTTGACATTTAAGTGACAGTTCGCTTGAGCGCCCTATAGCCTGATGTTGACATATCACCTTTCATGACATAACATAGACACATAGAAATAGACAGAACGATATTCTCACAAAAGTGAACATTCTTTAGAATGAGACAAAGCGACTACGCAGCCAATACTTGCCAATAGATTGCTTTGTCTCTCTCGTACTTTTCAGTCTATTTTCACTATAGAACTGAATACGGATTGCCCAATCTATTTCTATACATCTATGTTTTATGATTTAAACGAAACAATAGCCATGATGACTGGACTAAGGAATCGAAAAGGAAATGGTTTTAGAGAAAAATATGCAATGAAAGGATTCTAAAAAACGACCTAGTTTTAATATAAACGTTAAGATTAATACAAATTTCAGAAAAATAAAAGTTTAAAATACTGCAGTCGGCCACGTTGACCGAAACAGCGCATGACGTCACGCCTCATTAAATCCCTACATTTTCCCTATTCATAAAAATGAATTCCCCTACACTAATATTTGAAAAATGAATTTGCGTTTTCCTTAAAATTTATTTTGACAAAAATGTACTTGTTTCCGGAGAATGAAAGGTTGCAAATTGTATATAAAAAAATATTATGTAAGCAAATCGCCCAAGATGGTATTCTTACCTGAAGGTCTCGGATGATCTTCTGCGGAGTTGCAACCCTTCTTGAAAGCGATATTGTGGAGTGTAACAGGGGTTCAATGGGTTTAAATTAAAGTTCCTGGCACTAGCGCGTTAAATATTAACTACAATACTAACTGTTCACTTCGACAACTGTTATTCTTCTCTCTCGCCGCTTGAAAAGCTGGGTTTTAAATTGAACATAATGTATGTATAGCGTATGTCCGCTAGGTTTAAAAATACCACCAACGATTTGCATGAGAATTTCACCTTTAAATTTTATTATTAAATGAGCTTATATATTAAATATAGATAAACCAAGGATTATAACAAATTGAAATAGAATGCATGAATACTTAACAGTACTGTTATTATAAATCAAAATGCAAATTAGGATTAATTTGTTGTCTCCATTTTGCTTGCTTTTTTCCGGCAGCAGTATCACTTTCCTCAGAACTGGAAGTTGACTCTGTTTTCTGCATTTTTTTTCTAAAATAACTATTAAGGTGATTTAGTTCTTTTTAACTAAAATCGCTTGCTAGTTACTGTTATTTTACTTGTTTTTACTAAATATTATAGGTTAAAGTATTAAACAAAACAGTCCTACTCCGCAAATTACTGTGCACGAATTTCCCCTGCACTTTTAGCAAATTGTAAATTTCTGTCCCTTTTCTCTATATACCGGAAACAAAATAGATTTTGTCCATACCAAAAGGGAAATTCCCAACAGGTTACCATCACTGCAGTAAATATCAATTACCTCCGTGAGTGTTGCTTGAACTTTTGTTGTGATTGCTCATTCCCATCGATTCATACATCATTTCATAAGTTAATTTGATGTTTCGTGATTAAAATAAAACATCCAAGAATCATCAACGATGGAACAAGGTTTTATTAAGGCAAATTTCTACAATTTGGCCACAATTTATTTGTTGATGTTGGGAGAGTTTCGTGCATAAAATAACGAGCTGCTTATCTGAATTTCGAAAAGTGAAACCTTCCTTGTAAGTACAACATTCTTAATTTTTAGAGCTCAGTAAAATTTAATCCACAAAAGCCATTTTTAAACGTATGTCATAATTAATTTTTAATGTTAGCTTATCAGTTTATTTACATATTAATGGCGTTCGATTTCCTCGCTCGAGCAAACTCGAGTGTAACGATCGCGTTCTTTTTGACTTTTGCCCACAGGCGCGCCCAGACACACAAACTTTCTTCTCCGCTTTTCCCTCGAGCACCAACAATTGTATTCGTGTTTCATGCACATTGTCGTTATATTAGTTTGTGATTTGTGTTACTATAACTGTATTGATTATCATTTTCTCAATAATGTCATTCATGTCAGGGGCATAAGAAACGGTAAACCAAAAATCACTAATTTCAAAAAACTAACGATAGAAACTATTTTTTGAGGTAATATGGTGCACACGCAAGCGTTCTATTTAAATTTGGCGTATCACTACCGAGTACTCAGCCTGAGCAGTGTGGGCTTTAAATCGAACGCCATATTATAATATTTGTAATGTCATATCTTCTTCTTGTATCTATTCGTATTTTTGACATGCGAAAAATGTATTGTTGAGATTCTTCTTTAAGCATAAACACAATGCAATAATATCTTCTGATACGTGACGTAATATGCGTTTTCGCGCATAATTCAAAGTAGATAGAGTAAAGTGCAATACTTTTCGATAAACATGAGTTTTTTGCTGAAATAATGTATTTTTCGGAGATGGCAGACGTGTACCTACATTGAAAAAGGGGGTTTCAAAATCTGTCGTCATGCCTATTCAATATATAAATAAATAAAGGTCAGGGATCAAGTTTTTTCTCCATTGGAACAGTTTCAGACTATGCTGAAAACGCGGAAAAGTAATAATATATGTGCTCCAAATTATCTTGAGATACAAGCTCACGCAAGATATTCATTGGGCACAATATTGGTATAATATAAATATCCAATCTTTATTTTCATGTAATTCTTTAAATGAATCGTCACATTTCTTTTTCCAAAAAAAATATTCCAAAATTCAGCTAGTTACAATTCGCTGACGCATGGTTCATGTATGGTATTGATCGTTGGGCTGCTGTTGCAATTCATTGCGATTCGTAATTCAACAAACTTAAGCAAATATTTCGACATTGAACTAATGATTTAGCAAGATTGTATATTTTTAGTAACATTCATTTTCAGTATATGAGATCGATTTAAATAATGTACATAGTGAAATTATTTATTAAATAGTATTTTTTACCTACTCAATAAAATATCTTTTTTAAAATTGACCCTTAATACTCTAACTACATTCCTGAATTTACCGTGTCAAAATATTTGCTAGTAAATTTTAATTAATGGAACAACAGAATTGGATGAACAAAAATTTCAATGTTAATTTTTCCCTATACCTTGTTCCAAAATTAATCATGAAAATAAAATGTTTATGCGTGTTGTGATTAATAATTTTGCTTATAGAGGCAAAAATACATATACAAAATTTAAAAAATTATCAAGTTACATTAATAACAAATTTTTGATCTTTCCACTTTTATTATTGTTTAGTACATTACAGTAACCATATTTTTGGGAATTACTAAATATGCGTCAGGAATATCTGAAAAAATATAATTTCAAATGAGCGCAATGTTTTATCACCGAATCCAATATTACCTTTTACTGTTTCATCACTGCTTTCCCGGGTAAAACGTTTCGTTTTTGTTGAAAAGTTACGGCTATAGCACACTATATATTTTTCCGTAATTTTGTGCCAGCCTCCCTGTTCTGTATCACCGATTCTCATTTACGGCATATAGCTAAAGGTAATGTATTGTTCATTGTGTTCAAACAAAATGAAATCAAACTGAGTAGTGTAATTGATTTGATGGAGACAAAGCATTTATTGAAAACATGTAAACACTTGGAACTTTTTATACTTAGAATTTCAAAAACAAATTGTACCAACATGTTTGTACATTGTGGATAAGCGAAAAATGGTTCGTAATTTTCATATCCCGAAAACATTTCATCTGATCATTATTCAACCGACAACAACTTCATCAATCAACAATACTAGCGGACTTTCTGTAGCAAATGGGAGTTCTTTATTGACATTTTTAACGCTGAATTAAAATAGTTCACTAAATTTCACATATGAAGTGTAATTAACCAGAACAGGAGAACTCGATTGTGAAACCTACTTCGTCAGGAGAACTTTCTATGAAAATGAATTCTAACAAAGATCCTGGATTTCATCTCATTACCGGTGAAATCCTGAAGCAACTTCCACGCAAAGCTATTGCAACATTGATCAACTTAATTAATGCGTAATTCAGATTAAAATACGTAACTAAGTTGTGGAAAGTAGCAGAGGTTATGATAATACCTAAGCCAGGTAAACCTTTCCATGAAGTTACATCCTACCGGCCAATCTCTTTGCTCTCTGTTATATCGAAACTGTATGAAAAATTGATTTAAGAGAAAAGTACTAAACATTCGATCAAGTTCATAGAATCACAAACATAATCGAAAAGTCCTCAGAGGAAAATAATGTGTGCTCTACCGACCCAGGCCTTTGATAAAGTTTGGCATAAGGAACTAAACTACAAATTAAGTATGTTACTACCGCCTATATTCAGAACTTTTAAAATCTTATATATCGGACCGATATGTTAGAGTAAGGAGGAAGAAGCATATTTTCAACTAACAGAAATTGAGGCAGACCTCAGGGTAGTGTACTAGACACATTGCTCTACTTATTGTATACAAGCGACATACCTGAACTTGAACACGATACTATTGCAACGTTTGCTGATGATACTGCAATTCTGACCGTTGGAAAAAACCATCAAGAAGCTAATGGAAAATTGCAAAAATCCACAGATCAAATTACCACCTGTAGTAAAAGATGGTGTATCAAGTTGAATAAAAGCACAACTGCTCGTGTTAACATTACCAATAAACAAGACCGAAATATCCAAATAACAATCAATGACGCTCAAATACTTTATGCTAACTCTGCCAAGTATTTGGTAATGACACTCCACGCTAGACTTTGCTGGTGAGCCCACGTTAAAAAGATATGCGAAGACCTTGACATAAATATAAAAAGTTGTACTGGCTGCTAGGAAGAAACTGCAAGTTGTTTACACACAACAAACTGCTTCTCAACAAAGAGATATTGAAGCCCGATTGGGCGTATGGTATGCAGCTTTGGGACTGTGCTACTAAAAGTAACATTGAGTTTATTCAACTATTTCAGAATAAAATATTGAGGAACGTTGTAATGCACCCTGATACTGTCGTAATAGTGATCTTCATAGGGACCTCGATGTAGAAACTGTTGACAAGACCATAAACAATACCAATCTACATCAACAGGATCAAGCCGTTTGAGTTAGTGAGATAGTTTAGGTGACTGTGTTAGTTAAAAGCAGAGTATTGTGCGCATATCATTAAACACGTTATTGGTAGTGATGCTAAATTATTAGACACTAAGTTATACTAGTCAGTAGGACCTTAGCATTTAAAAATTGTTCTCCTAGTTAGGATAGGGTAGAACAAAATTGCTTATTAATCTACATGATCAGATTGTCATTGTAACAAAATGTCCTTATTTGGTGTTTCCTTAAATAAAAAAATTATAATTTTACTGACTACATGCATAAATAAAAAAGATAGATATGAAAATCATAGAGGAGATAGATACGGAATTGTACAGGGTGCCCCGGGAATAATGGAAAAAAAGTCGAGTGCGTATAGTTTAAGCCAAAATAATGTTAGTACTTCAACTTTTCCAATACAGGCCCTCGTTTTCGACTGATAGGCTCCCAAAGTCTGATTTTTAATTCGTTTTTTATTTTTAATTCTAGTCCTGTTCATTTGTTCTTTATAAAATTTTGAGCATATTTATAATGTATGTTGACAATCTAGCAAAAAATGCCGTGAAATATGGACTGCTTAAATCAATCTAAAATTAAACTAAAAGAAAGATGAAAACAATTATGGCACGATTATTGCATTGAAAAACCTACAAGATATACACTCTAACATCGAGCAATACGCAATCAATACTGGTACAGGAACTATCAATTATCACGAAGTAGTATAATCAATAGGAAACGATAGATTTCGCCGGCAACGTTTCACCAGTAACGTTTCGCCTGTAATGTTTCACCGGGAATGTTTAGCCGGTAGCACGATTCGCCGGTGGGTTCCTTTAGTTATCTCTTCCACAGATATTGTGCCCACAAATCAAGACAACAGAAAGAAACAACAGGAAAAAAACCATCAGGCAGAGTTAAGGTGGATAAACAGGTATTATTAAGCTTGTATAACAACGTCAATGTCTTTTTTCCAGTAATCTTACAAGGTAGAACGAATTGCAAATCCAAAATCAGATTAAAGTTTTATTGTACTTTGAAGGGTTGTCGGATTAACCGATAAACAAATGGGGATATACAACAAATGGTATTAGAGGTCATATAATGTTAAGTCACGCCCACTAAGTCTATCCAGTACTTGCTTTTGAAAGATTTTACCACCACCACCCATTAAGTGCATCAAAACTTTCAGAATTTTTCTAAAATTATTAGTTAGGTACCTTTTGCATCAAGTTTAGTGCAGTGCCAGTCATGGAGACTAAAAGAAGTAGCCAAATTTTCAGCGAAGACGGTTTTATGTATATTTTTTATTCTTTGAGTGCAAATGGTGAAAAACAATATTTTCGTTGCCGACGAAGATATATACAATGTAAAGAGAGTGCACTTATCATTAAATAATGAAATAATTAAAAAAGTTGGACATCACATACATGATGCTTCAGGCGCCAGAGTAGAGGTAAATATAATATGTTTTAATTTATTACTTACTTGTAAAATCCTTTCCTTTTTAAATAAGTGATTTATCATGAAGTCTTAACTAGATAATTCAATTCATATTTATTTTATAAATTTAGGTGTCCAAAATGATTACATCCCTTAAAAAGAGAGCAGTTGAAAGCCAAGAAACTGCTATTGTGATCATAAATAACTGTCAACAAACACTTACCATTTCTGCAACCGGAATTTGCCTATCTAATCGAAGTTTAAAGATGCAAATAAAAAGAGCACGGAAGGCAATCAATCACGCCCTCGTTGCACCTAATTCTTTGGAAGAACTAAAAATTTCTTCAAGAATATAAAGAGTACTTCACAGGCGGAGGCAATACAACAGAACGTTTTTTACTAGCAGACAATTACCCAGTATTACCACGCTTATTAATATTTGGGAGACGCCGAGAAATTGACATTTTTAAAACATCATCCAGGTGGTATGTTGATGGCACCTTTAGCGTCGCACCGACGTTACTTGCCCAGGTGTTTGTTATAATGGGTGAAAAGTATGGAAGCATCCATCCTTGCATGTATATACTTTACCAGATAAAAGACAGGAAAAAATGCTCCAAATGCTGATCGAGTTAGAGCCTTTACTAAATACAACAGTCGGCATGTGGTAATAAAAACTTTGTACGAATTTAAGAATTTTAATACATTCACCTACACCTATTGTGAAGATAGTTTCGTACTCTAGTGGATTTGCTTCAGAAAAGAAATATTTTATATTTTTTGCGAGGGTTAGCTCACAATTTTGAAATAATCTAAAATACAGTTTTTTATAACACTTTTGTACATAATATATTTTCTAAGATATTTTCAAATTAAATACTTGTGTGGAAATTAGTAATTTCATAAATGCACTGCTGGCTAAACGTTACCGGCGGAAAATTCCCGGGCGAAACGTACCTGTCGGCGAATCGACACCGGCGAAACGTTGCCGGCGAAATGTACCCTATCCTAGTCAATATAAGTAGACTCAAGTTTGGACATGCCTGCTATCCCGTAAATCTTAATAAAATAAATGTAGTAGATTCGAACTTATGTGACAGTTGTAACCGTATATGAACTTGGAACACATTTTTCACATGTAATAAATATACATAACATAGAGAAGATATTTATAGGGAACTAATAAAAATTGATGTTCTACCTCGCTTCAATGTGGTGAACTTCTGGCATTAAATAAGCTGCATGTTTATAACGTTTTACTGATATTCATTAAAGCATGCAATTTAAAACTGTAATATTAGGTAGCTTCTTCTTCTTTGTAAGTGAACCTTGCCTGATTACTTCCTATCAGTACCGTGGTCTACCGTTTCTGTGAGTTAACCAACCTGAAAGACCCCTGGGCGGGAAACAAATATCCCTAACCTATCCAAGTTGATTCTTGCAGTTAATATATTCAATGGTCTTTTTAGTACTGCAGCTCATGGCTAAATTGATTATGTCTTTCGGCCAAAAAACAAAACAAGTAAAATAATCTATGTGTGTCTTTATTTTGGCAAGTATATTATAGACCAATGTGGTGAAGAGTGTTATTATTAAACGAGCACCAAAACAATTTCGCGAGTGGCTTTGCCCCGAGCGGAGTAAGGTGCGAGGACTATATATATATATATATATATATATATATATATATATATATATATATATATATATATATATATATATATATATATATATATATATATATATATATATATATATATATATATATATATATATATATATATTCACCACCGTGGTGTATATATATACAATTTTTCCACTATTAGCGAAATTTAAGACAATAATTGGAAATTAAAATTTTTATTGTAAAAATCGAGTAGCACAGGAATGCAATTTCGCCTTTGTACTAATAAAACAAAAATCAAGTAATCTGATGAGGATTGACATTGTCACCAGTAAAACTTATTTTCAAACAACCGGTGCGTTCAGAAAACAACTTATAACTCAACCGTTGACCTGTGTCTGCTGAACGATAATTTTTTGGAAAGTATGAATATTGAAAAATTAAAATTATGGCTAGATACAATCTAATTCTTGCGTTATTAGATAATGGTAATATAAGTGAAATAAACAGAAATATTATAGCCCATGCAATAGAAGATTTGCAGGAACCATTACCACTTCATTATAACGTGGAAAGACGTGGTATTCGTGAATAAATCAGGAATTATTGTGAAGAAATAATTCCAGCGTAAAATGTTGTATTATTGCACTAATATAAAACATCACAATCCGCAACGTGTTGTGCTCACTGAGCGCACTTGAAAACCTCTCAGAAAAATGGCATCCGCTCACCAAACATGTTGAGTTTCGCTCACTGATTAAAGTGCGTTCACAGACCATTCACCCAACGGTTGTGCAACAGTTGTGTTTTCTGAACGCACCCAACGTTTGTAATTATCGCTCTGTTGTAGTTACGGGATCTCATCAGTCTTTATTGGTTAAGCACGAATTTTAAACTAATAGCATTTTTATTCAAATAAATTTATCTTGTTAAGTAATTTCAAGCAGAAAATACGTTAAAGACAATCACCTGCGTCTACAAAATTATGATGCACCAGTTTTTGTTAAACTACTATCCCTAGATTCTCAAAACATTTGAATCTGTCCATTATTGACCTAGGTTAACAATAGAAAAAAATCATTGACCACCAATAGAGAAATTCAACATCTCATTACAGTAGTGCCTTGAAGCCAGGGACGGACTATTCGTAATGGCTAGTGATCCAACATTTTTGCAGGGATGACACACCTTGTATAAAAATATCGAAAATTACTTCCCCACACCTTAAGCTAACGAAAAGTTACTCTTGTTGGAATTTGATACAATAATCTGTTTGGCCGATATTTACAATTTTATTAACCCATTAACTCCCACTGATTTACAGATCATAACTAAATCAAAATTATAAAACTACTATCCAGTTTTTTAATTATTTTAAAAATTATATAGGAGCTTATTAAGATCGGCGATAAGAGATTCAGACTATCTATATATCAGTTTTTATAGGGGAAGTATTTTTTTCGATTTTTTTAAATTTGTGAATAATCGGTTTCATGCATTACCGAATACATTTATTTATTAACGTTGGTTAAATAGTTTTTAAAATATGCTATGTAAGTTTTTGGGTTCTTAAACCATGTAGATTTACCATTCCATATCAAATTTAAAAATTTTTTTTGTAATTTTCAGATTATCGTAAAATATTTTTCACTGATCTATGTTTATACCACTGGACACATATAATATCTATACCTGCACCTGTATAAACAACGATTCACTCGAGAACGGCACGTTTTCCTTGTACTTTTTTCTCAGTTTCAGTCAATGTACGAAGACAGTAGGGTCGCTACCGAATGAAATATTTGTTATTTTATGTTGATGTGATAATAAATAGGTATGTATGGATATTTACTATGAAATTATATTCATAGTCAGTACCAATCATCGATTATTATATTACATTGCGATATACAAACAATATACTAATTTTTATTATTATATTATATATTGACTATGCAAGAGCTGGAAGATGTTGTTAGCGATCTTAATTTTTTTATCGACGAGGATAGTCCGAATTTGGACATCATAGTTTTACCTCCGGATCCTGATTATGTTGCCGATGAAGACGAAGCTGAGGATGACGAATTAGGCATAGCGGAAATAAGAGATGTTCCCGGTCAGCTGGAGGTGCAGTTCTACAATGAAGAAAATGAAGTACCGGGGACAAGTTCCGATTCTGCTCCACCAAGCTCCAAAAAACAGCGACTTTCTAACGTGTTACCAAAATGGAAATTATATGAACCTAAATATTCATTTCCTCACAGTGACTTCATTGGATTGGAAAAAAAATAAAAAAGAAGCCCTGCAAAAAGAACATGGTCCACCTCACTCCATTACAACTTTTTGAAAAAATTGTTTTAAATGATATTTTCGAATACATAAAGGAAGAAACCTTGCGCTACGCACACCGCGTAAAAAATGATACAATTCATATCTTAGATATTGATGAACTAAAGTGTTTTATTGGCATACTCTTGTTTTCTGTATATCACCAAGTTCCGTCCGAAAGAATGTATTGGTCTACGGATGCTGACTTGGGTATTGGAATGGTACAATCTGGTATGTCACGAAATAGGTATTCCAAAATAAAATCAATGCTACATTTTGCAGATAATGATAAAATTGATAAAGAAGACAAGGCTTATAAAATTCGACCTCTCATAACAAAAATAAATGAAAAGTTTCAACAATTTGGAATTTTTACATCGTATTTGTCAATTAACGAAATGATTTTCAAATACTATGGACACAATGATTAGAATCAATTCATAAAAGGTAAACACATAAGATTTGGTTACAAATTATGGGCGCTTTGTGGTTCCAATGGCTATTGCTACAAGTTCATATTTTATACTGGTGAAGAAGACAAGAATCGAACAGGTCTGACTTTAGGGTCAAGATGGTGACAGAATTGTTGTCTTGTGTACCAATTTCAAATGAGCATGTAATATTTTTTGATAACCTCTTCACGAATCTATTGGTTCACTTAAACGATATTGGATTTCTTGCAACTGGAACAGTACGAGATAATAGAACAGATACATGTTAAAATGAAGTCGGCAAAAAAACTGAGCAAATAATCTCGTGGCTCTTTCGATTACAGGTATGACACTATGTCTGATGTCCTCATGGTACGTTGGCATGATAACAAGTGCGTGATAGTGGCAACTAATTATGGTGACATAGAACCATTAGCAAGCCGCTGGAAACGTGAAACCAAGCAATGGGTTGAGGTACCACAACCAAAACTGAGTCAAAATTATAATAAACAAATGGGTGGCGTTGACCACCATGATTGGCTCATTGGTATATATGGTATACAAATTAGCGGGAAAAAATGGTACTTGCCAATGTTTATTCGTATTACAGATATTGCACTCGCAAATGCCTGGATTTTATACAGATAATTACATGGTCGCGAGGCAATTAACTCTTTACAATTCCGTAGAGCAGTTGCAGTTCCTTATATGAAACTCACATCGTGTGTTAAAAGACAAACTAAAGCGACAGTAGCCCAGGTAGATATGCGTTTCAATGGTCTGAATCATTTTATGCAAATCTTGATGGCCAAAGAAGATGCCAAAGAACAGGTTGTAAGAGCAGACACAAAAGATTCTGTATGAAATGTGATACTACTCTGTGTGCAAATTGTTTTATGTCTTACCACCAAAAATAGCTCTTCAAGTATTTGTTATAAGTTGCTTTATTTATTGTTGTGTTAATAATAATAAACTCTCAGTTTTATAGAAAATATAAGATTGCTGTTTGAAGATAAACTGTATTTTCAATAATGTATGATGAATATGCCCAGTGATCTATTCATAGATCACCACTTTTTGACAAAGCTTTAAAAGAAATATTTTTTTAATTATTTTTCATTGATCCTTGTAGCTATTTTAAATACAAATACACTATATTGTGAAAAAATTCGAACTTTTTTTGCCGTGGGATATAATGGGTTAATGCAACTCGTACCGATTTGCGCATTCACCATTTTTGAGGATATCCTTTGTAACGAGTTAAAAGTAATGTATTGATACCATGTCCAAGACTCATCTACTGTAGTAGAAATGAATATCTTAACAATCGTCGATAATAAAAATATTGACAACTAGGTATGCGAAGGACGCAATTAGTTGCTTTGAATCAAAATTATAAACACAAAGTTATTGAGCCATTAAGAAAACGTCAAAAATGCAAGTTATAAAATATTAGACTATAATTAATCCCTAATCAACAAAAACACTAACATTAATGTGATAAATGTTCCATATGAGCTGCTCCCACTTCCACGCACATTCTAAGTCTACGAAGGTTGTTTTTTTGCACCCGAAAGAGCAAGTGCATATTTTGTCTAATACAATTGCATTGTAACACAATTGTATCTATTAAATCTCGCCCTGTATGCACAGGTACTGGATACACTTTATTTTTTATTTTGACCCCAGAACAAGAAATCCATAGCATTGACGTCTCCTGATCACGGTGGCCACTAAAAAGACCTCCCCGACGAATCCATCTTTTAGTAAACCTTTTGAACAAACGTTGTCGTACATCTAAACTGAAATGGGGAGTGGCCCTATCATGCATGAACCAATCATTCTTATGAGTTTGTAGTGGTATGACATCTTCAAACAGGTTCTAAAACTCTTTTTGCAAAAGTCCAAATATTTCTGCGAAGTTATTTGTTTCTAGTCCAGTTCAAGCTAATTAAGTAGGTGAATATTGGACATGGTATCAATAAAATACTTTTATCTCGTTACGTAGGATATCCTAATAAAAATTGTGAATGCGCAAATCGGTATGAAGTACATTAATAAAATGGTAAATATCAGCCAAACTGCTTATTTTATCAAATTCCAACAGGACTACCTTTTCGTTAGCTTAAGGTGTGGGGAAGTCATTTTCGATATTTTCATACAAGGTGCCTCATCCCTGCAAAAACTTTGGCTCACTAACTATTACGAGTAGTCCGTCCCTCGTTTCAAGGCACTATTGTAAATATGTTTACTTCACCAAAATATACATTATACATATGCTAACAATGTTATGAAGCTCAAATTAACAGTACGAGAATTAAAAATGAAAAACTAATTCAAAATTCAAACTTTGTAGACCTATAATTCGAATACGAGGGCCTGTATTGGAAAAAGTTATAAGAAGTACTAACTTATTTTGGTTCAAACTATACGCTTCCGACTTTTTCCCATTAGTACCGAGACGCCCTGTATATTGCTATATTTTAGAGTTAATCATTTAGTTATTTATTAAATCGAATGAACAATTATGTGATAAAAATACATAATATGCTTAAATGAACAAAATGACATATATACATGGCATGGTATTAACATAACTGTTACATATGTTCTAATAAAAATATACTTGGTATGAAAATAATGTCTAGATATGTCATGTTGCGAATTTGAATTGTCATTAAAGAATGATAAAAAAGTAAGATTCAATTTAAACTACGTACGTGGATACATAACAGTGGCGACGATTCTACTTCGAACTCACAAATTTATACCTTTACAAGGTTAAGTGTGAATTCGAGACGCAAAATAATAATACAAACCAAACGGCTGATGCTAACTAATCGGCCAGTTCTTCTGATAATGTGAATGTTGCAAGTTACGTCAATGGATATTGTATATTATGCAGTAATGTATTTTGTCCAATAAGCATATTATAAAACATATAAATATCATTGTACCAAAATAAACGTCAGATTGTATTGTTAAATGTACTTAATAAACGTCTCAAGTGTGTAGTTCGTTTTTAAAAAGTCCTTCTCGAAGTTCGAAAACATCATTGGCGCAGTCAGTAGGATATTTCGGAAGTTTAACGTATCGCACGGGAAATTGTTCGTTTCAACGATTAACCGAAATATTCGAATTAGTGTTCAGAAACTGTATTCGAGTGCATATCGAAGCTGCAGATAGTTCGAGTGGACATCGAGCGATTCCAGCAGTTCCAGTGGACGACACCAGAAAGAACTTCAGAAGAGCAAGAAAAACGAAGACCACAAACCACCTGGGTTAAGAACTAGCATCGTTCCAACCTTTAGGACCCTAGAATATGATAGCTTTAGTTATAACGTAAGTGCTCATTATTATTTCCTTCATTTTCCATAACCATTTCTTTAGTAGTTATAGTTATATATATATATATATATATATATATATATAAATAATTAATATAATTTGATGAGTGAATCTGAACTAGAGAATATAAGTATATTACTTGAAAATATTTTAAATTTACAAGAAAGTGAAAACAATAATTTTGAAAATTAGAAAACTGAAAATAATTTAGAAAATTTAGACTTAGAAATGACTTCATCAGGTACAAACTACCAACTACTTAGATTATATTTAGACTCAATTCCAAATTTTGATGGAAACCCTCATACACTTAATATTTTTATAGGTAATTGTGAAAGTTTAATTTCTGCGTTCGCTAGTAACACAGATGCTTCTTTAAATACATTTTTACTTAGAGCTATTATAGGTAAATTAATAGGTAGAGCTCAAATATTAATTGGTTCCCGCACAGAATTAAAAACGTGGGATGAAATTAAACAAGCTTTAAATTTAAGTTTTGGAGACCAAATAAACATTGACTGTTTGGTACAAGATCTTATTAATTTAAAACCTTTAAAAAATGAAAGTCCTTATAATTTTGGTATGCGATGCCAAGATTCTAGGAGCCTTATTATTTCCAAATTAAATTCTTTAGACTTAGACATAAATGAAAAACGCTTACACCTTAAGAATTATGACAATTTAGCCTTAAAAACTTTTTTTCGTGGATTACCTGTACCAATACAAACTAACGTACGTTTAAGATCACCTGACAGCTTAGAAAAAGCTATGAGTCTAGTTGTAGAAGAAGAAAATTTTCTATATTCCACTCAAAGACTAAGTAACTTAAATTCTAATGTATCATTCAAGCCTAGTTTAAGAGTAACACCTACAAGGAATCAAAATTTCAGTCAGTATCCTTCATTTACCCCAAATTATAATAATATACATCCACATCAATCATCAACACAATTTCAACCAACCCGATCAATATTTCCACCTAATTTAATAACTCGTCCTCCAGTATCATACCCACAGAGGTATACACAACCTTCTCCTCCAAATCAATCTTACAATTGGCGTCCAAATAACAATTATCCGACTCAACGTCATCCATTTTTCACAAATCAAACTTACAACCAAATACAACGACCCTCACAGCCAATTCCAAATTTCAACCAGCAAAATGTTCGCCATAATAATCAACAATTTAATCGTCCAAATAATTCTCAAAGTTTCAAACCAGAACCTATGGACTTCAGGAAACACTATACTTAAATCCCGATCAAATCCCAAATTTACATCAACAGAACTTTTCAATCAAACTGTAGACAGTCCTTATCAAAATCAAGAAATCAATAGTTCCCTTCAAACCGATAACAAATTTGATACAGAAAATTACGAAAAATTATTTAATTACGAAAATTCATATACTTATGAAACTGACGAAAATGCTGATAATTATTATACGCCGGAAATAGAATATCCTCATGTAAATGATCCGACAAGTTACAATGATTTTTACAGAGATTCTTATGTAGACTCTCACGTTACGGAAATATCAAATAATCATATTCAGGATTTTTCATACTCGCACATGTCTAAACCAAATGACATAATCTATGTTAACGCCTTGAAAACGAATTTGCCATTCATAGAAATTCCAGAAATAAGTGCAAAGTTTTTAGTTGACACAGGAAGTTCAAAGTCATTTATAGATCCGGAACTTGCATATAAATTTTATAATAATTGCATTTTTAAAGAAAAATTTAACATTCAAACTGCTCATAATATCACGTATCATGACGAGGTAGCTCATATTCCGTTGTTTGATATCTTTAATTTGAACTAAACTCATAAATTTTATCTTTTCAAGTTTAGTGAAAGATTTGATGGAATCATAGGCGTAGATTTACTTAAACAATTAAATGCTAGCGTTAATGTTAGTAAAAGGGAAATTGTTACCCCTAACACAGTTATTCCTCTATTTGGTTCAAATACTGAGGAAAATATGAAAAATTATCCATTAATAATACCAAGTCGTACTCAACAAGTTGTTAAATTACCCATTAATTACAAAAATGGTATTGGAATACTTGATTATGAGAAGTTAGGTAATGGACCCGAGACACCAAAAGCTTTAGTAAATATAGTTAATAATTTTGTAATAACTACAATAATAAATTCTAATGAGAATACAGTTAAACTTGATATTAATGAACCTTTTAACATCGAACCCTTGAGTTTAGTTGAAGTTAATTTCTTAGAAAAAATGGAAGTAGATTCAGAAATAAATTTAAGTAATTCCGATGATAATAAATTGAAAGAAGATTTAAAAAATATCAGATTAGATCATTGTAATAAAGAGGAGAAATATGCATTAAGAAATGATTGCTTGAGTAGAATACCAATTAACGCTTTAGACACTGAATCAGTTAATAATAACCCTGGTGACACTAATCAAGAAATTTTAGAATTCTTACGTGAGTTTGAAGGCTCATTAGAAAAGGAAAAAGCTTCTACGAGTGCGCAAAACCAATCAAAAATAAACATTATTCCAGATATACAAATACAGCCTCCTAATAATACCGCTGATATGCCTACAAATTCTAGAGACGAACTCAATACACCTCAACCTGACTGGACGAAACTTTCTACTCCTAAATCTAATTCTTCAACCATTCATTCCATAGCTGATAATGAAACCACTAATCAAGGTATTCCTATATTAGACGAAATTATAAATAACAAAGTTCACCAAATTTTAGTATCCTCAAATTTATATCAAAAAATAGATATCTCTCAACATACTTATGAAAATCATAAAATTATAAAAGTTAAAATCCCTGAAAACGACAATGAACGTTTCATATTTGAATTTTTAGTAGAATAGACAGATCTTAATAACACGTTTTACATTTATTTTAACAAAGAAAATTTATATAACGATTTCAATAAAGTTTACATAAAACATTTCTCTTCAAACGAACCAAGACTCATTAAATGCACTAAATTAGTAAACACTGTATCTGATAAGGAAGAACAAATGATTTTATTGAAAAATTACCATGAAAGCAAGACCACACACAGAGGAATTCAGGAAACTTTAGAAAAATTAAAAATAAACTATTATTGGAAAAATATGAAGAATACAATAACTAATTACATAAATTCTTGTACTATTTGCCAGAAAAATAAATATGCTAGACAAAAACCGTATGTTCCGCTAATGCTAACTGAAACCGCGTCCAAACCGTTTCAAATTATACACATTGATGTTTTTATATACGACGGAAAGTCTTATCTAACGTTAACAGATGCATTTACAAAATTTGCACAAGCAGTGCACATTCCTTCTAAAACAGCTGTTATTATAAGCAAAACTTTAATAAAATATTTCACATCTTTCGGAGTACCACAATTAATTATTTTAGATAAAAGTACAGAATTTAATAACGAAACTATCAAAGAACTCTTAGCGTTACACAAAATTAAAATACACTTTACCACAGCTGGTCATCATGAATCCAACTCTATAGCCGAAAGAGTACATTCAACCTTAATTGAACATCTAAGATTGTTACGAGAACTCTATCCCGACGAAGATGATTTAATGGATTACGCAATAATAGGTTATAATAATTCTATACATAGTTCTACAAGTATTACCCCTTTTGAACTTACTTTTGGTCACACAGATTCTAGAAATCCTAACGAAATTTTCATACCCCAAGCTTTCTATAACGACTATGTGAACAGTCATCAATCAAAATTACAACATGTTTATAAAGATGTACACGACAAATTGAAACAAAACAAAGAAAAAATGATAGAGAAACGTAATACAAAAGGTGACTCCAATAATGAATTTAAAATCGGTCAAATAGTATACAAGCACAACCCCAAGAAACGAACTAAAAAAGATAAACGTTTTCTAGGCCCTTTCGAAATTACTCAAATACTTGACAGGAATCGTGTTGAAATTTCTGGAAATTTACTCAAACATAAAAAACTTAAAGCACATCAAGAAATTATTCACATTAATGAGCTAAAAAAACCTCCCATTACAGGTTCCTCTGTTGGACCACCGAAGGAAGATTAAATACCCCTAAATTCCATAACCTAAACGATAATCCTGGCCTCCTACCCTTACGACTAGGAACAGCATATGTACAAACATATTTTTGGACCTTTATACACATTTATGATATTACAAACTTGACAGATCACTTTTTAACTTTAAAAAACCAATATGACAATCTACATGAATCTCTATCAAAACACCCCAGCATATTTAATTTTACAGAACACTTCGATAATTCCTATCATATAATTCAAGTATTAGAAAATAAAATATATTCACAAATCAATCAATTAAACCCACTATGGAGAAAGCAGGTAAAACGATCACTTTTTGACGGACTTGGCTCAGCAATAAAATTCTTGACAGGTAATTTAGACCAAGACGATGCAATACGATATGACGAAGCTATTAAAGCCTTATCTGATAATCAAAATAAAATAAAAACATTGTTAGAACACCAAGTAACATTACTCGAATGATCAATGAAAATATTTGAAAACAATTCTAGAATATTATCCCACAACCAAGAAATATTAAGCTCACGTATTAACGATTCACAAAAATAATTACGAAATATACAAATTGAAAATATAGAAACTTTCCATTTCTTCTCAATAGAACAGATCGTTTCTCAGTTCTCTATTAGCTTTCAAATAATATATGATATGCTCGATAAAATAGAAGTAGCTATAAGCTTCGCAAAAATGAATACCTTTCACAATTCTATAGCAAACCCAAGCGAAATACTTTTAGAGATAAAACAGTTAAGAAAAATATTAACAAAAATAACAGATTTCCTTTCGAAACTTCTTTAAACAATATTCTATTATTCGAGAAAATTATCAAAGTTAAAAGATACAGTAAATATAATAGTATTATTTTCATATTAGAAGTACCGATTGTAGAACTTAGTGAATATAACTACTATCATCTATATCCCATACCTACACCTTCAAACTAAAATTTCAAACTTATAATACCCCAAACCAAATTTCTCCTTTTAAATGAGCTAAGCTATGCATCTACAAATTCGAAGTGTGAAGAAATTATTCAAGAAGAATTCATCTGCCGAGAGATACAAACAAGAGTAATCTCACAGAAAGCTCCTTGCGAAGTCCAACTTCTAACATATTCCTAATAGTTGTCGAGGAATTCCATCTACCATTAGTGAAGTTAAAGTGCAGAAATTGGAAACTGACCATTGGATTGTGATCACCGCGTATAGTGTTATAGCCAGACAAAATTGTAACAAAGACATTACGAACATTCCTGTAAACGGTAGTTACTTAATCGAACTTAATAACCGCTGTGAAATTTTAATAGACAATATTTATTTAAGAACTTTGAAGACCAAAGTGCCAGAATATAAAAACATTGATTTACCGAAATTACAAATTAATAAAAATAATTACACTTTAGATACCGTTAAGCTAAAACCTGTGTATTTAGACTCAATTGATCTTAACGAAATGAACAATGTCATCGGTGCCATTCAAGAAGATAAAACTTTAGCCGAGAAGATAGATTGGTCACCGATTCATTTCAAAAGTATAAGCTTTTATTCAATTTTATTCTACTTTATAGTTACAGCCTGCATTATCTACCTAGTACTCAAGAATAGAAAGAAGAAAAGTCAATCCAAACGGACGACAACAAGTGAAGAAGATTTTTTGAAAAATTTTCCCATCATGTCGAACTCTGGTCCATCCCCATAGTTCTCTCCTAGGGCGGATGAGTTACGTCAATGGATATTGTATATTATGCAGTAATGTATTTTGTCCAATAAGCATATTATAAAACATATAAATATCATTGTACCAAAATAAACGTCAGATTGTATTGTTGAATGTACTTAATGAACGTCTCAAGTGTGTAGTTCGTTTTTAAAAAGTCCTTCTCGAAGTTCGAAAACATCATTTGCAACATTAATTCAACTATTGCAGTCGCTTCAGATATCCGTAAATACCACTTCCTCCACAATAAATGTTGAAATAGATCAATTCAATGAATATATCGGAAGTCTTACAACGTATATGCAAAGACTTTAGAATTACTGTGCGCTGAACAATATGACTTACTCTTTAAATTAAAAACAAGTCCTATCAATTGTATTGGTTCAAGAACGTCCAATTACTAGCCAAATTTATAACTGTCGATTTACCAAATACAAAATCTTATGAAGTTTTAGTTAAATTACTTCAAGAGCAGTTAAGTTCAGTTACCAACGTTATCAATGAGCAGCATAAATTTTTGTTACGAATGCAACATGAGGGGGAAAACTTGACCAGTTACATAGCAGAACTGAAAAGATTATCAAAAAATTGTGAATTCTTGAGTGAACATTGTAAGAAGTCAATGTTGAACATGCATTTACGTTCTCAATTCATTAGAGGTCTACAGGACACGGACATTCGTGAAAAACTATTGCAAGAGAAAAGTTTATCATACGAAAAAGCATTAGAATAGCTTTGGCGGTAGACGCGTCTAAAAATTATAATAAAATATTACAGAAAGAGTGAGCAAATTGAAATATTCTACTCGAAATTTGCCTTATGGAAATATTCCGTCATCAAATATTGTTTGTTATCAATGTGGCAAATCATCACATAAAGCGAATCAATGTTCGTAAGGAATTTACGCTGTTAAATTTGCAATATTGTGGGCCATCTGGAAAGCGTGTGTTTGAAGAAAAATAAGATTGCCAAAGAGAAAATGTATATGCATGCTGTGGAAATACAGAATGAGAATGATATTGGAAATGGTTTCGATGATGATTCATCGGATGAATCACATGAAATAAATGCAGTGATACTATTCACGGAACCGCCATCCAGTAAATATTTTTGTTTCGTCAAAATTTTTGATGTTATATGTAAAATGAAATACGATACAGGCTCGGCTGTTAATATTATGAGTCTGAAAACATTTTCGAACAATATTCGTGATTGTAGGATAATCCCATCTGAAACTCAACTCCTTACTTATACGAAAGAACCATTTTTTGTTGTCGGAACAGCAGAAGTTAAAATACAATGTGATAACAAGGTTGGAGATTTTGATACAATAATCGGTCGAAACTGGATGAAACCATTGTATTGCTTTCTGATGCCATGAACATCAACGAAATATCTGAAGCTGAAAAATTGAAGAAATACATACTTACTCAATATCCAGATGTTTTCCAAGAAAAATTAGGAAAAATTCAATCTAGTAAAGGAACCTTTGAATTGCAGGATGATGCTAAGCCTATTTATATCAAACCCTGACAAATTCCCTATACACTTATAGAGAGAGTTGATCAAGAAATCAAGAGACTTGAAAACTTAGGAGTATTTATTAAAATCGAATATTCTGATTGGGGAACGCCGCTAATTCCAATTGTTAAAATAGGTGGGTCCGTACGTTTATGTGCGGACTATAAAGTAACTCTCAATTAATGTATTCGGGATGATAATGCAAATATTATTCCTAGCATCCAAGAATTGTCCATGATGATGCGTTGTGGAAAATACTTTTGTGTTCTTGACGTATATAAAGCATATTTGCATCTACCTATGGACGATGAAAGCAGTGAAATGCAAAAAGTCTCAACGTTGAAAGGGTGTTACAGGGTGGAACGTTTGATGGTCGGCGTTAAAACAGCCCCAAATATCTGGCTGAAATTTATGAATTCAATTCTAGTTGATTTAGAAGACACTGCATGTTTTTTGATAATATCATCATTCAAGGAGGATGAAGGACAGGTTGCGGTATCATGATCTACATATCAATCCAAGGAAAGCAAGATTTTGCGAAAAATCTATCGAATATTTTGGTCATACTATCGATGAGGACGGCTTTCATAAAACAAGTGGGAAAATAAACAATATTTTGAGAAACTGCAAGTCTAAAAATATTCACGAGCTGAGACTTCCTGGGAATGGTAAATTTTTATTGACATTTCACACCTGAATTGGCTTTAATTTGAACCCGTTGAATAAACATAAATTATGATGAAGCAAATATATTACAACTATGTGAACTTACCGGTCACGGCAGAGAGCATAGCGGAAGGAACACAAATGGATACAGAAATAAAAAAAAACTATATTGTTACGAAATCTCACACTGGCGTAGTCCCTGAATCCGACTCTGTCTAAGCTATGTATGAAAGTTGAAAATGTTGGCGAATGCGCAGGGATTTCTTCGAACTGTTTACCATTACTTTTTGCTTTTTGTGACTCGTTGTATCCAGAGGCTTACAGGAAGGTCGATTATTTTTGGGAGCCGCAATCGAGAAGTTTCCAGAATAAAAGGCACTTAATATATAAGAGAGGCTACATACTAACGGAGTTAGTTTATAATTTGATATCGCGAGATAAACAGTGAACAAGTAAATAGTGAAGTGTTTATATAAATAGGTACTTTAAGCTTGTCTTAAATTTCTCACGTATCCGTATACGTAACGAACTGCGCATGTGTAGACACGTTACGGCTCAGTCGATACGATCCGTTTAACGGATCGTTACGTCCCTTCTCCGTATACGTAAACGTATATTGGCTTGGTTTGATTATAACCACAAAGTTTATTTTAATTTTATTTTTCATTTTTTTTACTTTCACCAAAGAATAGTGCTTTTACCATTCTGGTTATAGTACGAAACGATACGTTATCTGCTAAGAAGATTTTCTTGACAACCTCTTTACGTCAACGTTACTCCAATACGGATACGTGTAAAAACTCATGACAAGCTAAAAGCTGTCAGGTGTGGGGTATTATAAATAAATAGTCGCGTAAAAATGGCCAAGAGACTAAGTGACCTGAAAGTGACAGAGCTAAAGGCAGAAATGGAAAATAGTGAGTGAAACATCAAGTAAGAAAAGTGAATTAGTAGAAAGACTTAAAGTGTCACTAGAAAATGACGGCGTTGATCCAGAAATATTGTTATTCAATGACGAGTCTTCCACCTTAATCTCGTCAATTTCTGCCATGGAAGAGAAGATTTCAATTAATGCGAAAAACGATATTTCTGCCATGGATAAGAAAATTTCAACTAATGTGGATGAAAAGATTTCAACTATGATGAACGATATTTCTGCCCATATCTTATTAATGAAACAGGACAATTCCGTCGACATTGAATATGAAATTCGTCTCTAAAATCGTATATGGAGAATAAGATGACAACGATGGGAAATCAGATGAACAAGAAAATCGATGAGTTAGAGAGAAAGATTACCAATTTAAGAACATAAGACACTCCAGCAGAAGAAAATAAGACCGAGCAAACAAAACCTTACAAGCAAGAAACTCACCCTAAGTTAGAAAACATTGGCAGTTTTGCCCGAGTCAAGGCTCCAACGTTCGACGGAAGAACATCGTGGACCAATTATGTGAAACAATTTGATGCAGTCACTAAAGTGAATAATTGGTCCGACAGGGAGAAGGCAGTAAACTTAACGATCGCGCTTCGGGAAGATGTCTTAGATGTACTTCAAACGACACCACTTGGAGAAACGGATGCCTTCGAGCAGCTGAGGAAGAGGTTGGACATGCGATATGGCCATGAAAATCTAGAACATTGGTACCAATCCCAGGCAGAAATGTGACGAAGCCCTTCAAAAGTATGAAGTGGATATTGCCCGACTAGTTCGATTCGCTTATCTATCAGCACCAGAGAACATGTTTGGTCATCCAGGCCCTTATTGACGGCTTACGTGACCCCGATATGCAGAGGACGCTTCGTTTAGCCCATCCCAAAACATTGGTCGATGCATTGACTGCTGCTTTTAAATATGAAGCAGCCACGAAGGCTTCGGGTTATAACAAAGTTAGGACCATCCAAGAAGAAGGTGACGAGGACAGACTTCACCAGATCGTCAGTGTGATAAAAAGTATGATGGACAGGAAGCCGGAAAAGATCAGATGCTGAAATGGTGGGCATGTACGCAGTTCGTGTAAGTGCCCCTCTTATACTGATAGCTTCTCTCAGATGTCGCAACGACAGTGTACATGTAGATAGCGAAGTGGATGGCAAGAAATATACTCTGCTGGTAAATACTGCAGCAACTAGAACCATTATACGACCAGAGTTAATAAACTCCAAGAAGAAGCTTCTACCAACGAGACTGCGACTGCGGACCGCCACATGTGAGAGTGCCAACGTTAACGGGGAGACACAAATCCAATTGAGAATTGATTGCAGAAAAGTTCACGCAAACGGTAATTGTAGCTGACATTGAAGAATACGTGATTCTGGTAATGGACGTAATGAAACTACATGGTTTCCAATTGGACTTTAGATACAGAACAATTAAAGTAGGTTCCGAGGAGGTATTCCTTCATCCATATGAAGGTAGCATAGTGTTAGCAGTTGTACAGGAAGATACCGTTCTATCTACACGAAGCGAAACCATGAGAAGTAGCACGGCTACAGGGAATGATGGAGGAAGGTATACCGGTTATGACGGAGCCAAGTAACCACGTCGAAGAGGTTGGCAAAGGAGTACTAATTGGGAAAGGATTGGTTACGTCGGCAAAATATATTCCAGTACGTGTGATAAACGTGAATTATTGCCCAATTACTATCAAGAAAGACACCAGGAGTGGATCCTGCATACCAGTGACGTCTATAGTTCGCCAAACAACGGCCACTGAAAATTCCAGTGCCAGACTCGAACAGTAGATGGTCAATCCTTGAATCGAGATGAGAAAAGGATGATGAAAAAATTTGTCTTGCAATATCGAGATATATTCGTACCAAAAGGAGGGAAGACTGGTTGAACATCAGCCGTCAAACACAAAATCGATACTGGTTATGCCAAGCCAATTAGGCAATCAGCTCGAAGACTACCACGAGCGAAGAGAGAGGAAGCTGAAAGAATAATTGGAGAGATGGCAGAAGAAAAAGTAATATAACAATCTACTAGTCCACGGGTGTCTCCAGTAGTGCTCGTCAAGAAAAAGGATGAAACTACGAGATTCTGCGTGGACTATCGCCAACTAAACAACGTGACGAAGAGAGACAGCTATCTTCTCCCTCGAAGCGACGATACGCTAGATACTTTGGCCGGCAGCAAACTATTTTCCACCTTGGACCTGAAATCTGGTTATTGGCAAGTAGAAATGGACCCAGAAGACAAAGAAAAGACTGATTTTACCACCAGATCTGGATTATGGCAATTCAACGTCATGCCATTCGGGCTCTGTAATGTGCCCGCGACATTTGAAAGACTCATGGAAAATATCTTGAGTGGATGGTCTTGGAAGACACGCCTGGACATTTGACGAAGTCCTGAAGAATTTGGAACATATATTCAAATGACTCCAAGCTACTCAGCTCATGTTAAACCCGAAGAAATGTCAGATATTCCAAAACCGAGTCAACTATCTAGGTCATATAGTGAACAATGAAGGAGTGACGGTGGATCCAGAGAAAATTGCTTCCATTCAGCAATGGCCGCAACTTTGCACTTTGCACATACTATAGAAGATTTATCAGGAAGTTTAAGTTTGTAGATATTGCCAAGCCCCTCACTCGACACACAGAATAAATAAGAGCTTTCCAATGAGACGAAGACTGTGAAACGGCTTTTGAAACCTTGAAGAGGCATTTAACCACGGCGCCGATAATAGGATTTCCAATACCAGAGGGAGACTTTGTTCTTGACACTGACGCAAGCAACGTAGGAATTGGAGGAGTGCTCTCACAGATCCAAGGAGGGCAAGAAAAAGTGCTGGGATATTTCAGTAAAGTTCTCTCCAAACCAGAACGAAACTACTGCGTCACAAGATCAAAACTTTTGGCGGTAGTGAAGTCCGTGGAACACTTTTACCAGTATCTCTAGGATAGAAAGTTTTTAATCCAGGCTGATCATGCAGCACTCAAGTGGTTGATGCAGTTAATGAATACCGAGGGCCAGATCGCTGGATGGATTAAACGACTTTAAGAGTACGATTTCAACATCGAGCATCGAACTGTTGTGAGTCACCGAAATATCGACTCCCTGTCCAGATGGCTGTGCCCAACAGACTGTTCCGAGTGCAACAGGGTGGAATCTAGGGACGCTGCAGTTTCAAAAACTACAGTAGTCAACGAAGAATGGTCACCCACCAAGATCAGAGAAGATCAGGAGAATGGTCCTCAACTGAAGAAGATTCGGCAATGGAAGGAACGAAATCGGCGACCTACCTGGCAAGAAGTTTCAAGATTTTCACCGACACTCAAGGCATATTGGACTCAGTGGGACTCTCTAGTCCTGGAAGACGGGCTGTTGCAAAGAGTCCTTGAAAACGATGATGGTTCCGAGATGAGAAGGCAGGTAGTTATACCGAGAACAGGAGTAGCCGAGGTAGTGAGAAAGTTACACGACAGTCCATAGGGAGGTCATCTGGGAGTGAAGAAAACCGTTTAGAGTCCGTGAAAGGTCTTATTGGATGAACAGCTCCGACGATGTGAAGGACTGGTGTAAGAAATGTACGACTTGTGCTACGAGTAATGGACCACATCGCAAGATAAAGGCACCCATGAAACCATATAATGTTGGAAGCCCATTCGAAAGGATTACTTTAGACATCGCTGGACCATTTCCGACGACAGAAAACTGTGTTAAATACATCCTCGTAGTAATGGATTTTCTCCAAAACTGCAGAAATCATGGGAAGGTCCGTACTTAATAAAGAAGAGGGTCAACGACGTCATCTATTGCACAAGCAAAATCTCCAATGGAAACCGAGAGTAGTCCCTCTAAACCGACTAGCGCCATTCGAAGGAAACCATGACAAAGAGGAAGGCGTGAACCATATTCAACAAGAGTCTGACTCAGCCTTCGAATAATTTATGGGTGCATACGGAGGTACCGGGAAAGCTATATACGGAGTCACTCCAGAACAAAGACAAGATTTTGTTCACGCTCCCGGAAGAGTATTCACTGGCACATAACATCTGCGCCAGTAACAAACACGCAGGAAATTTGGATAATTAGAAAAACTGGCCCCTGGCAGGACACTGAGACTCAAACACAATTCGCGGTACGTCTTCTACTTGGTAAACAAAAACGAATTTCAAGATCGATCCACCTACCGCAATGTGTGGGATGCGCTACGAAGCCTTCGAGAGCATGTACTGGAATCCAACGTGGAGAAACTTGCAATGGCCAGGTTAGAGAGCAACAAGTTGGATTGGCGAGTCATGAGGAACATTTTAGAGGTGATCTTCCGAGATACCGGTGTCCACATAATAATTTGCAGCTATACCCCTCGTGATCGGTACCCGCTGAGTTGAAGACGGTGCGCTGTTATTTCCATACGACCGGAAAGCGCAGACATGGGTCCAGTTACCGATTTAAACATCGACTCCCGGCTTCACAGAAGTTCCAGGAGGAACTTGCTTTTAACGATGGGGTAATGTTACGAAATCGCACCCTGGTGTAGTCCCTGAATCCGACTCTGTCTAAGCTATATATGAAAGTTAAAATTTGGCGAATGCGTAGGGATTTCTTCGATCTGTCTACCATTATTTTTGTGGCTAGTCTTATCTAGAGACTTCCAGGAACATCGATTTTTTTTGGGAGCCGTAATCGAGAACTTTCCAGAATAAAAGGTACTTAATATATAAGAGAAACTACCTACTAACGGAGTTAGTTTAACAGTGAACAAGTATTTATATAAATTAGTGTTAGTGAATATACTGTGTAGTTAATATAAATTAGGTAATTGTTAAGTGAATAAACATTTTAAATGAGTAGATATGCCGTGTGTATAAATTTATCCCACCCGTCGTAATAAAAACTTTTAAATAAATAAGATAAACATTACAATATGTAGTCATTCAAACTGGAAATTTTGATGGTACAAGATACGAATGCCCAGAAGGTGAATTTTCATTTGCAGACGGACGTATTATACTCGGATTTCGAGTAATTATTCCAAAAGTTCTACGTGCAGATATACTCAAGGAATATAGCGCATATTTGAATCGGTAGTATGAAAAATTTGGCAATAAATTATTGCTATTGGAAATACATAGATTAGGATATATAAAACTTAGCAAAGAGATGTGTAACGTGCTGTAAAGATCAAAAAGAATGTAACAAGGCTCCTGTACATTCATAGCCAGAACCTGAAACCATATGGCAGAGAATACATCTGGACTTTGCAGAGCCATTTATGGGTAATTTTTGCTTGATATTAGTTGATGCCAAGTCTAGGTGGTTGGAAGTTGTTCCAATGAAATTAATCTCGAGCAAATTTACAATAAATATCCTCAGAGATATTTTTTGTAGATATGGTATTCCCTCTGAGATAGTGACAGACAACGTACCGTTCTTAACATCCTATGAGTTCAAGAATTTCTTAAAATCCAAAGATGTCCAACATTTACTTAGAGCAACGGGTCATCCTGCAACCAATGGTTTTGCCGGACGATATGTACAGACGGTTCAAACTGGTTTAAAATCTGAATTGAACGATCATGGAGAACTGAACAGACTGCTCATGCAGTACCGCAAAATACCAAACTCCACCACAAATAAGAGCCCAGCAGAATATTTTCAGAACTTCACCTATCGTTCACAATTAGATCTAATCAAGGGACATACGTCTTTGAGAAGTAACATCCCGTCCGAACAAACGTTGAAAGCCAGAAAGATTAATGTAGGTAATGCTGTGCAATCAAGAAATTATACCAATAAATAATAAAGGATTCGAGAAAAAATAGGAAAACTGTATTACTTAGTCGAAACTAAGGACGGAAAATGTATGAAACGATATGTATATCAATTGGAAAATATGGTATTACAATCTTCATCTGATCCCATAACTACAGAACTCAATCCAAGGAGCTGCACTCCATCACCGTATCTGATACATCCACAAATATGTGCTAATCAAAATCCGATTTTAATGCCCCATTTGCTCAATGATGATATTTCACCAAGTACTTCTGCAGCTGGGAGTTCTTCTGAAGTACCTGATGTGATTAAAAAACCACCTTTAAGAAGATCTACTAGAGTCCGAAACATTCCGAAACGTTTGAGCATTTCATATTTTTTAAGGGGGAAATGTTTCATGTATTCTAATAAAAATACACTTGGTACGAAAATAATGTCAAGATATGTCATGTTACGAATTTGAATTGTCATTAAAGAAGAATATATAAAAAATATTCAATTTAAACTATGTACGTAGATACAAACATTAACATTAGTAGTATTTGTACCACGTTCTGCAATATTTATAGCCAATTAAGGGATTTCACAGAGCTACGAAGACGTAATCGAAAATATCAAATATCCGAAATAAAAATATATCCGTAACCGTAATAAGTCATAACTAATCAGTTATTGTCGCCTTAAATAGATAACACTTAAAAAATGTGTAGTTATAATGATATCATCCCTATATCCCTATAATTATCCAGATCCGAAACTTTCTATCCATAACATCCTTAACGAATATGCTCTGTAGTTTTGTTACAGTAAGCATGGCTCATTAGCATTATGAATTTACTGTGGCTTGAAACTTATTGCACCAGATTTCAGTCAGCTCACTCATACTAGTGAACTTGAGACGGATTAAAAGTATGAATTTGAGCTACTGAAATCTTTCTAGCCATTTTTGTCAAGCTCTTTAATTTTGCATATTGAATTTGAGGGGCGTTACAATTTTATCAGGCATCTCAAAATATAATTTGGAATATTCTGAACAATAGAGTATCTCTAGCTCAATCCCATCTGCAATGTGCCTCTTATGGCTAATTTTAGAGGTATATGCTGTAATTAAGGAATAATCTAAGAAGCAGTCATCTTTTCAGGTTGGTGGAGAATCTTTTTCTTGAAATTAATGCTATAGTCTAGTATTTGTAGCAGTCGAATGAAAATATTCTCACTCTCATCTATACACCAAAGAATAAATATGTAAATGGAATGTATTTTTATTATATTTTTGATAAATTTGGTGGACACCTAGCTAACCAAAGGGTAATAATAACTGTTGTGAAATAAATCGTTTGTTTTTTCTGCTCCTGTACTATTTAATACATTTTCCTTCCGTAAGCTACCATTTCATGTTCTGCTTCACACGCAACTGTATGATCGTTGTGCCATAATATACACTAAAATGTCGAAGCAATGAAAATATTTTTTTCACGACTTCATGAAAAAAGTGCACTAATTTATTACCCCAGAAACGATTGTAGTTGAAATGAAGTCAATATGGGCCTATTAGAGTATGCAGCGTTCGACATTCGCAATATAACCTCATCCAGAGAGTACAACCGACAGAATGTAATAAAATAAAACCTACTGTGGCAATTTCGTCATACCGTTCGTCGAGAACAAAAATTAATTTGGTAGATGCAATGAAAGTTCCAAAACGAACGAGAATAGAGCACAGTCTGATGTATCTAATGACGCAGCTAAAATGAAGTCACAATGGGAGCGAGAACATTTTGTGCTACGGCGCTTACGGTTTTGTCTTTTCCAGAACACCGAATGGGGAAAAGCTTGCTTTGTTCCTGTATTACCGCTAACCTATTGTTTCGTCGTTACATGTATCAGGATGTAACACTGGATCTGCAACCTAATATCTTAGATTAACGGACATAGTTAAGTTTTATCCGAAAACGAATAACGTCATTTGGTACATGATTATGCAATTTAAATTATTGGATAATTTCCACGTTGACAATCAAAATTTTATAAACATTGAGTATTCTCGTAAATCGTGCATGTATCATAATAGATAAATATTTTAAGGTCCCAAATATATAAATGGCTGTTATCATGTTCTTATTTCATTCAATTTTATTATTTATTCACATTATTAGCTATACTGATTTATACCGATATGTCATAGATTGAAACAAACGACTTAAACGAGTAGGACGATTAAATTCACTTAAAGAGAACCAGTCCTTTTACAAATTTAGCTTCATTGTTTTTCCTTTTTACCTTTTTATTCGTATTTTGACTATTAAAAATAACATTAATTTTATATAAAGTTATTCAAATAAGTGGTCCCATGGGGGATAAAACACAACCAGAGACGTCTTATGTGACTCTTGAGGTGATAATGAGTGGTAATGTTGATAATCCAAGAAGAAAGAATATGGATACGAACGAAAAGAAAAATTAAACAAAACTATTAAATTTATTATCTGATAAGTTCAACTTAGATAACATAAATATGGGTATATATTGAAAAAATTGGTGATGGAGATTACATTCAATGACCGTAGGTCACATCCTTTTCAAAAAACTGGAACTAACTAACATCAAAGAAATCCTATCCAATCATAAAATTGTCACTTGTATACCCTTCGGAGGCTATATAGTGCAAACAAACCAATATTTCTCTAAAAATAACCAAAAATTTAGTATATCTGGATTTATAGGACGCGTTGTACTGCCTCTAGTGAGCTGAAAATCAATAGGGTTTATCTGTGACACACCTTGAAAAATATCCAATTACACAAATGGTCACTTGTATACACTCCGGAGGCTGTATCGTGCCAACAACCTTAAATTTCTCGAAAAATGTGCCACTTCAGGTACCATAGCACCCGTTGTACTAGCTCTAATGAGCCGAAAATCGATAAGGTTCATATATGAGACGCTCTGAATAATATCCAATCATGAAATTGGTCAATTGTGTTCACTCCGGAGGCTGTGTCGTGCTAACAAACTGAAAATTCTCCGAAAATTACAAAAATTTGGTACTTCAAGTACTATAGCACCCGTTGTACTGGCTCTAGTGAGCTGAAAATAAGTAGGGTTTATCTGAGAGGCCTTTTGATCAATATACAGTCATAAAATTGGTTACTTGTTGCACTCCGGAGGCTGTATCGTGCTAACAACCTGAAATTTCTCCAAAAATGACAAAAATGTCGTACTTCAAGTACCATAGCACCCGTTGTACTGACTCTAGTGAGCTGAAAATCAATAGGGTTCATTTGTGTGATGTCCTGAACAATATTCTGTTATAAATTTGGTAACTCGTTGCACTCCGGAGGCTGCATGGGGGTAACAGACATGTTACGAATAGTGGCCGATGACAACGACGATATACACACAGGATTCTTCTTCTAAAAACCGTTTTTCGTTTTGTTCTTGCTGAAAAACGTAGAAATAACTTAAAAATTCCAACTTTTTCTGGGGTGAACCAATACTTTTCTCGCATACTAGATAGGTTGGGCGGAAAAGTAAAAACGTATATTCTAAGAAAAAATAGCTCGATATTATTTTAAATTCTTTTGACTCTTAGTTCTTTTCCAAAAAGACAGTATTTATCAAGATACGGCCTCGTTTTCATCATACTGGGTAACACAAATAGGAAATGCATTGATTTTCATGTCATTCTTAATTCCAAAAATTATTTATTGAAACTTACTCACGGATCTAAGAAAGTGTAGTGTATTTTACCTATGTTAAGAATAGCCTCCATTTTTTTAAATACTTGACACTGTTTTTACAAGGAAAATCAACTATTTGGGCGTGTAATCATAACCTTTTACTTATTTAACTTTTGTCTCTGAGCACGACAATTAATGTTCGTTTATAATTTCTACAGAATATACGTTCTCGGTCATAAAATCTCAGAAGCAAAAGTCAAAAGAGTTAGGTAGGGGATCTCGGAGTAACCAACCAGTGAGTGTGACAAGGATCTTTTCAATCCAACATCCACACTACTATTTGAGAAGATATTCTTTAATTTCGTTAGTGTGATGCACTATATCACATACAGTGCTACTCAAAACTCCCCTCCCCCTTCTTTTATTTTGAACTGTAATACTTAGACTGATGAAATTTGGGGCATGAAAATGAACTATCTCTACTAGTGGCAACAGGTGACGTAATATTTCTTTCAAACAAATAAGCTAATCAAAATTCTCTGCAGTTCTTATGAAACTTGTAACAAGAGAACTTGGTAGAAGCCAATCTTGCCATTATGCAAAATATACAGTGCTTCTCAAAAGTCCCCTCTCCTCCTCTTTTATTTTGAACGGCATCGGTGACGTCACCAGGCAATTGAAACTAATAATATTAAATGGGTCGTTATGGCAAGTGACGCCTCGTTTGGAAGGTATTTAGAATACCTATTCAATCATACTATTTTTTTAAGATTAGGATATAATAATTGTTCAAAATGTGCTCCATCTTTTTCCTGGCAGTAAAACATCCTATTATTAAACCCTTGTCGGACTCGATCAAATGTGTCAGGGGAAATTGCCCTACATTCTTCAACAATTCGTTATTTTGAAACGTCAATACTGTCAGAAGCTGTAGCGTAAACAATAGATTTAAGGTATCCCGACAGAAAAAAATCTAAAGTTGTTAGGTGCAGTGACCAAGCTGGCCATTCTATTGGACCGCGTCGTCCAATCCATCTACCAGCATATTCCTCAACTAAATTACGTCTTCCTGCAAAGTAATAGTGTGCAGGAGCCCCATCTTGTTGTAACATTATTTCCAAGTTACCAAATTCATCTGGATAATCTTCCAGAATTTGAAAAATTAACGGTCCAATTGCGTTTTCTAACATCTCGAGATATACTTCACCGGTTAAATTAGAGTTCAAAAAAAGAAGCCAGGCTATGTGGTTACCCAAAATACCTGCCCAGACATTTACTTTTAATGGGAACTGTGTATGTTTTTCACGAAACATGTGAAAATCTATATGACTCCAATACCTCACATTTTGAGTATTGACATTCCCATTAAGGAAGAAAGTACTTTCGTCACTAAAACAAATTGTCCTTACATAGTCTGGCTGTTGGAGAATTTTAGTGGATATATTTTCACAGAATTTCAGCCTTCGGTCGGGGTCGTCATCTGAAAGTTGTTGCACCATTTTTAATTTGTATGGATGAAATTTGTTCTTGGTCAACAGCCTGTGTACTGTACTATGACTGACTCCACGGGTAGACGCTACTTGGGTTGTGGAAGAAGAATGGTTTACTACAATTTCTGCAACTATATCAATTTGTTCATCACTACATGTTTGTTGATACTTATGGAAAAGTTCCCTCAAATATAGGGCGATATAGGACGAAAAATAAAGAAGCCCGGATTCAAAAACAAATAATAAAATTGACTTCTTCATTCATAACAGTACGAAAAATGAATGTCACCGATGTTATAGTCCTTAACAAATTCTGCGTAGGGAGCGACCATAGAGCTATAAGGGCAACAATACAAGTGAATATTAGGAACGAACGAACAAGAATGATTTGTAAGAAACAGCGAACAAGATGGAATATGCCAGAAGATATTACGAGCTACAGCGAGTCCATAACACAATCCTAACGTCAAAATAAATCATTAGAAATAGATACTTTGAATGAAACAATCACTGAAATAATAATAAATCACAACAAGAACACTGCAAAATAGCTATACTAAGAGAAGAAAAACTGATAAATTGCACGAACTAATTAAATAAAGAAATCTCATGCAAGGACAACAGAACGGAGATCTAAAGGAAATAAGGGAATTAAGGAAAACAATTTCAAAGGAAATACGCAAAGATTTGACAAAGAAACAACACAGAGAAAACCAAACAAGTGATCGAAGAGAATAAGAGTATGAAGTTACTTGGCCAATGGAAAAAATGAAATTTTCAAACTTAAAGATAAAAATGGAAATGAAACAACAAATAGAAAAAGACTGATAGAAATCGTCGAAGACTTCTATGAAGAACTATATAGAAGTTAAATTAAAAAAACAGAGAATAAGTACAAAGTCAAAATGCAAAATCAAGGCTCAGAAGAGTTGCCGGACAGAACAATGGATGAAGCTAGGGATTCCCTTAGAGAAAGGAAAAATAACAAAGCACCAGAAGAGGACCAGGTTGTGGTGGAAGCTATAAAAGATGGCGGGGAGGTACAATTGAAAGTCATAGTCTCACTGTTTAACCTCTTTTTAATGAACGGTGTGATTCCAATGAAATGGAATAATGCAGTGACAATTCTAATCCATAAAAACAAAGATATAACTAATTTAGAAAACTTTAGACCTATTAGCTCACTCGCGCACCTCTACAAGTGATTTACTAAGATAATATATAAACGCTTAGAATGGAAGTTAGACTTTTATCAGCCTCGAGAACAGGCAGGCTTTAGAAGCGGATATGGTACAAACGACCACTTACAAACAATCAAAACCTTGATAGAAAAATCGATAGAGTACAATAAACCGCTTGTTTTGATATTTATCGACTTTAAAAAGGCCTTCAATACAGTAGAATTCCCAGCAATTTTGTTATCCCTACAACAGTGTAGAATAGGCTATAGATACGCAAAATTAATAGAACATATATATTCTCACGCAACCGCTTATATCAAAATCCATGAACCAACGAGGAAATACCGAATAGGACGTGGAATTAGGCAAGGCGATACAATATCTACTAAACTATTCACAGCAGTACTAGAATACGCTTTCAAGAAACTCAATTAGGAAGGAAATGGCATGAACATTGATGGCGAATAGTTAATCCATTTGCAATTCGCCGAAGACATTGTAATAATTGCTGATAATTTGGAAGATGCCAAAAAGATGATCGCCGACTTAAAGCAAAAACGAAGGACGTTGGCCTATAAATCAATCGAGAAAAAAATGTATGATAAATCTCGTAACCAACAGCAATATAGACATTGACAGAAGCGGAATAAACCAAGTATAAAAATACAAATACCTAGGCCATGAACTGAGAATATGTAGAGACAACGAAACATGCGAGAAATCGTCGCATTCGGTTGGGTTGGGTAGCTTCTGGCAAACTGAGCACCACTCTCAAGGATAATATACCACTATGCTTAAAAAGGAGGGTTTATGACCTGTAATGACATACGGTACAGAAACGCTCACCTTAACAAAACAGACAGCAGAGAAAATGAGAGTGGCGCAAAGAGGAATGGGTAGGGCAATTCTGGGGATCAGGAGAAGGGATAAAACTCCTAACATCACAATAAGGGACAAAGCAAGAGTCAAGGACATTATTCAGATTATGACCCAACGTAAATAAAAATGGGCAGGACATATAGCCCGAATGAAAGATAACAGATGTACAAAGAAATTGATGGAATGGCAACCTAGAATGGACAAAAGAAGCAGATGTAGACCGCCAACAGGATGGAGTGATGACGTGAAAAGAATTGTAGGAAATTGGATAAATGTCGCCCAAGATCGAAGTAAATGGCTGGGACTAGAGGTGGCTTGTGTCCAGCAGTGGACGCGTGCAGCTGATGGATGATGATGGTGATGATGACGATAGAGCGATCGGGGAATATCTCATTAAAAATGCGTTCCGCTGCATGAAAATCATTTCCACTTTCACCAATAATTAAGATAGCTATTACTTTGTCGGCTAGAGCACGTACCATTTTATGTAGATACTTAGTCGTCTCGTTAAACAATAATTAAAATAAAAATTCGAGATATTATCGCATGTAAAAACGTCAATTAAAAAACTTCAACTTTTTTGACAATTAACCATAACCGGACTTTTGAATATTTATTAATTACAAACGAAACTCATATTTTAGTGTTTATTTATTTTAACCATCAAAAACATCGTAAATCCAAAAAAAATAGTATGATTGAATAAGTATTCTAAATACCTTTCTAACGAGATGTCACTCGCCTTAAGGTTCTAATTAATATTATTGGTTTCAGTTGCCTGGTCACGTCACCGGTGCCATTCAAAATAAAGGAGGAGGAGAGGGGACTTTTGAGAAGCACTGTATATTTTGCATAATGGCAAGATTGGCTTCTACCAAGTTCTCTTGTTATACGTTTTATAAGAACTGCAGAGAATTTTGATTAACTTATTTGTTTGAAAGAAATATTATCCCTATTAAATTATTGTTCAATCATTGACAGAATTATTGGTTTCAGTTGCCTGGTCACGTCACCGATGCCGTTCAAAAGAAAAGAGGAGGGGAGAGGACTTTTGAGAAGCACTGTATATTTTGCATAATGGCAAGATTGGCATCTACCAAGTTCTCTTGTAATACGTTTTATAAGAACTGCAGAGAATTTTCATTAGCTTATTTGTTCGAAAAAAATACGATCCCTATTAAATTATTGTCCAATCATTGACAGATTGCGAAAAATACTGTAAACAAACCTTATAAGGAAGGCTAAAACTTTGCTTTTCAAACTCGTTTAATATTCTATTAATATTCGTGTTCGAAATTTGATCGTTACCTTCATTATTTCAACGAAAAATTCCTATCAATTTGTTCTTTTACTCAAAGTATATCTTTCCAAAAAAAGTACTCAAACATTATTTCGGTTGAGAACTTTGTATCTAGATCGTGAACGTTCCGACAAGAGGAATTGCGTGATATTACTGGAAAATTTAAGTCGTTAAAATCCAGAATGTTTAGTGAATATTCCTGACGAAGCATGATTGGCGTTTCAACAAATTAGTTTCTGCCATATAAAAAGAAGACGAGAAAGAATTCTAGTAGAGATGGAGAAGTTGAAAACTCCAGATATCTTGTGAAAAGTTTAATTGAAAAAGTCAACGACGTTTCTCATGCTGAGAAACGTAAACGAATGTGTACTAAAACCGATGCTATAAAAAATAATAATTACATTATTTGAGCAATATGTCGTAAATATTCATTTTATATTCTCTGTCTGTACTCCAAGAAGTAAGTGTTACATTTTGAACGATAATTTGACCTATTGCTAAAATAGTAAGCACGACTTTCTGAAACGGTTGATGATATTTATAGTAAGCACACTATTTACTACCACTACACCAACAATAATTATTATACAATAAAAAGTTTTTGAACCGAATTCGAGAAACTGGTTTTTTAGACAGTGATTTTGATATAAAACAGTGAGTGCCTGTATAGAGTCAGTCAGTTCTCAGTTTAGTTTAGTAGTGAGCGGATAATGAAGATAAATTAGCGATTAGTGTTTACTAGGTCAATCTCCTACTGAGGTAATTTTTATATTAATGATTCGGTATTGCCTGTTACTTTACAATGAGTAAAAGTTCTTAGGACAATGTTCTGCGACGGGGGGAGAAAAATGGCCCTAAAGTTGCGAAAA
The DNA here is from genome assembly GCA_963921935.1 of Galeruca laticollis. Taxonomy (NCBI): domain Eukaryota; kingdom Metazoa; phylum Arthropoda; class Insecta; order Coleoptera; family Chrysomelidae; genus Galeruca; species Galeruca laticollis. Next base: position 82,680,159 of record OY998180.1, read on the forward strand.
TCAATTTCCCGCCAATATCTGAAAAAAATTACGTTTAGAGAATTTTTGTGAACAATGCAGATCAGTTCATTATTTAAAAAAATAGTCTTCGTGATTTTTTTCTAATATTCGTTAGATTCCGAGATTCCCAAACGTACAATTTATCTTGAGCTCACGGCCTGGATCCAGAAGAGCATATTCTATGCATTTAGTGATAAGCGGCGAATAAATTCTTAATAACTTTTATGATTCAAAGTTCAGGTGACAGGGGAAGTCTACAGCTATGATATCCTGTGACTTGAGACCCATTTTTCTCCAGTATAAAAATTCAAAGTGGCATAGGATAGTGACGGCATGGATCCAGAAACATTTTTATTTAAAGACGAGGCTTCCCCCTTAATCTCGTCAATTTCTACTGTGAAGAACGATATTTCTGCTATTATAACGATATTTATCTGCTTTGAAGAACGATATTTCTGCTATGAAGAACGATATTTCTGCTATGAAGAACGGTATTTCTGCTATGAAGTACGATGTTTCTGCTATGAAGAACGATATTTCTGCTAACATGGACTAGATTTTTGCCGATATTTTATCAATCGGACATTGAAAATAAGATGACAAATATGGGAAATCAGATGGACAAGAAAAACATTACATTGGTGTCAGAAGTCGGATGGTCGAAAGAAGGAACAGAACTATAGAAAAATATCTGTCCAAAGTAGTTTCCAGCCATCAGAGAGATTGGAACCAGTATATTTCCCTATTTGCATTGGCATATTGATCTGCCATCAATGAGTCGAGTGGTAAAACAACTGCGAAAATCTTACTTAGATGCGAAGTGAGGCTTCCTTTTGACCGGGCATTACGTGATCCAGTTGAGAAGAAGGCACTAATCAGTTAGCTTGAATTATCAAGTTGCCAGCGACAAAATGAAACCAGTTGATGTATCCAGCACATGACTTCATCTAATGTAACGAAGCTAATAGTTTATACCCAACATTTTTTATTCTAATTGTTTACTTGAAAAATATTTGTTAATTTCTTTAATAAAGTGAACAAAAAATGGATTCCTCGCATTAAACTTTTTCCATACATTCACTTTAAGCCAAAATTTACAATGTATTGGTCAGTACCGCAAAATTCTTTAACATGCTTCCATAAAAAATTCTATAATTACGAAACTTTATTATAAATCGATTTCTTTCTTACTCTATCCCATAAAGGAAGATGCCTTTAAATATTACTTGCCATATTTGAATTCTTTCATTGTATATTTGTACACAATATACGAGATTAAAGCTGGAGTTGAAATTTTTGTAAAAAATTACCTTAAAAAAATGTATAGTAAATACTTCTATGCAATGGATATACTGAAATTGCTGGAAATCAAAATAGGAGTGTTCATACTATTATGAAAAAAATACAGCAGCTTTCCATCGATAATGCACACCGAGATAGAAAACATCAAACTTGAACTTTTTTAAAAAAATTCCGATTCCAAGACCCATGTATTGAAAATCCCAAAAAATATTTTTGATTCCGATTTCGATGAAATTTTGTATAGAGGGGGAGGGGTTATTGATACGAGGATTCCTATAAATTTGTCAGTAGTTCGTAAAAAAACTATTTCGGGTGGAAAATTGAGAAAAAATTATGAAAATGGGATTTTCCGGAAAACTGTACATCAGATTTTGCTCATTCATAAACTCAGTTTTCACGTTCTGAAACTACATATAAAATTTCATTGAAAAATTCGGTCGCGTTTTTGAGTTGTCTTGTTTTTTGGACTCCTTTATATGTATACATATATTAGATATACTTACATAAGGTGAAGTAAAAACGGTACGACACGCAGGCCACTGAAGGCAATTTCAAAGAACGGGACAAAGTATGGTTACACAACCCGACGAGGAAAAAACGTTTTTCTCCAAAATTACAGAAATCTTGTTAAGGTCCTTACTTAATCAAGTAGACGTCATCCATGGCATAAGCAAGATCCCGATAGAAAATTTAAAGTAATCCTTCAAAACTGACTAGCGCCATACGAAGGAGACCATGACAGAAGGGAGAGAGTGAACCATTTTCTAGAAGAGCCTGACCCTACCATCGAAGAATTTATGGGCGCATATGGAGGTGCCGGGAAGCTAGATATATGTAGTCCCTACAGAGAAACGACTAGATTTGTTCACGCTCTCGGAAGATTATTCACTGGCACACAACATCCCCGCCAGTATCAAAAACGCACGAGGGTTGGCAACCGTCTTTCGAGAGAAGTTTGGGCAATTAGAAAAACTTGAAGACCAGATTCCAGCCCTTGACAAGACACTGAGACTCAAACGGAATTCGAGGAACGTCTTCAACCTGGTAACAAAGAGCAATCCACCTACCGGGATGTGTGGGAAGCGCTGCGAAGCCTTCGAGGCAATGTGCTGGAATACAACGTGATGAAACTGGCTATGCCTAAGATAAAGATCAACCAGTTAGATTGGCGAGTCATCAGGAGCATGGTGGAGTATCTTCTAAGATACTAGTCTGCACATATTAATCTGTAACAATTTCCCCCGTTATTAGTGCCCAATGAAGACGGTGTCCTGTTATTTCCATACGTACTGAAAGTGTACAAATAGGTCCAGTTATCAATATAAACATCCAGTCCCAAGTACACAGAAATCCCAGGAGGGAACTTCCTATTAAGGATGGAGCAATGTTAATAGAACAAATAGAAATTTTGGAGAATGCACAGGGCGGTCATTTTTTGGAATCCGAATTCGAGAAACTAATCTTTGCCGAAAGTGATTTTTATATAAAACGGCGAGTGCATCTAGAGATTCAGTCAGTTCTCAGTTTAGTTTAGTAGTGAGCATACAGTGAACATAAATTAGCGATTAGTGAACAGTATATATAGGTTTGTTAAATTTGAGTAGTTCAGGGGATAAATAGATCTTAAAGTGAGAAAGTATACCGTGTGTCAATAAATTAAGACTAAGCAAATATTCCGTGTGTATAAATTTATCCCAACTATCAGGATAAAGTATTTATAAATAAATAATAAAAACATTATATTATGATAAAATTGACGATACTCGTATACAACTTGTTAAATGCATTGCACCTGCAATTCGTCATGAGTTGGGCTTTGTAAGAAATCTTGTATCAATTTTACACCTCCCTCGGTAGTGTCAGATTTGTTTCTACATTAAGACTTCTCAAATACTCCTGCTGCAGGAAGTTATATGTGTCAAAAAACCCCAACTTTTGTTTTTGAAATATCCGTCTCAATTATCATTGATCATGTTGACACTTACTAGGTAAAATCTGGAAGAGGTGTATTCCAAACGTAAAATGTTTGCTATCAAATTAAGAAGAGATCATGAATTATTGTGCATTGCACTTTCTATAATATGTAAATACTTGCTTCATATACATTTTAGGGAAGTTTTCATTACCGTTGTGGTTGGTCATACTTAATCTAAAGTAACTGTTTTCTGCACTCGAGGTAACCATCATAAACGTTCACCTTTCGCTGGAAAGTAGAGGAAAATTTGGCTAAAATTCCATCCGAATTTGCACGTATATATTCATCCAAGATAACGGTATAAGACAGGAGTGGAAATTAACATGCAAGGTTCATTTGCATTGCATTTTCAGCCGGATTTGGTTGGTGATGAGTTTTATTTTTTATAGCTATTAAAAAGTTGAGGGTAATCAGGAGCGTCGAAAAGGGACGCTAGCGATACATGCCAAATAAACAATAATTTTGAAATAAAATTGAGAATGTTCATAAGTAATTTAAAATACATATCTATTAAAACTTATATAATGAAACTTCAGATAGAATTGCGCTTACCTTATTAATAATGATGGGAAACAAAATAAGTTAAACATATTACTCATCTCTTAACTCGAATGCTAATGATATATGAGATGTAACCAAAATCCGTGACATATGTAAGCAAATTGATTGAAAGGAACGTAGAGAAACATATGACGTAAAGTTTCTTATAAGATAGCTAGGAGAAAAATCTATAAGAGAAGATAAAAGTAAACACTGCTACTTTATACTTCTGATAAAACCATATAACCAAAAATAATAGTAACGCAGGAATTTAAAACTGAAACGTACAAGTAGAAGTTTAGAAGAAGAGATTGGTAGGAGGATCTGAAAGCAACAGAGACTAAGAGAAACGGGAAGAGATAAAACGACTAGCGCATAACAAAAATAAGTGTAGAGAAAGAGGGAGAGAGAGCTGGAGAAGAAGGGTCCAGAATATAAGGATTGCGTTAGTAAGTAATATTTTTATAAAATTCGTCGTATAGTAACATTGTCTGCCGTCTATTCCCCACAAAGCTTGCACTTTGATGGATTCGTTAAGACACTAGGAAACTAGGTGGAGATGACAATGACAAACACCCTATGTGGGGATCAAGGTCGACAACAACAAAAGGTAGAGAACATTATAAAACCATTGAGGCAAATAACTGTCAACAAATATCCATTGGAGCGTATACGTATTGGTCCTCAGATACAAACAAAACTCCCGACGTTATAGACTTTAGTGTCACGAAACTTATCGATACTAAGAAATGCAAGACATTGGATCTATTGAATAAAAAAAAGTATTGGCTTCTACTTCCTCTTATTTAAGTATTTTCTTAGTATAAATTGAATAAAAGGTCAGTGACTACTTCATGTAAAAGGGATTTCGTATGGCCATAAGCAAACTCTTCTGGTTTGAAGTAGTTACTTAAAATATAAGGATTTTTCCAGTTCTGGCTTATTTTTATTTGAATAAAAATAAGATCTGTCTTAAATTAGTAAGTTATAACTTGACGATTTTTAAGGTACCTATAAAGCATCCTTTTTTCTACGGTAGTTGCTAGTGTTAAACATGGTGGACTTCATAAATGTTCGTAACAGGAAGAACTATAGGAAAATAAGAAGCATCAGCCTAAGCAAATCTAAGCTCTTGTTGCGTTTTGAAAGTGAAAGTGTAGACTATATTTCGGATTATTTTTTACCATAGAAAGGTGAATCCAGAGGAGGTGCACTTGCATCTCGGCAAAAGATGGAGATATTCCTACGATATGTTAGTGATACCGGATTTCAAACAGGTATTGGTGAAAATGTTGGCGTTCATCATACTACAGTATGCAAAACCATAAGTGAAGTAGCTGATTGTATATTAGAAAAGGCCCACCATTGGATAAAATTTCCATCTAATCTAGATGTCACGGAAGAAGCAAGAATTAAATGGTCGAATCGATTCCAAATTCCTACAGTCATTGGTGCTGTAGATTGCACTCATGTTCAAATTAAAAAACCACCAAATTTTGGCGATGATTTTATTAACAGAAAAGGATTTGCTAGCATAAATGTGCAAGTAACTTATGATGTTAAGGAATTGATTACAAGTGTAGACGCTCAATGGCCTGGAAGTGTTCACGATTCCAGAATTTGGAAACAAAGTTCCGTATATGAAAATGTGGCAAGATTTCGGGGTAATTTCTGCCTTCTCGGAGATAGTGGATATGGAATTGCTCCTTGGCTATTAACACCTTTTAAAAATCCTCAAAACCGAATTGAAGAATTATTCAATATCACTCACTCCAAGGAAAGAGTTGTAATTGAGAGAGTTTTTGGACAAGTAAAGCAAAGGTTTCCCATTCTAGAACACAAGGTTAAAACATCTTTGTCAAAAGTTCCAAAAATTATTGTTTGATGTGCTGTTTTACATAACATTAGCAAGCATTTACGAGATGATTTTGAGTTTGCATTAGATGAAATGGAAAGTCCTGGAGACTCCGATTACGTGTGTGATGAAGCAGAAAATAGTACTACTATCCGTCAGAGAGGCACTGAGAAACGTCAAGCAATACTGGAGACAATGTTCGGTGATAATATTTAAATACTAAACCAAGTTAAAGCTGGATGTTAAATGTAGACTGTCATACTGAGTGTGTTTAAATAAAGCAGTTTTCTGATTTTCATAATATTTCATTAACAATTTTCCGTTTTTTTTTTGTATTTTATTAAATTACAAAGTGCAAACACGAAGTTCCTAATGTAAAAACTAACATAATATATACAAAACAGAAATGCATATTTTTTAGTTACATGTTTGACAGGTTTCTGATTCACTACAAGTCTATATATTCTCGTAATTCTGATAGAATGCCGCTTGAACTTCCCTCTTGCCTCCCTAAGTTACTTTCGGGATCATGGTTTGGCTGATTTGTCAGTCTGTCTATCATGAGTTGTTCTTTTTTGGCTTGCTCAAGTAGAACAAGGCGTTGCAGTTCTTGCGTTGACAAGTTTTTTGTTTCTTTCAGTTTCTTGTTTCATTCTTTTCTGTGGCCGCTTTTGTACAATGCTTGTAGGTGAAGGCAATAACTGTGTATCCATATTAATTTCCGTAGAATTGTGTGGAGTATTTTCTTTATCATTCTCTGTTCTAATAGAACATGCACCAGGAATTTTTACGAAAACTGAATTTTTTTCATAATTCAAAAGTTTTAAAAACTCTTCTTCCCATTCTTGTAGTTTACTTTTTTTGTTCCCGGTTAGATTTTTATCAGTTTTTTTGTTCACGTCTGTTTTCATATTATTGAGGATTTTTTTCAACTTATCAACAGTAGTATTTGTGCCAGACATTTTGATACATTCGTCTTTGAGATCTTTCCATGCCTTTTCTTTAGCTTGAACAATAGTATGAATCATTGATTTATTCAAAAGAACCTTATACTTTTTTAGCAATTTGACAAACATAAGTTTCTAACCGCCAATTTTTACCGGCAATTCTTCCTCGCTCGAAGACATGATTGCGACGAATAGACCTATACAACGCTTAAACTTGAAAACAAATGCTTACTTGCGGTTGCACACATGTTCGACATGTTAAGTATAAATGTTTGTTTACGCAACGAAAAAAGTAAACACTTGTAAATATGAGTGAGTACTTATAAGTAATCACTCAAAATTCAAAAGATTTTTCCAGTATTTACTTTCGAGAGAGTTCTAGTTTTTATTCAAATAAAAATAAGTATTAGCTTCTACTTAGAAGTTTTAGCTTTTTCTTATAAGTTATGACTTGCAAGTTAATACTTTTTTTTATTCAATAGACAAATTATCTTGCTATGACGTATCATCTGACCTATCGTAATGCTAACTATGTATTCAAGAACTATACATAAAAACTGGAAGCCTTGCATCCATAACAACAAAACTGACTAGAATGCATTCAAAGAACAACTAGATAAACTGATATCACTAGAGCAACCATCAAGATACGAATTGTAAATAGAACTAGCAGCTGAACTACTAACCAAGAATATACCATAAGCAGCATGGTCTGATATATCTGTATACTAGTCCCCACAGGGAAGTAGAGAAATATCACCGCCCATAAAAGAAAAAGAAATCCGAAAAAAGACAACTGCGGAAAAAATGGCAGCTTGACAGAACACAGGGAAATAAGAGGAAACTAAACATAGCAACTGAAGAAGTTGAAAACTTGATACAAGATGAACAAAATCATGGCATCCAAAAATATCTGGAAAATCTTTCACCAACTCAAGCAACGGATTACTCGCTTTGGAAAGCAACTAGAAGGCTTAATACGACCCAGAAAAATAATCCTTCAATCAAATACGAAAACAGCACGTGGGCAAGGACTGTTAAATAAAAAGCCGAAGCCTTCTCCAAACACCTAAGCAACGTGTTCGAACCCTTTCCCTGAGAGATATCTACTGAAGAAAAAGATAAAAAATTTCAATCCCAAAAAAGGCACCTGGTTATGATCTGATCTCTGACAAAATACTACAAGAACTGCCAGAAACAATTGAAAATTTATTATATACATACTGAGAATAAACTATTTCCCATGTATCTGGTAAGTTGCCCAAATAATTATGATCCTCAAACAAGAGAAAAAGCGAGAAGATATCTCCTCCTATAGGCCGATAAGTTTACTTCCATCTATTCCAATAATATTCGAAAAGCTGTATGTTAACAAGCTTAACAGAATAATAAACAAGACTAAAAATCATTCCGGATCATCAGTTTCGATTTCGTAACAAACATGGGGTAGTAGATCAAGTACTTTGGCTACAGGGATATGAATGACAAAAGATATTGTTCCGCAGCCTTCCTCGACATATACCAAGCTTTTGATAAAGTGTGGTACAGCGGACTGCAAGTTAAACTTAAGAAGCTACTCCCCTCCTCCTCTCTATTAACTCAAATCATATATGATTAACAGACACTTCACTATGATACAGGACAATGAACATACTGTAAAAATTAACACTTGTCAACTTCCCAATCAAAATGCAAAATATCTATCTGTCGGTTTTAAAATATTTGTTAAGATTATTTTCGACTATTAATAACACCAGAAAAATTAGTAAAATACTTTTCAAAAATATTAAAACATTCTATATTCAACATGTTTCGTTTTAAAAATTGTACTCTCCGACTATGGTAATAGGTGTTATGCTTTACTGTTAATCCAGGAGGTGTGCGATGCGCGGAAGACGATAAGGCTAAAGAATTGCTTTTATATTGCCAGAGGATTTTCTCACTCCTCCTTATAATTTCATTAAAACGATTAATACCTAATTTTACTGAAACATTGTTACTGTCAACGAAAACAGAAAACTGGTTAAATACTTACCTTGTATCTTAATCAGTGCGCTTCGTAGCGTCTAAAATACTCTCCTGGAACGTTTGAAAAATAGTTGAAAAGGTAATTGACCAATTATTTCCAGTACAGCGACTTTTGGTTGCTCATTTCTTTGAAAGTTTTTGCTAAAGTAAAAATATTCTGAAGTAAATTTGAAACAAATCAAGAATAGTTTATAACGTGGAGGTTTTGTATTTGCTTGTTGAAAAATTAATTTTAAATCAGATTCTGAATTTTATTTAACATATTTAGACCTAATTCATTTTTTTATGGAGAAAGCCAGAATGTCAAAAGCTTATTTCTACATAAAACGAATTTTCCATTATATTATACACAAAAGTAACAACATTTATTCACTACTATGTTCCTCTGTATCCTGAGATTCACAAAATTTTCTCTTTACTTTAAGTTACAAGTTCAAAGATTCAAAGTAGATAAGAAGGTTTAAAATACAATATAAGCAAAAATGAGGTTCAAATAAATATACAATGAAATTAACTGTCTCGACCCTTACTTCGTGGAATCTACTCATATTAGTGTTTTAAATGAAACTCACGCTTTCTATTTAATACCACAATATGATAAAAATTGTTGAAAATTCTAAAAAATTGACAATTGTTTCGATAAATCAATATCATCGTCAGAAAGACAGAAGTTACATTTCATTTGATGCCTACCTGATGTTTCGTAGTTATTTTTGGCTAGAACAAGAAGTGACCTAACTTGTGATTGACTTAATATATGTTAATAGAAAAAAGAAGACGATGTGATATTACAAATATTGAAGCTTAGATATTATTAGCCCTATGGTGATATCCTGGATATCATTTTTCCAATTAAGATCAGTATAACTGTGCAATGATATAGAAATCCAGGAAAACTATATCTGCTGATCTTTACAATTATCACTTAAGAAGACAGTTTATTAGTGGAGAACTCCCTAGGAATTTTGAAATCCGATACAGTGAACACTTACGGCATACAGATTGAAACAACTAGATAAATCTCACTACGCAAAACATCTACTTGAAACCAATCATTCATTGACACCTAACACAAAACTAGAAGTGCTGCATATTTGTGAAAAGAAACAAGAACTGGATTTCCTTGAAGAATTGGAAATCAGAAGACATTTAAGAAACCCACAATATGAAGTTGTCAATGAACAGTTAAATCTAGGGAGTTCTCCACTAATAAACTGTCTTCTTAAGTGATAATTGTAAAGATCAGCAGATATAGTTTTCCTGGTTTTCTATATCATTGCACAGTTATACTGATCTTAATTGGAAAAATGATATCCAGGATATCACCATAGGGCTAATAATATCTAAGGTTCCATATTTGTAATATCACATCTTCTTCTTTTTTCTATTAACATATATTAAGTCAATCACAAGTTAGGTCACTTCTTGGTCTAGCCAAAAATAACTACTAAACATCAGGTAGGCATCAAATGAAATTAACTTCTGTCATTCTGACGATGATATTGATTTATCGAAACAATTGTCAATTTTTTAGAATTTTCAACAATTTTTATTATATTGTGGTATTAACTAGAAACCGTGAGTTTCATTTAAAACACAAATATACAATGTCTGGTTATTACAAAATATACTAATTTAGCCATTTCTTTGTTATGCAGCAAGTAATTTAAACAATATAACACATCACCCATTAGATCGAAGAAGTTGAATATTCTTTTCTGGTAATTCCATTGGAGTTTCTTCACATTTTCTGAATTTCTATATTTTTCGTCAAGAGTAACCAAATATTCATCAATAATACGCTAGTACTCGTATATTGAACATAAGCTGGGAATTAGGAGATTTAATTTTTACTTTTCCGCTCAACCTATCTATATGCGAGAAAAGTATTGGTTTACCTGAGAAAAGTTGGAATTATGGATTGTTTTATTTATTTTTACGTTTTTCCCCAACAAAAACAAAAAAAAACGGTTTTTAGAAAAAAAAAATCCTGTGTGTATGTCGTCGTCGGCGACTTTTCGTAACATGGTCTTGTTAGCACGATACAGCCTCCGGAGTGCAACAAGTCGCCAATTTTATGATTGACTATTGTTCAGGACATTTGACTGATAAGTCCTATCGATTTTCAGCTCACCAGAGTCAGTACAACGGGTGTTATGGTACTTAAAATACCACATTTTAGGAAAAAATTCGGTTTGTTTGCACGATACAGCCTCCGGAGTGTATACAAGTGACCAATTTTACGTTTGGATATTATTCAGGGCGTCTCAAAGATTATCCTTATTAATTTTCAGCAGACTGGAGCTTGATCAACGGGTGCTATGCCACATTTTTGGGTTATTTTTGAAGAAATTTCGGGTTCTTAACACGATACAGCCTCCGGAGTGTATACAAGTGACCAATATTATAATTGCATATTTGTCAGTGTGTGTCACAGATGAACCTTATTCATTTTCAGCTCACTAAAGCGAGTACAATGGATCCTATAAATCCAGATATACTACATTTTTGGTTATTTTTGTAGAAATTTCGGTTTGTTACCACGATACAGCCTCCGACGTGTATACAAGTGACAATTTTATGATAGGATATTGTTCAGGGCATCTGACATATGCGGAAAAGTTTGTTTTGATCTTAAAATCCATTTATTTCTTCAAGTATTTGTGTCAATCCTTGTGAACATTTTTTTTAATTTCATTTTTTCGTCCAAACGAGTTCTTGATTAAGAAAATTCCTTTTAGAATTTCGATTTCCGTGTTTTCTTAACATTTGATCATCAATTTTTCTTCTTCTAGAAATGCTCCTAGTTATTGGTTTATATCTGTTAAAGTTTCCAAATGATTTTCTATAATTTTGATTTCAGTGTATTCGCAGTTAGTGGAATTCTCCATTCAATATTTATTCTTCACATAACTGTTTATTGTACAAATTCCGTTTAGAGGTTTCGTCGGTGTATCACGATGAATTTGCTTATATTATTACGAATTCAGAGATTACAATTTGATTTTTTCCTACATTTACTGCAGATTCCGAAATTGGTATTTTTGCAAAAGAATTTTCTAATTGTAGGAACATTATTATCATTGTCATCAATTTCGTCAATTCTTCAGCTTCTGTTTATTTCTCGAAATATTTAAAAGCGAGTCATTAAATTTTTCCATATAAAAAAATGATTTGTTGGGAGGGTTTTCCGAAGAATTTACATCATTACTATTTAGCTGAATTCGTCATAATCAGTCACTATTAGTGCTCAATGCACCTTTCTTGTACACTATATCATAGTTGTACCATTAAGTTTTAATCGCCATCTGAATAATTTAGAAGTGGGGTCCTTTAAGGAAAATAGGGTTTATGATCTGTTAGTATAGCGAATTTTTTCCCGAGAAAGGTGAAAATATTTTATAACCTAAACAATTGCAATGGTTCCTTGGCCTTCTAAGTCTCCTTGGCCTAGCAAAAGTTCGATAGTTCCAAAGACGCAGCTCAAAAGCCAAAGTTTCGAGTCGTTGTTAACTAACGGAAACTCAATGTTATCACAATTGCACAATTGGAGATCGTTATCCGTTACCAGATATTACAACGTTACTAGATGCGCTTGGAAGTTGTCAATACTTTACAACATTAGATCTCGCATCCATTTTCCATCAGATCAAAATGGCTGAGGAAGTGACGAAGGCATTCCGAAAACAATATTCATTATATAAAATGGGCGTTACAAATATATGCGCATGTCCATGGGTTTGAAAAAGGTTCATGCAACCTTTAAAAAAGTTGTGGACAATATTTTAAGAGAAAAACTAGAAATGTTTGATGGCATAATTGTGTTCAGTACCAGTTTACTGGAACACCTCACCAATCTAAATGAAGTATACAACAGACTAGGAGATTCTAATTTTAAATTGCAGATTGAGAAATGTGAATTCTTGCGAAAAGTATCTCATCTGGGTCATTTTTCACGTCAGAAGGTGTAAAACTGAACCGAGATAATACAAAAGTTTCCTATGCCAAAAAATTCTAAAGAATTAAAAGGATACCCGGACTCTTAGGCTATTGCCGAAAATTTAGAATAATTATTTATGTAACAATTGTGTAAAGTAGTCTTTTTTTGACGTGAATATTGTCAATCACATGAGTCGAAAAAAGGCATTTACACACGAATTGCATACAATTATTATAATTTTACAATTCACAAAAAAAAATAGATAAATTAATTCACACAATTCACAATTAAAAATTTAGATCACAAAAGAAAGATAACTTACGGCACAACCAAATGAAGTATTTCTGTTCTAGTAAGGTCGGGCGCAGACCGAGGATACATCAAACAAAGCATGCAACATGCAGTATATGTAGCATGCTTCTCGTATGAACAGATATGTGCAACATACTCGTATAACAAACATGCTGCTGGTGTGACTATTTTCTTATTAGTATGTGAAATGTCTTCTAGCGAAGAAGAAGTTATAGTTGCTTGGCAGTTTTTGCGTATGCGCAATCAAAGACAAAAGAAAAGACGTCGTTATTGGATACATTGTTTGTAGATAATTTACGTCACAGTCCAGCAACAGTAACGCAAGAACAGCTTTCTTTAAATCCTCAAAAATTTAAGGAATAGTATAGAATGCGCAAAGAAAACTTTAGATATATGGTGGAATTGGTGGGTCTTAGGGTAGGAAAACAGGAGACTCATTGTCAACAGTCAATACTTCCAGAAGAGCGTTTATTAATAACGTTAAGGTAAGTACAAAGCAAATAAAAATAAGTGTTCGTTATATAGGTATAGGTAATTATAATGACAAAAAGGTTTACAAATTTCATTGAGTTACTGTATTTATTGTTGATTAATTTTTTGAAATACTAAACTAAAATATTACTAGCACGTATTTTCCTTACCATCATTGGTTGCAAATGTGGTAGTATTATCGGTAGGTTCGTGATGTGGTAGCCATAAATTTCTTGAGGCAGGTCTTGGACTTGGTGTTGGGCAAGGTACTTCTGTGGGAATTCTATTTATATACTATGACGACCGGGTAGGAGTAGAAGCTGATGAAGATGCGCATGCAGTATCAGTATCGTCAAGTATATCATCAATCAAACCAATTACCTTTGGCCGAAATCGTCTATTTTGTTTACTAGTCATTTTCATCATATCTGGTAGTAAACTGCGCAAAAATAATAAATTGGAATTTTCGTCCATACTGGTCCGTTGTTTTTTAATTTGGAGCCACTCTACGAAGGCCTCATTGGCAGCGTTCCATGATGGTTGGGTAGATTTTCATTTTCAAGTGCCACATTTCATGGTGGATAAAATAACGGACTCATCTAGATAATCCGATTTGTCCGCGTTGTTGTCTGCAGCGTGCGGTGACTTATGCACATGGTTCTGGTTTTCCTCTGAGAACTTGGCATCGAAATTTTGATTTTCTGATTGACTTTGTGATTCGATGGTTTATTCTTCAGAATTTTGATCATCTACACGGGCTGCTAGATTTTCACTGCCTATTTTTCTTTTTTTATATGGGAGCAAAAACGGTAGTTGATCATTTAGGTAATACTTCTTTTTGTCTGTTGATTCAAAACCACTTGGTGGGTGTTCCAACGCACGTTGAAATGCTCCACGTATATTTCGCCTGCGTTCCCGATAATTTGGCACTGAAATAAAACTCCAATATTGATAATTCTGTTTTGATTTGCAATTATGTAGCGACAGGAGAGAGCTTCAAGAGCCTGACATTCCAATTTTATAGGGGCTTGACATTCCAATTTTATAGGGGAGCTAGTACGATTGGACTGATAGTACGAGAAACAACTCAAGCTATATGGGACAGTTTACAACCAGTGTTTATGCCAATTGCTACTGAAGAAATGTGGAAAGGTAAAGCACAACAACAACAACTATGGAATTTGCCAAACTGTGTTGCCGCAATTGACGCAAGCATATTCGTGTAAAGAATTTCGCTAATAGTGGCTCCAGTAATTTCAATTATGAAGGGTATTTTTCCATAGTCCTAATGGCCTCTGCAGATGCTGATAGTCTCTTTACAACAATAGATGTAGGTGATTTGGGACGTAATAGTGGCGGAGCAATTTTTAGAACTTCCCATGTGGGGAATTTGCTACGAAAACAAAAACTTAACCTGCCAGAACCTCAACAATTGGCAGGAAATGATGATGGAGACCCTTTTTCTTTTTACATGTGCGGGGATGAAGCATTTCCCTTATTGCCGTACTTAAGACCTTATCTTAAAAGAGTTCTGAATTCTGCTAGAAGAATTTATAACTTCAGACTCTCACGTGGAAGAAAAAGCATCGATTGTGCGTTTGGTATACTTACTTCTAAATTTCCAATATTTGAAGGTCCTATCTGTTGTGAAGAAGAGACAGTTAAGAAAACTGTAGAAGCTGCATGTGTGCTACACAATTTTATACGAGTCCGAGAGGGAATCTTTTGCTCTGAAACACATTTTGAGAACAATATACTAAACCACCCGGAAATAATTGAAGGTCATGAGTATCGTGAAACAACCACAACAGCAATGAGACTTCGCAAATTCCTAGCTGATTATTTTATTACTCCCGAAGGCTCAATTCCAATCCAGTAGAAATATGCATAAGCTCAAAAATTATTTTTTTACTAGTGTATATTTTTTCACACAACAAATTGTTTCTGCTAACCTGAATCATTTATTTCTTCCGCTACCTGCCTCCATGCTTTTTCAATAATATTTATTTTACTATATTCTGCAAAAGTGTAGTTCCAAATGCAAGGCCTTTGTTTGATAGCCCGAACAAAATTAATATTAAATAGAGGATCGTCCGGTTTCATATTGAAAAACACACTGTTGCCTCTACAGAGGTATACTGAATTCATCTACAAACTAACGACATAATCTGCGTGTAGACATGTATGGGTAAGTCTAATGCAGTATAAGTTGCAAAGCATATATGCGTACCGCACCAGTCTGTGATACTTGCAACTGCTTCCATGTAATCAAATCTGCTGATAATACATGCAGTATAAATATACCGCATGTTGCATGCTTTATGTTTGATGTTTGATGTATCCTCGGACTGCGCCCGGCCTAAGGGATAGTAAAAATATTTTAACGCTTTCTTTAAATTTGTTTATCTGTCTCATTTCTAATGGCAAGGAATTATATAATATATCAGAGATATAATCATACTCCTTTTGTCCAATTATTTTATTGGATTGTGTGGCCTTTAACAATAAATTGCGTTTTTGCCGTCTGTTATAGTTGTGATCTAAATATTTATTTTTTGTTCCGCGCTTATATACTACTGAAAAATAATATTTTTGTCTGTTCTAGTTCGTTAAATTCGCGAAATAAATCATCAGTTGGTACAATTTGGGTTTATTTAAATTTTTCTTAAAAAACGCTTCTGTAAAGTTTCACGCTTTCTTAATTGAGTATCTGCAAGGCCCCTACACCCTTCCCATCCTATAATTTCATATAACAGGCGGGATTCCACTAATGCAAAATAAACAATTTATACTTTTATTTTTTATTCCACCAAAGATGCCTATCTATTGTAATTCATTATTGAATGATATTATTTATTATTGTATCCGAAAATATGACGTAATTAATAGGAATTGATTCCAGCATTTGATAGAAATACTCTTGAAAAACATCGGCATCCATTCCTTCATGGTAATCTTTGGTAGACTTTTACACAATTTCAAGCAAACCACCATGTACAAAACCGACATCACCTCAATATGGGTTATTATTAAACGACGATCTTACTGAATTGGAGTCTTTGAACTCGTTGATGAACCTTCTAAGAAAGTTTGCTTAGGATTTTTAACCGATATGTCTTGCCAGACTTTTGTAAGAGTGTGTCCTTCGCACACTAAACGAATGGAATGATATATCTAATAATACATTTTTCTATCTGAAACAGAAAATATTGTAAATATAATTGGGTATACTAAAAATAGTAAAGATGATAAATTTAATAACATTAATATTCATTCCACCTTAAATAGACCAAAAGAGGAATGATTAATGGTCTTGAATCAATACTAAAAGCTATTACGGGAGACAAGGACTCTGAGGATGGAGAATTAATTCGGTTAAGGAACATTTAAAATAAAACCAAGAAAACTCACAAAGGCATATAAAATTTTAATAAAACAATTCAGGACATTCAGTATAATGAAAAAATATTAAATACAAAAATATGTGAGATAAAGAACTGCAGAAGATATTTATTTAAAAGGGCTGTATAATAAACATTTAATCACACTTAACTTCGACAGTCGAGAACTCGCTAACCATTTGTAGACTTAGAAACTCTACATCCGACTATTATAAAATCCAACGACCTATTTGCCGAGTTTTTCTATCAAGCAACGAATTAAAATATAAAAATATTTTAGATATTGAAAACATCATTGACGTAGTTTGTAAGGTAGGTAGAGAATAATAGTTTTTGTCGATACCTATTAATTAGAATATTATATTTATTCTCTTTTATATGCTATCCATCTCAACAGAAGTCAAATCAGAATACGTGACATTAATAACACACATCTTTTACGAAGATCAAACAATGTCCTTAAACCTCTTCATAACATTTGCTCTTGCGTAACATTTCTCAATGTCCTAACCATTTGCAAAATAATAATAATTACGCGTGTGAAGAAAAATATTGCTAGTAGGAAACTCCACAAATTGTTAATACACAAAAATTGATTTAAGACAAAAATCACGTTGAAATTATTTAGGAAATAAACCAATTTGTGGCAATATTTCCAATCGAAGAAAAGTTAATCATAATATGTAGGCAATAAACTGAAGTAAAATCTCTTCAAGGCATTTATCAGTTAATAGAAAATTAACCATGGACAATTAAGTGTGTAGATAAATTAATTATAAGTAGTGAATAGTTGAATGTATAAATAAATTACGTGTCTATAAATTTATTCCACCCGTTGTGTATATAAATAACTATGAAAAACATTACATTGGTGTGGGGTAATATAAATAAATAGTTACGTAAAAATTGTTAAGAGACTAAGTGACCTGAAAGTGACGAAACTAAAAAAAAAGAGTTGGAAAATTGAGAGTTAGAAACATCTGGAAAGAAGAGTGAATTAATAGAAAAACTCAAAATGGCACTGGAAAGTGACGGCTTGGGTCCAGAAACATTTTTATTCAATGACGAGGCTTCCACCTTAAGGACGATATTTCTACTAACATGGACAATATTTCCGCCAATATGTTTCTGCTATAATCACGATATTTGTGACGATATATTTTCATTTGAAAATGTCATTCCTGCTGACGTCGAAAATAAAATTTCGTCCCTAAAATCGGATATTGAGAAAATGGACGAGAAAATCAAAAAGTTAGAGAGAAAGATGACAGATTTAAGAACACAAGACACGCCAGCAGCAGAAGAAAAGAAGATCGAACAAATAAAACCCTGCAATCCAGTAACACAACCCAAAATAGAAGATATTAGCAGTTTTGCCCGAGTCAAGGCCCCAACGTTCGACGGAAATACATCTTGGACCAATTATGTAAAACAGTTTGAAGCAGCCTCTAGAATGAATAATTGGTCCGTTAAGAACAAAGCAGTGTACTTAACCATCGCGCTTCGGGCAGACACCTTAGATGTACTTCAGACGATACCCCTGGAAGAAACGGATGACTTCGAGCATCTGAAGAAGAGATGGTCATGAACATTTAGAACAACTGTACCGATTTCAGCTAAAGAATCAAAAGCGGGAACGTGACGAAGCCCTTCAATGGTATGATCTGGAAATTTCCCGACTAGTTCTATTTGCTTTCCATCAACACCAGAGAACATGATGGAATCTTTGGGCATCCAGACCTTTATTGACGGCTTATGTGACCACTATATAGAGAGAACGCTTCGATTAGCTTATCCCAAAACCATGGTACATGTATTGACCACTGCTCTTGAATATTAAGCTGACACGAATGCTTCGGGATACAACAAAGGTGGGACCATGCAAGAAGAAGGTGACGATGATAGACTTGACCAGTTCGTCAACTTTGATAAAAGGTATGGTGAACAAGAAGCCGAAGAAAATCAGATGCTGTAATTGTGGCGAGCGAGAGCACGCACGTATTCCGCGTAAGCGCCCTATGATCCCCGCAAACCAAAAACCTCTTGAATATGAAGCAGCCACGAAGGCTTCGGGGTACAACAAAGTTAGTACCATGCAAAACGAAGGTGACGTATACAGACTGAACCAGATCCTCAACTTGATAAAGAGTATGGTAGACAAGTAGCCGAATAAGATCAAGTGCCGGAAATGTAGCGATCTAGGGCACGTACGCAGTTTGTCTAAGCGACCCAATCACAGAGCAAACTAGGCAGGGGCAAACATCGAGCTGGTGTGAGTCATCAAAATGCCGACTCTCTGCCCAGACAGTTATACCCAGCAGACTATTCTCACTGCAACAATGTAGAATCTAAAGAAGTTGATGTTTCAAGAATTACGGTAGTTGACGAAGAATGGTCGCCCCCCAGGGTCAGAGAAAATCAGGAGAATGATAATCACCTAATGATGATACGGCAATGGAAGGAAGAAAATTGGCGACCTACCTGGCAAGAAGTGTCAAGATTTTCACCGACACTTAAGGCATATTGGGCTCGGTGGGACCCACTTGTCCTGGAAGAAGGGCTACTGAAAAGAGTCCTTGAAGAAAACGATGGTTCCGAGATGAGGAGACAGCTAGTTATCCCGAGAACGAGAGTAGCTGGGGTACTGAGGAAGTTACACGACAGTCCATCGGGAGGTCATCTGGGAGTAAAGAAACCCCTTCAGTGAGTCCGTGAAAGGTTTCATTTAGAAGAACAGTTCCGACGATGTGAAGGACTGGTGTAAGAAATGTACTACTTGTGCTACGAGTAATGGACCACATCGCAAGAGAAAGGCAACCATGAAACAATATAATGTTGGAAGCCCTTTCGAAAAGATTGCTTTATATATTGGTGGGCAATTTCCGACGACAGAAAATGGTGGTAAATACATCCTGGTTGTAATCTACTATTTCACAAAGTGGGTGGAAATTTACGATTCCAAATCAAGAAGCCACAACTGTTGCAGATGTATTGGTGAAAGAATTTATGAACCGATATGGAGTGCCCTTGGAAGTCCAGAGCGATCAAGGAAGAAACTTCGAGAGCCAGGTATTCCTGGAAATTTGTGTCAGGCTGGGAATGAAGAAGAACAGGACAACAGCGTTGCATCCACAGTCAGATGGAATGGTCGAGAAAATGAGCAGGACCATTGGAAAATACCTGTCCAAAATATTTTCCAGCCACCAGAGAGACTGGGACCAGTATCTTTCCCTATTTGCATTGGCTTATCGATCTGCCATACACGAGTCCACGGGTGAAACACCTGCTAAAATCCTGTTTGGACGTGAAATGAGGCTTCCTTGTGACCTGGTATTTGGCTGTCGGCCTAGCGAAGTTCTAGCAGGAGAAGATTACGAGATACAATTGAGAAGAAGGATGGACGATGTGCTCGAATTGGTTCGAACGAATCTTCAATTTGCCAGCGACAGAATTCAAAAACGGTCCGATACGGAGAGTAAAGGAGCAGCACTGATTCGGGCTCATTCCTTATGTAAATTAACATGGGAAATCGCCAAATTATTTTTACCCAATCCGCAACACCCTGAGCTTTATTCATTAATTAAACTCCATAAAGAGGGGTACCCAATCAGACCAGTTGTTTCATATTTCACAGCACCTGCGTTCAAAATTTTAAAGATTCTCATAGATGTCATCTCTAAATATTGTTCATTCATACCCCGATTTTCAGTTAAAATCTCAACGGAATTAATTAATAATATTCAAGATATAATACTACCCCATAATTCTAAATTCATATCATTCGATGTAACAAATATATTCCCTAGTATACCTCCTAAACAAACTATAACTCTTGTTGATAACTTGCTCACATACAATAATATTAATCCTATAATTCATTCTGATATCATTACTTCATTAAAAGTGTATTTGAATCAAAATTATTTTCATTTCAATGGAGAGGTTTATAGCAGTAAAGACGGTTTGATTATGGGCAACCCCCTCAGCCCCCTACTAGCAGAAATTTTCATGGATAATATACAAAAAAAAATTCATGAACACCCCCTTAGTAAAAAATTTATGTACTGGCACCGATATGTGGACGACATTTTAGCTAGCTTCATCGGTACAAATAGACAATTAGAGAGCTTCATTACTTACATAAACTCGATTCACAATAATATCAAATTTACCGTAGAGCTTGAACAAAATAAGTGTATAAACTTTCTAGACCTTACAATTTCAAATATAAATAATAAACATGATTTTTCTATATTTCATAAACCATCACATACAGATATTACAATTCATAACAGTTCGGTCCACCCATTCAGTCATAAACTAACAGCTTTCAATGGTTATTATACACAGACTCTTAACAGTCACATTAAATATTAATAATTATAACAAAGAAGTAGATATCATAAAACAAATAGCAGTTAATAATAATTACGATCCAAATTTAATTGACAATATCATAAATAAAAAGTTAAAAAAACAGGCTTTAGAACAAGTATTCCCTTCAGATAAAAATAATAATAAACAATTTAAAAGCTTATCATACTTTGGAACACCATCCTTAAAAATTAAATCATTTTTAGAAACTTTAGACATGAATATTTCCTTTAAAACTGATTACAATTTACCCAAATTCGTTAAAAATAATAAATCTAAATCTTCAAAATTAAACAAATCATGAGTTTATAAATTAAAATGTGGTAATGATAACTCTCATAAAATTTATATCGGTAGAACTTTTAGAAATTTTAAAACTACAATTTCGGAACACAAACGTAGCTATGACAACAAGAAATTAGATTCTAACTATTCAAATCATTTATTAGAAAACCAACACATTTTCGACCCAAATTTTGAAATTATCCGGTAAATCCGTTAGTTTAAATTTATTAGAGTCCATCGAGATTAACAAAAATAAATATCCAGGTAATCTTCTTAACGACCAAATAGATATCAATCAGTCTCTCTCATTAAACCTTTTTACCTAGAAGATAGCTTAGGAATGTTTGTAGTGTATGAATTTCCAGGTAATTTCTTTTAGTTTCATTGTTAACGTTAGTAAATAGAATTCTGTATTTATGCACTGTATATATTAAGACATTTTTACATTATACCTTCATACGTTTTGAAAAAAGCTACTGTGTTAGTGAAACGCGTCAACAAGTTTAAATTGAACATTAGTTCAAATATATGAAGATTTAAAAAAAATATATTGTTTTATTTCATCGTTTGGTTTGTATTTATTTAGTATTAAAATGCTTGCCACTGTTTTTTTACTTACATTTTGTTGTAACAACGACTTTCTTTTGCGCAATGACAATTCTGGATCTGCTAAAACGGACAGAATTACATCAAACTGCGTATTCTCATCAGCAACCAGTTTTCGACGTTCTCCATTAAAATTATTTGTAATACTTCAAGTTTCTTTAAATATATTTACTATTTTCGTTACAGTTGATTGGGTTATATTTTTATTGGGGTGTCTATTTTTGAAAATATTTGCAGCTTCTCTATGCGTTTTATAGTAATTTCCCACAATCAAAACAATTTCAATTTTCTCTTCATCAGTTAATAACGCTACCATTTTTATGTGTCTTATAAATTCTAACGCGGTTTTAAATTGACTGTCAACATTTCCTTCTATCAACAAATGATTTGTTTGTCAGTGCATCATAGATTACATGTAACTACAGTTAAATTTGCATTATTGTAGATGTAGTGATCCCTTAAAAGACATTAAAGACAAAAGGACACTAACTTAGAAATAATATTTAAATTCAGGTTAATATTGATTATAGTATTTAGGAAGCATCGGCCGGCCATAGTCAATGTCATTTATCAAGGAAAGATTGTTTTTGTTATTTTATAAACAGACATGTATAGTTTACAGACGGAGGTCGGATGTGTAGAAAAACACAACTATGTTTCCTATATAATGGGTGTGAACGAACCAGGATGATATGATTGTTATTAATACTTTGAATAAGTCGTTTTGATATTTATAATAGTGTATTTTTAAATGTATTAAACTTGAACCCAGTGATTTTATAAATGTGTTATTGTTTATTCTGTTCCCCAACACAGGTTGCTAGGTAAGTGGTTTCCTCCATAATAATATGCCTTTATGATAAACGTCGAGTATACGAGGGATCCTTACTAAGTAACCACTACATGGCGATCCTGCAAATTAAATGGAAATGGTAGTGATAATGGAAAAATTAATGGTATATTGGTAATCGCCACTACATGGCGATCCTGCGGAACTAATGGTAAAATTAATGGTAAAACATACATCGCCACTACATATGGTAATGGTAATATGGTAATATGGTAATGGAAAAATGGATAGTGAAATGTATATTAATGGTAATAGTAAAATAGTAATCCTCCAGAACAAATGGTTATGGTAAATTATCCTGTAAGTAAATGATAAGTTATGGTACAATTGATGTTATAAGGATAGAACTATATGGTTTTCTACTTAAATTTGGGACCTTGGAGAAAAGAAACAATGGGAGGTTCATCAACCAAACAGGAAGCAAAAGAAACAGGAATTGTCAATAACACTTTCATGGTACAGCAAGATAATGTTGCGATGCACATCATGGTATTACTATACATTGTAACAATAGCTTTTATCTGCAAATTCGTTTGGTTAGTATGGAAAACACACCGAAGAGCGTTGAAAAGAGATATCAACAGAAGCAATGCAATAAAGCAGGCAACAGGAACTCTCACCGTATAAATAATTTGTAAGTACACATGCATTCTATTCTTATGAACAAAGTTTTTTTTAAATGTCAATAACGTGGGAAGATTTTGAGAATAAATTACGATTGATTGTAGAAGAAGTTAATAAACAAAGAAAAGGGGTTTTGAAGAAGGAAACTCCTAAAAATCCTGATTTTTTAATTTTGCGAGTAAAGTTTTACCGAATGAGTTTAACGGCGAAGCAAGTAAATTACAGTCATTCTTAGACTCATTGGATTTACTACAGACAAACACGAATGGTAATGAGGAAAATGCTATCCTATTGATAAAAACGAGATTAACAGGAAAAGCTAGAAGTTCAATCACAACGGAAAACTCCATTGCAGACATCAAAGATAAACTTAAAGCAGGGATAAGAGGAGACAATCCAAGCCTTCTCCTAGCGAAACTTGGTAAAATAAGACAGAACGGAAAGGATGTGACACAGTATGCAACAGAAATAGAGAAACTGGCGGAAAGATTACAGGCAGCATACATATCGGAAGGGATGCCTGAACGGCTAGCTGAGAAATGTACGAAAGAAGCAACGATTAAGGCAGTAACTATGAATGCCGCAACGGATGCAAGCAAAACGATAATTGCAGCGGGAAGTTTTGAAACAACACAAGAAGTATTATCAAAATTGGTTTCAGTAGAAGGTATAGTAGGACAACAACACGTCTTACATATGAAAGATAACAGGAATTTCTTCAGGAAATCAAACTTTGACTTTAGGAATAACCATCGGAGAGGAATCAACAGAGGATATTATGATGGTAATCATTCAAGAGGAACATTTAGACAGTATAATCAAGGAAACAACTACGGCAGATACGAAAATTTTAATAAAGATAGGAAATACAATAATAATGGAAATTACAAAAATCGAGTCGACAATAACGTGAGAATATGCAAGATAGGAGAGAAAATTGAAGAAATGAGTAGACAAATAGCACAATTGAAGAAGGAAAACTACGATTTAAGGATGGAAAATAAGGAACTAAAAGAAAAAACAGAATTTTTGCAAGGAAACATGACAGATAATCAGAAAAATTTTAGGGAGAAGAATTTAATAATACATGGTATAGAAGAAGGAAACGAAGAAGATGAGGAACAACTAGAAAACAAATTAGAAGATGTAATGAACAAGGTTAATAACACAGTAGATGTTAAAACAGATATTTTGAAATGTAAAAGATTAGGAAACAAAGCCAGTAACAAAAATAGACCAGTATTAATAATGATGAAAAATGTGAATAAGAAAGTAGAGACTTTGAACGGAACGAATAAACTAAAAGGAACAAAGATATACATTGATGAAGATTACTCAAAAGATATATTGCAACAGAGAAAACAACTAATAAGATACATGAAGCAGGCGAGAGAAAGTGGAGCTAAAGCTAAGATAGTTGAAAATATATTAATGATTAATGACAACGTGTACAGTTTAAAAGAATTAGAAGAAAGGAAGAATCAGTTTGAAATACATACGGGATGGAATAAATCAACATTAAAGGAAAATAACGAAACTAATCCGAAAATTTTGGATAAAATTTTCAGCGATAAAAGTTTCAATCAATTAAGAGGTAAATACATAGTCTAGGAAAAATTTGAAATTTGATTGATTTGGAAGAATATGATTTTGAAATACAGTATGTAAAAGGTATAGCGAATTACGCGGACAGTATATCGAGAATATCCATTGAAGAACTTGAGGATTTATACATAAATAATTCACATGTCTTGGCAATCACAAGAGCACAAACGCAAGAAGAAAACGTACAAACAGCAAAGGATCAATGGAATAAAGTGGAAACAAAAGAAGTAAGAATACAAAAACCTGCAGTAGTAAAAGTTTTAAATAACATTGAGGCACATAAATTACCAATTTTACAATTTGAAAATAACCGTATCTCACTTAGGATGAGCATCCGGATCAAAAACAAATTGAAATTTAGTGAAGCCTTAAATACCGGTTTACACAACTTCGACCTAGGACGAACGTTGGAAAAGCTTGAAGAGCTATCGGTAAGAAATGAAGTAAAAAGAATGAAAATATATACAAATGATGATATATTTAAAAAGTGCACAGTAGAAGAATTTATAAAAGTAGGAAATCAAAGGTTAAAAAGTATTCATGTATGTATATGCGACGTACCAAAAACGGTACAGCAGAAAGAAGAGATCCAAAAGATATTAGAAAGATACCACAATGATCCAATGTTTGGGGGACATGTAGGAAATAATAGGTTATTAAAGAAATTAAGAGCAAATTTCAAGTGGAAAAACATGGAGAAAGACGTAAGAAAATACGTAAAAAATTGTCATAAATGTCAAGTGAATAAGGCAAAGCCCAGTCACAAAGAGAAATTTGTTATAACAGATACATCTATAAAACCGTTTGATATTATTTACATAGACACAATAGGTCCGTTTGTAGAGAGTAACAACGGAAATCGTTATTGCATTACGATATTATGCGAATTAACTAAGTACGCAGTTATGATACCAGTTCAGAATAAAGAAGCACACACAATAGCAAAAGCAATTTTCGACAACTTTATACCAAATTACGGATTGATGAAGAAAATAAGAACAGATCAAGGGACGGAATATAAGAACGAAATAATGAAGAATTTAGCAGAACTATTAAATATAAAACATAATTTTTCAACAGCATACCACCACGAAACAATAGGCAGTTGCGAAAGATTACATAGGACGTTTAACGAATATATAAGAAATTTTATCAAAGATTCTAGGGATAACTGGTGTGAGTTTGTAAGAATGTTCGCATATTGTTATAATACAACACCAAATACGTATCACGGATACACTCCTTTTGAGTTATTATATGGGAGAAAACCCAATTTGCCAGAATTTTTAAACGCAAAAATTGAACCGTGTTACAATTTTGAAAAATATGATAATGAATTGAGATATAAATTACAATACGCTAATGAAAGGGCCAGACAGTTTTTAATAAATAATAAATTAAGTAGAGTTAATAATAGCGAAAATGTTTCTTCACCCGTAAATTTTAAAATAGGGGAATTAGTTATTCTAAAAAATGAAGCAAGAAACAAATTTGATTCACATTATCTAGGTCCGTTTAAAATAACGGGAGTCAAGGGGGTAAATTGTGAGATTACATCTCCAGACAAAAAACAACAGACTGTTCATAAGAATCGATTGTTTGTATACAAAGAGCGGAAACAATTGTAAATCAGTGAAGTGTGTTGATAAACGAACAAGTAGTGTTTAGTAAACAAAGACAAAACAAAAACATTCATAAAAACAGTTATAGGTATAAGTGTTATCGAAAAATTAAAATGATAATTTTTCTCTTCCAAGAGGGGATGATGTAGTGATCCCTTAAAAGACATTAAAGACAAAAGGACACTAACTTAGAAATAATATTTAAATTCAGGTTAATATTAATTATAGTATTTAGGGAGCATCGTCCGGCCATAGTCAATGTCATTTATCAAGGAAAGATTGTTTTTGTTATTTTATAAACAGACATGTATAGTTTACAGACGGAGGTCGGATGTGTAGAAAAACACAACTATGTTTCCTATATAATGGGTGTGAACGAACCAGGATGATATGATTGTTATTAATACTTTGAATAAGTCGTTTTGATATTTATAATAGTGTATTTTTAAATGTATTAAACTTGAACCCAGTGATTTTATAAATGTGTTATTGTTTATTCTGTTCCCGAACACAGATTGCTAGGTAAGTGGTTTCCTCCATAATAATATGCCTTTATCGTAAACGTCGAGTATACGAGGGACCCTTACTAAGTAACCACCACATAGACATACGTTTTAAAAATAATTTTATTAATGTAAATGAATGTAATTACGTAATTTTTAATTCTGATCAACTTTTTTTAGTAATATTATTCGATATTGTCAAATAAATATTTAATGACTGTATTTTAGGTTTTAGATAATGTAGAACTTTTTATGAAGAATATTTTTTTTCCTAAAATTAATAATAAAAAAGTTTTCCATATGATTCCAACTTAGGGGGACATATTGTGGAAAAGTCAAAATTTTGGCGGAAGCACACCGATTTCTGGGAAGAGCTAATTTTTTTTTTGTTGTTTTTATAGAGATTTCCAAGAAGGTCGATTGTTTGTTGGGAGCTTCTGGAATCCAAAGGTTCGAGAAAGTGGTTTTGACATATAAGAGACTACCTACCAGCGGCGAGTCAATCTACAATTTAATTTCGTAGTGAATAGACGTTATTATAAATATTTCTGCAGTATCAAGTGTAAGTGAATATACAGTGTATTTAATATAAATTATGAATTGAGTATGTACATAAATTAAGTATAAGTGGTGAATAGTTAAGTGTATAAATAAATTACGTGAGTAGATATACCGTGTCTATAAATGTATCCCACCCGTTGTGTATATAAATAAATGAGAAAAACATCACAGTTCTATTTTGCTTATTCATGTTTTATTTACTCACATGTGGTTTTTTGGGTAAGGACCATAATATACGAATAAATTTATGATTAGCAGTATACTTCTATTTAAAAATTAAATGAAAAAACTAAAGACGCTGTCTTTTCCTACTGCTATCCAATCCTGTAGGAGACAGACATCCTTTTCTGCCAATTTTTTTTCTTCGTTCTATGAACGAGAAAAAAATAGAAGTAATCTCCGTAAATTCCAATAACGAACTACCCCTTGTAGTTCAGATAATATCGTCCGATTCTAAATTTTAGATTGATCCCACAAGGGATTAATTATAAAGAGGTTTTCGACAGCGACAGTGGATTTAATGGAACAAATCCTTCTTTTAAAACGAACCCCAGAAACGATGTTTGTACAAAAACAACAAAGAAACCTAGTTCAGTTCAAATGAGTAATTAAAATAGTTTTTGAAAATTAACAAGATTCTTTTTTCTTTCATCTCAGCTAATTACATCGGGAAGCAAAGTGTTTTATTTTCCACGGGCCAAGCGTAATTTTCCAACAACCGGCTGTTTCACGATAACAATCGACATAGGTAGTCGCCAAGCGCAGTTCCATATTGATTTGAAATAAAAAGAATTTCTTTAATATTTTTAAGTAACATGTTTGTGCTTTTGCAACAGAATGAACATTGTATTACATAATCAATTAATTTTGCAACCGTAAAGTTGATTGAAAAGTATCATATAATTTTGTTTGCATATCAGAAACTGAGCTTTCTAATTATATGCAAATCCATGCAAAAGTACCCACAATTTTAAATTATAATGCATTTTTTTTAATTTTCATCAATATTTATTGAATCACCTTTAGAATGGACTCCATTCGAAGCTATATACATGTGCCAACGCTGTTCCCAATCCTCAAACCATTTTTATAGGCTCTTTCAGGAATGGCCTTCAGCTGCCTTTGCGAATTTTCTTTGATGGCATCGATGGAGACAAAACGGGATCCCCGAAGCAGCAATTTCAGTGTGTGAAATAAAAAAAGTAGCGTTAGATGAATAAGGCGACTGATCGATGGTATTTAATGCGTGCTTGGCCTTAAATTCGTTGATAATGCCGGCTCGATGAAATGGTGCGTTAACGTCATGCAAAATCCACGAATTATCTCACTAAAATTCCGGCCGTTTACGACGTATATCTTCACACAAACGGTTAACTACAATTCCTTATTGACCGTCTGGCCTGTCGGAACGAATTCTTGTTGAACCACGTGTCTTCTGCGACTTGTTCAAGGTATTGGTTTTGAAGAAAATTCAAAACAATCGGAACATGTAGAGCGACGACACCCCTCATCTTCAATTTATTTTTTTATATATATTTTATTGAAAAACAGCAATCAGAATCTGCATACTATAAGCTATTATGTTGGCTTAGGCACGATTTCATACTTTTTTTCTGATGTCCTGATGAGGTTTCCTCACTGGGAATACCTCGCACATCTCACTTAAGATTTATTGACCATTTTCTCTTCAGTCTTCTACGGATGTTTTCCTGTAAAAGTAGTTGGAAGAAAGAGTTGTTATGACATTCTCACTTGGTATGATGATTGTGACTTTTTTATTGAACTGTTTCACGAATGGTTGACATATGAAGATCTTGATGGATCATCTGGTTTGTGACGTACCATGGAGCATCAGTCATTGCTCTGAGAATTTTTGACTGGGTCCTTTGTATGATGGCAATGCTGGACTTGCTGATAGATCCTCACAGTTCTATAAAATACATCTATATGGGCACAATAATAGCTTTATATACCAGGATCTTATTTTCGCCCCAGTAACCATTTTTAGATCAGTCTGCTTTCGTTTTTTGATTATATGTTCGCTCCAAATTAATTTTCTATCTAGATGAATCCATAAGTACTTGCAACTAGTTGATCTAGGAACATCGATTTTGTTGATATAAACTGGTGGCACAGTTTTTTTAAAGTAAAAGGTAATATGTTGGGATTTAGTCGTATTTATGTTAAGCTTTCGAGTTGGAAGAGATGTCTTGTAGATTCGACCTTGCTATTACGGGGTCTTCTTGGATATCCATAAAAGCTGTATCTTCTGCCAATGCGCATACTATAATGTAGTCAGAGTTTGGACGATCACATGTATAGACTACATCAGAGGTTCCCAAACTGCTTTTTTTTGTGGACCGGTTTCAAAATTTTACTCGCAACGGCGGACCCCATGATGTTACATTACTACCATACTCCCAAAACTAGTAAAAATATGTGAATCTTAAGGAAGAAATTTGTTTCGTGGCAGAGCTCCAACACCGTAAATTCAGAGTGATAAAAATAAAACAAAGAATCATCAATATTTTCTTGCATTCTATTTATTAAAATAATATGACTATAGGGAAACGCTGTCAAAAATTTTCTCGCAATTTCCCACAGACTAGTATATTTTACAGGTATTTATGCCTGCAACCAAAATGCTTGATAGCCTTTTTTGAATTTCACCTTCAGCTCTTAATTGGTGCTAAGCTCGAGTAGTTACTCTCGTAATACCACAGTTGCGACTTCCGTTTCATCAAATGGATTTATGATCCATGGTGGTATTTCCATCGTCAAATTATCTTCAAATCTACTTTTGAAGTCATCAAGCAAGGAATATAATATAATATATGTTCAACATATGTCTTGTTACGAAGAAGCACACTGGTATAGTCCCTAAATCCGATTCTGTCTAAGCCAGGTATAAAAGTTAAAATTATGGCGGATACGCACTGTTTTTTTATATACCTGTTTATGACTACCTTATCTAAACATTGTTTTTGTGACCAGACTTATCTAGAAAAGGCCAGAACCAATTGTGTGTGTAAGCCGCAGTCCGGAATTTTCTAGTAAAAAAAGACATTAATATGAATAAAGGACCGATCAGCGGAGGAGTTCAGTTGATAATGTGACATCGTGAAATAAATAAGTGAATATAAATTAGTGAACTGTTTATGTAAATTAGTTTAAGTGAATATACTGTTAGTGAGTTAGTGTTTAAATAAATTAGTAAGTAGCCATACCGTGTGTTTAAAATTTATCCCACCCGTTTGCTGTTTAAATAAATTAGAAAAACATTACAGTCTGAATATTCTCATAAAGACATTCTACCTATGACAAGTTTGGAAACTGGGAGAATTCGTGCCGACTAACATTTTGCTTGATAAATTCCAATTTTACAATATAAGCGGAAATTACATTCTTTGTTTTTAATAAATTTAAACTGTCCCCTGTTTCCGGTCCTGGTACGAGATTGGAAAGTTGTGTTGATTTCTGCTCCGTAATAAACTTCGTTTTACACGGGAATTACGAGTAATATAATCAGCAAAACAGTGTATGAAGTTTTTAATATAAGGATGAAAGTGTCCAGTGAAAATTCGACAGTATTCAAGTAAGTGTAAGAATAGTTTTGTCACAAATATACCTAACATAAATAACAATTAGTCAAGCTAAATATCACTGATAACAGTTCAAGGTCCGACGGGTTGACTGGCCTTAGAGCTATTTGCGCGGTGTGTTTGGCGATAAGAACAAGTTTATTGATAAAATCCAATAACTTGTCGAACGATATACTTAAGACAGGGACGGACGTAAAATTTTCTAATATTGAGGCGATTAAATTCAAAATAGAAAGAAATGAGTGATAATGAATATGGCAAAAAGAGGAAGAGCGACAGAGAGGAAGAATATGATACGGATGAAGATATTTCCAAAAAAACTAAGAAAATAGGGAGATCGCCGACAAAAATAGGAAGTGATATAGAAAAAACTATGAATATGATGGAAAAAATAGGAGACAAAATGGAGGAAATGAGCATAGAGATTAAAGAAAACACGAGAGGAGCAAAAGGAGTACAGAGAAGAAATGAAACAACTGAGGGAAGAAAATGAAAAACTGATGAAAGAAAATGAAAAAATGAAGATAACAATAACCAATATGGACCACAGATTGGAACGACTGGAAAGCGAAAAAAGAAAAAACAATATAGTGGTTCAGAGAGTAGGAATAGAGACAAATAATCCATTTTATTTCGTAGTATAAAATGGAGAAATTCCTAGAAAAAGAATTACAAATAAAGACAGCGGTAGAAAGCTCAGTAAAGTTAGGAGAAAAAACATGCTTAGTAAGACTGGCAAACCAAGAAGAGAAAAGGAAGGTGATGCTCAATAAACAAAAATTGAGATTTAAAAGTGAAGAGAGATCGTTCATCCAGGATGACTTGTCGAAGAAGGATAGAGAAATTCAACAAAATATCAGAATGAAAGCTGTAGAAGAAAGAGATAAAGGAAAACGAGTGAAAATTGGGTTCAGAAAAATGTACATAGAAACAGAGGAATGGAGATGGAACACGGAGGAAGAGAAGTTGGAAAAAACAAAACAGAACTTATTGACAAAAAACCAGTGGCGACAAGCATAAACTCAGAGGCAGAGGAAAATAAAGTAGACCAGGCAATGGAAATGGACAAGGAAATGCAAAATATGAAGAATAGTATAAATAAAATTATTACAGAAAAGCAACAACTTAAGGTAAACTCCGGCGTTAAACGAAAACAAAAAGAGAAACAATATGGAATGAGAATAGGAACATGGAACGTGAGAGGTACTTTTGTGGAGGGGGCCATAAAACACTTGATCAATGAAATGCGAAAATACAAATTGGATGTTTTAGCAATACAAGACACTTAAACAAAAGGGAAAGTAATTACAGAGATAGACGATTATATGTTCTTTAATAGTGGAGTAGATAATAGAATGCTGGGTACAGGGTTTATAGTAAGCAGTCAACTTAAAGCAAATATTATAGATTTTGAGGGAGTATCAGATAGACTATGTAGAATAAGAATCAAAGGAAAACACAGGAAAACGACATTAGTTAATGCGCATGGGAGGAAAAAGAAGACACGCACTCAGTAATGATAATGGCAAGCGTCTCATAGAATTTGCTTTAGAAAATAAAATGAAAATCGTAAGTACGTCATTTGACCATAAGAACATCCACAAGGAAACCTGGTTATCATCAAATGGCAAAACAAAAAACCAAATAGATCACGTCTCAATAGAAACGAAGCACTTAAGAAGGGTAACAGATGTACAGAGTTATAGAGGAGCTGATGCGGATAGTGCCACTTTTTAGTAATTACAAAACTGAATAAAGATAAGCCACCTAAAATTGAACAAGATAAAAGAAAACGGAAATAATACGATTTAGAAAAATTGAAGGACGAGACCAAAGTAAATCACTTCCAACAAGAAATTAATAGAGAATTAAATTTAAGACCTTGCGTCGAGCAACTAGAATAAGAATGGTCACAGATAGAAACTGTAATGAGTGATGTAACAAATAGGATACTAGGGAGCCCCAAGGGAAGAAAAAAGATGAGTGGTTTGATGAACAATGTAAACAGGCGTTGGAAAAAACAAAAAAAATCCGACAAAGACTATTAAAAGAAAACAGTGAAGAAAATAGACTAGAGTATAAAAAAGCAAGGAAAGAAGTTAAACAAATATACAGAAAGAACAAAAGAAATTACTTTGAAAGGGAATTAATAAAAATTGAAGAAGCTTATAAAAATAAAGAAGTGAGAAATTTTTATCATGAAATAAGAGAAGGGAAAGGCCACAACCGGAAAGCACCTTATTTTTTGAAAAGCAAAGAGGGAATCTAATAGGGGATAGGGAAGAAAAAATAAATAGATTTGCACAGTATTTTGAGGAATTACTAAATGATGGTGAGGCAGAACTAGGCGAAAATGATAATGAAATGGAGGAAGAAAATTGTGATGAGGAAGATCTAGCCATAACAGCCCCAAAAAAACTGGAGGTGACAGAATGCTTAAAACATATGAAGAATAATAAGAGTGCAGGAGAAAACAACATTCCAATAGAAATTTTAAAATATGGAGGCGAACAATTAACGGAGAGAATATGGCAGTTTTTGAAACAAGTATGGCGAGAAGAAAAAATCCCTAAAAATTGGAACGAGGCATTAATAATTCCAATCCACAAAAAAGGTCCCAAGGAAGAATGCGATAACTACCGCGGAATAGCACTTTTAGATGTAACAGACAAAGTTCTGGCAAAAATACTAAAAAATCGATTAGACAAATACCACAATTAAAATGTAGGAGAGTACCAAGGAGGTTTTAAAGCAGGTAGATCGACAATAGACCAAATTTTCCTTATGAAACAACTTCAGAAGAATGCTTACGAACAAAATCTAAGTCTGCATATGCTATTCATCGATTACAGACAGGCCTATGATACTATTAAAAGAAAAAAAATGTATGAGGCAATGAGAATGTTAAAAATACCAGGTAAATTGAGAAGACTAGTGGAAATGACCATACGAAAAACCGAGAGCAGAGTAATTTTGGAGGGCAGTACTTCTAATGAATTCAAGATAGAGAAAGGTCTGAGACAAGGAGACCCATTATCCACAACCCTCTTTAACCTAGTTCAGAAAATTATACTAAGAGAAAGTGGTATAAAAACCCGAGGTTTAATTTATGGGAATAAACATCAGTGTTTAGCATATGCGGACGACATAGTACTCATGGCAAGATCCAGGAAAGAACTGCGTATTTAAGCTACTAAAAGAGAAGGCAAGAGAATATGGTCTAGTGATCAACGAGAAAAAAACAAAATACATGGTAATGAAGGATAATGAAAAAACCGATATTGTTATAAATTGTTATGGAACCAAAAGCTACAAAATAGAAAAAGTGGAACCAATCGAATATTTAGGAGTCACTATCACAAATAAAGGAGACGAAGAAAGGGAAATAGAAAAAATATTAACAAAAGGCAGTAAAGCAGCAGGAATGGTATAACAGATGTTTAACTCAAAAGACATATCACGAACAGATAAAATAAGAATGTACCAAACAATAATAAGACCGTCAGTTACCTACGCTTGTGAAACCTGGACAAAGAACAAAAAAGAGCAGAATAAACTAGAGATATGGGAACGTAAAATGCTCAGAAAGATTTATGGTGGAATAAAAGAAAATGGAATATACAGAAGATTAACAAACAGAGAATTATCAGATTTGTATAATCATCACCCAAGTATAACCCATATAATTAAAGCACAGAGAGCGAGATAGTTAGGACATATAGGTAGAATGGCAGAAGATAGATGGGTAAAACGAGTGCTGAAAGGGGGAGAAGGTGGTAAAAAGAGAAGAGGAAGACCAAAGAAGAAATGGTTGGAGGAGGTTAGGAGAGACCTGAGATCAGTGGGAATAAGGGACTGGCAGAACGAGGCGAGGAATAGAAAAAAATGGGGAGAGAGAGTGAAAGATCTCGAAGCCGAGGGCCAGATAGGCCTGTAGTACTGAGATATATATATATATATATATATATAAACTGTCCCCTTGTAACTTGAACAAATATGTCAAATACGCTGTGTCTGCTTTCTATTTGAAGAGGTGTTCTTTCAAATTAGGATCTTTATTTTCCAGAAACTGTAAAACTGATTCGAAAATATTGTTAAACATACACCTTCAGTATGTAAGACTAATCGTTGGAAGTCTTCATTATTTTCGTCGAACAATTATGCAAATAAACGGGTATTGAACGCATTGCTTATTCTGAACACACTATTACTACCACTACACCAACACTTACAATTACAATATCTGACGCGGGTTTCGATATCCAAGTTATCGTCTGCAGAGACCGAAGGTACTTTAAACCTTATCTACTATTATCCTGCATTTATACTAAATTTTTCATCGGGAAATATTACATACAATTTTTATCAAATAAATTATTAAGTGAACTGTAAGGGATTGGTCATTTCTCTATTTAAACTATTCTTTTCTATTTCGATACCACAATAAATTTTGGATACATTTTTCAACAATTTTACATTATCTAAACTTATTGTATGATCATGATTGATAGCGTGCTCGGCGATACTCGATTTCTCTGCACGCCCATATTTTAAGTGCTCCTTAAACCGAACGTTAAAGATCTCCTAATTTCATAAATACGACTCTTTTCCAAATACAATATTCAATCCTTAAGGTTACCTAACATTTTATCCAAAATATTATATGATTTATGAATTAAATTTAAACCTACGTTGTTGAAAAAATTCTTTAAACCTTTTGTATTAGCAGGATCAAAAGGTAATAAAGCCTGCTTCTCGCTTCGATTTTGGAAAAAAGTAGACTCGCGAAGATTTTTCTTACACCTATGACGATCGTGGGCAGACTCGGAGATCTGTTCGTTCGGTTTCAGGAGCATACTATCAATCATGATCATACAATAAGTTTAGGTAATGTAAAATTGTTGAAAAATTTATTGTTGGATGCATTCGAAAGTATCGAAATAAGTGTAAGAATAGTTTAAATAGAGACAGAGGACTACTTTTTCATAGTTTATTAGATTGAAATTGTATGAAAAATTTCCCGCTGAAGTAGGTTTTCCCGCTGGAGGTATTTCCTGCGAGACGAGTTGCATTGGTGCCTACAAATTTAGTATAAATGCAGGACAATAGTAGTTAAGGTTTAGTTTACCCTTGGTTAGAAGTAAGAATAGTGTAAATAGTCCACTTTATAGTTAATTAGATAAAAATTGTCCCTATGTAAAACTTCCCGCTGAAGCAGGTTTTACCGCTGGAACTATTTCCCGCGAGAAGAGTTGCACTGGCGCCTGAAATTTAGTATAAATGCGGGACAATAGTAAATAAGTTTTTAGTTTACCTTAGGTCCCTGAAGACGGTAACTTGGTTATCGAAACGCGCGACACGCAGTGTAATTGTTAGTGTTGGTGTAATGGTAGTGAATAGTGTGTTCAGTATGAATATCGCCAACGGTTCCAGTAATTCCAACTTAGCATTGCTTATTATTTTAATTACAAATTGAAGCGATTTGTCCAATCTACCACTCAAATTTTTCACTACCAGGTGTTGTCGGTTGATGACACAGTAAATTGTATGTACTAGTGGTAAGATGGCTTATAAAAGCATGAACTCCATCTGCTGCTACCGAAATTATATTTGAAGAGGAAGTTGATTTTTCTTTGAAAAATCACTCAAAACATTAAATATTGATTCGCCTTTTGTGTCCGTTTTTGCTAATAGTAGCTCGTCATGGATGTCTTCGTCCATAAAACAAATTGAACATATACCAGTAACAAGTAATATCAGTTAAACTGCTTAAAATACACTGCACTGAAAATTAAAGCTAACTATTGATAGGTAAAACCTAGCCAACCTTTTTGTTTTTAAACCAAATAAGTTTTCGTGGACCCCACTTACAACTTGTGAACACCCATTTTTTTCACGGCAACGTAGACTACCGTAGAGTCTCCCGTAGACCCCTGAGGGTCCACTTGGACCACTGTGGGGAATAGAGGATTGGTTCTAGAACCTTACCTTGTAGGACTCCAGATTTGGTGAGTTGTGTCTAAGAGGTTTCTCCGTTTACTCTAGTTCTGAAATGTCTATCTTCCAAGTAGGATTTTATTAGTGTGTAGTACGGTGCAGGACTATTGCTTAATTTTATATAGCAGTCTCGTGCCTGATCTTGCAGAAGGCCTGGCTCACATGTAGGAAAACTGCTGAGCAATATTTTTTTATCTACGGCTTCGTTTGTGGCGATAGTCTTACTGGATAGTTGAGTGTTCCAGACGGAATCCAAACTGGTGTTCGGAGATTATATGAAGAAATTCATTTTTTGTGCGGTGAAGAAAGTTTCCAGTTATTTGGATATTGTTAATAATAAGCTTATTGGCCTGTATCAGGCAACGTTAGTTAACTCTGTTCCAGGCTTTGGAATGATAATAATCTCAGATTTTGTCAGCTCTTTCGGCCAGTAACGAAGTCTTAATATGGCATTATAAATATATGTGAGCATTATTACTCCTTTTTTATAGCTCTTTAAACGTTTTAGAACTTATCTGATCTATTCCAGGTGATATTCTGTTATTGAGGAATGAGAATGTTATCCTTAATTTCCTTAGGACTAAAAGGTTGTATGTCTGCTGTTGGTACGTTACCTGGATTGTTGTTGTGTAGATCATCTAAAATTTGTTGATTACAGATGTAAAGACACTTGCTAGGTTTTCGACGTATTAGAGAAGTTGATGTTAGGGGTTTTTAGAGGATTTTATTGGTCGCCATATTGAGTGGACATAAGGATTTAGATGTATGGTCTAATGTGAGAAACTATTATCACTACCTTCTTTCGATTTCAGTCTATCACTTAATCAGTAATAAGTGAGAACGTAAAGGTTGGAACAAATTCGTTAAAAGTTTGATCTGGCAATTGGGGAACAAGCTCA
Source organism: Galeruca laticollis (assembly GCA_963921935.1). Lineage (NCBI taxonomy): Eukaryota > Metazoa > Arthropoda > Insecta > Coleoptera > Chrysomelidae > Galeruca > Galeruca laticollis. The sequence goes on from OY998180.1 coordinate 82,718,458, forward strand.
GACACGTCGATTTTATTTTCCCTTTACGCATTTTCTGGTGTACTCATATTTTTGATGACGTCATCACTGTTCGAGTTATAAAGTCATCATAATTTTTTTTAATTGGAAAGACCCTATTTTTATAGTACCATCAAAAAGAACGCATTTTTCTGTGTACGGATGCCATATTTATTATGTTACATAACCGTATGTAAGTAAAATGTATTTCATTCAAAATAATGTAATTTAGAAAAATGTAAACTGGACTAAATAAACCTACATAATCATTAAATTAAATGCAGAAATTACAAACCATTTGCCTCTTGACAATATGCAAGGTGATGTTGAGACTTTTGCCAAACATTATTAAGGTTATCAGCGTTAATTGAATTGATTTTGGTCCTAATTCTCTCTTTTATTCCATCAATGTTAGTAGGTCTGTAAAAATGTGTTAAAAAATTGATAGATCTTTTGTATTGTTGTAAATTCAAAGGGTAGTTACACTTTATTCGCAGCTTTTGTTAAATACTTTTAAAATATCACGTTTCGCAATAATAATTGTAAATAGTTTGGTTGGAGCATTGAAATAACACATTTTGAAAGTCGTGAGAGACATATTGTCGCATTGTGTTTGAAATCCTATAGTTAAAAATTTAGGAAAATGTCACGTTTCACACTATTATCTATTGTGTTGTAAAAACCCTAAAGCAAAACTATAATTGTAACTTATTGTCACTTTGTACGTGAATTTTTATGGTAGATGGTCGGAAGCCTGTAATAAAACGTTTGAATAACCTTTCTGAGTAAAAAGGTTACCATAGGACGATCTTGCTATTGGAGTATTCAATAGAAATTGAAATATCTATTTGAGGCGTCCATTGTTGATTCTTGTCGATGATCCCGGCGAGTCAAATGATACTGGCCAATAGGAAATGTTTATTTCCTTTTAGTCAACCCAATCCACGTGTAATCACGCCCCTTGCAGATTTCTATTTAACACGTCTTACAACGTGAAGAAATCAGTTTTTTATACTCATCGAAGCGAGTTCAACACTTAATAACGAAATCAGTTCACTACTCAAGTTATATTCACAACGAAATCAGTTCAATACTCAAGTTAGTTCCTAACTCAGTTCAACACTCGATCGAGTTGATCGAGTGAGTCGTCGTTACATATCGAAGTAACTTCAATCAAAGTCAAACAGTCAGAGATAGTAAGTCTAACACATCGTTACTTAGTTTCTATACGAGCCAAGTGAGTATTCATCAAATCGAAACATAAAGTGCCTTCCGATCTGAAACCACCGAAGTTCAACATTCATAACTTTGTACCGTTCTTGTAAATTTGTACATAATAAATCATTAATTTCGACATGAGTTTTGTCAAATTAAGATTATTTATCTAGTTGAATGTCTACGCCAGTCGACGAAGTTCAACTTGAAATATAATCAAAAACACATACGGTTATGTAACATAAAAAATATGACATCCATACACAGAAAAATGCGTTCTTCTTGATGGTACTATCAAAATAGGGTATCTCCCCGTTTAAAAAAAATACGTCATGAAAAATATGAGTATACCAAAAAATTCGTAACTAAAAATCGACTTTTCCCCCCAACTGCCAGATCAAATTTTTATCGCATATGTTCCAACCGTTATATATCTATATATATATATATATATATATATATATATATATATATATATATATATATATATATATATATATATATCACCTGGTGCATCTGTTCGCTGCCATTTTGTTAAAATGTGTAAATAAGTTTATTATTAAGTCTGTTAATACACATTCTTATCGCTTTGATCAATTTGTTAAGAATTCAGCTGTAATTGCAATCTGATAATTATTGTAAGCAATTATCAATTTCCTTGTGAATTAAATTTTTATTTTTAAACTAAGGGCCTTACTTCGTCAGACTTATAAATAAACACTTTTACTTAACTTTACTCTGACTCTTAATTAATTGACTCATGGGCCTTTCTCGTTTCTAATAATCGTATCCAAGAAACTGATTAATTGCCTTCGTTGTTTTTTAAAACCGACGCTTGGGAATCAGTGATTCTTCAGAAATGACTTTATTTTCATTTAGTTTTCTGGTACCGACAAGCATTCACTTGAAGTTTTCCTTGGTATTAAGCGCAGAAGACAGATCTTTCTTTTGGCACTATGTGAGTCTCATAACACTTCACGCAGCTTATCTTCACGTTAAAAATTGTGTCCATGATTACACCCTTGGCAGTTGCAGAACTGATTAATTTCTTCTTGGCCCTTCTCATCTGATTCGAACTTGTATAAACTGGATCTTCCTTATTTTTCATTCATTTGTTGACTGCGTGGGTACGTCAATGCCTTTGATGACGGTTATTTTTTCCATTCTCGTGACAGAAAAATGTACCACTAGCATTCTTTATTAAATATCTTCATGTATTTACTCTCAATTCTAATGTATTCCAGTATAATTGTGGTAAAAATTTGGTAGTTCGAAAAATATCCACAATATAGTCACTACGACTTATAGGGATTATCACTTTATGGTATCGAAGCAGTGAAAATAACCATAAAATTATTTAAGTGCCTCGTGTTATAGTGGTTGTTTCATAAAATAATTTCAGAAAAAGTTCTATCATTGAATGGACTTAATTATTGCTTTGGACTTCTGTTAAATTTTTCCTTTTATTTGTTATCATTTTTGTCTTGCTTCTCTTTATCCTTTGAATCGTTTTCTACCTTAAATACACGTTTGGAAACTTTTTTTATTCCAATAAATAAGGTAATCTGAAGAAACTATCAACTACGTTTTGTTCACCTTTCGTCTTAATGAACTCATTCTAGTTGGCAGATTGTTTAACCACTCTTAATGTTGGCTATATTAACTAGTAAACAGATTTGTCTAACACCTAACTTGCCATAAGAATATCAATTATTTTCAAAATTTTATTTCTCAAGTTTCCAAAATTTGTATTTGTATTAAATCCCTGGCCTAAGGTATGCCGTGCTAAGAAAAAAGTAAAATGCATTGTTCGAATGCCTCATAACAACAGCTGGCGTGTCTGCGGAATTTTCCAGAAATGGTTGTTATGACTCTTAATTATTATACTTTACACTCCATTATGTCTTAACCAATTACATTCGGATTGTGCTTGTATCAAATTCTCTACGACCAAATATTATCTTCTGGCAATCTGAACTGGTCTCAGGACAAAAGCACTTCACTTTATTGACATTGAGACAAGAAGGTTCTCCAGATTGAAATACACTGTTAAAAATAATTTATTCGACATACTATGAATATAAAAAATTAATTTCTTGTGGAAAATGGGCGGTGAATATAACTAAAAATAGACGACATTACAACTACTATTAATATTAGACATAAACGCACAAATATAGTAGGAACAACCCAAATATAAATGCCATCGTTTAGTGGTGCTGCTTGATAATCTTACACGTTCATATTTGGCAGATCTTAAAAATAATAGTTAAAAAAATTTACCCTCAATAATTTCTAATGTAAACTAAAGACTGTTGAACACATTAAAACACTCTTTTGCCTCAGTGTTCTATTTGATTTTAAATAAAAATCCTAATTATTACACCACTACTAAAAATGGCAGTAGGTATATCAATATAATAAATAAAGTTTGCTTATGTTTTATCAAAGTATATTGTTGTATAGTTTTCCGTGTTCTCAAATTCTGTTTTACACAGATCGCATCCTGTGAACTTGAAAACTTATAAAAAAGAGACAATAACATTATTAAAAATTTTCTGGTATAATTAGGGCAAACAAAAAAGTTTTTCGTTGCTAAAGCCGATCCTTCATACAATTTTGTCGCGATTGTTTGTAGGAGAGAATCACTTAGCCAAAATTCAGCAAAATGTTAGAAAGTTACATAACTGCGGTAAGTTACCTCTCCTTTATTTTATGTAATAATTCGTAAGAGAAAGTTAACCCTCGTCACCGAATGCTATTAGCCAAGACATGCTCTTAATTCCTTTTGTTTTCACTAAAATATAATCATAATTTAGCGTAAAATATGTTTTTATGCGACATGAAACATTATTTTAAGTTTATTACGAAGTGTGTCGAACATAAAATGTATTACTTTAAAAGTAGATCCCTTCCGAAATAACTTAATAGTCATGCCAAGGAATAATCCATTCATAAAAATATGTTGAGGCAGTTACAGTAATTTACTTCGGTACTTGCCACGAATTCTCTTCAATGGCATCAATTATCTGAAAACGGATGCCTCGAGGTGTTGTTTTGAGTTTTGAATAAAAATATCGTTGCAAATCTACCATCACATCTCGCCTGCTCTGTGTTGCACCTCTTATACACACGTGTTTTACATAAAGAGGATTCACTGTAATGCTTTCAACGCTTTCGCTCATGAAATTTCATTTGCAATATAAAATTTAAGAAAGATTCTTTGCGCAATATTTTCATCCATTATACAAATAGGGAAAACCACCTTGAGATGAACTGATAAACTGGAGTGTCTAAAAAACTAAATGACAGTGGACGCTTAAACAGACTTTTTAAATGATCAGTTTCGAGTAGGTATTTCTTTGATTAATGCATTTCGGCTGTATGTAATGTAATTTCTCTTTAACTTCCGTGTTGATGATCGGAGATTGAAAATCATATAATGGCCTACATTTGCAAATAGGTGAATAATGTACATCAATCATTTCTCTATAAATGCTCTTAAAGCTGATCAAGATTCACCACATTCAGTTTGTTCAATATTTGAAGCTACACTAATCTAATAAGCTCACTGTTTTTTATTGGCTAAATACGTAACGTATAACCTTTACACAACAACAGTAACCTAAAACATTTAATCAAAACTTAATTCGCAAATAATTTATCGTTTTCAGTTATTACGTAAGTATTTTCAAGTAGTCGCAGGTGTTATTTTTTACTGACAACTACTAGAAATGTCGCTGCTTTTTGTTGATGGTTACGTGAAGTTACTAACGAGATAGAGATATATTTACGAGAGGAGCTCTGGTGGGTGACCTTTGAAATTGACTATTTTGGACAAGCATACTATATTAAAACTACTAGATTTGTTCAATTGTCTGAAGAAGCCGCTAATAATTGTTGGCGTAACTCAATATGCCGCGGTCTCATTCCAGAAGTTAATTATTATATATGATTCACAGATAAAAACTTATTTCTTCCTTGGATTATAGGCGAAAACATTAGTTTTCACTGTGACACAATGACAAAACTGAGCTGTTATATTAAACGATAATTTATTATTTCTACTTAACGTAAATTAGTACTTTTCAGAACTCTTTTCGTTAAATTAATATAGCCTATAACAATTTCTTTTTTTTTCAATAATTTTATATCATCTTTGTGCAAAAGATATTTGGAATATCACCATGTAAAATCATTGATAAACAATACACATAACTGTTCCTAAATCTAAAATTTATTTTTTCCAATTTTCCTTCGCTGCAGATTAGATCATATTTTTGGAATAACTTATTAAACTTTTTATTAAAATGAATAAAACAAGTTATAAGAAATTCGAAAGTTTGTACTAAATTATCAACCAATTACCACCATCTATTGAAAGAAATTTTTAAAAATTACAGAACTTTACCTTCACGTCAGCTATTGTAATTATTCAGTAATAGATGGCAGGATTGTAAGCATGTAGAAAAATAATGTAAGGATAGTAAGTTTATTTAGACAACGTATAATATATCATTCAATTGACAGAAACTTATTCAGCTTCTGTTCAAATCAATAAAAAGTTTTGAGAAACTCGAAAAACTTAACTTAATAATTAACCATTTAGCTAAATCTATTGAAAGACGTCTTTGAATAATCTATTGAAAGACGTCTTTAAATATTATAGAACTTTACCTACGTAAGTTGTTACTGTCACCCATTAATAGATGGCAGTATTGCATGAATGTAGAAAGTAATATATTGTAACGTTAATAAAAAGAGATTATTTCATTTTCAATACATATTATAATAAATCATTCAATTGAATAGATAAACTACGTCTCGAATTGTTGTAAATCCTTTGTAAGTCGCTTTGCCTGTGTTTTCTATTACAATTTTGTTAATATCCTGTTTTGCATAATTATTGAAATTGTTAAACCCTCTTGTATTTTGTAGTCTGCCCATGTAGTTAACTATTTGAATAATTCATATTCGTTTATTCACTTTAAGCACAAGCTTAACAATAACTTGTGTTTAGTTTGAAAAGGGAGTGATAATAGATATTGAGGATAATAAAAAATAAACGGTTTTAAAGAGTAAAACTAACTTTTCCGCATCTGTGAGATGCCCTGAACAATTTTCACTTGTATACACTTCGGGGAATGTATCGTGATACCAAACCGAAATTTCCCCAGAAATAACTAAAAATGTAGTATATCTGTACTCGCTCCAGTCAGCTGAAAATTAATAGGGTACATCTGTGAGATACGTCGAAAAATATCCAATTATAAAATTGGTCACTTGTGTACACTCCGGCGCCTGTATCGTGCTAACAAACTGAAAATTGAATAGATGAGGCTTTTAATTGATGAAGATCCATAGGGAACGATGAAATAAAACAATTTAATTTGTTTAAAACTTCTTTATATTTGAACTAATGTTTAATTTGAACTAGTTGACGCATTTCACTAACACAGTTGCTTTCTCAAAACGAATGAAGTTATAATTTAAAAATGTTTGAATATATACAGTGCATAAATATAGAATTCTATTATACTAATATTAACAAAGCTATTGAAAAAAATTACCTGGAAAATCATTCCTAAGCTATCTTCTAGGAAAAAAGGTTTAATTAAGGAGAGTGAATGATATCTATTTGGCCGTTAAGAAGGTTACCTGAATATTTGTTTTTGTTAACCTCAAGAGCATCTAATAGATTTAAACTAAAGGGTTTACCCTCTACATGTAAAATTTCAAAATTTGAGTCGAAATTATGTTGGTTTTCTAATAAATGATTTGAATAGTTAGAATCTAATTTTTTGTTGTCATAGCTACGTTTGTGTTCCGAAATTCTAGTTTTAAAATTTCTAGCGATATAAATTTTATTACAGTTGTCATTACCACATTTTAATTTAAAAACTTCTGTTTTTTTTTAATTTTGAAGATTTAGATTTGTTATTTTTAAAGAGTTTGGATAAATTGTAATCATTTTTAAAGCAAATATTCATGTCTAAAGTTTCTAAAAATGATTTAATTTTTAAGGATGGTCTTCCAAAGTATGTTAAGCTTTTAAATTGCGGATTATTATTTTTATCAGACGGGAATACTTGTTCTAAAGTCTGTTTTTTATCTTTGATATTATCAATTAAATTTGGATCGTAATAATTATTAACTGCTATTTGTTTTATGATATTTAATTCTTTAATGAAATTGACTGTCTCGACCCTTACTTCGTGGAATATGCTCATATTAGTGTTTTTAAATGAAACTCAAGGTCTCTAGTTAATTCCACAATATAATACAAGTTATTGAAAATTCTAAAAAATTTACAATTGTTTCGATAAATCAATATCATCGTCAGAACGACAGAAGTTACATTTCATTTTATGCCTACCTGATGTTTAGAAGTTATTTTTGGCTAGACCAAGAAGTAACCTAACTTGTGATTGGCTTAATATATGTTTATAGAAAAAAGAAGAAGATGTGATATTACAAATATTGAAGCTTAGATATTATTAATTCTTTATTATAATTATTAATATATGATGGGACTGTTAAGAGTCTGTGTATGATAACTATTGAAAGCTGCTAGCTTATGACTGAATGGGTGGACCGAACTATTATGAATTGTAATGTCTATATGTGATGGGTTATGAAATATAGAAAAATCATGTTTATTATTTTTATTTGAAATTGTAAGGTCTAAAAAGTTTATAGACTTAGTTCTACGGTTAATTTGATATTATTGTTAATTGAGTTTATGTAAGTAATGCAGCTGTCTAATTGTCTATTTGTACCGGTGAAACTAGCTAAAATGTCGTCCATGTATCGGTGCCAGTACATACATTTTTTAGGGGGTGTTTATGAATTATTTTTTCTATATTATCCATGAAAATTTCTGCTAGTAGCTGGCTTCATTGAAATGAAAATAATTTTGATAAAATTGAATTAATAATTTACAAAAAGTTCTCTTACCATTTGTTCTAGACTATATTTCATGATTGTTTCTTTAAATTTTTCACTATAAAAACTATTACTCAGATAATCCAAATTAAAATCCCCAATAATTACTAGACGATCATTTTTTGTGGTAAACTTGTCGCATAGTTCTTCAAAATCATTTATGAATTTTCCATGGTTACCTTTTGGAGAATGATACACAAGGCCTAAGTTTGTTTTGATGTCACCAAACTGCACATTTGTAAAGATGCACCAATAATAAGTATTCTCCTCAATTATTATTTTCGTGTTTGTTGCACTAATGCCCTGTCTGATGAACATGAGTACTCCTACCGTATATCTGCTTTTCAAGTCACATTTGATTAATCGATAATTTTTTATATTTAGCTGAACTTCCTCAAAATCCTCTGTGGTCCGAGTTTCACTTAAAAGTAATATTTTGGGGTTGTAGCAGGTCAGCTCCTCGATTATTTGATCTTTGTGTGCTATGAAACTTTGAGCAATAATGTATATTATATCCGTATAGCATTGAATATTAGGATTTCCTACTGAAAATTTTGAGTTTTGTCAACGATTGTTGGTATGTTGTTTATATACCTGATTGTTTTATCTGTATCTCCTGTCCGTTTCAGTTGATCCAATTTGCCTTTGATGTTTAAAAAGTACTCTCTTTGCTTTTTCGTTTGGTCAGCGTATATGCGAATGCTTGGCATTTTTTCTATAATTTTGTTTCTTTCTTTCATAAGTTTTATGGCATCCTCTATGGAAACAAACTTTAATTGGACGCGTTTTTTGTTGATAATATTTTCCTAACCTCTGAAATTTGAAATCGTCAGCTCCAAAGCTTTCCGCATTGTTTATTATATCTCTTATGTTGTTTCTATCCATTTCAATTCTTGTTCTGCTGTTAATTTCATTCACTTCATTTACATTGAATAATATGACATTTGATGCTCTATTCTGCCGTCCCAACATTTCCTGTATTATCGTCTCAGTGTCCATTTCACTCTCTAGTTTCTCAACACGACTTCTGAGTTCCTTATTTTCATCACTGAGAGTGCTAAGATTAAGGTTATTTGTTTCCTCACACAGTTTTTTTTTGTCGATTGAGGCCATTTCTCAAACTATCGACAGACTCTTTGAGTTCACGCAATTCCTCTTCCCAATTATGTTTTAAGGGTTCAAAGTATTTTTTCAGGACAGTTTTAAGCATATTTTTCATTGCATTTTCATCATTGAAAAACATTTCACTGGTCTTTGATGTTTTAACCTCACTTTTATCTCGCTGCTTACAACAGATGATTTCCCCACAACTGTTTTGCAACTTTGCCTGTGCCGCACAACTGGGATGAAATGTTGATTCACACACAGCACAATTTTCCGAATTGATCACTTTTTTTTGCACAATTTGCAATACTTTTCCTGCATCACATTTTTGGATGTACTTCCAGTTGCCATTTTGTTGTTTATATGCAATGTAAATATTAAAACATTTTCAAATTACACCTTCATTCGTTTTGAGAAAGCTACTGTGTTAGTGAAACGCGTCAACTAGTTTTAAACGAATTATATTGTTTTATTTCATCGTTCAAACTGAAAATTTTCCAAAAATGACAAAAATTTGGTACTTCAAGTACCATAGCGCTCGTATTGGATTTAGTGAGCTGAATATCAATAGGGTTTATATTTGAGACGCCCTGAATAATATCTAATCATAAAATTGGTTACTTGTATTTACTATGTAGGCTGTATTGTGCTAACAAACTGAAATTGCTCCAAAGATTACAAAAATGTCGTACTTAAAGTACTATAGCACCTGTTGTACCGGCTCTAGTGAGCTAAAAATTAATAGGGTTCATATGTGAGATGTCTTGAATTATATTCAATCATAAAATTGGTGACTTATTGCACTTCGGAAGCTGTATCTTGCTAACAAACTGAAATGTCTCAAAAAATTATTAAAATGTCGTACTTCAAGTACCATAGCACCCGTTGTACTGTCTCTAGTGGTGTACTGGTGAGCTGAAAATCAATAGTGTTCATCTGTGAGATGTCCTGAACAATATTCAATCATACAATTGGTGACTTCCTGCACTCCAGAGGCTGTATCGTGCTAACAAGACATGTAACGAAAAGTGGCCGACGACATACACTCGGGATTTTTTTTCTAAAAACCGTTTTTTCGTGTTGTTCTTGACAAAAAACGTGAAAATAACTTTTTTTGGGGTAAACCAATACTTTTCTCGCATACTAAATAGGTTGGGCGGAAAAGTAATAAACGGTTTCAAAGAAAAAACTAACTTTTCCGCATAAATATGAGATGCCTGGAACAATATCATACCATGAAATTGGTCACTTCGGAAAAGGTATCGTGCTAACCAAGCGAAATTTCTCCAAAAATGACCAAAAATGTTGTATTTCTGGATTTTTAGGCAGGCTCTGATGAGTTGAAAATCAATAGGGTTCATATGTGAAACACCCTGAACAATAACCAGTCATAAAATTAGTCACTTGTATACACCCCGGAGGCTGTATAGTGCAAATCACGAGAAATTTCTCCAAGAATGACCAAAAATGTGTTACTTCAAGTACCATAGCACCCGTTGTACTAGCTCTAGTGAGCTGAAAATCAATGAGCATCATCTGTGAGACGCCCTGAACAACATCCAATTATAAAATTGGTCACATATATACACTCCGGAGGCTGTATGGTGCTAACAAACCGAAATTTCTCCAAAAAATACAAAAATATGGTACTTCAGGTACCATAGCACACTATGTACTGGCTCTGGTGAGCTTAAAATTGAAAGAGTTAATCTGTGAGATGTTACGAACAATATTCAGTTATGAAATGAGTGACTTGTTACATTCCGGAAGCTGTATCGAGCTAACAAACCGAAATTTCTGCAAACAAGACAAAAATATGGTACTTCAATTACCATACCACCCGTTGTACTGGATCTAGTGAACTGAAAAGCAATAGTTCGTCTATGAGATGCTCTGAATAATATCCAATCATAAATTTGGTGACTTATTGCACTCCAGGGGTTGTATCGTGCTAACAAGCCAAAATTTCTCCAAAAAAGAGAAAAATGTGTTACTCCAAGTACCATAGAACCCGTTGTACTGGCTCTGGTGAGCTGAAAATCAATAGGGTATATCTGTGTGATGTTCTGAATAATATCCAACCATAAAATTGGTCGCTTGTATTTACTCCGGAGGCTGTATCGTGGTAACAAACTGAAATTGCTCCAAAAATGACAAAAATGTCGTACTTTAAGTACTATAGCACTTGTTGTACTGGCTTTAGTGAGCTGAAAATCAATAGGATTCATCTATGAGATGTCCTGAATAATATTCAATCATGAAATTGGTGACTTGTTGCACTCCGGAGGCTTTATCGTGCTAACAAGACATGTTACGAAAAGTGGCCGAAGACAACGACGACGATGACATACACACAGGATTTTTGTATATAAACCGTTTATTCGTGTTTTTCTTACTGAAAAAGAGAAAAAAACTCAAAAAATTCAAAATCCCAACTTTTTGGGGTCTAATACTTTTCTCGCATATTAGATAGGGTTGGGCGGAAAAGTAATATATACATAATTGACAAAGTTTTTTAGCTGGCGAATGGACATAGTATCCGCAGCCAAGGAAAACCAAATCACACACATAATTGACAAAGTGTGGCTAACTCGGAAAGGTACAAGAGCTCTGAGGAGTCTCCAACTGATAATAAAAAGTACAGGCAGTTAAAATTGAAATTGTTAATGGCATTTGTACCTTTCGTTGAAGTAAAAGCACCAGGAAAATGCTGGATTATTCTGATATATTTCTCGGAAAATGTTTTAACCTCAATATTTAGAGAAAAATGTTTCTTATAGGTCAGTTACAGTAAAATAAATACACATTGTTGATGTAAATGCACTTCCTCTATCCTTGAGCTAAAATTTTCAATGATAATGAAATAAAAATTTGTTGTCTTCATCGAAGTTGTTATCATGACATGCAGCGTTATTTATAATTTTGTGTAGGTCGTTAGATACGAGATTTTTTATTAGAGATAATATAATATTCGTTTTTAATGCCATAAAAATATGTATCCTCTATGGGCTCTACTGATCTTCGGTTTTACAATGTAATAACAAAAATGGAAGTGTTATCAAATATGCTGTCTACCAATATGCTTTATAACTATTTTGATGTATGGAAAAAATGAGTAGAAGTTATATAAACCAGTAAATGTTGGATTTTTCTCACGTACGGCAGTGTTACTGTTGTATTACCTGAGTCGTCATCAATTGAAAATTGTTTTATTACAGTATCAATTAGGGGGTCCACACAAGATAATATGAAGCTGCACAAACCTTTTTCTTCAGAAAAAACCATAAAAACTTGCGGATTTTCATTGGAATACTGGTAGAAACGATCAACGCAGCTAAGTTATGTTACTTTGTTGGCAGCCACTATTAGATTTTTTATTCTAACAAACATAACGCCTAACTAGTAATGGATATTCGTATTTATTGGTTATTCCTTCTTTCCTTCAATTGAGTGATGATTGATAAATAAATTTGAGAATAATACAAATTAGTATTAAAAATACTGTACCGGCTACTCAATTTGTAATTAATATTTGAACACTTTTTACTAAGTTTAGATGTTAGATGTGAATTTCTCCAGTATAATTACTATTTTTTCCAATTTTTACTGTTGAAGCTTCTTGCTGTCAAAAATAATGAAGATCTAATATCTATATGATTATAAAATTTTGTTCAATTTCCAGATGCTTCATGCTCCAAATACTAATTGGTGTATTGTAATATTTCCCAATATTATGTATATTCACTTTTCTCACTGGTCAGAGTTCAAGTAAAAAGGAAACAATTTCATGATAACAAAATTGCATCTAAGTGAATGAGCCTGAATATGTCAGTTGTTTATACTGCATTATGCAGATAACACCTATCGAATTCGATATGTAAAATCTATCATGGCTAAATTTGACTTTGTTGTGATTATTTTAATTCATTGTTTACAGTGTGTGACCTTAAACTACACGTAAGAGTGTCAATTATATCCCTAATTGTTTTTATTCATCCTCTGGTGTTGTTTTAGTGAGAATCAATACGTGTCAAATAATGGAGGCTTCCTGTTTTCGATGCCGCGTGTTTTGGTTTCTGGACAGAACCACACAGTTTGTATTTCACTGCATGATATATTAGTTCCTGCTAGATGCAATATTGAAATCAAACAAAGGGAGAGGTATTTTCCGATGACGAAAACAATAGAATTAGGTAATTAAATAATAATTAATGAAATTTTAGGGATTGATCCGATATAAACGAAAATGTTCACCAGTCTAACTAACTAGAGAGGTATATTACGTGCTTTACAATACAATTATCTTGTAGTACCTATGGTCTAAACAATAGACGGACATTTCAAATTAACTTTAATAAGATAATTCAATTGAATATACACTAAATATATCCTATATTTATATAAAGTTTACACCTGTGAATTGAACCAAATAATGAAGATATCTGCTATTTATGTCTGGTAACCACAGTTCTATACAGGGTATCCCAAGTAAAACTTGCACCCCCAAATATTTCGAGTTTTGTTTAAATTTTGAAAAAATGCCAATACAGATCTATTTTAACCTGCAGGGGGCTGAATTTTTATCCCTCTAGCGCACACTATCCACCCTCGAAAAACCTTAAATGGCAATGGGTGTCATTTTGATGCTGCTTTCATTGTCTGTGCAACCCTGTAATTTTTTTTCAGTGATTTCCTTTTGGAAAATACGAAAGTCTTTCAGGATCATTGGGATTTTTGAAACTGTAAATTCTGAGTCTTTTGTTGTGAATGGAGTAAAAGATGTTCTTATCTACACTACTGTTGTTGTTAGATTTTCAAATAACAAAAAATGTTGGTTGAAGGTGATAAAAGGTAAAATTCTTATGTTTATTCACAGTTCATCTTGATCAATTACCCGATTATTATGAAAATCTCAATTTTTAAAATGGTTTATTGTACACAAGAAAGAGTTGAATTAGTAAAACTGTACTATCAAAATAATGAGTGTGCTAATTTCGCTGCTAGACTCTTTAACCAAAACCATGTAGAATATCAAGTAAGTTGTCCGTATGTTACACATTTAAATAATTTTTTTTAAAAAACGGGCTCTGTATCATTTAAGAAAACATGACCGTTAGCGTCATCTTCTAATGGATAAGAGGCAATCATTGATAAAAATAGCTCATGTATCTGGTATATCAAAAAGTAGTGTTCAGCGGATTGTTAAAAAACATAATCGACATCCATACAAGATTATAATGGTTCCAGAATTGAACAAATCGATGTTTACAGTTTTGCGAAAATTCACTCAGCGGTTGAATGATGACACAGGTTTACTTTACAACGTTTGCGTTGAATGAACTTCACCAACAGGCATGATTGTCGTTATTGGGGTGATACTAACCCACACATTTTCAGAAAAGGTCATACACAAACGCCCCAAAAATTGAATGTTTGGGCAGGCATTCTGGGCATCCACATCATCGGGCCACTTTTTATTGATGGAAATTTGACTGATCATATTTACTTGGACTTATTTTGTTTTATGTGTTTATTGTTCTTTCATAAAAAGTATATGAATAAGAAGCCGGATACATAGTAAATTTAAATTACATATATTATCCTAGACTAACATGGTTAATAAAAGGTATTACAAGCAGTAACGACATAAAATTTACATGTTTTTAAAGACAAGGCGCAACACATAATAGTCAAGCAATAGTGAAGTAAAAGAAAAAATACAAGATAAACAGATGATTCCCACAATTAATCCTATACTATAAATTTTTTATGTAGAGATACTATGGATAGCTAATCATTAATAATGATTGAACTAATTTTCATTGCTCCCCTGATGAAACTATGGAATTGCTTCAATATTGAAAGATTATTTGAACTAAGCATACGAGTACAATCTAGATCGTCTGAATGTTTTTGTGTTCCTATGTCTGCATTTCTTAATCCAGCCTACATTGGGTAGTCAAATGATATGTTCTAGGCTTTCATTGATCTGCTAGTTACATATTGTACACATCTGGTCGATTTTTATTGTGTGAGAGGTGTTATTCATAAATTGGTATAAATATTGTGAATTAGCTGTGCGTAGTTGGGCTGTTAGTCTTTTAATATAAATCGGTAACAGTTCACTTAAATAATTGTCATTATTGTTATTTCGAAGCATGAATTTATATATATATATATATATATATATATATATATATATATATATATATATGTAGGGTGAGAATACTAAGTAATATTTTATAGCAATCATTTTGGATGTTTGGTTGTGTTTAGAATATTCATTGATAGAGTCAGTGTTAAGACCAATATTATGTGAATAAATACTGATTCCATCAGTTAATTGAACGAACCAATTTGTTATAACCGTATCCAGAGTTATGTAATTTCATTAATCGTAATAATGCTCTATAGGGGCACCTGGTGTGATTTCAGATTTTACCCGGATGAACAGTGGCGTATCGTGGGCGATTGTCGCCCGGGGCGGAATCATAATTTGCCGCCCCTTTGACATAATAAAAATAATGATGTTGGTGTTGGTGAAAAAAAAATAAAGAAATTAAATCATATGAAAAGATTTATTTCAAAACCATGTAATATACTCGTATAGTACGTCGGTGTTCGAAACCTATTGCACAATAATAATAACGTCTAGTATACGTACAAAATTTAACTTTTCGGGCCTTACACGCAGTAAAATAATTTATAACTTCGTCAAAGTTCATTTCATCCGTCACACTTTGTTCTATTGACAAAATGGGCGAATCACTCAATCTTATTGAGCTCATGGTAGACCTCAAGTAATTTTTCATTAATATCAGCTTTTAGAAGCTACCCTCACATGAAGCAACATTGATAGCTATAGTTAAAAAAATTCGAAGCATAATTACTATATTAGGTATGCAAATGCCATAGTTGCATTGTGGAATTAATTCTAAAAGCTCGAAAGATCCTTTCATAGCATTGTCATGAACTTTAGCATCAGCCAAAGCAACGAAATTACGTAACCACTATCTCTAGATTTCCATCTCATCCACATCGATATCACAGTGCTCCTCTCCGAACTTACTCTTGTGTTCTGGGTTTAGTAAATTCGTTGGTGTAAGAAAAGAGTACTCGACATCCAGCTCGTGCAGTTGCTGAAATCTGGTATTGTTTGCTTATATAATTCTGTCCACCGATTCGAACATTTCTTACCTTAACCGATTGTCATAAGTTAAACCAGCAGCGTACTCGCCAGCCATATTTTTTATCTGTCTTGTTCGCCGAGATCTTTACATATATTTTTAGCATAATCAAGTCCATCGTTGACCAGAACATCTCGATTTTCGACTAGAAACGATTTCAAAGCATGCACATTGGTGCACATTCAGTCCTTCCGCCTGGAGATATAATCGTGCATCCTTCACTTCGCGGAAAACTCAACTCCATAGCCCTAGGAAGGCTAAAAATGATAGCGACTGGAGCGCAGTAAGCAATAAACCCGCGTCTGATCTTATCGCTGCATCTTCCGCTGTGTTTCCTGCAAGTAATTCCAATACTTCAAGGATCTCAGTGTAATGGATCTTCATGACAGCTACGGCTTCATATCTAGGCGCTTGACTCCTTGACCTGTAACGTCGGTAAGAGATATCCAATGGTGACTAGAACATGAAAAGTAATTAAAATTCTCTCCATAGTACCAAAGAACGTCACTGCGTCCACTACGATTGATTCTGCGTGTACACGCACCATATTTAATGAATGATTAGTGCATGTAACACACTGGGCATTTCGATTAACTGCCTTGATAGGCATTTGTAGGTACATCAAAGCTGTTCCCGACATGACAGCTGCATTATCATATGCCTGTTCATGGCAATTTTGGATATCCAGTCCATTGCTTTCAATTTGGTCCAACATTATTTCAATCATATCATCAGCGTTTTTGCCATTAATTTCAAAAACGGCAATGAATTATTCAATCATGTGCATCTTGGTGCCGTCGAGTTTCACATAACGCAGTATTTGGCTCGTCTGGTCCTTGTGTGAGAAATCTGGCGTACTGTCGAACACAATAGTGAAATACTTGGCTTCCTTCACTTCAGCAAGTATTTTTGTTCAAACAAGAATCCCCAAAAAATGAATGAATTCATTTTGAATATTAGGTGATAGGTAAGATACACTAACTTTCTTCTGCAGTTTCAGCTTTATGAGGTGTTCACAAAGAACCGGGTCGTACTTGCCAAGAAGATGCACGAATCCTACAATGTTGCCTCTATTTCCAGTGTGATTTTCTTTCAAGATTTCTCTATGACCTCGCAAAGCCAGATTTTGTTTTGCAAGAAATCTGATGATGTCCAGTATCTTGACCAGTACTAGTCTCCACTTTTGCTCTTCTTTGACTATCACACTTGTTCTTTCTTGTCGATCGTTGCACCAACTTGAAGTCTTATCTCCAAAGATTTGAATTTATTGAAGTTATCAATATGTACAGGGCTAGATTCATGTTCTGTAACTTTGAAATTTAGTTTCCACCACTTTTTGAAACCAATAATCCTGTTGAATCCAGGTTTATCGCTGGTGACCCCAAACAAACGGCGGCAGAAACAAAACAATGATTCCTTAAAAGAAGAATAGGCCATCCATGTTCTCAGAATATTTTCGCCATTTGGTAAATTTCGGAAAAACCAATCGGAGTTTAATTTTCTTGTTACTCCTTTGGACCCCTTGGTAGAATCTACAGGCTTTAGCCGAATCACTTCAGTAAACTTACAGTCAAGGTTCTGTAGTGCTTTGTAGCCTCGAATGACAAGTAGTGTTCGAAGATTAATTATCGGGAATCAAAATAGGCCAAGTTCTAATATCTTTGTAATCGCTGATGGATTCATCCTGACCATCAAGAGTATCAACCCCTTGGAGCTTCCGCCCTCCATCAACAATTCCAATAGCTCACCTACTACAGTTGGATTAGTAGGTAAATCTTCAAATTCGACAAGTCCGCCACTAGAAGACAGAACAGCTTTTTGTCTTGGAGTGGCACTAGTATTAGCTTCTGTATCGCGTTCAGATTCAGCTTGGATAGCCGAGTCAAAATATTCTTCTTATTTTCTTCCTCTCGGATATTTTTGGCTTCCTTTAAAAATGGCCACTTTGCTTATGCTTTATGATCTGATAGTAGTTAATATTGATTTATCAGGAATATAATGTATTTTTCACTACCAAACCACATTATGGAAGCGTTTGAAAAAAATGTTACTATGTATACGCTGGAAACATGCTTTAAAGGGAGTATTTTATCGATTCATCCCTCCAAATATCTACTCAAATAACTTAGTGGACCTTGACTATCCCTAATTATCATCCTAGAAAACTTGTATATTGAGAATGAATAACATATACCGCAACAAGATTTATGCCTCAGTCGAAAACTAACAGCGTCAGAAGTGAAACTTTTTTATGTTTTAAGACGCAAAAACCGTCAATGAGTGTACAAAGAAAATTCATAAAAAACGATAATTGGTTAAAAAAATGAAAACAAAAATTATTTCCAAAATAAAAACAATAACTTTTTGGATAAACTATAAAAAAACTTTTTACAATAAAAGACAAACAAAAGTAAATATTGTTTTTAAGAAATTTGAAAAAAGTACTGATCCATGGGGAGATCGAATCCGCATCCTTCACGTTATTAGCACGACGCTCTAACCAACTGAGCTATTTCGTTTGATTTTAAATCGAGTCGAGTGATGACAGGAGGGGAGAACAGCGTTGTGTCTCTCTTATTCAGTTTAAGTTTAAATGGTAATTAGAAAAAGAAAAAGAGCTTCACAAAACTTGTTAGCCTTTACGAGATTATATCCTAACTGAAAACTATGTAGTGTCCCATAAAAAATTTCACTATACAATAAAATTATCAACATAAAATAAGTTGTAAATGATAGCTTAATAATAAACACTCATCGTCTATAAAAATGGAGTGAAAATGAGACTAGGCCGAATATAGTCTAATCTTAACATTTATACTACACAAATCGAAAAGTTTAGTCTGCTTGAAAGCTTATAGCTAAGCCAGTCAAATATTGTCATTAAAATTATTGGTACCTTAATTCAGTCCGTGACTTAGCTTGTCCTGATGATTGAGCGGCTTTAGCAAGACACCCACATTCTTTAGCCCTAAACTTCAAAGTAAATAGAAAAAACCTCAATCGCCAGTTCATTACTTGATGATATCTGTACACTAGAGAAAAACATGTACAAATACTCGCTCTTCTGCCACTCACACACTCTCAGACCGTAAGAGCGGGTTTGAACAGATCTTGAAACTTTTTTTTGCTCCCACTCTTCTGCGGAATAGTGGTATCAATAATTTGCCTCTCAACCAATCAGCGGAAAAGGAACCGGTCTCATTAGAAATAGAACGGCCAGACACACGTCCAATAACCAATGAAATTAAAGGAAAGGTGAACCGTCCCAAATCGTACGATTTCTAGACATCTGACTCCTTTTCTAATTCTAAACTGTATTATGCCTAATTCGGCGTAGGCGTACTTTCTATCTACTCATACTGTGGAACCCAAATGAACCCTGCCATTGTTTGATAAATCTATCTTTTACAATGTAAACAGACGCCTACAAATGTTATAGCCTACAGTAATCGTACTAAAGAATAGTTCGTCGACAACATTGTCGGTACACCTAAGTAAATAATTCCTTGCAAATTTAAAATAATAATTCACCGACAATGGATTTTTATGTATCATTGTTGGTGCACTGGAGTAAATAATTCTTCTGGCGCCACAATTCCGAACAATCCAAAAAATGGTGACTTACTTTAGAAAATACATACAGGGTGTATTTAATTAATTATTCTTCGTTGCGACATTAGTTTCATTATCTAATAAGTGAAAACCTAATTGGTGAATGCTCTTATATTGTTCGTTGAAGTATAAAATTATTTTGGTGTAAAAATAATAAACTGGCATTTTCAGTGATTCATTTTGGGACAGCCGCGTTCATTTTGTTCATATTTTCCGTGAGACTTATGATAAAAAATAAACTAAAACTTCCTATTAAAAAGGACAGCGTGGTACCCGTGGTGCGAAACAAAACTGCAAAATACTGTTACACTTGAAGAGTACAAAAAGGGGCAATTTTGCCGCCTTTCTAATGGTGGCTCACGAGTTAATACCTTGACATTTCCAAAATGTTATCTTAAAAGGGGTAATTCTGTTTACAAACAGTAATTTGTTCACCTCTGTATTAATTAGTTTTTTGATGATGTTTCAACCTCTCTGTTCACTTTTGTTATTTTCCTTGTTTCTTCAGCGCCTTCGGTAGATCCTTTTGCTGGAGGTTGTTCCATTATCCCTCTTTTTTCTTCAATCTTGATTTCAGTTTCATTTTGTATTTCAATTCTGATAAGGTGGATATCTTATCGTTAATATATAATTTATTGTAGATGATCTCTGTTCTACATGCCTTGTCTCTTGCATATTTTGAGTATTTTAACGACTGTTTTCTTTGCTCTATAACTTCTTTGGGAAAGTATTCATTGCTATAGATATTTTTTCCCTTTAATCTATTTCTTACATTCAACATGTCCAATTTTTTATCCCCGTTCTTTATTTTTAGTAATATTGGTCTATTTCTAAGTTTGTTCCAGTCTCTATTCTTCTCATCTCTATTACATCTAGCTCCACATTTATTTTGGTGTTTCCTTAATAAATAATTATCGTTTTTCATATCTTGGTTCTCTTTTTTCTGTGGTATTTGAGTGTGGATATTTTCTAGCTTTTATTCGATTCTGGCATTTCGTTGATCCATATTAATTTCTGCCATATCTCTTCCATTAAAAATTATTTTAATATTCCGAGTTTAAGATTTAAGAAAAAGTAAGTTTTTATTCTTTGTACTTTATTAATTTCTGGCGTATTATAACCTAGCTTTGTTCAAATTAGAACTTTTTATCAGTTTTTCGTTTTTTTTATTATATCTATATAATCACTGCCTTCTTCTATAGCACAGCTGTGAAACTTGTAGGATTTTAATTTTTTTAATTTCTCACTCAATTCACTGATTTTACTGGAACGATTTAAGAGTACTTGTACTTCTTAGAAGACCTTATTTGATCCTTTAATCACCCAAACACTGGAAGATGATGTAAATCTCTATGAAAACCAACTTTTTTTTCAACAGGATGGAACGCCTGCATACTATGATGTACATGTTCGCAACTTTTTGGATGCTCGTTTTTTCGGACAATAGATAGGCCGTAAAGGTTCAATTAAGAATAATGTAAGCAGTTTTCTCATAAAAGAGTCGTTCAAAATAAAAAATAAAGACCGGAGTTGCATAGATAATGGAAGCAGCTTTATTTATTTATTACTTAACACCTCTTGCCAACTAAGGTTTTTCAAGGGGTGATTCTGGGCGCTAGAGAGATAAATAAGGATGTTTGAAACAACTATAAAAATTGAGCCCCCTCTAGGTTTAAGTTGACCTATTTTGGCAATTTTTTCAAATCTAAATATTAATCGAGATTATGGGGGTGCAAATTTTACTTGGGACACCGTGTATATTAAACGGTTTGAATACGGAAACTATTACGAAAATACAAAATAGATAAGCAAATTTTGAAACGGATAATAAATATAAAATATAGAGAATATCAATTAGAATTAATTAAAATTTGTGAGGGTTTTTCTGGTTTATAATCTAACAGACAAAAATTCTAACATTCCATTATGGGGGGTCATAAAGATTAAGTTACACTGAAACCAAAACGTTTGAATAGTGCAATGACCTGGTAATGTACATATAAAGATGAAAACGTTGTTGTAGTATTTAATTCTAAAATTTCTTTATCTTTTTGAATCATTCGGAAATACTTTAAAAATTCTAGAGCTAATAATTTTAACATATATTCTTGAATTTTTCAGAATTCAGTTATTTATGTAATAGTACGATTTATGAGTCACATAGAAAATGGGTATTTTTATGAAATTAACTTTGTACATCTATTTCTAATGTTTAAGAACTTTTTTGAAATAGTGGCAACGTCTGCCTGAATTGTGACTCGAAATACGCCTGTCTCACTTTTGCTCATTCCTTGGACAAGAAAAGGTGAATGGACGAGTAACAAAGATCGAACCAAACCGATTGAACAGTTATACCAGTGGCGGAACAATAATGTGAACAGAAACTAAATTAGGATGGAAATAAAAGTATTAGGAACTTTCATATATTTTATTTGTTGGAGTTAGATTGTATTATCTAAAATCTATTAAATAATGTTAAGTATCTAAAGAAATCAAAAATTTCTCATTAGATACATACTTGAAAGATTAAATTTGATTATCTATCAAAAAATAAATTTACACATTTTTAAAATCAAAAGAATATTTATTATTAAATATGTACATTGCAAATGAAAATTAAACAAACAATAGAAAAATATGAATACATAATATTCTCATCTCCTATTGTCCGGAGAACAAAATAATTTTAGTTAAATGGTTTCTAATTGGCGTCCTAATTTCACTTTTCTTCTAACAATAAAGTGTATTCTGATTTTTTGGTATTTTGTGCATATGGCTATTAAAAATTAAATGTGATTAACATAATTTTCCAACACATGCTTATTCAAACCTTCAGAAAAACATTGTTAGAGCTTTGTTTATAACTAAAGCACGGAAAAAAATGCAACCGAAAAAGCCAAAAATATGCGCATTAAAATGCATCAAAAATTGACAAAAAATGCAAGGATTTTAGAAAAAAATGCAAGAATTTTAGATAAAATGCATGAAATGATGTATATTATAATGTTGAATAATACTATGATTTCATCATTTTACTATGATAGGGAGTGGGGGCGGGATTTAATAAGTATACAACGAAAATTTACATTAAGTACCAGATTTTATTATTAATAAATTTATTAATACATACAATTTAAATGATTAACCTCTTGCATAATGATCTTAATGACAATAGTAAATAGGGATGCAGGTTATAATAAGATCGGACTGACCTTGTATTTATTCTAGCATAGCTACTAGTTGCACATCCGACAAAATTGCTATTCTACGTTGCTGTTTCCGTCTTGAAACTTGACAGGATGGTTGGGTAGGCACACTTCTCCAACTTGTGGATGGATTGATTCCTTGTGTATAATTTGTAGTTTTATTTTAATTGATTGAAAATTGGTATAATACTAGACTTATTCACACTATCAATTAATAGAATTAACAAAGATAATTGGTCCTTCGAGAATTGGACAAAACTTGGAAATCATAAAGATTTTTTTTGATAGCGCATTGAACCCAACCTGAGATAAGAGTAATTAGAAATTGTATATTAAATTTATCTTTCAATAAAATAAAAATTTTATAGCCGGAAATTTTTGACAACAACTGTCCATTTTTGAAATAGATAACATATGTCGCTTTAAGCCGTGTGTACAATATTGATGCAACCAACGTTAGGCGTTATTAAAAATCGATAAATTATAATAATAGTATAAAGTTTTATAATTCATAATTTTAAAAATCAATATAAATATATTACCAACCACAACGAATATACAAATAATTGGCCTAAAAATATTTCGCTTCTTGGAGCCTTTCTTATATTATACATACTTAACAAAATAACGTCATGAAATTAAAAGAATTTTAATAATTTCCTCATTATAATTTTTTTTTTAGTTCGAATAATCGTAATAAGTATTGTTGTGAATTTTTTTTTAATTTACTGTCATATTACCGTTTTTGTATTATTGAAAGACATTAATTAACTTTTTTCCATCATTTGTTTATAATTTTTTTAATAACAAATAGACTAATTTGATATTTTTAAAAAAGATTCAATCATAATTGACAGTCCTCTAAATAGTAACAAAGAACAATATTTTTTTGCAAATTTCATTTTTTATCAACTTGACAACTTGTTATAAACAAATTCACAACTTTGCTATATTTTTTTCCTGAGACTACTAAAAATTACGAAAACAACCATGTATGGCAAAGTACCGAAAACATTTTTTTCCATTATTTATTATACTTTGAAAAAATACCTGGTACCGAAGTTAGAGCGGCTGTTTGGTTTCCCAACTAAGAAACTAAAATATGTTAGAAACTATTTGAGATACGAAAATAAACATTTAGGTCATTTTCATGAAGTATTAAACGACATTTTACTACGCTGTTTACGACGTTTTCCGAGATCTTTTCTGTTTTCTAACTTTTAAAATAATTGATACTCGCTTATAGACCTTAAGGGCAATTTTCTTGAGTAATAAAATATGCGACAGATGCAATCGCTTATTTATGAAAAAAGTGAGCTTTTATGAATTTACATACTTTTTCAATAAATTTGTATACATTTTGTTCGTTTTTAGCTCTCTACTTATCATGTTTCGTCTACATCTATATTTTTATCACAAATTAATTTCAGCTAACACATAAGAATTTTTATATAATGTGAGGATAAATCTGTATTGTTAAGTATAGTCTATTTCTTAATGTCTGACAGCACAGTAGCCTCATTAAATATACAAATAGGAAATTATCTCTTACAGAGTGATCCTAAGAATTTTACAAGTAAATACTAAAATTCTAATGCAAAACAAGTAGGTGTCTGTATTGGTTATCTGTACATCCCTGTTTCAGCTCAAAATACAATATGGTAATAAAAGTGAACAATGCCAGCAAAAGGATAAACAATGCTGCCGTGGCGGAGATTACGATATTAGTTCATTTTGCTTATTTAATTAGATTCGGTCAACATTACAGTTGAAATAAAATTCATTCGTTTAGGCCTATTAACAAGTTACATTTTAATTTTTATAAAAGTAAATTAATTAAAGAAAATATAGTAGTATAGTTCAATTCTCATAATTCAAATTTATTGACAATGAATTAATGTATATTAAGTAAAGTAAACATACCATTTATAGGAAATATAAAATTCAATCTATAGTATCATCCTCTACGCTGGCCATACAAGAATCATCCGAAGACTCGTCGAGAGCGATCACTATCGGTTCTATAGTTTGTTCTATGATGTTATCTAAAACCCACATTTTCTCTTCCTCTTTAATTACATGATTCAAAGCATCTCTCCAGTTCTCTTCAGTTATTGTTGTCAATGAGTACTTCATGAGTTCACAAACATCTTTCATTTTAAATGTTTTATTATGTCTAGCTACATAACCTTTCATTTGGGCCCATATTAACTTTATCGCATTTAATTCACAATGGTATGGCGGCAAACGAAGCACTGTTATCCCACGATTCTTGGCTATTTCATCAATAACAAACTTCTTAAATTGTAGCTTGTGATCTGAAGCAACCTTTAAAAGTTCTTTTTTCAACATATCATTTTCAAATGGTATATCTTTTACGATTAACCAGTTTCTAATATCAGCTTTTCTCCAAGAGGTAGATGGAAGATTTTCTGTTAATCGCGAATGATAAGTGGCATTGTCCATAACGATTACAGCATTATTTAAATACATCTGCATTCATTTCTTCATGATAGGCTTTGTTGATGTTGACTGAAACTCCAGTAAACCACCTTCAACGAACCCTTGATTGCATCCAATATGCGTTATTATTAGTCGGCGACCTTTACCGATAGGAGTTTTCAGTCCAGTAGATAAACCTTCTATGAATGCTTGACGACTGGTTTGAATACTTTTGTCCTGTCAAATTTTTTTCACTGAATGTCCTTCATTGAGCCATGTCTCATCTAGATAATAGATTTGTCTTTCCTCCTGTCTGTATTTTCGGATATCTCGTAAATACTGGCGACTCCAACATATTATTTCTTCGTTGTCGATTAGCACTGATTTGTGACTTTGCTTCTTCCAAGTAAAATTTAATTTGCGTAATATTTTCCACAAAGGTTTTCGCCCTATGTCAGGCAAATTCTCGTCCTCCTTCACCATTCTTAGAATTTTGTCAAGGGTTGGGATTTCTTTTTTAAAATATAATTCATGTAGTTTTCGTCTTATTGTATTTTGCATATGTTCATCAAGGTCAAATGGTTTTCTTCCAGTTGACTTTTTAGGTGGAGATATATTTCCATTTCTCCTCTCTCTTAGAAGCCTGTAAATAGTAAATTCACTAACTCCTGTCATATTGGAACATGTCGAAACGGTATTTCTAACAGTAGCAGCCGGCATTTGATGTACAACAGCATCATGCACATTTAACACTACAGTCTTCGTTTGTAAGGTAATCACGCTCTTACACTTTACTGGGGTAAAACTTGAAGACTTTTTCACAACACAGTTAACACGTATGGAACATAAGCGACTTTAAGCAAAACAAATTATACAAATTTGGGCGAGACCAAGTTTCACCGTATATACCTGCAAAATTTCTAAGTAGTCATTGGGACTATCCCTAGTAGGACCCTATTGTAATGTTTCTTGGAAATGTTATTATCAACATCTCAAAAATCAGAAAGAAATTATCTGGAGAATGAATTGATAAATGGTTTGTTAATATGTCTCCCAAGAATTGACCTGCTTCAAATTCTCAAGATAATTAATCAAATATCCAGTCAGAATAGTTGCGTTACAAGATTATTTCAAAAATAATTTATTGTTTTAACTGTATGTACTCTACAAATGTATGAAGGTCAGTTAGTTGTTTTAACTAACCAAATTTACATTTATACTACCCTTATATATCAGATCGGGTATAAAATTAAATAGTAAATAAATTCCTTAGATGAACTGTGATGCTTATGCTTTACAACCTGACTAGCATCTGTGACCTTTTCGCGTGCTGTCAGTCAATAAGAAACAGACTATAAGCATTTAATTATAATTAATATAGGAGTTTTATTTGAATGAATTACAAAAATAAAGATAGAAATATCAATTTATATATACACTAATGCAATTGTAGCAAATGCAAGATTGACTATGAGCCCCAAAAGTCGCAGCTACTCGTTATAAGGTACAAAACTCGAAATCCAATAACCAAGGTGAGCAATAAAAATAACTGTGTTAATTATTTTTGATAAATTATTTATGAAAAAATGACAAATGTAATCCAAGTGAAACAGTTTCACTGAGGAATGAAAAACAATTGGGAGTATTTGTAAGTTCATAAAAAATCACTTCATTTATAAATGAACAATTGTAACTGTCGCATATTTGATTCATTAACAAAATTCCCCTTAAGGTCTATAACCGAATATGTATTATTTTAAAGGTTAGAAATAAAAAAAAAGCAGGAAAACGTGGCAAACAGCATTAATATTTATAAACAAATACGCATAGCAACTGATTAACAATAACTACAAAATTGTTGGAAAATCAAGCAGCCGCTGTAACTTCGGTACAACCTATTTTTTTCAAAGTACAATAAATAATGGAAAACAATTTTTCGGGATTTTTCCGAAATTCTTAATAGTTTCAAGAAAAAAATAAAGTAAAGCTGAAAATTTGTTTATAAGCAATTAAATTAAATGTCTTTCATTAATACAAAAATGATTAAATGACAGTAAATTTAAAAAAAAATCATAACAATACTTTTTAATTTTTTTTAATTCTTATGTTTTCTTGTTAACTTGTATATAAGAAGTGCTCTACGAAGCGAAATATTTTTAGGCCTATTATTTAAACATTTTTGAGGCTTATTTCAGGATGAAATAGAACTATTGTAGAGAGTAAATTATATATATATATATATATATATATATATATATATATATATATACATATATACATATAAGCAACGAATAGATTAGTGGGTATTGCACGCAAATAGAAGAAGGGGCTACTGAAAAGAGTGGTAACCGCAGACATGCATGTTTCTAGCTCATTAGCCGTCATCGGTACGGTACAACCAAGAAAAGATGTGAAACATGAGAGCAAAGGTGTTGAATGAAACATGAGAAAATATAACAGAATTCAGCAGGATAGTTCAGTAGCCCCTTCTTCTATTTGCGTGCAATACCCACTAATCTATTCGTTGCTTATTGCTCATATGTCACGCACTATTCGTACATCTTGTTATTATATACATATATATATATATATATATATATATATATATATACATATATATATATATATATATGTATATATATATATATATATATATATATATATATATATATAAACAAAAGAACTTGTCTTGTGGTAATTTCCACAACTGAAGAGCCGAATCTAAGGCGAAACAAATCGAAAATTGTCTATCAAAATTGATTTTGACATTCGTTTTCCATCTCCAGAAGAACTGGGATGATATATTTGAAATTGAAAACGCACTCGTAAGTACGAGAACAATTTCTTCTATAGGTGGGAGTTTCGACATGCTTTCGACCTTACTGGTCTCATCAGTAGAACAAAATAGTCCTAGAGCTATGTATTGTTGGTTTTACCGAAGCAAAAGCCAGGTTTGATTCAAGCAGAAGTCGAATTTGACAAAAGCAGAATCTTTCCTGAAGCTTTGTTTAAATTCCAAATGGAACTCTGAGGAAAGAGCAAGATCGCAAGATCGCTCAAACGACAAGCCGCGAGGCAGTCGAAATTCTCAGTTTATCCAGATGCTTTATGCAAAGAAAGAAATACCGGCTTCTGCTTCAGGAAAGATTCTGCTTTTGTCAAATTCGACTTCTGCTTGAATCAAACCTGGCTTTTGCTTCGGTAAAACCAACAATACATAGCTCTAGGACTATTTTGTCCTACTGATGAGACCAGTAAGGTCGAAAGCATGTCGAAACTCCTACCTATAGAAGAAATTGTTCTCGTACTTACGAGTGCGTTTTCAATTTCAAATATATCATCCCAGTTCTTCTGGAGATGGAAAACGAATGTCAAAATCAATTTTGATAGACAATTTTCGATTTGTTTCGCCTTAGATTCGGCTCTTCAGTTGTGGAAATTACCACACGACAAGTTCTTTTGTTTAAATTTCAAATGGAACTCTGAGGAAAGAGCAAGATCGCAAGATCGCTCAAACGACAAGCCGCGAGGCAGTCGAAATTCTCAGTTTATCCAGATGCTTTATGCAAAGAAAGAAATACCGGCTTCCGCTTCAGGAAAGATTCTGCTTTTGTCAAATTCGACTTCTGCTTGAATCAAACCTGGCTTTTGCTTCGGTAAAACCAACAATACATAGCTCTAGGACTATTTTGTCCTACTGATGAGACCAGTAAGGTCGAAAGCATGTCGAAACTCCCACCTATAGAAGAAATTGTTCTCGTACTTACGAGTGCGTTTTCAATTTCAAATATATCATCCCAGTTCTTCTGGAGATGGAAAACGAATGTCAAAATCAATTTTGATAGACAATTTTGATTTGCTTCGCCTTAGATTCGGCTCTTCAGTTGTGGAAATTACTACAAGACAAGTTCTTTTGTTTAAATTTCAAATGGAACCCTGAGGAAAAAGCAAGATCGCAAGATCGCTCAATTGACAAGCCGCGAGGCAGTCGAAATTCTCAGTTTATCCAGATGCTTTATGCAAAGAAAGAAATACCGGCTTCCACTTCAGGAAAGTTTCTGCTTTTGTCAAATTCGACTTCTGCTTGAATCAAACCTGGCTTTTGCTTCGGTAAAACCAACAATATATATATATATATATATATATATATATATATATATATATATATATATATATATATATGTATGTGTTATAACGGAATTTGTAAGTACGATAGAAGGCGAATTTTTCGACGGATAGAAACTAAACTCGTTACCGGGCCAAATCGGCCCAGTAGAAAGAAAATGGCGGCCTGTCAAAATTGAAAAAAATCGTATTTCGTTTGTTTTTGATCTGACGCAAAAAAGTTACTGAGATTTGTTTTAGAACTTTTAGAACTTAACACGTTCTACAACTTTTGTATGAAACACTTTTTCCTATAACGTACATGAAAACAATTATTTAAGAAAATTTAATTCATTTTTGTTTTGAATCTGATGCAAAAACTTTACTGAAATAAGCCGTCGAATTGGTCTTGTGCCATTGGGTTTTTTTTAATCACAATGGAGACGTAAGTTGTAAAAAATTTTCTTAGTTAACATGGTGGAAGATTAATTAATCTCCAACGGGAGAAAATTCTTCGAAGCTTTCTGAATACTACTGAATTTTTTCCAATTTTCACTAGTAATACCACTAGAGGTCAAATTATTTCCGGAAATTTTTTCGAGCCCAAGAATATTTTAAAAATTTTCTAAAAATATTCATGAGCGAGAAAAAATTTCCGGATATTAATTTGACTTCGCGTGGTATTCAGTAAGAAAATTCCACACCGAATTGTGGTGGAAAGTCAAATATTTTTAAAATTAATTTCAACAATGCAAATTATTTTCTTCATTAAGTCACTAGCTCAAAAGTGCCATTTAGGGACAAAAAATATAATATTTTTTTTATTTTATAGTTACTTGAGTTTACTACAAGTGGTAGAGAATTAAAATTTTAGAGGTTTTTCGGGAAACTGCATGAACAGATTCATAGCGCGTCATAGCAATGTCAGCAATTATTTAGGCCTTCAAATTGGTAATTTCTACTCATTGTAGATCCATGGCAATACCATTTCAAGATAGAAAACAGTATATTCTTCATTTGTACATCAGTTTTGAGTAACTACAAGTGGTAGAAAATTGTTTTTTTTTCGTTTTTCTTAACGTGCGTTATGCGCGCTTTAATGGTATGGAATTCATAACCAGCGTCAGCAAGCATCAATCATCCTATTTTGACACTTCAAAACATCAAAAAAACTCGCGTTTTGTTACAATAAAGAATATTGCACAGCCAGTAAAACCAATAAAATTCTATGTTTAAAGAATGAATCGATTTGAAAATCATACTAATGCAAAATATGCGTGAAATTGGCTGATCAATCATCGTACCATGACTTATTTATTCGCAATTCGCATTAATAGAGGATCGTGGCTCCAACTTGACGAAAGAAAATTTGTTCGGAATTGTCCACGAATATTTGCATCTAAACTACGCAAAATTGAAAGTACTGAATGGGAAAAGGTAAATAAATTTGTGTCTAAATATTATACAGGGTGTTTCTATATTTGACCGAAAACGCTCTACCACAGAGAGTTCTCAATAAATGATTCATTTTGATATAGGAATACGAACCCTTGCTGAGATATAGGGTGTTCAAAATTTTAAATCAAGATAAAAAATTTGCCATAAATGAAGAACGCCTTCAAATTTTCCTTTCAAATTTGGTGACCAATATGCTCCTTAATAAAGTAATATTTTGGCATAAACAAACTTTGAAAATTTTTAACCAGGGGCGCGCTGTCAAGGTTAGTTGTCACTTTTATCCCCCTATTTTTTACGCCACTGGAGCAAATTCTTTTTTTAATTTTGTTTTAAATTACCTGATTATTTTTAGTTAAAAAACTTAAACTTTTTATGGAGATAAAATGAACGGTGTTGTAGAAATTTGCCTCTAAACAAAAGTCTGCAGGTAATTAAATACGTGTCATATTTTTAATGGTTCGGGACACTTTGTGTATTTGACACGATCTTGGTAGAATAAACCATATGGCAAATTTTATTTTTCCGCCCAACCGTCCTACATGCGAGAAAAGTATTGGTTTTCCCCAAAAAAAGTTGGAATTTTGAAACTTTTTTTGAATTATTTTTACGTTTTCCATCAACAACAACACGGAAAAACGGTTTTTGGAAAAAAAATCCTGTGTGTATATCGTCGTCGTCGTTGTCATTGGCCATTTTTCCTTCCATGTCTTGTTAGCACGATACAGCGAGTGCAATTAGTCAGCAATTTTATGATTGAATATTATTAAGGACATGTCACAGATGATCTCTATTGATTTTCAGTTCACCAGAGCCAGTACAACGGGTGCTATGGCACTTGAAGTACGACATTTAGTAATTTTTTGAGAATTTTCTGTTTGTTAGCACGATACAGCCTCCGGAGTTCAACAAGTCAGCAATTTTATGATTGAATATTATTCAGGACATCTCACTGATAAACCCTATTGATTTTCAGCTCACCGGAGCCAATACAACAGGTGCTACAGTACTTTAAGTACGATATTTTTGTCATTTTTGGAGAAGTTTCAGTTTGTTAGCACGATACAGCTTCCGGAGTATATACAAGTGACCAATTTTATGATTGGATTATTAAAAGCGTCTCAAAGATGAACCCTATTGATATTCAACTCAGTAAAGCCAGTACAACGGGTGCTATGGTACTCGAAGGACCAAATTATCGTCATTTTTGGAGAATTTTCAGTTTGTTAGTACGATACAGCCTCCAGAGAGTATACGATTGATCAATTTTATGATTGAATATTGTTCAAAGTATCTCACATATGTACCCTATCGATTTTCAGTTGACTAGAGCGAGTACAGTAACAATTTTATGATAGAATATTGTTCAGGGCCACAGATGCGGAAAAGTTAGTTTTAATCCTTAAAACCGTTTATTTTATTTTGATTTAAAATTTTGAACACCCTATATCTCAGCAACTAGGCCCCTTAGGGGTTCGTATTTCTATATCAAAGTGAATCATTTATTGAGATATCTCTGTGGTAGAGCGTTGTCGGTCGAATATAGAAACACCCTGTATATATTTTATAAGACATAGATACGTAATTGAAAACATTCAAAGTCCTGCATTTTCGTCAAAGAAGAGAGGTGTCCAAAGAATATAGAAAACATCTTATCTTTGTAATTAAAATGTATCAGAACTAAATATTATGTGAACAAATAATAACCAGTCTGTCAAAAATGGTATGTTATTGTAAACGTCAAAAAATTTCCAGTATAATTCGCTGTTGGGTATCACACGAGAAAAAAATGTCCACTAAAATACCTCCGTTGCCATGGTGATCTGTCAAAAGAACGTATTCTGAGTGGTTCAAAATTACAGGTGTGGAATTTCCTAATTAACATTTAATGCCTTAAAAAAATTATTTAACGTGACGTACTAGCTTTTGACTCCGCGCGCACATCCCGAAAATGACGCACGGGCACCTACTTTCAGCGTTCAATCAAAATTATTAATAATAAAGATAGAGATCCGGAAGCTAGGAGGTTTTCATCAGAAATTTTATCCTCTTTAAGAATGTTTTTTTTTATTCTTAAACGTTAATAGTTTATGAGATATAGGTGAAAAGCAAAATGTCTTTTTCCATTTTAATTTGTTCATAACGTTGGCAATTTTGCTAATAAATGCTTTCGATACATTTTTCTAGACAAAATTCCGAAGTCAATGAGCTATCACACAAATTTTTAGGAGCTTCATCTCTATTTTTCACGAAGTTCAACTTGTCAACTAGACCATCAGATGATCTGCCCATTTTGATTGGTTAGTAAAAGAACTCTCTTAGCCCATCATCGGCTGCTAAAGGATTCAACTATGCCACTGCACACTCAGTCATAGCATATCTTTGTTATGGCCTACTGTTTAGGAGCTCTTGCGATCAACTACATTTAATTTAGGAATTCTATCTATATAACATAGGCATTTTGGTCTTAAATATATTGAATGTTTTTTAAGCTCTTTATGAGTTGAAATCAAATAATCTATTACTACTGTACTGTTTATTTCTACATTTGTATCTATTAAAATTGATTTTTATGTACTTACAATTACCTATTTTCAGATAATTCCTGCTTCCAACTATTTATACCCAAACTTCATCTTCAAGAACCTTACTTAATGAGTGTAAATGTACAGATTCAAAATAATGATAACATTTACTCTGCCCGCAATTTAGATCCTATCCTGGTTTATCCAAACAAATGGACTAAAACTTTTATAGACACCGATAGAGGATTCTATAAACCTGGTGATAAAATTAAATTCAGGATTTTAGTGGTTGACGAAAAACTGCTGCCTGTGAACGTAAAGGTGGGTATATTTTTCTGTGTACTGATTTTGTTGCTTTCCGATAGAAAATATTTAGCAATATATGTTTTAGCTTTATTAATGATATGAGAAGTGTGTTAACATTGACGGGTTGCACAATAATTATTTAATTGGGTTCAGGAAAACTACATCTCGAAGTAAATTCTCCATGTCACCTTGGGAATATAGTTGATCTCAGTTTAATGTATTATTGCATATTGATTTGAGATTCCGTTTTTCGAAATATGCAACAACCAACTCTTAAAGCATCCATCGGGGGTAAAACTCAAACAAAAATTCGGGATACTGGCGCTAGTGATATTTGGGGTCTCTCAGGGGGGTAGAACGTATTTTGGAATAATTTTTTATCAAGACTCAAAGGAACGGAATGAAACTACGAAAGATACGGAGTGTTATAGACCGTTAACTGGCGACATAAGTTGGTAACAATTTGCACCAAAGTAGAAAATCCCTTGATATGATAATATGTACTATGAAACTGTTCATTTAACTGGTCTGGCTAGGTATTAGCGGTGCAACGCTTATCTACAGGGCTGTAGGGATGACATAATAGAACGAAAAATGTATAATTGTAGCAAAGCCAACTCTTGTGTAATTTGTTAGTTTAGACCTCAATTATTTAAAATTAATGAGTCTGGCATTGGTTCGACAGTGCTAAAGCTGTCTGCTTGGCCAACGAATGCTGCAGAATGGAAAAAAAATTACGAGGCCAGCAATACATTTTGTGTAAGGTCAGGACATAACAAAAAAGAGGAAAAAACATGTCTTGCATTGTTTTGGGGGTGGAAAAATTGTCTGGCGACCGATGGAAAGAACCACGTGCTGTGTCAGGTGCTCACACGCGAGCGCCCTACAATCGCGCATAAATCATTTTAAGAACAATCTTTTTGCCACACAGCCAGGATATGTATCAAATGACGCATTATATTCAATAAAAAATGATTTAAGAATTTTGTTAATTCTTTAAACTGACCCAATTAGCATGGTTCATGATAACTCATGTTTTATAACGTAGCAAACACGTGTTTTTAGAGAAACGCGAGTTCGCTACGTTGAGAACACGAGCTGCAACGAGCTATTCTGATTGGATTGTATATACACAAACTGACAAAACTATTGGATTCTTCTCGTAAAACAAAATCTTTAGTCTATATCAGCATAATTTTTTTGGACATAATCACTGAAGAATTGACGTTTTTTGTTATGTATAATATAGATGATGTTGAAATTGTATGAACCCCTGTATATTTGATTGTAAACTATATAATATTAAATTCCTCTTTTCTCGCCTTTAGACCGTAAATATGTATTATACTATTTAGATATAGATAAGTACAAAGGGCTGTAAAAGAATTCTTATAAGGTATAAAATTCACAGTTTATGGCATCTGTTGTCATCACGAAATAATTGTATAGCCTTTTGGGGATTTTAAGAGAAACTGAACCAGTCTGTATACAACGACTGAACTAAACGAACAGTATTTACTTATTTACAACGTTCTAAAAATATTCCACTCGTCCTTTTGTAATTCAATTTAACATTTAACTTTCATACAATTTTTTAACTTTTTGGTTATATTATTTGTTAACTCGTTTAAAAACTATTATTATTAAAACTGTTTTACGAAACAGCTCGAGTTCTTTATTTCCAACGAACTCACATTTTCTTTATGTTGTTGAAACCAAGGACCTTTAGTGTTTAGTGATCTTTCATCGGCACGAACTAAAACATTACGCGTATCCTTAACGAAGCTAGTGAATAAAGCGAATGGCATTTGGTTTGCTCTCACACGAGTTTCAAACCATCAGAAACAGTCAGGATTCTGCGCAATCCATTTCTCCGTGTTCATACATAAGTTTCTGATTGTTTTAAAACAGCTGGACTTTGGACAGTTGGAAAACCATCAATTGGTTTGTTCTCACACGAGTTTCAAACCATCAGAAACAGTCAGGATTCTGCACAATCCATTTCTCCGTGTTCATACATAAATTTCTGATTGTTTTAAAACAGCTGGACGTTGGACAGTTGGAAAACTATCAGTCAAACCTGTGTGAACATCGTCCATTTTTCTTTCATTAACCATTATAATATTACTTATACAATTTATTGTCCGTGTACTTCCAAGACAGTGACATTAATGAAAAGTGCGAAAGCTCTGATGATTCCGAGGACTAGAACTTCTGCTCCGATGACGACGATAATGAGAAAGTCATTGGAGATGGAATGGACTCATCTCTAATTTTGTTTAAATGCATAGATTATTTAAGGATTTAATGAAATTCTTCAATTATTTTTTATTGAATGTACTGCGGTATTTTATACCTATCCTGGCTCTGTGGCAAAAAGATTATTTATGAAAAGATTTATGCGCGGCTGTAGAGAGCTCGGATGTGAGTAACTGACATAGCGCGCGGTTCCTTCCATCGCTCCCCAGGCAACACTTCCCCAAAATAATGCCAGACAAGGTTTTTCCTCTTTTTTGCTATGTTCTGAACATATGCAAAAACTTTTGCTGGAATAGTAATTTTTCTCCAATCTGCAACATAAGTTAGCCAACTAGACAGTTTTTGCACCGTCGAACCAACGCCAGATCCGTTATTTTTCAATAATTGATGTCTAAACTAACAAATAATTATACAAGTATAGGCTTTGCTGCGGTGGTACATTTTTTATTATATTATGTCATCCCTACAGCTCTGTAGGTAAACGTTGCACCGCTAACAGCTAGCCATGCCAGTGAAATTAACATTTTCAGATTACAAATTATCAAATCAAGAGGTTTTCAACTTTGCTGTAAATTGTCACAAATCATCTGTTGTCAGCTCCCGGACTATTGAAGATGAGCTTTCTAAAATAGTGCTGAAGATCCATTGTATCTCAGAAAATAGTTGAAGTAAAAATTTGAAATAGTTAGTTGATAAATCACATTGTCAAAAAATAATGTTGTGTACACATTTGTAACTTTTGCAATCAATTCATATATGTAACACATATTACTTTTTTAAATGAAACTAACTGTTTCTAATAATTCCACAATAGAATAATAAAAATTCTAAAAAATTGACAATTGTTTCGATATTAAATATCATTGTCAGAATGACAGAAGTTACATTTCATATGATGCCTACCTGATGTTTAATAATTATTTTTGGCTAGACCAAGTAGTAACCTATCTTGTGATTGACTTATGAATAGAAAAAGAAGAGGATTTATAAATATTAAAGCTTAGATATTATTCTTCCTATGGGGATATCCCGGATATAGTTTCCCGTTTAAGATCAGTATAACTGTGCAATGACATAGAAAACCTGGAAAACTATATCTACTGATCTTTAATTACTTAAGAAGACAGTTTAATACTGGTGAACTCTCTAGATTTATCTGTTCATTGACGACCTCATATTTTGGGTCTCTCAACCCTCCGTTCCACGGGTGTGGTCTACCAGTCCATGCCAAAACAAAAATTTGCAAAATTCTTATATAATTTTTTTATATTCTCATATTTACAGTACCTATGAGACTTACTAAAACATATGAAATGGTAATGTGCAACATCGATTAGAAAAAATAATTATTAAAATAACTAATATTTTGTCCTGATAGACCTCACCCGTGTTACTTACAGAAAATATGCCCAAGTTGGCAACATGTATGCGAGACCTGATTTACAGCGTCAGAAGGTTATTCGGTGATCTAAGGTCAAATAAAAAGATCCTTACTAATTACTTCAGGACAACCAGGAAAGAAGAGCGCTTGACAAACGTATCTCAAGAGCAGTACGTGCATCGGCTCTGCGGCCTGCTGGTGTCGCTGGTGCCCCTCTCAGGCAAAAGAGGAAATTGCAAATATTGTAAAACATGGAAAATTTGTAAAAGTTGGTTTTGTATGTAGCACATTAGGAGTTGCTGTCAGGAATGCCTTGTAAAGTTGAGTGCCAAAGTTTCATACCCTCCCATTTGTGTTAAAATTTTTTTGCATAAGTAAATTTTTTTACAATTTTTTGAACATTTTTAAATAAAAATTTTATTACTTGTATTCTGTATTTTTTAATTTCTGTAAATTTTGGACTGAACAAAAAATATCACGAAATTGTAGCTTTTTAGTCAATTAAAAACTATGTGGAAAAACAATGTCTCTATGCATTTTTTATGGCAATGAAAATGCAAAAGCTTTACATGAAGCAATAGGACCAGATTTTTGGTAGATATGAGCGACAAAAAATACATTTTCATACCCTCGAATACATGCGTAATGATTTATATTGAATATTTTTGTTTCAGATTCCAAAAATTTCTATCAACAATCCCTTAGAAGTAACAGTAGCAGTGTGGGAAGATGTAAATTTAGAAAATGGTTTAGTTAGCTTAGAATATGAATTGGTGCAAGAGTCTCTAGTGGTAATTTATAACAATTTTTAAAATACATAGTTAAAATAAAAATGTCTCAACTACGCGACTTATGCTTCATTCACGGAAAACTTTATTTCTGAAAACGAACTTTTACTTCTAAACGACTACAAAAATACTTATTGAATCAAATTTTTTTAATTCGTAATGAATGATACAAAAGTTAAAATCTCGATAAAATTTACAATTAACATTTTCTGTAGTCAAAACAATTACTCAAATGCGTGATCATAACTAGCTCCTAAATTCCATAATTTGGAGCTTTATCGCAATGTAGTAGTAGTAGTAGTAGTAGTAGTAATAGGTTATAAATGTCACCCAAAGGGTTGAATGATGATCGATTAGACACACAGGGTGAGTCTTTAGTGTGACAACGATCGATATCTCCGTTAATATGGAAATTACCAATAAAAGTTTTTACAAAAATTGTAGGGAGCGACTTGCCCCTTATCTGGAAAATATGCCGATACCTACAGAGTGACTCAAAGCTTAATGACAAAGCAAACATACGCTATTTAAACGCCACACCCCGTATATTTCCTCATATTTAGATTTCTTCCATAATCCTCGTTTCTTACAATATTTAGTTTTATCAAATTATATGAGGTATTTAAAAAGATATGATCATTTTCCTTTTCCGCCCAAACCTATCTAATATGCGAGAAAAGTATTGGTTTACCCCAAAAAAAGTCTGAATTTTGGATTTTTTGAGTTTTTCTCGTTTTTGAGCAAGGACAGCACGAAAAAACGGTTTTTAGACAAAAATCCTGCGTGTGTGTCGTCGTTGTCGTCGGCCACTTTTCGTAACACGTCTTGTTAGCACGATACAGCCTCCGGAGAGCAACTAGTCACCAATCTTATGACCAATTTCATAATTAGATATTGTTCAGGGCGTCTCACAGATGAACTCTGTGGATTTTAAGCTCACTAGAGCCAGTACAACGGGTGCTATGGTACTTGAAGTAACACATTTTTGGACCTTTTTCGATAAATTTCGAGTTGTTAGCACGATACAGCCTCCGGAGTGTATACAAGTGACCGATTCTATAATAGGATATTTTTCAGGGTGTCCCACAGATGAACCGTATTGATTTCCAGCTTACCAGAGCGAGTACAACGGGTCCTATAAATCCAGACATACTACATTTTTAGTCGTTTTTGGAAAAAACATGGTTTGTTGGCACGATACACCTTTCGAAGTGTATACAAGTGACAGTTTTATGATTATGTTCAGGGCGTTCCACAGATGCGGAAAAGTTAGTTTTAATCTTTAACACCGTTTATTTTAAAATTGCATTTAGTATGTCCTTTCATTTTGGTGAAGAATTCCCTATACCTAAATTCATTAGTTTCCGAAATATTTTTCTCGAAATTTTAATAATATTTCGTTAATATAAACAAATATTGTTATTTAATAAACATAATTCATAACAGTATTCATTGAAGATAATTTTAACGTAAATGTTCAAAGTGTCCACCTAGAGCCTATATAATATCCAAGACCCACTCTAATTTCGTCAAAGTTGCCTTTGGATCATCCCTTGTATTTTACACAAAACGTCTCGGCATAGTCAAGTCGTAATTGTCGATTTCAATCGGCATTTTTTGCTGAACATTTTCGAATGAACTGATGGTTAAGTCTTTCAAATAAGGCCAGTGTTGAGCGATCATATTCATGCCAAGTGATTGTGACGGTAAGTGTAAATTAATAATTGTTCTGACGTCTTTCAGATTATATAATTTTGCACCAAGAAATTTGCCACTTATTTTTAAATATCCCTTTTGCGAACTGTTAGTGGTTATCTGTCCATTGCATACGGAGTGGCTCATGGTGTCCTGTCACACCTATTTCATTAGCCACTTTGCTGTCAAGTAATGTAACAGTTGAACCTTCGTCTAGTAAAACATACATTAACTTTTTCCCTATCGACCCCTCAATTGTTACGGGTATAGTTCTAAGTATTACTTGAGAACTTTGTTGCTGATGAATTTGAATGAATACTAAATGTGTTGTTGATTGTGTGGATGTTTCTTGTATAGGAATTCGACAGTCTTTATGTAACAACAATGTATGTTTTAACTGACATTTATTCACTCCACAATTATTTTTTTGGGAAACAGGAACTTAAACGGTGGTTCGATTTGAGACAAGAAATGCATAGTTTATTCTTTGTCACAAGAAGCCAACGATCCTCTATATTCTCTTCTAAGAATTTTTTACATTTTTCTAATATATATTTCTTATTCTCACAGCAATGACATTTATGAAATGTTAAGTTTCTTTTTCTACTGTTGGTTAAAAGAACCGATTCAGTTTTCTTATTATTATTTGATGTTCGCATTTAAAGTTAGGATTGCATAATAGACCAGAATAGTCCCATATTCTTTCAACCAGGCAGAAAAATCTAACAAAGTCGGTTCTTTTAATCTTCCAGCATTTAGTGCCCAATCAAGTTTGAGGCTAACTGTCAAGTTATTAACAAATTCCTCTAAAAGCAATGGATTTCTTAATTATGAGTTGCTGCCTAAATGTTTTATAGCAGTAACCAAATTACATACTGAATTAGCAAATTTTACTATAGTTTCTGGTTTATAATCTTTTTCAGGAGGCATACTTTTTATTTGTTCAATCATAGATTTAATTGCAGTAGAAACGGTGGAGCTTTTCCATCACGTGACTGTTACGTCAGCAACAATATTCATATGAATTAAATGAAAACTTCTGTCAACTCAATAGAAATAATCGTTATGACTAATATTCCAAAGGTCTGCATTTTACGAATTGGTAATTAAACAAGAAATCTAACTTTTTTAATTGTATTTATTTATTTATTTGGTTAACATCGGCATATTTATTAAAACTATCGATATACTGGGTGAATAAGTTACAAAATCCGAAATTAATATTAACCATGCTGGCTGATTAGTGGAGAGCTGATTTTTTGTAGAATGTCTTGGATATTATATAATCGCATACAATTTATGTAGTTCATGAAACTGCCGTAATATTTAATCTATTGACAGGCTGTTCTCTAAAACTTTTAAACTTACACTTTCCAAGCTGATTATATTAGAACGATTTTTTTTGGACAGGCTATAGATTCTAAAAAGAAGATTCTCACACAGCTTGAAGGTCGACGTTTCGGTAAATATATTACTATCATCAGGGCAACACATCAAATGGAATCCGTGTCATATTAAAAGTAAAAAATAGAAATATCCGCAACAGACATCAAAAATAAATTTTAAGCACATATAGGTACTATAATCGGAAAAACACAGACGGACTTTAGAAAAGTTCTAACTGGAACCCAAAGCCCTATATATCTAATTAGTGGCTGGTCCTTTACATCAGCAGTTATCAACAAATAAGTAAAAGAGAACTACAAAAATAATAATGATTCATTGCTTCTGAAACACATGTTTACAGCAGTGAGTACAAGGGAGATATATATTATTCATATGACAAATCTTGATTTACAGTTCATCCGTTTCGGAATCTGAGCTGTCTTCACCAGTACTTCGCCAAATTTGTTTCTCGAGTAAACCAGTCTTCGATTATTTTTTTGGTATGCCTAACACAATTATCCCAAACATTTGCACTACAATTTTCCAATAATTCTTTCCACATACTCAAGACCCTTTCATCACCGTATCCGTCTCTGCCAATATACGTATTAGAATATGTTTTGCAGTGGGTCCAAATAAGCTCAATGGCATTAAATTCGCAATGGTAGGGCGGTAGCCTTAAGACTTCATGACCATGTTTTCGGAACAATTCGTCAACGACATATACATTTTCTTTCCGGTTGATTTTAGCAACTTGTAATAGTTCAGGTATTGAGAGGTTTTCATTAAAGTCAACATTGTTGGCTTTTAACCAAGTGATAATTTCATATTTTTTTGACGAAGTGGAAGGTTGCTTTTCTGCTAGTATACTATGATAAGGCGCATTGTCCATTACAATTAACGACGGTTCTTCTAAATTCTGAATTAACAGTGTCGCAACCCACTTTGTAAATATTTGACAGTTCATTTCAGCGTGATAATCTGACGACGATGATTTAGAGGAAAACACTAAACTGGCATCTTCCACAAATCCTTTGGATGAACCAGCTTCAACAATCATAAAACGTTTACCATAATAACCTCCTGGTTTACGTACACTTTTAACATTACTATCCTGCCAAGAAGTTAATTTGGTTCCTTTCGCATATACCCATGATTCATCTAAAAATATAATTTGTCTTCAAAAAAAAACTATCACGATTTTCTCTATATTTTGGAAGAAAGCATAACTCTTTGGCTAGCAATATTTGTTCGTTCTATTAATGCTCTTCTGTTGTCTTCCTTTTTTATATGTAAATCCCAAATGTTTCAATAGCATCAATAAAGAGGCATTTCCAACAGAAAGAATTTAATTATTTTTTAGTTCGTTATTTACGGTTTTCACAGTAACATGTTTCCCTAAAAAAATAAAAAGGTTTAAATTATCATTATCTCAAACAAAACAAAAGATTTTTTTATATTTATTCATACTAAATTTGAACACTAATTTTTGATATTCAGATTTTTTATTATTTGTACCAAGTAATGTATTGAACTACCCCGTATAAGTGACAACAAAAAATTCAAATTAGAAAACTAAATTGTGAAAAACACAATCTACACTCTGATCGAACAAATTGGTAAACGTTTACGGACAGTACTCAGCTTAGAAATCAGCACATGTAGAAGCTATAATTTATCACATTTAAATTACAAATATCCACAACTTTCTGTATTCTAAAACTTTCATTACTCAGAACCTCTATAATAAGATTTTCATATACCACACAATCAGCTGTTGGTGAAAAATCACACTGTAAGGATAATACTACATG
The DNA here is from genome assembly GCA_963921935.1 of Galeruca laticollis. NCBI lineage: Eukaryota > Metazoa > Arthropoda > Insecta > Coleoptera > Chrysomelidae > Galeruca > Galeruca laticollis. Next base: position 82,761,879 of record OY998180.1, read on the forward strand.
CACTATGATGTGTAATCTTAATTATTAAGGTACTATGATCTTACTCCTTTTTTATTTAAAGTGTAAGCTGACTGTAATCTAAGGGTTAAGAACATGGAAGGTGTATTATTGTTTCACATGTTTATTTACTTACTTTGTTCATACATGTTATATCAGGTATTCCTGCCATTTTGGTTCTCTCGGGTAAACCCTCTGCTTTTAGTTTTAATCGAGGTTTCTGACTGAGTGACGTTGGGAAAGTTGGATTATTTTCCTTCCTTTTTTAAGTAAACATACCGTTTTCACAGAAATTTTCAGTGCAGTTGCCACTCTCTGAAATATAATTTTACATAGAAATGTTCTTAAATATATATTAACTTTAGTATAATACCTCCTGAACAGAAAAAATAGGTTGAAAAGGTCCGCCGTTGTTTTTTTCCATCTCAAAATATTCAATTAGGTTTATACCAAACTCCTGTACTCGTGAATTAACCCGTTTTCCAGGCATTTTCTGAAAATAACTGTTGGGTAATACACCGTTACAAGACAATCAGACACTTGATACATGCAACTTTGAAAATTCTACAGAGATTTACAAATTGTGGAGAATTATAAATACTAATTACCATCAATAAGAAGTAAAATAAGCATTGTAATATTCCCGTCTCACGGCATTTTATGTGTTATGAAGTGTCAAAAGATTACAATTTTATAATGTATTATATCCGTACTTACCAATGTCAAATAGAATAAAAAGTCAAATTAGTTCTTACAAGAACTGATTTTAATAATAAATACACTTTTAATCCAAAAATACCCTAAAAACAAGACAGTAAAGTAAGCTTGCATAACCTCAAATGTGGTAATATCAAATTCAACTTTTAGTACGATCAGTTATTCACGTTACGTCAATTATATCGTTGTCTCTTTTTACGATTACTACAGCAAATTGAAAGAAACTATTACGTATGTCTTGTAGTTGGTCTTGTAAAAAAGACAATCGGTCGTACGTTGTTATGTTTGATTTATATTGATAGAAGAAGATATTATGTAGAAAATATGTGTTGCATAAATCGTAGATTGGGTCACGTGATGGAAAATCTTCACCGTTTTTACTGTATGTACTGGGGCCGCCCATAATTATTTTTCAAAGAGTCTATGATATCTGATACATTTAAGTGGGATATTAGTAAAATTTTTACTGTCTCTTTTGATCCGCGTCTTATACATTTTCTAAGACGAACCAAATTTTTACTTAATTAAAGAATCTAATAGTCTCATTAAATTATGTTATAAATATCAACCAATTAGCTGGATTGCCACCAAAATTGGGAAGAAATATGTCGATCACTTGCCTTCGCATGATAAATTCTCCAAAGTCATTTGAAAATTGATTCTTAGGTACCTTACCTAATATTCTTGATTCCTTACCGTCACCTTCAGGTAGCTTCTCTGTTTTTTCCCCACATCTAATTTCTTTTGTTCTCTTTCCACATCAGGAAATGTGTCCTTTGGTCTTCTCTTCACGTGAGGAAATGCGCCCTTTGCTTCTCCCTCGACGTCAGGAAATGCTATCTCAGTGGATCTTAAACAGGTGCTTACTCTGAAACTCGTATCGTCTGGAATACTTAGATTCCTCGATTTCCTATTTGCAATTTATCTAACGTTAACTTCTTCAAAATTAACTCTGTATCTAACTCTAGTGTTTTATCTGCTCGTTTCTTTTGTAATTCTAAAATTTGCTTTTCAGCTTCTAAATGTATGTTTTCTATAGTAAGGATGGTACTTTTAGAACTCTTGTTTATTTTCTTAGACATTCTTCATGTTTTGCACGATGTTTTGTCATTGTTATCGTTGACCTTTTCGCTTCGAGAGCTGCTTATTTCTCTATGTCTTTCTTGACTCTTATTAAAATTTCCCTCCAAGTATTCTCTAGCAATATTTGTTAAATTGGCCATAGTCTGAGCTCTCTTGTGTTATAAACTTTTCTCAAAACACCTATGGATTGTGCTTTTCTAGAGATTTCAACAACTCTTTCTGAATTAACGGCTTTGAAGGACCATGTGGCGGGCTGCCGTCTCAGAGTTACTGTCCGTGGGCTCAAATTTTTGCTGGTTCAGTTAGGAGTTGATGAAAATGAATACTAGTTTTTTTATGACTGACAAATTAAAATTTTTTTTGACAACTCGTTAATAATGACATTTCAAAATTCTTTACGTATACATATACATATATATATATATATATATATATATATATATATATATATATATATACATAAATATATATATATATATAAAAATTTAAAAATATCTTATTGGGGATAGCAGCAAATGAGGAAAAGTATACTCTGTTAAATTCTCCAAACTTTCGTAAATCTTTATTTACATCATCAGGGAACTACAATAAAGGTAAGAAAAACATAAATTATAAAAAGTTTCCCTACAAACATTTCTACAACTTACATTAATCGAGATTGCATCCTAGATCTTGAAAATCGGAAATGTGTAAAACAGCAAATCATTAAAGAAATAAGTCCAGTTGGCAATACATTTGCCCACTACTGGTTAATTTTTAAAAACATTATTAAAAATAAAAGTTAACACATTAAAATATCGTGAATCCACACACCCACGCGGACCTGTGAGAATACTAACGGAAACTGAAAATGCTAGGTTAAGTACAAAATTCATCATTATTTAATGAATGAAAAGAATCGATCTTGGCAATGACGCAAGCCACCGAAACAATCGAATTAAAACTTTCAAAAGAATACCAGGGTGCTACCAAAAATTATGAAAATGCTATGAATTATCATAACAAGAAAAATATCATTAATAAGAATTAAAATGTTATTATTAATATTATTTATTATTATTATTATTAATATTATTATGGATCTCCTCTTGAAAGGAGCAACCACCATTTATGTTAACCCAAGTAGGAAACTAGTGAGAATTATTATTATTATCATTATTATTATTATTATTATTATTATTATTATTATTATTATGAAGACAATTGTGCTTATCAAGCGTTAGGAGGAGGGAGTAGAGATTGCTCAAATTCTGAATGTCAGTCTTTTTATTCATACAACCCATTTCTTGGGAGATGAACGCCAAAAACAATCTTTTGTTATAACATCTCTCCCGAGAAAGGATTTTAACTCCTTCAAAATCAATGACATGATCCAACGAGGAGACATGATTCGCCAGAGAACATCTTCCAGGATGTAACCTTATATCACTTTTATGGAGGGATACACGGCTGGAAATTTTCTGAGAGGTTTGACCAATATATGAGAGGCCACAACTGTTACAACACAGCTTATAAACAACATTACTACAATCCACGACAGGTATCTTGTCTTTTAAAGGACTATAAATTGACTTAACAATCAAAGAACTCCTGCAGGCAAACCTAACATTCTGTAAGTATTGTGAAAAAATCCTAGTAAGTCTGGGCGTAATTTCCCTCATATAAGGCAAAGACACCGTTGAAACGGAAGGAATCGTTCTAGAAGCCGAGAGAGGATCCAACTCACCTGCACCTGCTGCGTCAATTGATTGTATTGGAGTATGTGACAAAACCGAAGACGTGTTGAAGATGATCTTTCTTAGTAACTGTTTTAGATAGGAATTGTCCAGAAACAAATTGAAAAGAATATCACGATTCTTATTTCTAAATATAGGGTCAGAGATTGTTGATAACTCTAGCTGTCATTTGTTTAACCAAGTTAACCTTTATGCTAAATTTATGGTAAGAATTGTAGTTGAGATATCTCTCAGAGCTACTTTGTTTTCTATACCAATCAATTATAATCACATTTTCAGGAGACCTAGTCCATACAGTATCTAAAAAGGGGACAGCCATGTTAGAGTTTTCTGCTTCGAGAGTAAATTGAATATAAGGATCATAACTATTAAAAGTGAAAAGGAGATCTTGGGTGGAGTTTGCAGGTCAAGCCAGGATTATATCATCTACATATTTCTTGATGGAAGGTATATTAAAAGGAAGTACCGGAAGGAGCACATCCAACAGATCATCCATTACATAGCAAGCTAATATCGGAGTAATACTAGCACCCATAGGTGTACCAAAAGTCTGTTTGTAAAATTTATTATTAAAAGAAAAGCAGGTAGAACTGAACAGAAATTCAATCAACTCAATGACCATGTCAATATCAATATTGCACACCGCACTAATGGATGGCCAGTGTTTGTGAACTGAACGTATAACTGCTTGTAGGCCGAGTTACGAGTCTTCGTTTGATGATGTTGAAGCAAATTCTACCTATGTTCCATCTGAAAGTGGTGGTTCTTCCGTGAGTGGAATATTTGATATTCTTATCATGCATTATCAAGTAAAAATATTTTTCAGGAGATGTCTTTGATTTCCCCTCAACTGTTTTGCACACTTTCCTTATCCGAAACATCTCATCTTCACGAAACCAGTGATATTGATTGTGAATGTGAAGATGCTTCCTATAATGATAGTTATAGAACCATCCTTGATCATACCAATACAAGGTCACCGCGTGATAACAATTATGACTTTTTTGATGAAAGCATCAAAACAAATGACAGAGTTTCATCGAAAACCACAAAAGCTATTACCGATTCCAAGAAAAAAAGTGTGCTCCGTGTTTTTTGTGAATCAAATGTACTCAATTTTCCACGCCATATAAAAAGAAATCATGAAAGTGAATTGGAAGTACAAAAAATTTTAGCTCAACCACTGCGGAGTAAAAAGAGGAACCAGTTACTAATCGCTCTTAGGAAGAAAAGCAATTATTTAAGAAGCGTTGAAGCTACGAAACCTGTGAGAAAAGGTAACGAAAATACAAATTATCTACCACGTATACATTGCTTGCGGTTCTATTCAGCACGGAATTTATGGAGACATAAAAAAAATGTGAGGAAAATCCAGCCAAAGGAATTACCGAGAAAAATTGCCAGTTAAACGCACAAAATTTTTTATTACGTCACCTCCGAGTGGACCCTCAGTTGAAGAGTAACCTTTTTCCCCGTTTGCGGGCTGATCAAATATCTCTAATCGCAAAAAAAGATCCGCTCATATGTGCATTTGCAGCGAGATATTTGAAAATTCATAGAGAAAAACATTTCATTGCTGTTGCCTCCAGAAAAATGCGAGAATTGGCACGACTCTTGATAGAGACAAAAAAAATTAAAACCCTCCATAAAAGATCTTTTTGGAGCCCTTAAAGCTGAAAATTATGACGTTTTAGTCTCTGCCACAGAAAATATTTCAAAATATGATAGGGAGAATCAACGTTATAAATCTCCCACACTTGCTCTAAATATGGGCACCACTTTAAAACAGTGCTGCAACATAGCACTAGTACTTATTCTAAAAAAATCTGACTCATTACAAGCAATAGAAGCTGGAAATGGTGAATGTGAACTGAGAACCTCGATTCAATTGATAGAAGGCAACTGGAAATTTGATGTCTCGAGTCAAGCTGCAAGTGACTTAAATCTACAAAAGTGGAACAAAGTTAGTACCTCTTGCTAGTGACCTTAAATTATTGAAAAATTGTCTTCTTAGTAAAGCCAATGATGCACTCTCAAAATTACACCAAAATACATCAGACACAAAATCATATGTTATCCTGTTGGAAACAATTTACTGTCGATTGGTTTTATTAAATAGGCGACGCCCTGGAGAACTGCAACGACTTTCTCTCGAGACCTTCCAATCTGCAATTCTAAATAAGAATACTCAAGCATATGAAGAATTCTCAGAAGCTATTTCTGAAACTGAAAAACTACTTATGATTAAATTTAAAAGAATTGTAATCAGAGGAAAAAGGGGTCGAGGTGTACCAGTGTTGATAAGTTTAGATGTTCAAGAGCATTTAGGTACAATTTTGAAATATAGACTTCACTTTTTCAAGAAACCCAATGATTATCTTTTTGGAAGTCCGTTAACAGGTATCCGTATTATCGGTTACAAGGTGTTGAAAAAATACGCTACGCTGTGTAATGCCAAAAACCCTAATGCTCTTACCTGTACTAGATTAAGAAAGCATTTAGCCACTCTTACTCAGTTGTTTAATATGAACGAGAACGATATGGAACAATTAGCGTCATTCATGGGCCACAGATTAGGCATTCATCGATCATCATACAGATTACCCGATGACATCTACCAAACCGCGACAATATCAAAATTACTTATACTAATGGAGAAAGGTGAAGCTGGCCAGTTTAAGGGTAAAACTCTGGATGAGATCAACCTGGACCTGGACGAAAACATTATGGAATCAGATGAGGTCATAGAGCAAAGAATTCAAGATATAATAGAGGAAAATGAGGTTAATGGCATAACAACTGAGCTAGCTGATAGTAGTAATCATGAACAGAAGAAAAATCCTATGAAAGAGAAGAGAGTACTTATCTCATGGACGGACCGAGAAAAACAAGTGGTCATTTCATACTTCAAAAAGTTGAGTGTGAAGATCTTATTTCAAAGAACCCCGAGTTATTGAAAAATAGAAACTGGTTGAAAATAAAGGTTTTCGTTCAGAACCAATACAAAAAACATTGAATGGGTCTGGGCTCGTAATATTGAAAATAAAATGTTATTTTAGTTCAGAAATAGTAACGATATTTTTTGCTGTCTAAATAAATCAGTTCTACACTTACCATTGTCTTATCATTTTTTTACCCAACCAAATTAAAAGAAATATCAGTATCTTATCGAACGCTGATGAGTTACAATTTTCAATAGTTCGTAAATTTCAGTTAAATGTAACATGAAACATTGAAATATGAAACAAAATCTTGGTGATGACGACATATTTTTCAAAATATTTAACACGTTATTTTGATCTTGAAATAAAATTTCCAAGAATTAATAAAAGCAACTTATAATTGTGTAAATAAATATCATAAAAAATAAAACCACGACAAAGCTGCACATTTATAGTTTATTACATTACGAGTGCAGAAAGTGACAGTTTTGACACGAGTGGAAGATAATATCATCACACGATGCATAGCCGAGTTCGACAATCCCACGACTGTGGAAAATCACTTGCACAAGTGACGTACACTGTTTTTCCTACGACCACGCGAAAATCTTACGTAATAATCTGACGTTTTACATGTAAAAGGGAGAAGTTCTTCGTATGTTTATACTTAGTTTATAGTTTATATACAATACGAGTATGTCTTACTAAATTGGAACCATATGGAAAGCTTTTTAATTACCAATTTTAGGAAAACAGTTATTTTTCATCAAAAGTTCTGCATGACCTAAAGCACAAAATAGACTTATCAGAAATTTGGTTATGTTTGTTTTACGACTTTAAATTTTCCCATTTGTAAAATAAATTATTGTTATGCATTTATTACGTATTTAAATTGAGAAATTGCTAAAAAATATTAAGAAATGGAAAGATTTTCATCCTTTTAACAGATGAAAGAGGTTGCCATATTGTCAATGTTACGACTTCGCACGGTTGGTATAAATCCCGATGTAGGAATGGGGCAATTGAGGCAACGTCTGTGGCGGGAAGCGCTTAATGCGCTACCCATACTACAAGCAAACAACGACTCAATTGAGCCCACATTTGATTTCGAAAAATCCTATAAAATAGAAATAAATGAAAACACGGAGCTGAATGTGACATATGGAATTCGCATATTCACAGACGGCATCAAAACAAAAGAAGGCCCAGGATGCGAAATGTATTCCAGGACGCTGAGCCTGAGAGCAAAGTGGGCTATGGGAAAATACGTCAGAGTCGTTCAAACAGAACTGGCTGGCATATCAATAGCCGCTAAAGAACTAACCAAGAAAGACATATCTGGTAAAACCATAATAATCTGCACAGACAGCAGACAAGCCCTGCTAACCCTGAGCAGATCTCGCGTCACATCAAGGCTAGCAATGGAGTGCCATCAATCATTAACCTATGCTTCGGATAAAAATAACATTGGCTTAAGGTGGGTTAAAGGGCACAATGAAAGAAAAGGCAACCGCATTGCGGACAGTCTGGCTGGGAGGGCCGCCGGCATAAGAATACTGGGAATCTTTCGGCCTGTCGACAACAGCAATCGCGGAAATAGTCAAACGACACTCCCATATCCAACTGGTGAAACGAGGGGATGAATAGCAAGGATTTAGACTTGCTGAGGAAACCCTTGGAAACATTGACGAGTCAACGACAAAGAAGTACTTGGCAATGACCAGGTTGGTTGTGGGATTTCTGACTGGTCATTGCCAAGTACGGAAACACCTCCATACTATGAGGCTAATAGACACACCAACATACAGAAAATGTGAACGAGAAGACGAAATTGTGGAACACGTCATATGTGATTGTCCGGAGCTGTCGTCTATAAGAGAGTACGCGTTTGGCGAGTCTTGACCTACACCTGCCCACATAAGGGAGATGACCATAGGCTACTTGTCCATCTTCCTAGAATTGGCAGAATGGACGATGAGCTAAATGGGACAACTGCTGGGTACAACTCACCCTCCTAACTCTACAGATACAGAACAGATGAATGTTAGTGTTGAAATTTATGAAATTTATTTTTCATGCTAAATGGATGTTATTGTATCTTTCTGAGCGTTTCAATTCTGAATAACATTCCTCTATAACAATTTTCCATATTATCAATAATGAAGGTGCTTCACTCCTGAGTAAAGTGTATATTTTTTGACGAACCGCATGTACGAGTAAAAAAATGTAATATATGTTAACTCTATTTTGTGTTGTAAGTTAAGAAGAACTTTTTATGGAGAATAATTTTTTTTCTAAAATTGATTATAAAAAAATGTTCCATATGGTTCCAACTTAGTGAGACATGCTGTATATATAAAGTACTTCTGAAAGTGGTATGCGAGTGGTGATTTTTCGCTCTTTTTTCTATCACTGTTAGGATAAAATAAAAATAAATATTGGTACATAACATTACAACCACCCCTTATTTAAAAAGTAACAATATATACTAACTCTGACCTGAAACTAGAACTCTTTTCTCCATAAGTTTTATTTGTTTGACTTGCTTAAAGTTGAACCATAATTTTAAATATAATACACATGTATTCCCATGACACCACCTATATCAGAATAATCCTCACATATAGTCAGATAGCCCTGTTGTTAGAGGCTCGGTCAGTTTTTAGAAAATATATGAAGACTTATTGAAAACTAGAAAATAAAGTTAGTTTTAATCCATAAATTTAGGAAGAATATAAAAAATACTATTATGCAGCCGACCCTCAGAAAATGATGATAAGTGAAGTAAGAATACAATTACAATATCCCCAAGGTGAATTTCGAAAACTAACCGTTAGTAAAATCAACGTGTGATATATTTAATAACCAGAGAACTATCACGACATTATATCGGATACAATGTTGCCGATATTACGGAGGAACCATACTCTGCGATTCGTATAATTCAATATACGGTTGAGGACCCATCCACCGTAGAATGACAAATTAGTATACGCGAAAGAGCGCCCTCCTGTTGCAAGACGTCAGAACATGATGCGCTAGGTCCTCCGTATACGGAGGACGGAGCGCACCCGGAAGACGTAACAAATGCAAATGGTCTATTAGCGGACGACCTACCCTTATTTTGCGTGAATTACCCATGAATCTCTTTGTTGTCGTTGTTAACATATCACGCGATATTCCTACATCTTCTTTGTTATTGACTATGGGTCGGAAGGTTCATGGCGGGGGGGCTATATGCGCCTCCGTGTCGATGTTGGTTGTTGTCCTGAAAACTCGGGATCTTCCAATTAAAGACACAAATGAGCGTTTGATTTCCCTGCTGAAATCCCTTATTTTGTGTTTTCCCATGTTTCGATTAACATCTTTGCTCCCAAATTTCACATCCTTATTTGGTTATGCCGTGCTGAAGAGGCAAAATGAGCCAGAAACATGCATGTCCACGGTTACCACTCTATTTCAGTAGCCCTTATTTTGCGTGAATTACACATGAATCTCTTTGTTGTTGTTGTTAACATATCACGCGATATTCCTACATCTTTTATATATATATATATATATATATATATATATATTATATATATATATATATAAGAACAAAACAGTCTCATTATATTTAATTGAATTGATTTGAACGTACGAACAGAGCGCTAAGCAGAATGTGAGCCGTCCGCTGCGCACTGTTCTAACAAACACCGTACCTAACTCACTCTTGATAACTGACACTAATCTGCAAATTTATTTCAATGACCAAAAAAGTTGTTTTACTGTGAAAATTACACACTTATCTTAACAACGCATTTTTAACACTGAAAATTTCCAATACTTGTTGATAACGGAATATTCCTGTCATGAAAATATGTTTTCCTTTTAGGGTAAATGGAAAATTGAATGTATGGGAGAGTCGGTTCAATTTGAAGTTTCTAAATATGTATTGCCAAGATTCCAAGTTAAATTGATGCATCCGAAAAGAATTTATTACAAAATAAATTCTTTTTCAATCCTTGTTTGTGCCCAATACGCACACGGACGTCAAGTGAAAGGATTAGCTTTCATAAAAGTTACAAATGTACATAATAATATGAAACCAATTAATAGATTGAGAGGGGTATGTGCCAATAATATGTTGTTATAAAATGTTCAGTAATAAAAGATAATAAATGTAACACTATTTGATGTTAATCCTTGATTATTAGACTTTATACTCAAGGTGTTAATACAATTTTCCAGCCAGTATTTGTTAACGATAAAACGATGAACTGAATTTTGTTAAAATTTTCTCATACACATGATTCTGTTACTTATGTGGCACACATTTATCATATTAATATTGAAATGGAAGTGAAATATTTATTTTAAAATCTGTAGCATTATCTTTTAAATTGGAGAATAATATAACGTTAATGTAGTTGAAATAAAATATCAGAAACCCTAATAATATCAACATTATATCCATTTTGTAGATGGAAAATGGCTGTGGCGAGTTCATTCTATCGGCAGTAGACATACAACTGGCCAATACCACTACTATTGCAAAAACAAATATTTCGTTACATATTTCAGCAACTGTAACTGAGAAAGGTACAAATAAAATTGAGATTGAATTTGGAAAAATTGCAATCGATTACCAGCCATATAAAATGATATTTTCAGGTAATTATGCAATCAACAATTTTACTGATACGAGTAGGATCGCAATAAAATTATTATAGAGCATGATTTTTCAGCGAAATGTAGGAAAACGTATACTTAGTTAGAATTCCAATATTTGCTTTTGTAGGTAAACCGGTAACATTACATTTCAGCTTCTTAAAGTCGCTTAGACTCTTCTAGTTGATTTCAGATGGAACTAGTTGTATAATCTGACGTGTCCCGAAAATGTGTGAGTTACGCGTAGTTATTTGAGTAGTTTCATAACTAATGAAAATTAGTGATACATTCTTAATATTGTGTGCATACAAGATAAACTTAGCAGCAAAAGTATCGCATAATTCAAATAATTGTTGTAATTCGTCTAAAAACAGATATAATCAAATAAGTATGATATTACCCTGTTCAATGAGAAATTAAACAAATGAAAGCAAATGTTGTTTTAATGATGATTTTTTGTCCACTTTTTTACAAAATAAAAAGTCAGCGATTTCGGTATTATTTCATCAGTATAGTAAAATAATAAATTAGTTTCTCTAGTGTCTCTAAATTTAAAATTAATATTTAAAAGAACAGGAATCCGTGGAGGCCGTCACCCTGAATGGTGAAGAGAGAAATCAGAGTTACATTGCTCAGCAACTCAATGTGAATCAGTCTACCATTAGTAGGGCTTTAAATCGATTCAGGGACACAGGGCAGCATACGAGAAGTCCAGTCCCAGGGCGTCCAAGGGTTACCACCCCTGTACAGGACCGTTTCCTTCGATTAATAACACTTAGAACAAGGAATGTGACCGCACCATATTTACAAAATAGGCTTCTAGATGCCCAGCAAGTTCATGTAAGTCCTGATACTGTAAGAAGAAAGATTCGTGAAAGTAATCTGACTCGCTATCAAGCCGCAACAGCACCGTTACTAACTGCAAATCATAGGAGAGAAAAGCTACGGTTTGCTCGAGATCATGTAAATTGTGCGGAAGACGATTGGGCCAGAGTTGTCTTCTCCGATGATTCCAGGTTTTCTTGGTTGAATAATGATCGACGAGTAACAGTATATCGATGCGAATGAGAGCGATATGTCCAGTGTAAACATTCTTCCTAGAGTGTACTATGGAGGCGAATCAGTAATGGGGTGGGGAGGAGTTTCTTTGAGTGCACGTACGGAAGTTTTTTAAACAGAGCTCTCACTGATCGAAGGTATTGTTACGAAATCGCACACTGGTGCCGACCCTGTCTAATAAGATATCGAAATGTTAAAAATTTGGCAAGAGCGTGGAGATCTCTGGAAAGGGATCTTTTTTTGTGATTGTTTTTATAGATGCATTTCTAAGAAGGTCGAGTGTTTGTTGGGAGTGGAAATCTAGAATTTTCAGGAACTCAAGTGTTTTAGAAAAACGTTTTAATATATAAACAACTACCTGCGAACCGTGAGTTCCGTCTACATTATAATCAAGTCGTAAGTAGAATTATGAACTGTGTTTAATAATGAACAGTGTATTTATATCAATTATAAATTAAGTGTGAACATGAATTAAGACTAGGTGAATAGTTAAGTGAACAAATAAATTACGAAAGTAGATATACCGTGTATATAAATTTATCCAACCCGTTGTGTTAAAAACAATTCAAATAAATAAGAAAAACATTGCATTGGTGTCAGGTATGGGGTAATATAAATAAGTAGTTAAGTAAACATGGCCAAGAGACTAAGTGACCTAAAAGTGACAGAATTGAAAGCAAAATTTGAAAATCGCGAGTTGGAAACGTCCGGAAAGAAGAATGAATAAGTAGAAGGTTTAAAAATGGCACTGGTAAGTGACGGCTTGGATCTAGAAACATTTTTTTCAAAGACGAGGCTTCCACTTTAATCTTGTCGATTTCTCCTAATATTTCTGCTAATATGGACGAGAGGATGTCAACTATGAAGAGCGATATTTCTGATAATATGGACAAGAGAATTTCAACCATGAAGAACGATTTTTCTGATATGAAGAACGATATTTCTGCTATGAAGAAAGACATTTCTGCTAATATGGACGCGAAGATTTCTGCTATGAAGCACGATATTTCTACCGATATCTTATCATTGAAAAATGGCATTGCTGCTGACGTCGAAATAGTACATTATGTACCAAGGGAAAGAAATGACGAGGTCGCGGCGAGCCCTAACTTCAGGCCCGAGCGCAGCGAGGGCCCTAAAGTCGAACGACCCACGGATGCGTCATTTCGCTCTATTGGTACATAATGTACTATTTTTTGTCACGAAGGTCGCTATAACTGACATGGTTTTTATTAATCGTTATAAATTATAGAATTGAAAAGAAAGATTTTGTTGAACATATTTGATTCGAAAAATAATTCACTCAAGACGCAAAATGCTTATTTTGCGTGTCTAAAAGAGGGCGCGTAATAAGCGTTTCTGTCCCTCGGACGCGAAAGTCATATGGCTCGCTTCTCGCGTTTTAGTATAGTGTTACAGAGCATGCGCGAAAGAGAGATATGGAGAGAGAGAAAATCAAGTGACACCGGCGGCGGGGCGAAGTGATTATACTCATCAGTAGACACGACAGGCCTGCCACATCTACGGAATTTTCCGTAGATCTACGGAATTCAGAAGATGTCTACGGAATCTCCGAAAAGTCTCGAAAATCTACGGAATTTTCAATAACAATGATAATAATTACTATGTACTGTTATACTGTTTGCTCCGAGTTCTCTGAGTAAATTATTTCTCAAAATATTACCCACTAACAAAATACTTACTACGAAAACGAAGAGTGCGGAGAGTACATAACCTGACATATACCAATCTGTATTTTGTGGTTGTTTAACTTACATGAATCATGAATATAACCATAACCAAAAACAGACGAAAAACTAAAAATCTTCATTATTTAATTCCTACAAATATAAAACAAAAGAAATCCATTTATTGCAGCTTCGGCTACCGATTTTCCTATAGTAATAAGTGAGAATGTGAATTAAATTTCTCAGATATTTTTGAAAACTTCTGGCTCAAAGTATCAGTTTTTAAAAATGCAAATGATGACCTAACATTTCCTTTATTAGTAAAATTAACAAATGACATTAGAATTCTTTCTCATATTTCTGCAACAGTAGAAAGAATTTTTTCTTCAATTAATATAAACAAATCGAGCACCAGAAACTCATTGATTACAAATACCTACCCAGAGTCGACTACTCCATGCAAAAAAAATTAAAAACAATTACAGTTGCCATAACTTTGAAGCTGAAAAATTGTATATCGTCCAATAAACAAATTCAAAATTCACACAGGCACGCTACTTGAGCGTTCAAGGTCATTAAGGATGTTCGTAAGTTCGGATAACCCCATATACTGTATGTTGAAGCTCTATTCTGGATCATCTACGGAAATTCTACGGACATTTCCGAACCAATCTACGGATAATTGATCAGGTGCATGTGGCAGCCCTGAGACACGATTACATCGTTTTGAGATAAGAGAAGACTTGTTCAGTCGTGTCGTACATCGGACTAAATCCACACGCGATTTTGTGTTTTGCATATGAATATCACTTGTATTTTTATCTAATAATAACATTTTTGTAACGTTACACTCTGGCCTGAAGTTCGAACTCGCCACGAACGCGTCATTTCGCTCTCTTGGTACATAAGGTACCATTATTGTAATTTATTCATAAGAACAATTTAACGAACAGGATTAGGATAATGGAAAACTATACATGTTATTGCATTAATTATGCTACATGTAATATTCGACATAAAACTATAATCAAATTAATATATTGGAACAAACAAAATATTTTGTTATTTGATTTCATAAATTTTGATTCTTCTAACATGTCTGAACAAGTCTTCACTTTTCTCAAAACGATTGTAGTCGCTTCGCGTCGCCGCCGGTGTCACTTAACTTTCTCTCCATATCTCTGTATCGCGCACGCTCTGTAACACTATACTAAAACGCGAGAAACGAGCTTTATAACTTTCTCGCCCAAGGGACGGAAACGCTCATTGCGCGGCCTCATTTAGACACGCAAAATAGGCGTTTTGCGTCTTGAATAACCATAATTAAATTTCGTCTTTAAAATCGTGTATCGAGAATAAGATGAAAACGATGGACGAGAAAATCGAGAATAAGATGACAACGATCGACGAGGAAATCTATAATAAGATTACAACGATGGATGAGAAAATCAAGGAGTTGGAGACAAAGATGGCCAATTTAAGAACACAAGACATGTCAGCGGAAGAAAAGAAGATCGAACAAATAAAACCTTGCAAGCCATAAATACATCCCAGGATAGAAAATATTGGCAGTTTTTACAGAGGCAACGTTCGACGAAAAGACGTTTAAAGCAGCCGCTAGAGTGAATAATTGGTCCGATAAGGAGAAAACAGAGAATCTAGCCACCGTGCTTCGTGGAGATACCTTAGCTGTACTTCAGACGATACTGCTTGAAAAAATAGATGACTTCGAGCAGCTGAAGAAGAGGTTGGACTATCGCATGTTCAACCTATTCTTCAGCTGTCACGAACATCTAGAACACTTGTATCAATCCCGAAAGCAGAAACGTGACGACACCCTTCAAGAGTATAAAGTGGATATTTCCCGAGTAGTTCGATTTGCTTATCCATCACTACCAGAGAATATAATGGAATGTCTGGGCATCCAGGCCTTCATTGGTGGCTTACGTGAACCCGATATGCAGAGGACGCTTCGTTTAGCCTATCCTAAAACATTGGTCGATGCAATGACAGCTACTTTTGAATATGAAGTAGCAACGAAGGATTCGGGATAAAATAATGTCAGGACCATCCAAGAAAAAGGTGACGAGGAGAGACTTGACCAGATCGTCAACTTAATAAAGAGTATGGTGGACAAGAAGCCGAAACAGATCAGATACTGGAATTGTGGCGAGCTGGGGCATGTATGCAGCTCAAGTAAGCGCCCCAGGAGTCCTGCAAACCAAGAACCCCAGCCACTGGCAAACTAGAACGAGTCGGCTAGGAGAGGGCAGCACCAACCCAGTATCGCTCCAAAACCCTCTCATACTGATAGCCTCTCTTAGATGTCGCATCGATAGTGTTTCTGTGTATGGCGAAGTTCATGGCAAGAAATATACTCTGCCGGTAGACACTGGAGCAACTAGAACCATTATTCGGCCAGAGATAATAAACTCCAAGAAAAAGTTTCTACCAACGATATTCTACTGCGGACCGCCACAGGTGAGAGTATCAACGCTCACGGAGAAACACTAACCCAATTGAGAATTGGTGCACGCATATGGTAATCGTAGCCGATATGGAAGAAGACGTGAATCTGGGAATGTGCGTAATGAATTTATATGGTTTCCAGTTGGACTTTAGAAACAGAACCGTTAGAGAAGGTTCCGAAAAGGTATTCCTTCATCCATATGATGGCAGCTGTATAGGAAGATACCGTTCAATCTGCACGAATCGAAACCATGATAGAAGAGCGAAAAGTACACCGCTTATGATGTAGTCATGGAACCACGACGAAGAGGCTGGCAGAGGAGTACTAATTGAAAAAGGATTGGTTACGTCGGCGAAGGAGATCCCAGTACGTGTCAAAAAAGTGAACGATTACCCAATTAGCATCAAGAAGGAACCCAGGATTGAATCCTCCATATCAATGACGTCTATAGTTCGTTAAACAACGGCAACTGACAATTCCGATGACAGATTCGAACAAATGTTATCAGTAGCTGGTCAATCCTGAAATCGAGCTGAGAAAATGAAAATGAGGGAATTTCTCTCGCAGTATCTAGACCTATTCGTACCAAAAGGAGGTAAGACTGGTAGAACATCAGCTTTAAAACATAAAATCGATACTGGGGATGTCAAACCAATTAGGAAATCAGCTCGAAAGCTACCACGAGCAAATAGAGAGAAGCTGAAAGACTAATTCGAGAGATGAAAGAAGAGAAAGTAATAGAACCGTCTACTAGTCCATGGGTGTCTTCAGTAGTGCTTGGCAAGAAAAAGGATGGATCAACGAGATTTTACGTGGACTATCGCCAGTTAAACAATGTGACGGAGAAAGACAGCTATCCTCTGTCTCGACGATACACTAGACACGCTTTGGTCGGCAGCAAACTCTTTTGCACCCTGGACCCGAAGTCTGGTTATTGGCAAGTAGAAATGGACAGAGAAAGCTGCTTTGACTACCGGATCTGCAGTACGAAAATTCAACGTCATGCTATTCGACATTTGAAAGACTCATGGAAAATGTATTGAGAGGGTTATCATGGACGACATGCCTGGTCTATTTCGACGACATCTTAGTACTGAGGTAGACATTTGACGAACACCTGAAAAATTTGGAAGATGTATTCAAACGACTTCAAGCTACCCAGCTCATGTTAAACCCGAAGAAATGTCAGCTATTCCAAAACCGAGTCAACTATCTGGGTCATACAGTGAGCAATTAAGGAGTTGCGGTGGATCCAGTGAAAATTGCTTCCATTCAGCAATGGCCGCAACCAACCGACAAACATCAAATTAGGAGTTTCTTTGGACTCTGCACCTACTATCGAAGATTTATCAGAAAGTTTGGAAACATTTCAAAGCCACTGACTCAACTCACAGAAGAAACAAGAGCTTTCCATTGGGCGAAGACTGTCAAATGGCATTGGTAACTTTGAAAAGACATTTAACCACGGCGCCCATATTAGGATATCCATTACCAGAGGGGACTTTATTCTTAACACTGATGCAACCAACGTAGGAATTGGAGGAGTGCTCTCATGGATCCAAGGAGGGCAAAAAGAGTGTTGGGATATTTCAGTCATGTCCTCTCCAAACCATAACGAAACTACTTCGTCACGAGAAGAGAACTTTTGACGGTAGTGAAGTCCGTGGATCACTTTTAGCAGTAGCTATGGAAGGAAGTTCTTAATCCGGATAGATCATGCAGCACTCAAGTGGTTGATACAGTTCAAGAATCCCGAGGGACAGATCGCTAGATGGATTGAACGACTTCACGAGTACGATTCCAACATCGAACATCGAGCTGGTGTGAGTCACCGAAATGCCGACTCACTGTCTATCACTGTCTAGACGGCCGTACTCAGCAAAATCTAAGGGAGCTGCAGTTTCAAGACCTACGGTAGTCAACGAAGAATAGTCACCCATCAGGATCAGAGAAGATCAGGAGACTGATCCTCACCTAAAGATGATCCGTCAATGGAAGGAAGAAAATTGGCGACCTAAGTGGCTAGAAGTGTCAAGATTTTCACCGATACTCAAGGCATATTGGTCTCAGTGGGCCTCCCTTGTCGTGGAAGAAGGCCAAATGAAAACAATCCTTGAAAGCGATGATGTTTCTGAGCAGAGAAGAGAGCTTGTTATCTCTAGAACAAGAGTAGCTGAGTTATTGAGGAAGTTACACGTCAGTCCATCCGGCGGTCACCTGAGAGTGTATAAAAGCCTTCAACTAGTCCGTGAAAGGTTTTATTGGATGAACTGCTCCGACGATGTAAGGGAGTGGTGTAAGAAATGTACGACTTGTGCTACGAGTAACGGACCACATCGCACCCATGAAACAATATAATGTTGGAAACTATTTCGAAAGGATTACTTTAGATATCGCTGGACCATTTCCGACGACATAAAATGGTGGTACATATCTTCTAGTTGTAATGGATTATTTCACAAAATGGGAGGAAATTTACGCGATTCCGAATTAAGAGCCCACAGCTGTCGTGGATGAATTGGTGGAAGAATTTATCTGCCGATATGGAGTGCCCTTGGAAGTCCACAGCGATTAAGGAAGAAATTTAGAGAGCCATGTAATCAAAGAAATTTGTGACAAGCTGGGAATGAAGAAGACCAGGACAACAGCGCTGTATCCACAGTCAGACGGAATGGTCGAGAGAATGAACAGGATCATTGGAAAATACCTGTCCAAAGTAATCCTAGCCACCAGAAAGACTGGAACCAATATATCTCCCCATTTGTATAGGCTTATCGATCTGCCATTAATGAGTCCACGAGTGTAACAACTGCAGAAATAATCCTGTTTGGATGCGAAATGGGGCTACCTTGTCACCTAGAATTTGGTTGTCGACCGGGAGAAGATTACGCGATACAATTGAAGAGAAATATGGAAGACGTGCACGAATTGGTTCGAATGAATCTTCAAGTTGCCAGCGACAGAATGAAAAAACGATACGACACGCTGGCCACAGAAGGCAGTTTCAACCAAAGGGACAAAGTATGGTTCCACCACCCGACGCGGAGGAAAGGCTTTTCTCCAAAATTACAGAAATCTTGGTGTTGTTGATTATTAATTAATTGAACTTTGTCGACTGTAGTAGACGTATTCAATTACATTGGTAATCTTAATCTGGCAACGTTAATGTCGAAATTAATAGTTTACTATACACAAATTTACAAATGAATTGTACAAATTGATTAATGTGTGAACTTCAAATGTTTTAAGATCGGAAGGAAATCACGAACTTAATAATTTCGGAAAAACGTTATGTTTCGGTTTGATGAGGTAATCAATGGTAGCGACTGTATATCTCTACTTTGGTGTTACTTAAATACTGACTAAGAAACGGTATATTTGACTTAGTAACGGAGAAACGATGAGTTTAGACTTGAACTACACGTGCTTGACTTGAATACTAACTAAGAAACGATTTGTTTGCCTTAATAGCGGTGAAACGATGAGTTTCGACTTGGATTACATGTGCTTGACTTGAATACTAATAAGAAAATATATGTTTGACCTAGTAACGGAGGAACGATGAGTTCCGACTTGAATTACACTTAGAAACAATGCTTTTCGACTTTGTTGCACAACTAAGTATCCGTTTCACTATTCAACCAACCAACTTGTTAACAGTATAACTGCGTAACTGTGTGATAACTCACTGATGACTGAGCGATAATTTCTTTACTGAGGGTAACTGAGTGTAGCTCACGTTCTTCACGCTGGAAGGCGTGTTAAATATAGAACTTCAAGGGGGTATGTTTTCACGAATATTGGTGGGACTGATGAAATACACCTTGCCGATTGGTGCTTATTGTTGACTCGGCCGGAACCATTGACAAGAATCAATAATGGACATAGCCATTATATTTTTCAATCACCATTGAAACATATTTCATTTATAGTTTTATTACAGGCATTCTGATACCGATCTATTCTTCAAAGATTCCTTCTCTATTAACCATAGGAGTTCATAATATAAGAACACAATAAGTCTTTCAAACATTACAATGAGATATTTTGTATAGTCTATACATTTTCTATTTTATGGTGTTACAACTTTAACAACACTAAATAAAAATGATATTATGAAACGTGGTATTTTTCTAAACATATAACAATGTCACAGACATAAAAGAAATTATGCTTTTAAATGTACAACAAACAATATCAAGCGGATACAAATAGAATTTATATTTTCAAACAGAATGCCGACAGACTAGCAATAATTCACATTTTCTAAAAATTCAGTAATATATACAAAATCCAGAATTCACATTCTTGAACACTTCTGAAGGTCCGTATTTAATCAAGAAAAAAAGCAATTACGTCATCTATCGCATAAGCAAGGTGCCCAATGGAAAACCGAAAGTAGTACACCAAAATCGACTAGCGCCATTCGAAGGATACCACTAGAAGAGCCTGATCCTGCCTTCGAAGAATGTATGGGAGCGTATGGAGGTACAGGGAAAGCTAGATATGGAGTCACTACAGAACAACGATAAGATTTGTTCACGCTCCCGGAAAATTATTCACTGGAACACAATCTCCCCGCCAGTATCAAAAACGCACAAGGGCTGGCAACCATCTTTCGAAAGCAGTTTGGGCAATTACAAAAACTTGAAGATCAGATTCCAGCCCCTGGCATGATACTGAGACTCATACACAATTTGCGGTAAGTCTTCTACCTGGTAATCAAGAAGGAATTTCAAGATTTATCCACCTGCCGGGATGTGTGGGTAATGCTACGAAGCCTTCGAGATCATGTGCTGGAATCCAACGTGAAGAAACTGACTATGTCTAGGATAAAGAGCAACCAGTTGGATTGGGAAGTCATCAAGAATATGATAGAGGTAGTCTTCTAAGATACCAGTGTCCACATATTAATTTGTAGTTATACCCGCCGTAATCAGTTGCCGATGAAGACAGTGCCCTATTGTTTCCATACGACCGGAAAGTGTAGGAATGGGTCCAGTTGCCAGTTTAAACGTCCAGTCCCGGCTACACAGAAGTCCCAGGAGGAACTACCTTTCAAGTAGGGGGAAATGTTTCGAAATCGCACACTGGTGTCGACCCTCTCTAATAAGATATCTAATAGTTAAAATTTTGGCGGGAGATCGAGGATTTCTGGGGAGTGCTATTTTTTGTGATTGTTTTTATAGATTCATTTCTAAGGTGGTCGATTGTTTGTTGGGAGTCGCAATCTAGAAATTTCAGGAATCCAAATGTTCCAGAAGAACGTTTTAATATATAAGCAACTACCTGCGAACCATGAGTTCAGTCTCCATTTTAATTAAGCCGTAAGGTGAACATTGAACTGTGTTTAATAGTGAGAGAGTGTATTTACATAAATTTGAAATTAACTGTGTACACAACTTAAGTACAAGTGAATAGTTAGGTGTATAAATAAATTACGTAAGTAGATATACCATGTGTATAAATTTACCCCTCCCGTTGTGTTAGAAACTGTTTAAATAGATAAGAAAAACAATATAGTATATAGAGTCAGTTTTAGAACCTCATATTATGCCATATGACCCTTTTATTGGAGAAAATTTTTTGTTTATGCAGGATAATGCACGGCCCCACATTGCTATAGCTGTACAGAAGTATTTGGAAGAGGTAGGAATTGATATACCATGGTATGACCAGCTAGAAGCCTTGATCTCAACCCCACGGAACACATATGGGATAATATGGGCAGAAGAGTTTCAACTCGCCAAGATCCTCCAAATAACCAAGATGACCTTAGCACTACCCTGCTTGACATATGAGAGACAATATCACAAAATATCATTATGAATAATATTCTGAGCATGCCAAGAAGATGTCAAGATATTATTCGTGCACGTGGTGGAAATACGAGGCACTAAAAACAAAAATTAGTGCAGTTGATTTTATTATTCATAAATCGAATACTTATGTTTTTTTATTTATTTGTCTGGGAAATGAAAATTTATGTTATTTTGTTTAGTAACGATGAATATATATTATATATATTTAGATAAATACAAAAATTTTGGCGTTTATTGAAATTGTCCGATACTTTTGCTGCTAAGTGTAGTTAAGTGGGAATGGTTTGTAGATTATTTAGTCCAGTGAAGATTGCTATAATCAAGACTTCATGTTTCCAAGACATGAACCTCCAAAACTGAAACTTAGTAACTTCTTTATACCTTTTACTTGATGCCAGTTACTGGCAAGTGCTTTTTAATATGTCCTGCAGTATTTGGCAAATATCACCCGAACGGCTAATTTTAACGAGTTCAATATGTGTTTTTCAGTAAGTTAAAACTTTGTAGATCAGATTTTTACAAAAGATTATTAAACTGTGCAGTCATTTAAATTTCTAGAAACGAAGCACACATACGCATTTAGTAATACTTTAACTTAAACTATCAGAGTCATGTCTTTTTATTAAATAGGTGAATCTATGTTTCAACCTGGCTTACCTTACATGGGAAAACTAATATTTACTGACGTAAGCAGGAATATGTCCCAAGAAGTTGTTGAGATATGCTACAATATTGCAATTAAGAAAAGTTGGAATTACATCAACAACGAACAATGTTCTAACTTTACTCTTAATGGAGATAACGAATTGAATTTTCAAGTTCTGCCGATGACAAGGAACGTTATTCACATCAGCTTTTATGTAAGTAATCTTGTTGGATAAGAAAAGTTCGGGGTTATTCATTAGTAGGATGAAATTTAATATCCTCTATATCATCATAGATACACTAAAAACACTTGTTCTAGCTTCAGATTTGACTCTATCACCAAATCAAACATCTCTTAATTTGAGACATGCTTCATTTCAATTGATTTTGCAAATTTTAAGGCGGTAAATGAACTGTTTCACTATTTTTTTTAGAAAAAAGGTATTTTTAAAGGTTGGTAAAAGAACAAGAAGTGTATTGGGAGTTATAAAAATTCACAAAATAGAAAATCATTAATAGGACCACAGCAGCAGTAACATTATTTATAATTAAAAAGGTTATGAAATATAAACAAACATCAACATTTTGCAATTTGGATTTTTAAGTTTTAAATATCAGTGTTACTTTAAATAAATCATTTCTCTAGATTAACTGGATAGATATTTTCCCACGAAAATTTATGATACGGTATCGAACAATACAATTGTATTAAAATGTTCTAAGCATCAGTATGTATTCTCAGCTTTTTGTCCTGTTGTCTTAGAAGATTAAAGCTTAATCTGTCTTTTGGCTTCTAAATTTAATCTTAATTTTACAGGCAAAATCTATTTCCTACCCCAATATTGAAGACAGCTTTTCAGCAATCCGATTATTTTCTCCTAGTAATAGTTATATCCAACTACAACAAAACATTCAACAATCAACAAAAAACGAATGCAGAGCAATTCAGGAATTTAAAGTTTCATTTACAACAGATTATCTAACAGATAACGATCAAGTTACATTTTATTATGTGGTAAGCACATTTTTTTTACTCCTACTTTATCAATAATTTTATATGTTTACAATACAATAATTGTATACCCTTATAAGTCAATATGTTTGTCAACTACACTTAAAATTATTTACCTTTACCCTGACGTCATTAATATCTGATAACATAACCGACATAATTATTAAGTGGCATCTCTTTCTATTAATAGTGAAGAACAGAACAAAATAATTTGACATTTGTCGGTTATGTTATCAGATATTAATGACGTCAGGGTAAAGGTCAATAATTTTAAGTGTATATATGTAGGTACGTCTATAATTTTTCTTGACTATTCTTATTGTATGATCGAGGAACAGCTAATAGAAGGTCCATTATATTGTTTAAGTTGCGATTTATTTCATTTTTATTGAATCAGCCGTTATTTTTGACTTCAGTACGATTTTTTCAGGTGATATTATACATGAAATAAATTCCCAAGCATTTAACTTCTTGTTTGGTTGAAATAACATCACAATTTATTTTGACTCGTGATTAGATTATTCTTCCTATTATGAAGTTTATTGTGCTATTTACCTTAATCATTCACGTGTGCTAATACACTTTTTAATTAGATTTGTAGTATTTTCAATGCAACTTGCACCATTTAAATGTTATTCACTTATTGTTTTCGTTCATTGTTATTAGTTTTTTAAACTAATGACACTTAAAGGATAAACGAATAATCTGTATTTTTGTTATTATCTTTATTCGCACACATTTTACAATCTTGACATACATCTGACATTACTTGACTTCTTATTTTTGACATTGCCAACTTACATTTCTCAACCCACTCCTTCAATAGAGAAAATAACAGATATTTTTTTTATAATAACAATAGAAAAAATTTAAAATAAAACATTATCACAAACACTCCCTAAGAAACAAAACTTAACAAAAGAAAAAATAATAAAAGAATTTAATGCATAAGTTTGATTTTAAAGAATTGAAATTTGACTGTATTGCAAAGACTTGGTAAAAACATCGGTTATGTTTTCATCAGTTGGACAATAAGCAATCTTGAACCAACCTTTCCAATATTCATCTTTATTGAGATTATATTTTACATCAATGTAGACACATTTTCTTGTCGATTGATTTGCCTTAATCATTTTTATGCAACTTTGGTTGTCTACATGGAGGTTAATATTGATTTTTCTTGTAAAAATTTCTTCAAGGAGGGAGTTGATATATTTCATTTGCTTGCAACATTGAGCTGCATCAACATATTCAGCTTCACTTGTAAATTCGGCAACCAAGTACTGCTTCTATGAACACCAAACTATTGATCCTTGAGCATAACACATTACATATGCAGTGGTGCACTTTCAGTCATGTTTATCTCCTCCATAATCACAGTAGACATCAGAAGTGTAGGTACTTTGATCACTGGTGTAGTGAATTCCTTTATGCATCGATCCTTTGATGTATCTGAATGTTCTCTTGACATTTATTACATCTTGATTGGTAGGTTTCTTGATATATCGGCTAGCATAGTTAACAGCGTAACTGATGTCTGGTCTAGTCTTAACGGAAAGATACAATAGACTTCTCAGAGCTTCTTGATAAGGGAAATAACTTTTCTTATTTTGAGTTTCATTTTTGTTTTGGGAAGCAATCGGTGTTTCCATATTATATTTCTTGATGACTTGTTCACAATATTTTTCTTGATTTACTGTAACTCCTTCTTTAGTTTGGATAATCTGCATTCCCAAATATGTATCAGGCTGATGATTAATCGTTATTTCAAAGATTTGACTAATTTTCTTCAAAATACGTTCTATTTAAGTATGGTCTTCACCCATCACAATAACATCGTCTACATGAATAGCAATGTACAGGTTCTTATTTGATTTTCCATTGTTGAAAACACATTGATCCGTTCATAGCTGTTGAAAATCTTCAGAGTTTAGAAAGTCTGTCAAACGTGTAAATCATTGATGGAGAGCTTGCTTTAAACTATACAATGGTTTTTGAAATCTACAAATTTTGTTACTATCTTCAAAACCTTCAAAACCTTCAGGTTCATTTAAGTCTCCCTAATGATGATGACAATCATCCTCGAAAGCTTGGAAATTTTCCGTAAAGAGTACACTTTTTTCTGTTTCTCTTACTGCAATACCCCAATATTCACCAGTTTTATTCCTAACAGTCAGCAAAGACTATCTTCCTTATATATATTCATATTCCAAACCTTGTTTTTGCTAATATCCACGAGCTTTTAATCTGGCTTTGTAACAGCCATCATCCTTGATCTTAAATAACCACTGACTTAATATGATTTATTTACCTTGAGCTTCTTCTTCTTCTGATACTTGATCCCATGTTTGGTTTCTTATAAGTGAATATTTTTCTTCTTGTATGGCTTTTATATATTTGCTTCGGTATTCACTTTCCATGCAGTCTTAACGGGTAAACTCATCTTCAGTTGATAAAGTAGACATCACAAAATCCTCATAACGATTTGGTAGTCTTTTAATTCTGTGATTTGAATTTAGTATTTCTTCTTCTTCACTTGTCTGTTCTTCTTCACTTGATTATTCTCCTTCACTTGATTGTTCTTGGTTACTTAATTGTTCTTCTCCAATTTCTTGAATTTGTTCTTCATCTTCTTGTAAATTAAAAATTTGAAAAGGAAAAGGGGTCATGAATCATGGAGCTATACCATACCCAGAGTCTCCCAACAAAACGGTATACATTCGAATTTTTCCATATTTTAGACATAGATCCTGGCCAAGAAGCATCCACACTTGTGAACTCTTCATTTGAATTGTATGTTGCCTGCACATTTATACTAGCAACATTTTGTCTGTTAACATATTCGTCTCCATGAATAGACGGTTTCAGTATAGGAACATGATTACAGTCTATATAATAGCTGAAGGAAAACTAAACTTTGCATGCCACTTTTTTTCGCATTCTGTATATCTCCATGTGAGGATGAAAATTTGATCCAAATATTTAATTTCTGCACAATCTGTGTTATGTCGTTGGTAACGGTGTAGTGATCCCTAAAGGACAGTAACGGCAAAAGGACATTAGCTTAGGAATAAGATTTAAATTTAGGTTAATATTAATTATAGTATTTAGCGAGCATTGATCTAGGAAGGCCAATGATAGTTATATGTGTAAGCACGTTCTAATTGCAATGTAAACATACACGTACAATTAATAGACGGAGGTCAGGCTCGGCGTATAGCGTGCGTACATTTCCTATAAAACGAAAGTATAATGAACTAAGATGGTTAATTGTTATTGATAATTTGAATAAGTCGATTGATATTATATCTGTGTATTTTTAAATGTATTAAACGATCCCAGTGATTTTTATAGAAGTGATGTTGTTTATTCTATTCCCGAATACATGTTGCTAGGTAAGTGTTTGCCTCAAAGATAATATGCCTTTATGGTAAACGTCCAGTATACGAGGGACACTTACTAAGTAACCACCACAACGGTTCGGGATACCGTCGATTGATGGACACCAATATCTTCTGCAACGCCAATTCGGAATCCTGATCACCAACATAACGTAAAGAAACCCTCATTATTTCTTCATTACTCAAGGCCCCTCCCCTATAGTCTTCAATATCTACAAGAAAATGCTTAGTTATCCAATAAGCATTAACTCTGCTAAGCCGATTTAAGGCACGATACTCTACTTCTCTTGATTCTCTACGAACCTTAAACACCTTGGTATGCTGATAAATTGGCATAAATTCAGCTATCACATACAGACATATAATTTTAATGAAGCTGAGTCTGCAACCAAGGAGCTTCGCATTTTTGAAAGTAGACACTCAGTGGACGGAGTGCATGTATATAAAAATAAAAGTCGGTACTCAAGGAGCGAGTACATCCTCACGGAAAGAATAGACACTATCAAGTTGGAGTTTATACCCTCATTTTTATGCACATCAAATTGAGTAGCTTCTTTAAAAATATGAGTAAAAAGTAGCCACTCAACATTATGCATATCACCGATTATCTGTAATAAAAAAACAAGTAGGGAAGCGCCACCGTATGACATATACATAGGCTTCTTCAGCTTCTTCAGTCTAGTGAATGATCCTCTATAAAATACTGAAGGCTTGAGACCATGCAGATTCCGAATACGTTTATACCTAAGCTCAAGCAATTACCGTTCGTCCGCTGATGCTTAAAACGGACGGACACCAGAAGCCAGAATATAACACTTCTATTTTTCGTCGACATCGTCGTCTCGTGTTGAGATGTCTAAGCTGAGAGCTTCTTGTCACAAAAGGAAGCAGCATAAAAAAATAACAAATTAACTGAACAGTAGTGTAACCTCATCATAATATATTTGTGAGGGTTCAACTTAGCTTTAAGATTCGAAACTATATAATATTCGACCTAATTCCTGGCATCTAGTTATGTTGAACGGAATTTGAAACGGAATCTGTGACTATACGTTAAACATAACTTGAACTATTGTAGGCCTGTTTTATGATGAGGAGTTAATATTAATGTCGTATTATTTATTTCAGGTAAAAAGTGGATCTCACATTTACAACCTAAACAAAATCACACATAAAGTAAAGAAAAATTTACCGCGTTATTTTGACGAATTGAAAAATATCGTAGGAGGAAAACATAAATATTCTAAGCTTGGGACATATGTGGATGGTTTCGTAATAAGGTTTGAACTTAACAAAAGAATAGTATCCGCTTATCAGCTGCTGGTGTACTATATTAATAGTAATGGTGAATCAATTGCAGCAAGTAAAACAGTGAACGTAGAACCATGTTTAATGAAGGTATTGCAATTGTAACTTAATCGTCTAACTAAACAAACGTAATTATTGCCTATTTTCCCAAAATTTCAGTACTTGTATCTTCTGAGCTAATTAAAATGGCCAGTAGTGCTCTTCACTAAAAATTGAACAGCTGTTCTAATAACGCTTTTAACTATCGTCATTGAAAGAATTATACAAAGAATTTAGTTTCCTTATTGCACATGTCTGGACGCATTAGTAGATTATAATAATAGTTTCGCTGTTAAGTATAAAATTTATTCCACACTTGTACACGACTCTCTGTTCTCTCTGGCATCCTCATCCAGTTGATGATTATTTCGAGAGGAAAAAAATTACTTTATACAAAGTGGAATGAAATTATTTTAAACTTCATAAACTTGTAGGTATTTTCAGAAACAACATATTTAAGAAAAAGTAGATTGATAACTAAGTAGCGACTGATATATGAAAACGTCTGGCTGTTTCAATTGATTCGGAAGATAGAAGCTCTCAAACTGTAGTACACTACTGACAGTCTAAATCTATTGTCATATAACAAACAAAATTTTTAGAGCAATTTATCAGCAATCAGGGGCGCGCCAACTCTGTTGGCGAATGTAGGCGAAAGACACGGGCGGCAAAATCCAAGGGCGGCAATTCGGCTAAATAAACCGTATTAACGACCTCTTCTTTCTAATGCCGCGCGTCGGCTCCAATTCATATTTAATGCGTGATTTCTATTTCGGTACTCTTTTGCTATTAGCGATAGAGGCTAGCTTAAAAAGTTCGAGTATGACAGGTTTCAAAAACAAAGAGAGTAAACATGGAGAAATGTTTTTATTGTTTTTTATATTCGAGAAAGGCTTAAAAGTTGTCTGCAGGAAGCCGCAAAAAATGAAAGTTAATATAAATATATCTGGATTTTGTAAAATGAGTCATTCTAGTTTGTTCTGCGTATTAGATTAGTTGATTAGATAGTTAGTTAGTGAGGTGAATATTTCCATGTAAAAAATGGTAAGTACTAAAACTAAATACGGTATATTTTTACTATTCTACGCTTAATTTTAATTAACATTTCTTAAACATATTCTATCTCAAAACTCAGTAGCTCTCGAGATATTTGACAATTAAAAATTATTTCCCATGAAAGGCAATTAACAATATGGCTAATAATTTTACCTTACAACAACCAACGACTATGTGTTAATTATTTTTAGCTAATCTTTTTTCAAAGTCCTGTAATACATACATATTTATTTTTAACAAATGTTGTACAGGGTGCTCAAAAAACGTTATCCAATTTGTTGGTAAAGGCAGATGTAATACAAATGTTTGTCAAATATCACATATTCTATATCAAAACTAATATGTTTTCGAGATATTTAACAATTAAATTTTTTTTCCAAAAGCGTAAATATTGCTAAAAATACATTTACTATTTTAAGGAAAAAGGGCAAAAAGAAAACGATTGTCAGGTCATTAGTTCTGCCAACAAAGACGGCAGAAAATGGAAGAAAATGAAAAATTGGCTAATTCTTTGTAGAAACATTGAAACCGTCATATATAAGAAATAAGTTTTTCCTGAACTTGAAAATACCGAAGATGCGCGCCCTAGTTGTTCCTCAGCCCCAAGTTTCTCATTTGTTTCTGATTGTAATAATACAAATAGTAACCAGTAACCTACTGAAATGTTCCAACAGCGGCAACATTACTAATTTCTAACTCCATCGTAATATCTGATGACCCTGGAGAGTGACCCGAAATAATTACATCCACAGAAGGTTTTTAACGGAAAAGATTCTGCCAGATGTTTTATCGTAACCTCGCCAATGAAGAGAAAGTTACAAGGGAGTGGCTGATTTATTCAACAACAAGAGATGCGATTTACTGTTTCTGTAGCAAACTTTTTGGTAAGTCTTTCACCAACTTGTCTAATAAGTAAGGGTGTTCTGATTGGATACATTTGTCGCTAGTGCTGAATAGATACAAAAATAGTGACACCCATAAAAAAGATATCGGATCTTTCTTAAACGTATCAAATATGTTATCTAAGGGAGTTACTACGAATGGAAGTAAATTACGTTCATTGCATGTAGAAAAAAATACTGGTATCGAGTCATAGAAAGAATAATTTCAGCAATGCAGTTTTTATGTCGTCAATGTTTAGCTTTACGTGGTAGATCTAAAAAATGATATGGAAATAATAATGGAAAATTCTTAAAAATAATATAAACGTTCACCTACTTTGATTCTGTAATGGAGCAACATGTTCGACGCACACATAAAAATCAAAGCAGAGGCAGTGGTATGAGAAACTATTTAAGCGATGAATTGATTAATCGGCTCAAAAGTAAGAACTACTGTTTTAGATCTAGTAAGAAAACATAAATATTAGTCTATAATCCTCGACTGTACACCACATGTGAGTCATACGGAACAATTAAGTGTAGTTTTGAGGTTTGTTTTATTAAACAAGTTGACGAAAAAAATTGAAGCACGTGAACATTTCATTTGATTTTGCCCAATAGTTGCTGGCTTGTATAAATATGTGACAGATTTATTAGTAGGATTAAATTTAAGTATATATGATTGGCGAGGACACGGCTATGATAATGGAGCAACCATGCATGGAAAACTCAGTGAATTACAAACACGAATCTTGAATATAAACCCACGAGCATTTTTTGTTCCTTGTTCGGCGCACTCATTAAATTTATATATTGACGATGCTGCTAAAATTTATTTTAAGGTGTCCTGATTCTTTGACATTATTCGAGTTATATATGTGTTTTTTTTTCGCGTCAACCAAAAGATGGTCAATTTTGGAAACGTGCCTAACCACTATCTGATACACGCTTGGTCCAGTAGAATAGACGCTACAAAAGCTTTGAGATATCAAATTGGTGAGGTATATGATGTTCTTTTAAAAGTAATGGATATATACGCATCTTTCAAAGATTTCAGTACATCACACCTAGCTCGATCGCTCGAAACAAAAATCCAAAACAACAATTTTTTATGCTCTGTAGTAATCGGGAACAACATTTTATTTAAAATCAATTCTCTAAGTAAATTAATGCAGGATCAAAGTATAAATCTAAAAGATTGTTTATACTGTCTAAACAAAATATAATTATTTTTTTAGACTTAAGAGATGATAATGGATTTAGCGAACTTCATGTAGACGCCGAAGAATTAAAAATTGATCTAATGTTTTATCATCACAAACAGTACGTCAAAGAAAAAGCAGTTTGATTATGAAAGTACTGATGAACCAATAACAGACCCGCAAATGAATACAATGTAAAAGTATTGTTCTCTATATGAGATACGACCTTATTATCTCTTAATGAAAGATTCGAGGGGTTGGAGCAATTTAATAACATTTTTGGTTTTATTTATCAAATGTTCAGCTTGAATGAAGAAGAATTAAGAAGCTCGTGAGAAAATTTATCATTTAATTGGAAAGATGAAGCAGTTAAAGAAACAGAATATTGATGCAAATGACTTCTTTGATGAAATTATTTGTTTAAATGCCACTTACTAGAGCAAAATGAGTTAGATCCTCAGTTAATTTATTCAATACATTTTAGAGAACAATTTAATTTCAACATTTGGTGGTGGCAATACGAATTTTTTAACGCTACCAGTATCTGTGCATGGGGAAAAAGATCTTTTTCATAGTAAAAAATTAATAAAAACTTTTTCACCATCAACTATGGCACAAGAGGGTCTCGCTAATTTGGCAATTATGTCTATAGAAAGTTACCTTATATACTGTATTGCTTTGGACGAGTTAAAGATTTTGCTGAAAAAAGGCAAGAACACAGTGTTTCTAATAAGTTATTTAGTTCTTTTTTTCTGTTATGTAACATTTTATTGGTCAGTTTTGTTATTACTTTACTTTTTTATATTCATCGTTAATCCTTATAGCTAAGACTTGTTAAGATCTTCTAAATGTTATGGATATGATTAGTCAGCTATCATGCTAATTGAAATCAGTACACTTTTTTATCTGAGCTTTCGGAAATACGCATTTGCTTTATGTGCATAAGTCAAATGATAATGATGATTTAAAATTATAGAATATACATTATACGGTATATAAATTAACATGTAACACAAATTTCATTTCAAAATTAGATAACTAATAATGATCATTTCTATTTTATGTGTACCCCTTTATCTGATGTATCAGTATCAAAATTAAATGTAGGTATTAGCATGTATTTTAATTTTATTTATGTGTAGCCAACCCATGTATAATTTTTTATTAAAAAAGGGGTAAGGGGTGTAAAATTATATTTTGCAAACAAGCGGCCGCATGGCTTGGCGCGCTCCTACAATCTATTATAAAGTATCTAACGCTTTGTAAATCGATTTAGTTCTTGTTTTTAGGTTTCGGCTAATTGGAATCAAGAACAAATGGTACCGGGTGCCACTGCCCAATTAAATATTAAAACTACATCTCAATCGCTATGTTCAGTATCGGCTATAGATAAATCGACTACATTTTTTGGTTTAAATTATCAAAGACCTACACTAGCTTCGATTTTAAAGACATTTTATCCGAATGACAGAGGATTTTTAAATACTACTAGGAAAATATGTGTCGTTAGAGAACGACATAGGAGTAAGTGCAGTTCATAATCAATTTGTTGTGTTTGCTTTTAATAACTATACGAAATTCCATTATAATCGATTTCTGGTCACTTTTCATGACGAGTTTCTTTAAATAATTACTCGAACTTCAGAACAAGTGCTATTTTTTATCATAAGCAGTATTTCCAATGCCTAGTTCATACGCTAGGTAAGATTCTGTATTTTTGAGAGGTCCCTGCGATGGTTTTGAGGAATTATGCTAAGGTGTAGTAATTAAGAATCTTTTGATTACCTGACCCAAAAATGGCCAGTTAAATTTTTATACAGGTTTGTCACCATATTAGTGCCAAAACTAGGGGATTAAAAATGGTTTGGCACATGAAAGTTTTTTATTTACTTAAGTATAGATTTTGCCGGAAGTACCATACAAGTTTCTGTTCCACAACGACCAGTCATAACATGTAATGGAATGTCTAGTTTTGTACCTCCTGCTCCAGCTTTTATCCAAAGTTCCTGTAACAAAAATTGAAGTAAAATTAATGTTAAAACCAATGCTGCAGGTTTAGGGTTTACCTCTAATACGGTAGCTTCAAATTTTCTAAAATGATATAATGTCACTGTTATAATATTATAACTAGGTGTTATTTGGATACCCAGTTACAATTATTACACATTGCGATGAGTTAATATATTTTTGTTGAAGTGTTATCTCATCAGGGGAATTTACAAGAGAGTCCCTTTACACATTGTGACCCGTAGTTCAGTTAAGTGGATGAGCATAAATCTTGAGTTCGGATTTAGTATTTGATGTTCTCTTCTTTAAATAACAGACGTTTAAGGGCACCACCTTATTTAAAGATTTGAATTGAAATTGGGAAAAGTAGTGTAACTAAGAATTTGCATCTACGTCAGGAATCAACTAATAAAGAAATTTAATACTGATATTTTTAATCAGATTCGTATAAAGAAAATAATATTTGGCAATCAAATAACATTACTGTAAAAAACAAAAAACTTATGTAAAATATGTTATAACATGGGATACACAGTTCCCACATAGAGAGTTTTTACTAATCAGCTATATGTAAACTTCGTAAGGTCAAAACGAATCCAACGAATTTTTAGCTAAACCTTGATGTGCTTTCGAAGTATCGAAATGAGTACAAATGAAAATTGTAAAAGGAATAGAAATCAGTAGGTAATTATCATTCAAAATCGCATTATGTTAGTTGAACCATTTAATTGTTTGAACCCTACATACCCACTGGAAATTAGTAAACTGAAAAGCTTTTAACCGGGAAATACTTGCAAAAAAGTTTATTGATAATATGGTTTATATATGGATAACACACTAATGCTGAGAAAAATGTTTGAACCAAATCACTTATGAATAAAAATGGTTTATTCCTATAAATCAAACACAGCAAGTCTCTCTTTATTTTTCTCAAAAAAAAACTAAACAAAGAGGTACCTGTGACCTAGGAGAGGATCATCCGACGAAGCTTTAGGGAGATATCATATTTTTCTTCTCCTCCTGCAACTGCAACCACCTTATGGAAATATTTTATAAGATGAGGCCAACCATGCTAAAAATTGTGTTTCCTTGGAGCTTCTCTGAGCATGCATAAATCCTAAAGGAGTTTATTAAAAATTTAAACCAAAGGTATAAACGAAATGGTATGACTTACCCTACATAAAGAAGATGCCTTCCGAATAAAAATGTGGTTCTACCACCGCCATTTTCCTAACGTGACCTACCATACAAAATTTTGAAAAACTGTTTCACAGCTAACGAAATAGTCATCGATTCACCGATGCACTTCAACATTACAACTTACTTTCAAGCAACTTTTATACTAGAGTCTAACATTACTAGCCAGAAATTTTAATGAATTTTGCCGGTTATCCTTAAAAAAGGTATCCACTCGGGACCCTTGCTTAAATTCCTCTCCTTGTCCTTCCTCTCAAGAAGCAACGAACCTACTGAAGGTATCCGAGTCTCAGTTGCGCGCACACATTCAGTTTCAAATTCACAAATTAATTAGTATTATTAGATCTTCAAAAGTATTCATTATTTTTATGTGAAATGAGTGTTGCCTATTCATTGTCATTTAGAAAAATAACTCCCGATTCGTTCCGACCTCGAAGTTCTTTTGTTTACAGTTTGTCTTAAAATAAATTGGCAGGTTTAGAAACTGATGTTAGTTGTTCAATCTTCACGTTACAATATCAGTATCTGACGACAAAATATACATTTTTTCATGTCTATCACGCACTACCTGAACTATATGAACCATTATTCTCATGTCCGCTTCTTCTATCTCTTTATTTGCAACATATTCAAAAACTCGGAAGATGATTGTTGCGATTTCGCGAGCAATATATACCACGAAAACAAATTAACAAACAGTTTCTCCTTCAATCTGTGAGTTATCAGAAAAGTGTATGGAACCAGAAGAAATCCTCTCTACGAGAACCAGGTACTTAAAAATTTAACTAGTTCTAAAAATCTATTCATAACAAAGAATAATGGACCTTTTCAGAAACCTAATCGAAGAAAAACAACAACAGCAACATTTGGTATATGGGTGAACGAGAAATATAACAGTCTCCACTAATCTAGTTCATCTATAATAAAAGATCCTTCGAGCCAGATCTAAACCAGTGCAACTCTAAACTTAACATTATATCATACACGTACATCAAAGTAAATTCTCTCGCTTAACAAAGTGCATAAACTAGTGATAAGCACAGACCAACAAGTGTGCTTTCAGAAAAATTTAATCATCATCATCTACAAACTTACACCTGTAAGCAGGACCTACATTTATTGTTGAACTCCTTAAATCGTTTAATATATTAATTAAGTTCTTATCCTTGCCTTTCTATGTAAAATAAAATATTAAGTAAAATCACAGTAGCTCGTATAAAACATTATCTCAAAAAGTCGCAGCATCTTTTAAATATATCAGTCATTACTTGCTCTTGCTATGCATTTAACTAAAAATCTCAACAATGGATTTAAAAACTTTAATCAATGAACGCGAATCAATCAAAAATAAAAGCATTAGAATAAATAGTCATCTAGAACCAGAATTAGATAGTTTAGATATATTTCAACTGGAAATTTTACAGGAAGAACTTATAAAAAACTTTAACCAGTATTGTTCAAGATTGTAAAATCTTGAAATTTATTCGTTTATGATACCTTTAGAATATATGGAATATTTGTATGTGTCCTTTCTTCTATTGTATATATTCAAATAAGATCTTTCTATTGTAGTAAATTCAAAGGATATTTTAATTTTATTTTCAAAATACTTTGTAAATATCACGTTTTCCAACAATAATTGTATGGGCATATGAATGACACCTTTTTTGAAAGTCGACATTGTCCTATAGTTAAGAAGTGAGAAAAAAGCACGTTTCACCCTATTATATATTGTATTGTAAAAACCCTAAATTTAGTGTCAATTCTGCATGAATTTCATGGTAGAGGTTCGGAAGACATGAAAGACATTTTTTGAATTACCTTTCTAAGTAAGAAGGTTACAATTGCTATTGTAGTATTCCATAGAAACTTAATTTACTATTGGCGGCACCCATAGTTGATTCTTGTCTGGGAACCCGACAAGTCAAGTGATGCTGGCCAATAGGAAAGATTTATTTTCGGTTGGTCAACCCAATCCACGTGTAAACACGCCCCTCGCAGATTTCTACTTAACACGTCTCACAACGTGAAGAAATCAGTTTTTTCACACTCATCGAATCGAGCGCAATGCTCAGCAACGAAGTTAGCTTTTAACTCATCGAAACGAGCGCAAGGCTCAATAACAAAGTTAGTTTTTCACTCGTCAGTTCTACACTTCTAGACGCGAGTTTTACATTCATCGACGCGAGTTTTACACACTCATCGAATCGAGCTCAACGCTCAATAACAAAGTTAGTTTAAAATTCATCAAAACGAAACATAAAGTGTCTTCCGATCTGAAACCACAGAAATTCAGCGTTCACAACTGAACTTTGTACCATTTTGTAAATTTGTACATAATAAATTATTAATTTCGACATTAACTTTGTCAAATTAAGATTATTTATTTGGTTGAATGTCCACGCCAGTTGACGAAGTTCAACTAGAAATATAATCAAAAACAAGTATAATCTCATACAAAACAAAATACAAATCTACCCACCTAAGCAAAATGAAAATGAAATCCCTGTTAGCTAGAGTCAGTACGCTACTATATCTGAAAGTAACCGTAATTAGTCAGTCTGGGAAACTAGAGTAGAGTCAAACTATAACTCAGGTACTAGGTTATCTGAAATAAAATAATTTTTTTCCGGGAATCAGACAATTCCTATTCACATTCTTAGTACAATTATTGCACATTTTCTGCAAAAATATAATATTTTTTGGGTAATGAACACCCCGCTCTCTCTTTAAATATGCTAAATATTTTCTAATTAATACAAGGACAGTGGATATACTTATCAAAACTTAAACTGCAGCCAGATTTGTAATTAAAAGCATATAATATTTTAATTTAATATAGCACATTATGTAATATCCGTATAATATGGGCTTCAAAGTACTAAAAAAATAACTAGCCAAAATCTTTGGTAGTAACAAACCAAAACATGTTTAGAATGGACTACAAAAGCATTATAAATTGTTACTTTGCAGGGACCTTTCAGCGAATACATAACTATAGCTAGCGGTTGTAATACAAGTTACATGAACAATTCACAAAATTAAACCATTGCATATTGGTCATAATAATTATTAAACGTTTTTAATACAAAATATATGAAAAAGTACACCATAAAGAAGAGTAAAAAAACACTCATATATATTTGACATAATAGACAAATGACACTGTAATATCTTGTGCACATGTAATATATTAAATTCCGTTTTTTGAAATTTTTAATTTTTCGGATTATTCTCATACGCTATGGCCATCTCGTGGGGATATGCTGAACGATGTGCTCTATACTTTTATAGAATGGCTCTAGTGATATCGATTAATTGGATTCAGTTATTGTACTGCCATCTTGACGAGGAGGACTGAACTGAGACTCGTGTATATATTACTGTTACTGTTCATTTAAAACTACCTCAAAACCTTGGACGAATTTCTATTATTCGTCCAAGCTCAAAACGACAGTATCATTGCAGTAGTACAGTGATAACACATATATTGTATTTATATAAAATTTGTAGATTATAATGAAAATATATTGGAATCAAGAATAAGGACAGGCGATATATAAGGTCCAAAAAATTATAGTTCAACAAAAAATTGTATTGAAAAGATGTCACTTTGGGCAAGATTTTGCATATAAAATAAATCTATATTTAACTTTATGTTGCTTTCGAAGTCATAATGCTCAATCATAATGAATTGTAGCAGCATAGAATTGTCAGTTTACGTCTTCAGCTCATTTAAACCTAATGCCCGATTTTCTACTTATTATATTATTTTGTTAGGTTCCCAGATTACGAAAAATTCCTCAAGAAGAACAGCCCGTCATGTTTATTTCTTTTCCGAAGACTATGACGCTTTTGACATTTTCAACGTAAGATTGTTTAAATTTGTTAACAATTAAAAATGATGTTTTGCTAATGTTTCAGAACTTTGGAAGCTTAATTATTACCAATTTAAAGTTAGTCACCAAATCATGTTATCAAGGTAAATTTATTTTCAATTTTGAGAGCACTTACTTTATCTCTATACTTATCACACTTTAAATGAATGCAGATGAACCTAGAGTATTTTATTTTAAATTTTTCAGGTCCACTTTTAACGAATGTAAAAGGAGGTATGTGCAATGTCATAAAAAAACTGTAAGATTTTTGCATTGAAATTTTTAGTTCAGTTTCTAACACAACAGTATGAAGACGAAAATGAACAACAAGTGACTTCAATTAGATCGCTTTTTCCGGAAACATGGTTATGGGAATTGGTACCATTAAAGTACGTTCATAAGTATACTTAATGTTCTCAAATTTTTGAGTTGGCAGTAAAATGGAATGGAATGCCATCAAAATAATTATATTGATTCAATTCCTTTTCGATCAACACCGCTATGCGGTATGATTTTTACTAGTTTGAATAATAAAATTTCCAAAATAGCTCGACACAAGAGCAGAAATATTGCCATGGGCGTATCCAGTGAGGAGCGGGGGGAGCAGCTGCCCCCTCCCCTAGAAGCTCAAAAATAAAAATTAAACGTAAAGAGAATAGAAATAAAATCATAATTGACAGAATAGAGAATAAATCGGAGACCCATCTGACGTGAAATAGCTGGAGTATTTCGTGTTGGCACCAGCCGGTCCCTGTCCCCGCTTGACACAGGTAAAATAGATCTCTATAATCAGTGCACTCAAGCACACCAGTGTTACTGTACTAATGGCTACTCACTCTCTCCCTAGTAAATAAAATAGTGATATTGTGATAGATAAATTATACTGTGGGCGAAACGTGGATTTTATAGGAGACCCTATTAGCATCAAATCAAATGGATGTCAGGAAATATTTTCCAAATGATAAGTTACAGTATACTAACATTGACAATGTTACAATAAGAATAACTGTTAACTACTATCTTTACCCAGAATATATCTTTAAACATTGTCATAAATCAAAACGAAAGAAATATGTAAGCCCGATCTAAAAATTTAATTGATAAGTATCTGCAAATACAAAACAAATAACTTTAGATAGATCCTACTTATTGATTGAATTTCTCTAGTTATTGGCTCCAACTTCAGAAGTATTAGAACTTTTTTAAAATCGATTAAATTTTTTTACCACCTTCAGCGAAAACGCCTACTTGAAAACTCGGAGCATCCGAGGTCTCCTGAAACATCTTTATGATCTGAACCTTAAATAGCTCGATTTTCATTACTATCAATAACTGACCGATCTGAAAGTGAAGTTAGTGTATGTATGCTTCAGCGAATAAAACTCTTAAGAGGAATAAGTATCCAGACAGTATTAGTGAAGGTGATGAAAACCATCACGAAACTAGACCGCCAAGAAGCTCATCTACATCTAAGGCTTATATCGAATAAGGGCGACTATTACATTCTTAAGCGCCTGTAGAAATAGCTGCCTGTAAGGTCGATACTTCTGAATCAATATTTGAACAAGTTTTAGGTTGTGCAGGCAATCCCGAAGATGAAGAGAATTATGGCTATCACGAAAATGACCTGGGCCGATATGTTGGGCAAACTCTTCAGCTAACAGTGGAAAAAAAGAAAGAGTTGTTAAAAAATCCTTGGACTCCACCAAGAAATGACGATTTTGAAACTGATGCAGGCCATTTGCGAAGAAAATTCAGTCCCGTCTGTCTGGATCAATACACACCATAACTAGTATATTCCAAGCGACTAACGGGTGCTCTTTGCAAGCACTGTGTTCTATTTCCTCCTGCCACTGATACTGGGTTTTGGGATCATTTATGATTAGGCCATTCACGAAGTTCAAGGATATGCACGAAGACTACCGTAATCATGTTACCACTAACTTTCAAAAAATTATAACAGTTGCTGCAAAGGCTTTTATCGAAAATGTGCCTGTGGAGTGTAGATGTGCAACTGCAAAGTTGTCACCAAAGAACAATCGAAAAAAACAGGCAAATATTGTCATCGATTATTTTCTCTATATTTTTCTGCGGCACACATGATATACCTTTTAGAGGAAAAAAAGGAATGAAGAGGTTTTCTTCAATTAGTTTAATTTTCGAATCTATTCTGGCGACAAAAAATGAAGAATCACCTGGAGAAGTATCATTGAAATGCACTTCACACATCGACAATCATACAAAATGTGGCGAAGCATTATATTTTCATTGCTCAAATCACAAACAATCTTGTGGTGAACGACGCAAATAATGTACCGGAAATTAGAAACACAATTGCCACTATAAAGGATACTATAACATTTTTCGGAGAATCGACTGCGTAAGAATTCGACTCCTAATCTATCGCGATTGTGTGAAACCTGATAGACTGAAAAATACAAAAGCATTTGAAAATTCTCACAAAATTTCCCCGAGCTTGTCAAAGCCCTACAAAAACTATCCATTGAGGGAAACTACCTCACAAGAAAATCTGCATATCAGTTGCATTAAGCGGTTACGAAGCCCTCGTTCATCGTTGCCGTAATCACAATCGCAAAATACTCGGCACTATTGGAACCAGTAGCTAATGTATTGCAAGGTAAAAACATAGATTTGACCATGGTAGGAGAGCACATAGCAGGAATCCTTGAAGTAATCAAGAACAGTAACGTCGCAGACCGAGTCAGTGTTGAAATAGTCAAAAAGCAGAAGACATTGGGAATGAATTAGAAATTGATATTACTGTTCCACGTTTTGTCCAAAATCAAAAACACAGGAGCAATCCTCCATCAGATACTGATAATTAATATTGGAGATGTTCACTCATTATACCGTATATTGATTCTGTCACATAATCGCTGAATATTCGATGTCCACAAGGAAATACCCCAGGTTTTGCATTGACAAGACTGCATCCCTTATATATGCTGAAAATGATTGTCGGGGAATTACACAAAAACGCAGAATCTTTTATAGCGTTTCATGAGTTGGATGAGGTCACCGCAGAACTGGACCTATGGTTTAACATGTAAAAAAAATCTG
Organism: Galeruca laticollis; assembly: GCA_963921935.1. NCBI lineage: Eukaryota > Metazoa > Arthropoda > Insecta > Coleoptera > Chrysomelidae > Galeruca > Galeruca laticollis. Next base: position 82,803,750 of record OY998180.1, read on the forward strand.
AAGACAGATTAAAGGATATTGGACTCCAATAATTGGAGTAACTGATATTTTAAATGAAGCCAATGTTTTTCCCGCTATGAATCGAGCGCTTTCAATTCTGAGTGACGACCTGGCTTAGGAGTACTATGAGAGATGAAAGGTTGACGGGATCATGTTTGATGGGTGTGCATCCAAATTTTGTTAAAGAAAACCGTGAGATGGTGGCATTTGCATACAAATAATGAAAAGTATTTTACAGAATCTTTTGGCGTTTTATTTTGTGAGAAGTCATCGTCACATTGCTGCTCCCTCAATTTAACAGCTGCCCCACCCCTAGATCAGATCCTGAATACGCCCTTGCATATTGCTGTTTCTTTATTCGTTATTTAAAAAGTCCCATGACAGTCTACTAGATGTAGCCACTTATGTTTAATATTTGAAGATTTCCAACGTTCTGTATGTGTGTTTGGGAGCTTTTTCGGCAATATCAGACTATTTAGGCAGCTTCAGTGTCTTACTTGTTAAGAAAATGTAGGGTAAACGTAGGGATGCCGCAAATTTTGAAAATTCGAAATATTTTTTAAGCTATTTAACATTTTAATAAAACAAAATAAGGAGTACGTTGAGAAATTATTTATTCATGAAAGTAGAAAAAACAGTAATATTCTAAAGAAAAAATATTTGAAGCTAAAATGTTTTCGGCCATGTCTCCCACATAGTATGGGGGAGTTGCCGCAAGTAGTGTGGGAGAGAAGGCTTACAGAAAACTGCTTTAGATTGTTTTATTCACATCAATAACCTTCCTTAAATATATTCCACAAGATTGCATGTATTGGGATACATCGTACATGTTTCGTGTTAGTCTAGTCGACAAGTTGAAATGGTACAAAATAGAGATACTGTTCTTAAAATTATGTGCGATAGCTCATAGGATTCGGAATGACGCCTAGAAAAATGTGCTAAAAGCGTGTATTAGCACATAAAAATTGCAAAAGTTATAAACAATTAAAGATGAAAAAAAAAATGGAATTTCGTTTTTTGCCAATCTTTCATAAACTATTATTATTTAAGCACTTTCAAAAAAAGATTCTGAAAGAGGAAGAAATTTCCAATAAAAAACTCCTAACTTCGTAGAGCCTTTCTTACCCACATACAACAAGATCGTGCCATAAAAGTTAAAAAAATATTTATACTTTGTTTATAATAATTTTTTTTATTTGAACAAAAACTGAAAAATCCAAGTAATGTTGTTATTGTTGTTAATTATTATAAACAAAGTATGAATATTTTTTAACTTTTATGGCACGATCTTGTTAAGTATGTGGGTAAGAAAGGCTCTACGAAGTGAAAATTTTTTACAACTATTATTTAAACATTTTTTTTCACTTACAATTAAGACTGAAGTTCAAGAAAATTTAGTTAGTTAACAATTGTTTAACTTGTTGAAAAATTAACTTTAAGTAAAATTTCCAACGGGAATAAATTATTTATAGTGTTCAGAGTACACCATAATTTTTAAAAAAAAAATATTCAATACCTTAAACAAATTAATTAATGTGCCGTACTCGCTTTTGACGCAATCTAAAAATGTCGCGCGCAGACCTATTTTCAGCGTTAAATTAAAATTAAAAATAATGGAGATAGAGTTCCGGGAGTTGGTAGTTTTTTATTGGAAATTTCCTCCTCTTTCAGAATCTTTCTTTGAAATTTCTTAAATAATAATAGTTTATGAAATATTGGCAAAAAACGAAATGCCATTTTTTTTCATCTTTAATTGTTTAAAACTTTTGCAATTTTTTATGTGCTAATACACGCTTTTAGCACATTTTTCTAGGCGTCATTCCGAATCCAATGAGCTATCGCACATAATTTTAAGAGCAGTATCTCTATTTTGTACCATTTTCAACTTGTCGAATAGACTATGTAGCCAGTGTTCACATCTAACACATTTAATCCAGTCAGCTTTCGACGTGGTAGCTTCGTACAGTTTAAAATATTCAAAGCATTCGTTTTCATTAATTTCAGTTTCTTTACTGGTCGAATGCGTTGAAATGCACTCTTCGGATGAACTTGAAGAAAGCGACAATGCTTGCGACTTCCTCTGAATCTTTTTGGAATTCGGTGCTATTTTGCTTTCTGTCTTTAAAATTTTCTTTTTTCCTTTGTTTTGAACTTTATTTTGAAGAAAATTTGGACTTGTTAAATTAGCGGTACTCTGTTTTATTATTTTAGCATTTTTTTGAAATTATATGTACTGGAGTATTTTGGTTAGGTTAGGTTAGGTTAGATTTAATGGAGTAACACCACAATCATGCGAAGTAGAAGGTTCTGGCTCCTTTACGGCTTCATGAACAAGGAATAACACTTCATTTGCGTGAAGTAGAATGTTCTGGCTTCTTTTTGTATATAGAAGGCTGCTGTTTCAGAAACATCGTCTTGTTCAGTTTCATCAGTAATTTCAGCGTTTGGCTGGTCAATAATATTTTCTGGCTGGTCATTATTATTTTGTGGCTGATAGTCATTATTATTTTGTATATTTATCTGGTTTTAATAAGGAGTAATGTAAGGGTGCTCAGGAATGGCATGTGGATCGAAAGGAAACGCACCCGTGGCTCGAAAACCATTAACACCGGTACCAGCCGTAGCGGCACGGGACCATGGCCTTTCAAGTAAACTGCCAAACTGCAGACGCGTTATTTTCCTTTCTGGATGAGTTTCAATTCACTGGTTGCAAGATTGATAAGAATATGTTTTAAATGGCTTAAAAAAACTTCCCATCCAGAGGTTGGAGATAATGTGTGGTATGGCTTGGAAAACATACCAAAGAAATATTATTTTCCGTGACAAACTCTAGACATTCAACACTCATGTGAGAATGAGGGCCATCAAGAAACAGTACTGTGTGTCCTAATGGTTTGCGTGGGGTAAAATTATTTTTGAGCCAGTGTAGAAAAATATCATTATTCACATAGGCTGATTTGCGATTTATTACCACGGAAGACACCGGAGGAGGTCCATCTTAAAATCCAGATTTTTTGTTAACACCCTTGAAGATGCAGTAAGGTGGTAAAAAGTCGCGTTACAGCATGCTATAATTGTAATGGTTTCTCCTTTTTCCCCAGAAGTAATTGAATGAACTTCTTTGCTGCCAACTTCTTTGCTGCCCTTTGCAGCTAAAACTTTTCCAAGCACGTTATTCAAACTATTCGTCAAAACTAAAATTATTTCCAGGCTTTTCTAAACATTCTTGCTAATAAAAATTTTCTCTAGAATTTAAAAATAATCATTCACATCCGCTTTATTTATAACTTTGGCTGTTACAATTGGTATTCCCTCCGCTGTTCTGAGGCTTAAATCAGGGTTTCTTTCCATGAAAGATTCATACCAGTGATTACCAGCTTCTCCTTTTCCAATATGAAATTTATTTTTCAAACCCATACGCTGAGCTTAAGTGTATGCCATTCGTTTTACAGTTTTTACGGTTGGCGAAATTCATGACTGTTCAAGAGTCTTAATATGATTCACAATATTTCTTTCTGCATCTGCACCAAGATATCAGGTAGACCTCTGAGTGCCTTTTTGCAAATTATTAGTTTTCATTCGTCTTCTAAGCGTCCTTTCTGGTATATTACAGAACATTCCAGCCCTTCTTATGGACACATAATCCTATTCTATCAACCTCAATGCTGTGTCCAGATTCTCTTGCGTCGATTCTCTTGTGTTTTTTCTATACACTTCCGGGGCATTTTTTCTGAGATAAAGAAAATATTTTTTCAATCGCGTGTGGTTAAGTGGCATTTTCCGCACCCATTTGCGTGCGAAAAGTAGTATTTTTCCGCACTGATTGCGATAAAGTGCTTTACCACACTCCAATTTTTTATTTGAATCAATTTCGGCTAGACTGATATTTATAGATACTCGAGAAACATTCGAATATCGAAAATTACTTTTTATAATTCGCGTATAAAAGAGACTTCACTATAACATTGTTTACAGTGTCACAATGAAGCTCTTTGAACGCTGTTATAGTAATTTTTAGTGTACAGTTGGTTATTGTATCTAGTTATATTTTTATTTGACATTTGACTTTGACACAAATTATAAATAAAATGGTCTAGCGTTGTTCTAGCTAGCAAATTATTATATTAAAGGTAAATTAGAATAATTTATATATTAAAAATATTAATGAATAAAGTCCGCTAAAGTTTATTTATCAATGATTTGTCAATTGTTTATTTTTATATAGTATAGGATCAATAAATAGGTACACAAAACTCTCGATTTTTGGGATAAATTACCAGATATCTATGTGAAGATGTATTACAGAAATAATTCTGTTCATGATATAATATAAATAGATCGCAAGAGCATATACGAAGAGCATATACGAAACAAATAATCATCCTCTTTTTGCTTAAATGAAAGTTTGTTTACAATTCACACAATTATTCGGTTATAATATGTCAGAAGTGCTGAATAAAACCATCTGTGATCTGACCAATTAGGAATCTACAGAATTGCCAACTTAAATTCAAACCACTCCTCCTAGATTAAAACAGGGATTATATGAAATTCTATTTTATTTAAATAATTAAATAAATGCGAATTATAAAAAATATTGTGTAAAACTTGTGCCACAATGACTTTCTGTAGTACTCGTGATTTGCACAACTCACCGCTTCGCGGTTATTTGTGCAAACTTCACTCGTACTACAAAACGAGTCATTGTGACACTTGTTTTACAAATAACTATTACAACACGCGAATGTGTCCTTCAAAGTACTTCACCGCCCTGTAAAAATTGAATCATTATGGCCGAATTTGATATTAGTCTTCACAATTTTACATTATTTTCCACTTTTTTATCAAAATTTACTAACTTTTAGAGTATTAGGTCCTATCGCTTTTCATATTTTTGAAGGCAATAATAAGCTCCTAGAAGAAAGCGTGTACCTAACACATGCGTAAAGTATCTTTTCGTTCCTTGACGGCTTGCCAGAGCTCCGCTACGCGTTGTTCTTGCAAAACCGGTCGCGTGCGGAAAAGTACCATTTTCCGCACTTGTTAGGTAAATAACTTTTTTGGTGCGTCATCTCTCTCTCATGTCTTTAGTGCAACATCTATCCCCAATGCATAGGAGAGATGCCGCGACTAAAAATATGTAATAGTTGGCCGTCAACAATCTCGCAGTCTAGCCAAACATAAGCTTGCTTACTACAGTAATATCATAAATTGCAATAATAGTTTTAAACAATATTCAAACAGACCAAAACCAAAATTTCTTTTTACTCTATGAAATTTATATTACTTACTTGTGTGATCACAACCAGCAAACTAAAAAAAACTTATAATATTATCAACAAAATTGCAAATTTTTGATAATAACTTTGAAAATGCATCACACCTGACCATGTGCAAAGAACTGTTTTATAGTACACGCAGCGTTGCCAGAATTACAACTGCGGCAACTCTCCCTTTGCAGCATATCTCCCACGTTTACCCTATGTACTAGCTGTAGAAACTAAAAAAAAGTCCCAATAAAAGAAGCTAATACAACATGAAACGTTATTGCTTATTTTCATGCATATTTTAAAATCTAATAAATATTTTTTATATATTTCAACTGAACTAACTGCAATAACTTCTTTGATTTTGAGGTTGCTTCTAATATCCAATTCTTTTCAGTGGTGCAGTTCAGCTTAGACGACATCTACCACATTCAATAACATCGTATTTAACAAACATTCTGTGTGTTTCTGAAACTGAAGGAGTCGGGTTGAGTGATGAAATGGAAATAACCGTTTTCCAGAGTGTTTTCGTGGAAGTACTAACTCCGTACAGTGTAAAACGCGACGAAACGTTTTATGTCTACATTCATGTTTCCAATTACAAAAAGCATTATTTGCCAGTAAGTCCAAACAAAAACATTTATTTGCAATACCTGCATTTTCTGTAAGCCTAAAAAGCTTCAAATAATGGAAACAATCAATAAGTGAAATGATTGTGTGTATTACAAAAAAGCAAGTATATATTGCAGCTAAAAGTTTTAAAATTTCAATTTATGTAATGCACATTTTTGACATCCGCTAAAACTTAATAACTTATGCTTTATGTCTTCTGGAAAAACTGAATATGAAATACAATTTTAAAACAAGTGGAAAGTAAATAAAGTTTTCAACGAAAATTAATAATTTGTGCCCCCTCATAAACCGATATTCATTTACAATTAGAATTATAACTGGATTAAATTTTATATCATTATTATTTCCAGATTCGTTTGAATTTTTTAATTTCTGCTGGCTTAGAACTTCAAGATAAGGAAACGATGTTGAGTACTTCATATTGTATAACTGGAAACGATACCTATTCTTATAAAGTTAAACTTAAGGCTGTTAATTTAGGCGCTGAAAACATCAGCGTTTTAGTGGAAACCGACAATCAATATCCATTATTTTGTGGACCCGATACCGTTGTATTTAGAAGGTATACCTACTTTGGAAAAAAATTGCAACTATTATTTATCACCGTATTTATTCATTTCAGAGATTCAGAAATTAAGACTATTATAGTTGAAGCTGAAGGATTCCGCATGAAGAAAACTAAATCTGCTCTATTGTGTGCTTCGGGTAAATGAATTTATTTGTTTATAAAAATTGTTTTTCCTAGTTTAATTCGCATATTTGACGCCTTTACACTTTGTCAAAGATTTACTTATGAATACCAATATTATCGATAAGTTTTATTTTTATATATCATTACTATTATTAACTTCTACCCATCCAGCGATACAAAAACTAAGGAGTCACTACACAGAAATTGATCACTTGCCTACCGAGCTCGACCATTGATGAAGAAAATAATAATTTCCATAAGTTACTAAATAATAAATTTTAATACTCAGAAGAAGTAACTAGTTAAACGCACTAGGTATTTATTATAATATTTTATAATGTGGCTGATTTTCCAGAGCGTCTCCGTTTGAAAAGAAACATGAATAAAATCTGGGGTGGCGTTGATTCTATTATCTCTAATTTGTTCATTAAGTTAATTGTATTCTAATATTAATATACTTTTAGATTCTTCTGTTATAAACAATAATGTGTCTTGGTACATATCGGTACCTTTATCAATGGTTCCAGATACTTTTAAGTACCACGTAAGCCTTAACGGCGACGTATTAGGCAAAACCATTGATGTAAGTATAAGTATTTTTTACTCAAAGATGGACAATCCTTTATTTTTTCACATTTACAGAATTTGGAAAATTTATTGGATCTGCCGACCGGATGTGGTGAACAAATAATAGCAACTATGGCACCGAATTTGTACGTTTTGCGGTATTTAAATTCAACGAATTCCTTAAAAAGGGCAATGAAACAAAAAATTTTGAGAAATTTAAAAATAGGTTTGTGCTTTATTGTTTTATTAAGAAAATGTTTCGGTCAACCCAAATAAAAGCCATTACTGACCACATAAAGAAATTATATATATATATATATATATATATATATATATATATATATATATATATATATATTTATATATATTGTAACGTTTTTCTAATTTATTTAAACAATAAACGGGTGGGATAAATTTTAAACACACGGTATGGCTACTTACTAATTTATTTAAACACTAAACTAATAACTAACACTCAGTATATTCACTTAAACTAATTTATATGAACACTTAACTAATTTATATTTACTGTTTGCTATTTCGGTGTCTTTATTCCACGAGATCACTTTATCAACTAACTCCTCCGCTGATCGGTCCTTATTTATATTAATGCCTTTCTTACTAGAAAATTCCGGGCTGCGGCTTACACAGACACAAATAATTTTTCTGGCCTTTTCTAGATAAGTCTGGTCACAAAAACAATGTTTAGATAAGATAGTCCCAAACAGTTATAAAAACACTGCGTATCCGCCATAATTTTAATTTTCATACCTGGCTTAGACAAAGTCGGATTTAGGGTCTATACCAGTGTGCTGTTTCGTAACATTACCCCCTCCTTAAATGGAAGTTCCTCCTGGAACTTTTGTGTAGCCGAGACTGGATGGTTGAATCGGCAACTGGCACCATTTCTACACTTTCCGATCTTATGGAAATAGCAGGGCACCGTCTTCATCGGATACTGATAACGGGGGTTGTAGCTGCAAATTAATATTTGGACACCGGTATCTTGAAAGATAACCTCTACCATGTTCCTGATAACTCGACAATCCAACTGGTTACTCGCTATCTTAGGCATAGCCAGTTTCTTCACGCTGGATTGTAACATATGGTTTCGGAGGTTACGAAGTGCTTCCCACACATTACGGTAGGTAGATCGATCTTTAAATTCATCTTTAGTTACCACGTAGAAGACGTACCGCGAATTATGTTTCAGTTTCAGTGTCTTGCCAGGGGCTGGAATCTGGTCTTCAAGTTTTTCTAATTGCCCGAACTTCTTTCGAAAGACGGTTGCCAACCCTCGTGCGTTCTTGATACGGGCGGGGATGTTGTATGCCAGTGAATAATCGTCCAGGAGAGTGAACAAATCTTGTTGTTGTTCCGAAGTGACTCCATATCTAGCTTTCCCGGTACCTCCATACGCGCCCATAAATTCATCGAAGGTAAGGTCAGACACATCTTGAATAAGGTTTACTCCTTCCTCTAGGTCATGGTCTCCTTCGAATGGGGCTAGTCGGTTTTGGTGAACTACTTTTGGTTTTCCGTTGGGGATCTTGCTTATGCTATATATAACATCATTGATCCTTTTCTTGATTAAGTATGGACCTTTCCAGGTTTTTTGTAATTTTGGAGAAAATCCTTTTCTCCACGTCGGGTTGTGTAACCATACTTTGTCCCCTTCTTTAAAACCGCCTTCTGTGGCCTTCGTGTCGTACCGACTTTTCATTCTGTCGCTGGCAACTTGAAGATTGGTTCGAACTAATTCATGAATATCGTCCAGCCTTCTTCTCAATTGGATCACGTATTCTTCGCCTGCTAGATCTTCTCCAGGCCGACAGCCAAATTCCAGGTCACAAGGAAGCGTCATTTCACGTCCGAACAGGATTTTCGCAGGTGTTTCACCCGTGGACTCATTGATGGCAAATCGATAAGCCAATGCGAATACGGAGAGATACTGGTCCCAATCTCTCTGATGGCTGGAAACTACTTTGGCCAGCTCTTTTCCAATAGTCCTGTTCATTCTCTCGACCATTCCATCTGACTGTGGATGTAAAGCTGTTGTCCTGGTCTTCTTCATTCCCAGCTTGTCGCAAATCTCCTGGAATAGATGGCTTTAGAAATTTCTTCCCTGGTCACTGTGGACTTCCATGTGCACTCCATATCGGCTGATGAATTCTTTCACCAATACATCCGCGACAGTTGTGGCCTCAGGTTCGGGATAGCGTAAATTTCCACCCACTTTGTGAAATAATCCATTACAACCAGTATGTACTTGCTACCATTTTCTGTCGTCGGAAATGGTCCAGCGATATATAAAGCAATCCTTTCGAAAGGGCTTCCAACATTGTACTGTTCCATGGGTGCCTTTCTCTTGCGATGTGGTTCATTACTCGTAGCACAAGTCGTACATTTCTTACACCAGTCCTTCACATCGTCGGAGCTGTTCATCCAATAAAACCTTTCACGGACTCGCTGAAGGGTTTTCTTCACTCCCAGATGACCTCCCGATGGGCCGTCGTGTAACTTCTTCAGTACCTCAGCTACTCTTGTTCTCGGGATAACTAGCTGTCTCCTCATCTCGGAACCATCATCGTTTTCGAGGACTCTTTTCAACAGCCCTTCTTCCAGGACAAGGGAGTCCCACTGAGCCCAATATGCCTTGAGTTTCGGTGAAAATTTTGACACTTCTTGTCAGTTAGGTCGCCTATTTTCTTCCTTCCACTGCCGAATCTTCTTTAGGCAAGGATCATTCTCCCGATCTTCTCTGATCCTGGTGAGTGACCATTTTTCATTGACTACTGTAGTTCTTGAAACTGCAGCTTCCCTAGATTCCGCCTTGTTACAGTGGGAGCAGTCTATTGGGCACGGCCGTCTGGACAAGGAGTTGGCTTTTTGGTGATTCACATTAGCTGGATGTTCGCCCCTGTCTGATTTCCTCTGTGTCTGGAGTTCTTGGGTTACAGGAGTCTTGGGGAGTTTAGACGGACTGCCTACGTGCTCTAGCTCGCCACACTTCCGGCATTTGATCTTCTTCGGCCTTTTGTCTGCCATACTTTTCAACAAGTTGACGATCTGATCAAGTTTGTCATCGTTATCTTCTTCCTGCATGGTTCTACCTTTGTTGTACCGCGAGCTTTTCTTGGCTGCTTTGCATTTAAGAGGTTCTTGGTTTACAGGAGTCGTAGGACGCTTACACGAACTGCGTGCATGCTCTAGCTCGCCACAATTACAGCACCTGATTTTCTTCGGCTTCTTGTCTACCATACCTTTCAACAAGTTGACGATCTGGTCAAGTCTATCATCGTCACCTTCTTCCTGTATGGTCCTATCTTTGTTGTATCCCGAAGCCATCGTGGCTGCTTCATATTCAAGAGCAGCAGTCAATGCATCGGCCGATGTTTTAGGATGGGCTAATCAAAGCGTCTTCTCCATATCGTGGTCACACAAGCCGTCAATAAAGGCCAGGATGCCTAAACATTCCATCATGTTCTCTGGTGCTGCTGGATAAGCAAATCGAACTAGTCGGGCAATATCCATTTCATACTCTTGAAGGGGTTCGTCACGTTTCCACCTTCGGTTCTTCAGCTGAAATCTGTACAACTGTTCCAAATGTTCGTTACCATATCGCATGTCCAACCTCTTCTTCAGCTGCTCGAAGTCATCCGTTTCTTCCAAAGGTATCGTCTGGAGTACATCTAAGGCATCTCCGCGAAGCTCGATGGTTAAGTTCACTGCCTTCTCTCTATCGGACCAATTATTCACTCTAGCGGCTGCTTCAAATTGTTTCACATAATTGGTCCACGACATTTTTCCATCGAACGTTGGGGCCTTGACTCGGGCAAAACTGCCAATATCATCTGTCCTGGGTTGTGTTTCTGGCTTGCAGATCTCGATCTTCTTTTCTTCTGCTGAAGTTTCTTGTGTTCTTAGATCGGCAATCTTCGTCCCTAACTCCTTTATTTTCTCATCTATCTGATTTTCCATCGTTGTCATCTTATTCTCCATGTCTGATTTTATTTTCTCGTTCATCGTTGTCATCTTATCCTCAATATCCGATTTTAGAGACGTGATTTTATTCTCGACTTCAGCAGCAATGTCATTTTTCAATGATAAGATATCTGGAGAAATATCGGTCTTCATAGCAGAAATTTTCTCGTCCATATTAGTAGAAATCTTGTCCATGTTAGCAGAAATATCGTTTTTCATATTAGTTGAGATCTTCTCTTCCATGGCAGAAATATCGTTTTTCAAATTCGTTGAAATCTTCTCTTCTATGGCAGAAATTGACGAGATTAAGGTGGAAGCCTCGTCATTAAATAAAACTGTTTCTGGATCAAAACCGTCATTTTCCAGTGCCACTTTAAGTCGTTCAACTAATTCTCTTTTCTTACCGGACGTTTCCAACTCACGATCTTCCAATTCTGCTCTTAGTTCCAAGACTTTTAGATCACATAGTCTCTTGGCCATTTTTACGTAGAAATTTATTTATATTATCCCACTTCTGACACCAATGTAATGTTTTTCTAATTTATTTAAACAATAAACGGGTGGGATAAATTTTAAACACACGGTATGGCTACTTACTAATTTATTTAAACACGAAACTAATAACTAACACTCAGTATATTCACTTAAACTAATTTATATGAACTCCTCCGCTGATCGGTCCTTATTTATATTAATGCCTTTCTTACTAGAAAATTCCGGGCTGCGGCTTACACAGACACAAATAATTTTTCTGGCCTTTTCTAGATATGTCTGGTCACAAAAACAATGTTTAGATAAGATAGTCCCAAACAGTTATAAAACACTACGTATCCGCCATAATTTTAATTTTCATACCTGGCTTAGACAGAGTCGGATTTAGGGTCTATACCAGTGTGCTGTTTCGTAAAAAAAATATATATATATATATATATATATATATATATATATATATATATATAACATGAACATGAACATGAAATTTTTGAATTTCACACGAGACAATCAGAAGATCAATTCGGATATCGAATTTAATTATAACAAGGCAAATTTTGACTCAATTAGAAATAATTTATCTTCTATTGACTAGAACAGTGAATTTCTTAATTTAAATACTTGTGATAGCACTAATAAGTTTTACTGCCATTTGGAGAATATTATTAACAAACATGTTCCAAAATATCCTGAATATAAGTCAAAATTCCCGCATTGGTTTAGTCTAAGCACCATCAAAGTTGTTAAAGAAAAGAAATAATTTCATGTCAAATGGAAAAAGTACTCTAATAACTTGGATTATTTAACATTCAAGCTTTTGAGAGATAGGCAAAGTTTTAATTAACCTAGATTTTGATAATTATATAAATAATATTGAATCTCAAATAACTACAAACCCAAAGCACATTTGGCAATTTATGAAGTCCAAAAAAGGCAATTCTGGTACTATCGATGCCATTAGGGATAGTAATAAGAGTCTGATTACTGATGGCCATTTAATCTCCAATACCTTCTCAAATTACTTTAGTTTATTCTTTAGCCCTCCTAACCCTAACTCCAGCAAAACAATTTCAAATAATGATATAAATATTAATTACATATCTCCGTATCACATCCCCTTACACAAAATTGTCGATAAAATTGGCAACCTCCCGGATAAACCCGCTGGCGCGGATAAAATACCAACCCTATTCATTAAAAATTGCGTTAACGAAATAGCCCCTCCATTGTGTATATTATTTAATAAATATATAACAGAGGGCTATTTCCCTAGTATATGGAAAACAGCCTTAATAATTCCTATTTTTAAATCCGGTAGTAGATATTTAGTCGAAAATTATCGTCCTATATCTAAACTTTCTATTATTGCCAAATTATTCGAATCAATTATTTTTGATTATTTGTTTAGAGATGTTAAATACATTATTGATGAGGAGCAACATGGTTTTATGAAAAAACGTTCTGTTGAAACGAACCTCTTTAGTTATAGTGAATATTTACTACAATACATGCATGAAGGATTTCAGCAGGGCCTTTGACAAAATTGATCATTCTATTTTGTTGGATAAACGTGGTGTAGTCGGTATACATGGTAATCTACTCAGATGGTTCAAATCTTACATAAGTAACAGGTCACAGGCAATATTCATAGATAAATATGTATCACCCTTCAGTGATATAACTTCAGGGGTACCTCAAGGATCCCACTTGGGACCGTTATTATTTAATATCTACACCAACGACATATCTCAATGTTTCAAATTTTCTAAGTACAAAAAATATGCGGATGATTTAAAAATGTACCTCAAAGTTGGTAACGTTGGGGAATCTCAATTGATACAAAGTGACTTAAACAGACTTGTTGCGTATTGCAAAAAAAACTTTCTTTTCTTGAATTTAAAAAAATGCTTCGCGATCACTTTCTCTAGAAAACGATGCATACTTGATTATCAATATTTTATAGAAAACCATCAGATAGAAAAGGTATCACAGATAAAAGATCTAGGAATTTATTTTGATTCAAAACTTATTTTCGACCAGCACATCAGTTATATATGAAGAAAAGCTTATCGGGCGTTGGGGTTTATTATCAGGACTTGTCATGACTTTAAGACCTCACATTCATCACGAACTCTATTTAAGGCCTATGTAAATAGTGTTTTGATCTTCGGATCAATAATTTGGAATCCACAGTATATTGTTTACATCGATAGACTTGACCATCTCCAGAATAAATTTATAAAGTACTGCAAGAAGAAGTTGTTTCCTAAGGATAATATTGTTTCAGTTAGGCGGAACTTGAGTTTAATTCCCCTGGAAGATAGACGTCAAATAAACGATGTTAAATTTGTATATAAAATTGTTAATAATCTTATTGACTAAAACGAGATTACCAGCCTCATTAGATTCAATGTTCCGGCCTATGATACAAGAGATTTTAAACTTTTTTATATTAATTTCAGTGCTAACAATTATTATCTAAACTCTCCTCTGCATAGGTGTTGTAAATCATTTAACTCAGTTTGTAACCACGCTGATATTGATATATTTCATGATAAATTTTTCACTTTTTGTAGTAAGCTAAAAAATCTGTATTTTAGTGTAAAGTGATAATGATTTAATATTTACAATTATCAGTCTACATTTTATTAATTATATACCTGTGAATATTGTATTTGGGTTCGTCCCGTTTGTATTCCATGTCATAAATATATATATATATATATATATATATATATATATATATATATATCTATATATATCTATATATCTATATATATATATATATATATATATATATATATATATATATAAACTTACCGACTTAAAATTCGATCCATTCAAAATAATGATTTATTTAAAAATGCTCTTACTTTCAAATGGGGAAGCTGATTTATTTGAATTTTTTAGCAACTTTTAGATAAAATACTGTAGTTTTAAGATTATTATTCGGACATCTAAAAGTAATTCAGTATTCGCTGGATATACAGGGGGGAAAAGAAAACAATTTTTCCTCTACTTTTGACACACCCTGTAGGTTAATTCTGCTCGTATATCTGCACACAATTAACTTTATCAAGAAGACTGATTTGTTTCCAACATTTTGTTTTTTTATTTATCCCGATATCTTAATTTGTTTGTGAAATGTGACGGTTTAAAGAAAATGCAACATTTTAGAAATGGTCATAATTTAAATGACTGTAGAGAATAAACTACAAAATAAGTAGAGTGCTGTGGCAACTCACAATATGACAACTGTCAAATATTCGTTACTTGGCAATTGCAGTTTAATTATCAGTATTTAATTTAACATCATGATTTTAACACCTACTGATGCAGCACGAGCAGTTGCTCTGGTACAAGATGGTAGGTCTCAGTATTATGCTTCTAGAATATTGGGTGTTACAAGGTGTAGCGTCCAGAGAGCTGTACAACGTTTCAATGAAACTGGTAGTTTTTTGAGACGAAGAGGATCTGGCAGACGACATTCTACAAATGTTCGAGATGATCGTTTTGTAACATTAAACGTTTTGCGAGAAAGACATACTTCTGCTGTCATGGCTCGAAATCGTTTGGAAGAAGTACGCCAAGTAGCTGTTAACGAAATAACGATTCGAAGGCGATTACGAGAACGTGAATTACGCTTCAGAAGACCTGCAACTGGTCCGGAGTTACTTAGGAATCACATAACGATTTGCCAGGGAGCATCAACATTGGAATGTCGATGACTGGAGTAAGATTTTATTTTCTGACGAGTCAAGGTTTTGTTTACGTTCTCCAGATGACCGTGAAAGAATATACCGAAGAAGAGGCGAAAGGTTTGACCAAGCAAATTTTTCCACAAGACTCAGTTATGGGGGGGTCGGTAATGGTTTGGGGCGGCATAAGCATGGAAGCTCGTACTAATTTAGTCATTGCTGGCGGCGGAGCAATGACAGCAAACCGATATATTCGTGATGTGCTAGATCCACATGTAATTCCATTTGCACCGTTTATAGGCAACGAATTCATGTTTATGCACGACAACGCTCGACCACATATTGCGATGATTGTATCTCAATATTTAGACGAAACAGAAATTCAAAGGATGAACTGGCCATCACGCAGCCCAGACCTCAATCCAATTGAGCACGTCTGGGACATGATGGGCAGACGACTTCGTAACCGAGTTCCTTCTCCAAGTAATTTGAATTTTTTGAGAGATGCTTTGGTCCAAGAATGGGATCAGATTGACCAGATGGAGATTCGACATCTAATAGAGGGTATGCCACGACGCATTGAGGCAGTTATTCGCGTTCGTGGGAGAAATACCCGTTATTAATTTGTAATAATTATTAGTTTATTTGTTGTTTGATTTGTTTATAAAATTATGTATTACTCTGCTAAAACTGAATAAAAATTTTAAGAATGTTGCATTTTCTTTAAACCGTCATATTTCACAAACAAATTAAGATATCGGGATAAATAAAACAACAAAATGTTGGAAACAAATCAGTCTTCTTGATAAAGTTAATTGTGTGTAGATCTACTAGCAGAATTAACCTACAGGGTGTGTCAAAAGTAGAGGAAAAATTGTTTTCTTTTTCCCCCTGTATATCCAGCGAATACTGAATTAGATGTCCGAATAATAATCTTAAAATTACAGTATTTTATCTAAAAGTTCCTAAAAAATTCAAATAAATCAGCTTTCGCATTTGAAAGTAAGAGCATTTTTCATTATTTAAGTTGATAAGTTTATATATATATATATACGAGGGCAATTCAGAAACTAACCTCCGGTTGATTGAAAAAAATACACCAAGTTAAGTAAAAATATTTTAATATATACATCTTACAACTACATCTTTGCACTATTTTTCGACATAGTCTCCATAACGATTGAGGCACTTATCGTATCTCTTCACAAGCTTTGAAATTCCTTCTGCATAAAAATCACCCGCTTGTGCCTTGAGCCAGCCTGTGACCGCATCTTTGAGCTCTTCGTCGTCATCAAACCGCTGGGACCCGAGCCATTTCTTCATATGCATGAAGAGGTGATAATGGCTTGGCGCCAGATCTGGGCTGTAAGGTGGATGGTTGAAAACGTCCCACTTGAAGGACTCAAGTCGTGCAAAAAAACGATACCGGAAGTCAGCATACCACGGCGTTTGTTCTGTATAGCCCGTCGTAATGTTTTTAGTGTTTCACAGTACACGTCTTGATTAATGGTCGTCCCACGTTCCATGAATTCAACCAACAACACCCCTTTGGCATCCCAAAACACCGTTGCCATCAGTTTTCTGGCAGAAAAATCTTGCCGGGCTTTTTTTGGTTTGGTAGGCGAATTTGAATGTGCCCACATCTTTGATTGTTCTTTTGTCTCAGGGTTCACGTACTCAATCCAGGTTTCGTCACCGGTCACGATTCTGTTTAACAATGGTTCTCCTTCGTCCTCATAACGTGACAGAAAGTCTAATGCAGAGGCCATTCTTTGACTTTTGTGGTGGTCGGTAAGAATTTTGGGCACCCATCGTGCACAGAACTTACGGTAACCCAATCTTGCTGTCACTATCTCGTACAAAAGAGTCTTAGAAATCTGTGGAAAATCAGTAGACAACTCCGCCATTGTGAAACGTCGATTTTCACGAACTTTTGCATCAACTGTCTGAACGAGTTCGTCAGTCACCAAGGATGGTCTACCACTCCTCTCTTCATCATGAACGTTTTCTCGTCCACTTTTAAATAAACGTACCCATTCACGGACCACTCCTTCACTCATAACTTTTGGTCCGTACACGGCACAAAGCTCACGATGAATAGCTGCTGCAGAGTATCCTTTGGCTGTAAAAAACCTTATAACAGCACGCACTTCACATTTGGCGGGATTTTCTATTGCAGCACACATTTCAAACTGCCACAAAAACTAAACTAGCGCAGGTACGATGTTCACTCGACTACGGCTTGATGCCGACTGACCTGCTAAGCGTGTGAATGCACAGATGGCGCGCTACTCCCCCCACTACCCGCACTGTGACCAATCGGAGGTTAGTTTCTGAATTGCCCTCGTATATATATATATATATATATATATTTATATATATATTTATATATATAGCGAAAATTTCAGGTTTGTGGTCATAAGAAATGAAAAAATAATATAGTAATAAAATATTTTAAAATTACTAATTACAGAAAATTGGCGTCAGTTAATTAAAATGTAAAACAAAAAAAACCCAACACGTTCAACACATTTTCGGACAGTAGGTACTTTTTAAAATTTAATATGTTGATAAAATTAAAACCTATTTAGATTCTTTATTCAGATATTTCACATTTCAAAGTTGACGTTGGCCCGCCTTTATCTACTTATTAGAATAGAAACCTGTAATTTCTTATTGGATTAAAAATAAATCAAATATATTCCAATCTTGGCAAAATATTTATATAAGCATATACCCTGTGCATCAGAATTGTCTAAATTTTGGTCAGATTAAAGTTGTAAGACACATAATAACAAAAAGTTACTGGGGTTTGTGCGAGGAAAGACCAATGTAGATGCCTCTACTAATTTTTTTTAAATATTGATCTAGGTTTTCTTTAAGATCTAATAGCCACCCACGCATGAAAAAAGCGACCCTCTGGTGCACAATTTCGACAGCAAAAAAAATGAGTCCATGAAACGGAGAAGATGGCTGATAGTATGAAACATTTCTTGTAGATGAAAATACAGCTTCTAAAGCAGCATCACCACTATCTGAACCATTGATCTAGTTGGTATTGAAAATTTAGCCTCTCTAGAGTCGGCCATATCAAGAAAAATGCCTATAAATGACCCTTCAAACCAGCAAACGTCTACGGTAGCGGATACTGAGACGACTAGAGTTCTTCAAAGACTCGTTTATGTTCCATAAGTAAGAATATTGGTTGGTCGTGGTCCCCGTCTGATAGGACGCAATTATCAATGTCCTACTAATCAGGACAAAAAAAATGTTCAAGTACTTTGTCAGAAAATTAGAAAATGAAGAAGAAGCAGACAGAATTTGGCTTATTCACTCAGTTTCGAAAAATTCGATATTTTGTTTTTTCTGTAAACTTTTCAATAAGAGTTTGTTTAACAGTTTTAGTGATGCCGACGGTTTTTCTGATTGGCAACACTTGTCCTTAGCCATAAAAAGACATCAAACATTAATTTCACATAATACTCACATGAATACATGGATGAATTTACTGAAAATATTTAAATTATCCGCTACGGTAAATGATCATCACTTGCGGGTTTTGGAAACTAAATAATAAATATTGGCATGAAGTTTTAGAAAGAATTGTTGCAATTGTAAAATTTTTATCTAGACAATTTGAATATGATAATGGAAACTTTCTCGGAGCTGTAGAGATGCTTTCTGCTTCTAATGAAAAAATGTTTCAATATATACAGAATTCTACGAATATCAACAAAAGTATTAAAAAAGTTTACCTGGAAATTCGGTCACTACAAACATTCCAATATCGGATTCCTTTGGAGAAGGGCAATTTAATTTTGTAATTGAACTTTTGAAAAATGTAAATTTAGATATTAAATACATGAGGGGTCAAGGGTATAATAATGGCGCAAATATGCGCGGAAAACGTTGATTTGCAAAAACGCATACTCGATGTTAATCCCAAGGCATTTTTTGTGCCATGTACTGCACACAACTTAAATTTAGCTGTAAATGATGACGCAACGGGTTCTAATGAAACAGTCAACTTTTTCAGCGTGGTACAAGAACTCTGTGTATTTTTCTCTTCATCAACAAAAAGATGTGCTATTATAAAAAATACGTGCCTCAGTTGCGTCTAAAACCCCTAAGTGATACCAAATGATCAAGTAGGATTGATGCTATAAAACCGCTAAAGTTCCATTTAATTCAGATTCGTGTTAGTCTTTTAGAAATAGCAGAAAATTATTCTTTTAAGGCATAAAGCAAGCTCTATGTTACTTAGTGTTCAAACATTCAAATTTATTTGTGTATAATAATTTGGTGTAATGTCTTATATAAGATTAAAATTGTAAGCAAAATGATGCAATATGTAGCGTTTGACATTAAAGTGTGTCAAAACTATTAAAAGAATCTATTTGATCATTTTAGGAATTATAGAGATGATAAAGTTTTCGTGGAAATATTGGCTCAAGCTGGAAAACTAGCTGCTGAACTTGTGATAGAGCAAAGTTTTCCTGCGTTAAATACTTTTAGACGAAAGTATAAACCAAAATTGTTCGATTATGAACAGAGGGATGAGACACCTCAAGATCCACAAACCGCATATAAAATAAATATTTTCAAAAATAATTGATCAAACGCTAAGTTCTTTAACTAGAAGGTTTAATATGTTTTCTGATTATTGCAATGTTTATGGTTTTTTCAGTGATATTTTTAAATTAAATGACGATCTTTTAAAAAATTGTCATGCTCTACAACAAAAGCTAACAGTTCAGGAAAAAAAGTTGATTAACGTGGAAACAAATGACTTATTCAACAAGATCAAAGCTCTAAGATTATTTTCATTACATGAAGGTTCAAATCCTTTCGACATTTCACAGTATATATTTGAAAATAATTTAAGTTGATCTTTAGCAAATATATGCATATCATTGATAAACCTCCTCACTTAACCTGTGTCTGTCGGTTCTGGTGAGAGATGTTTCTCAAAATTAAAAATTATTTGAGGTCGATTATGCTGCAAGAAAGGTTATCTGGCTTAGCAATATTAGCGATAGAGCAAGTTATCCTTGATAAAATTGTTTTTAGTAATAATATCAATGAATTTGCATCAGCCAAATCTGGAAAAATATCTATATAATTTTAGAATCAGATCTTGGATTTATTGTTTGGTTTCTGTTGTGTCTTTTTATATAATTTAATTTAATGAAAAATTAATTGTTAGTTTGAAAATTTCTGTTTCATTCATTAATTACAAAATGCTATATTTTAAAGTGTTAAATTAGGTAGTTACTTCCTAAAATTATATTATTTAAAGGGCGTACGCGGGCGCCGATAATGCTTGCGGGGCCCTGGATTGGCATTACATTGTATTATCTCTATAAAAATCTCGTAGAATTCAAACCGACGGTCGTGTTCATCTTCCTTTAATTCTCGTACGAATCGTATTTTATATGGATGAAATTTGTGCAACTTTAAAATTCGATGAACACTACTTCGAAATACACCAGATGCCTGAGCTTCTTTCCTTATCGACTGTGCATTATCCAATTGCAAGTGACCCAAAACTGTCACCTTAACTGCTTCATTCCTGATCGGTCGCTGAGGTTCGTATCGTCTATTTTCCACAGAATCTGTTTCCATAAATTTATTCATCAACTTTGGCTCTAGCACGTTCATCATTTTTAAAATAAATTCCTACAATTTCTATTCTCGTCTCAACGACATTCACCATTTTAACCAAGCAATGCAGTAAGTAAATCTACCTCAAATTTTGTTGCACGTGCACGGAATGGATGTGTATTGTATATAATTTATTGATCGACAACCAAATTAAAAAGATATGTTTTTTTCTACTCTTACTAAGTACTTTAACATGATTCATTTCATTTAGTGTCGTGTATTTGGGTAATTCCAACAACCATCTGTTAAGTAAATAAGCGATCGTTTCAATTTCGTGTTTCACTCGACCCCTCTTGCAATTTCAATTTTTTAAGGGGTTGACTCTGTAGTGTAGGGGGGGGAGTGACATGAGGTATACAAGTATTATGGTAGAATGTGTCCCCCTTGAAATCAAGGTCGACGTATTTCAACACTTTTTTAGAAAGTTATTACCTCCGCAGTTATTTATGGAGGGTACTTTTCATTAGGGCACTAGAATACAATAATTTTATATTGATTGATTCAGAGATATATTTGATTTATTCAATTATATTTGACTGTTATTGGATAGTTCAGATTTTAAAAATGGTCTCACAATTATCTTTCACAACAAATTATTTTTTAATAGGATATCAAAGAATTTTAAACTACGTTCACGAAGATGGCTCTTTCTCCGCATTCGGATATCACGATTCTATGGGTTCCATGTTTTTAACCACGTTTGTTGTAAAAATTTTATCGCAAGCTAAACAACATATCTACGTTGATCAACACGTTATAAATAAGGCAGTTAATTGGATATTCGATAAACAACTTGAAAATGGTTGTTTTAGTACGATGCAGCATGTTTTCCAGGACATGGTTAGTTTTTCTTACATATAACTATAAATTTAGAGTTTTGGTATACCAAACATTGAAATCTGAGACATTTTCGTACATTGATGATCATATCATTGTCTAAAAAATAAATAAATAGTCTGTCAACTTAATGAGTATAACAGAGACCCTAAAAAGAGAGATGCGTATATACTGAGAGGAGGTGGATCAGCTTAAAATATTAATAACCCTTAAAATAAACAACAATCAAAATACATTTCTACTTAACAAGATTAAATAACAATTTCTGGATGTACCTACCTAACCAAAAGCCTAACTAAATCCTAATCAGAGCATTATCTTCATGTAATGTAATTGAATGGAATATAAGCGAGTATATAAGGAAGCTGTCTTTATGACAATAATGAAAATTCAAATACAATAATTATTTCTACATTTACCAATACTTTCATTAAAATCAATTAGGTATCTCCTACTTAATTTTAAAGTATTCGAAATTCGGATGAATGTTCTTTTAATAGTTCTTTTGTTTGCCAGGTATGATATTATATTTTTCGTCATTTTTGAAATGAATATTCGATTACGGAATACCACTTTATTTATCGAATTATATAGAAAACTATATCATAAAATATAAATGAAAAAATGGCAATGGCTTGTCCAAAAGATTCATTATATAAAAATGTGGCGACAAAGTTAAAAATATACATACATAATAATGGGCGGGTAATATGAAATATGTATATGGGGTAATATGGAACACTATCGTATTTCCAATTAGAAAAATACTAACGACAAAAATCGCAAACATAATAATCACGTAGGCAACTGCGCACAGTTCGTGTGTTCAAAGCTCGCATCTTAGGCACTGTATCCACATTTCTCAATTAAGTCAGTCGTAAAACGTCCTGAACAGAAAAGACATTCTGCATGGCCTTTTGGATTACTGTCGATATCCGGGAATTCTTCCTCGTCAGTAGAGTCATCCAATACTTTCATTCAAATCATAGGAAGATGTGTCGTCTTCTACCAGTTCCTTTCTCGCTCTTTTTCTAACACAACTTGAACTTGCTTTGGTGTCAAAATCCATTATGTTGCTACCAGGTTTTCCATCGTCAACTCTTCTTTTAACTTTATCTTTTGCATTTTAAAATGCGTTGGGTGTTGGCAACTCAGAAGTAATTTGTTTATTGTCTGTACATACCTAATGTAATGTTTCTCTAATTTATTTAACGTTGTTTAGCTGGCTATAGTCCACGTAGAATCTCGTAGTTCCATCATTTTTCTTGACGAGCACCACTGGACGCCCATGGACTAGTAGATGGTTGTATTACTTCTTCTTTTGTCATATCTTTCAGCTTCCTCTCTCTTCGCTCGTGGTAGTTTCGAGCTGATTGCATAATTGGCTTGGCATTACTTGAACCGAATCTGGCATTGGAATTGTCAGTTGCCCTTGTTTGGTGAACTATAGACGTTACTGGTACGCAGGATCCAATCCTGGTTTCCTTCTTGATAGTAATTGGGTAATCGTTCACGTTTATCACTCCTACTGGTATCTCCTTAGCCGGAGTAACCAATCCTTTTCCAATTAGTACTCCTTTGCCAACTTCTTCATCGTGGTTTCTTGGCTCCATCATAACCGGGGTACCTTCCTACATGATTTCCTGTAGCCGTGCTACTCTCATGGTTTCGCTTCGTGCAGGTAGAATGGTATCTTCCTGTACAGTTGTCAACACCATGTAGCCTTCATATGGATGAAGGAATACCTTCTCGGAAACCACTTTAAGGGTTCTGTAACTAAAGTCCAACTGGAAACCATGTAGATTCATCACGTCCATTCCCAGAATCACGTCTTCCTCGATGTCAGCTACAATTACTGTATGCGTGAACTTTTCTGCGCCAATTCCCAATTGGATTTGTGTCTCCCCCTGAAAGTTAGCACTCTCACCTATGGCGGTCTGCAGTCGCAGTCTTGTTACTAAAAGCTTCTTCTTGGAGTTTATTATCTCTGGTCTTATAATGGTTCTAGTTGCTCCAGTGTCTACCAGCAGAGTATATCTCTTGCCATTCACTTCGCCATCTACATATACACTGCCGTTGCAACATCTGATAAAAGCGGTCGGTGCTGCCCCCTCGTAGCCGACTTGTTCTAATTTTTCTTTGACTGGGGTTGCTGGAGTCCTGGGGCGCTTACGCAAAATGCGTACATGCCCTAGCTCGCCACAATTCTAGCATCTGAACTTTCTCGGCTTCTTGTCGATCATACTTTTTATCAAACTGACGTTCTTGTCAAGTCTGTCCTCGTCACCTTGTTCTTGGATGATCCTGACTTTGTTATATCCCGAAGCCTTCGTGGCTGCTTCATACTCAAGAGCAGTAGTTAATGCATCGACCAATGTTTTGGGATGGGCTAAACGAAGCGTCCTCTGGGTTACGTAAGCCATCAATAAAAGCCTGAATGCCCAAATATCGCATCATGTTCTCTGGTGCTGATGGATAAGCCAATCATTCTCTTGAAGGGTTTCGTTACGTTTCTGCCTGTGGTTTTCTAGCTGGGATTTGTACAAATGTTCTAGATGTTCGTGGCCATATCGCATGTTCAACCTCTTCTTCAGCTTCTCGAAGTCATCCGTTTCTTCCAATGATATCGTCTGAAGTACATCTAAGGCATCTCCCTGAAGCGCAATGGTTAAGTTCACTGCTCTCTCCTTATCGGACCAATTATTATGTCTAGCGGCTGCTTCAAAATGTTTTACATAATTGATCCACGACATTTTTCCATCGAATGTTGGTTTTTCCATCGAATGTTGGGGCCTTGACTCGGGAAAAACTGCCAATGTCTTCTAACTTATTGTGTGTTTCTGGCTTGCAAGGTTTTGTTTGCTCGATCTTCTTTTCCTCTGCTGGAGTGTCTTGTGTTCTTAAATCGGCAATATTTCTCTCTAACTCCTTGACTTCCTCGTCCATCCGGTTTTCCATCATTGACATCTTATTCTTGATTTTATCGTCCATCGATGTCATATTATTCTCAATATCAGATTTTGGAGCCGAAATTCTATTTTCCACATCAACGGCAATGTCATTATTCATCGATACGATATCGGCAGAAATATCGTTCTTCATAGTAGAAATATCGCTTTTTATAGTTGAAATTTTCTCGTCCATATTAGCAGAAATATCATTTTTCATGGCTGACATCTTCTCGTCCATAGCAGAAATTGACGATATTAAGTTGGCAGTCTCGTCTTTAAATAAAAATGTTTCTGGATCAAAGTCGTCACTTTCCAGTGCCACTTTAAGTCTTTCCACTAATTCACTTTTCTTACCAGACGTTTCCATCTCAAGACTTTCTAAATCTGCTCTTAGTTTCGTCACTTTCAGGTCACTTAGTCTCTTGGCCATTTTTACGTAGCCATTTATTTATATTACCCCACACCTGACACCAATGTAATGTTTTTCTAATTTGTTTTAAAATTTTATTACGACGGGTGGGATAAATTTATACACACGGTATATCTACTTACTTAATTTATTTATTCACTAAACTATTCACTAATTTATATTAAATACAGAGTATATTCACTTACACTAATTTATATAAACATTTATGTACTGTTTATTTACTTAGACTTAATTTAAATAAATACTTTACTATTTACTTGTTCACTGTTTATCTCACGTGATCAAATTGTAAAACTAAACTGCGGTTGGTATGTAGTCGCTTATATAGTGAGCGTCCTTCTAGTGCCTTCTATTCCGGAAGTTTCTCGATTGCGGCTCCAAACAATCGACCATCCTGGAAATCCTAGATTAAAAAATAGTCACAAAAAATAATGATAGATAGTTTGAATAAATCCCTGCGCCTTCGTCAAAATTTTAAATGTCATACGTAGCTTTGGACAAAGTCGGATTCAGGGACTACACCAGTGTGCGATTTCTTAATATTAATATACCCTGTAGTGATGTTTATTGTTCTTGTAATTTTTTTAAATTCAGATGCACTAAATAAATGTAATGATTTTCCCTTAGAATTGATGAATTTTAGAGCTTATTACTTCATGAATATTTAGATTTTCAAGTAAAGATTTTTCTATTTTTAATGAGGTAAATTACCTGAATTGTTAATCCACTCAATGCATATTTTTCATCATAAACAGGAAATGTAAATTGTCTCAATCCAGAGTGATTTCTACTGGATCTTCCACAATGATAATAGGCACATTTGTTACCTGACATCTGTAACACAAAACAATAATTATTAATCTCGTTATTAATTATGAATATGTTATACAATAAGTAAATATATTACAACTAGTGTTAATATTGTTATTAGAATCATATGCACATGTTGTATTCAACTAGTTCCTTATTTATCTGGTCTCATTTGCTTTATATACGTATGTATTATTTTCTATTTTTGGAATTTTCTATTCATATCTTTTATTTTTACTAGTTTTTTGGGATTATTCCATTTCTTATCTTAATAGATCTTTCAAGAATAAATATGTTGAATTGCCTACCTATCAAATAAAATAATAACAAATTCCACAACAGAAATATAACATTTATTACTCTACAGGTTTCACAAATTACATATTTCTGTTGGGAAATTTGTTATTTTATTAGATAATTATGGAAAAATTTCACGTAGTAATGGTTGAAACAATTAATTTGATAATTAATATGTTGCTTCATTCCTTTAGAATCAATCACCAGGGTTAATGTTATGTTTTCATCATATTAAATATATTATACCAAATGTTGGCATCTATTATAATTATAAACATATTATTTGTGTACGTATACTTACATTGAATAAACTTAAAACACTGGTTAATGGCACTAACACCCGATTTCACCAACTAATTCCTAAAGTTAGGCAATGCCTAAACCAGATTTAGGGATTCCTAAATGACATATGCGTTCCACCGTTACATAAGTGATATAAGAGTTGTAGGAAATACCTAACATTAGGACATCTGACAACCCTCGCCTAAATCCCTAAAGTTTTTAGGTAATACTTAACCTTAAAAGTTCGTTTGTAGTCGTTGTTGAGAGGTTAAATATCATTCGTTTTATTTATATTAACGCACGGTGAAACGCATATTTCATTTAGGAATTCCTAAATCCGGCTTAGGTATTACCTAACTTTAGAAATTAGTTGGTGAAATCGGGTATTAGTGTCCTTGAACAAGAATAAATAGGTGCAAACTATCTGGTAAAAACAATAATTTCAACACGATGTACGCTTTGAAACAACCACTATTTCTATAAGTAGAATAGCAGCGAAAATATCAAAAATCCAAGAAATATATGAAAACAATCCATGCAACAGGTACTAATTGTCGTCAATGACATCTAGAGTTTAGTAATAAAATCACTCATAATAAAAAGACATCTTTCCAAATTCGACGTTAAATATTTCATTCAGCGCCATCTAAGCGCTTAGTATTACAGTTCCTTTATACAAGACAGTGGCGACAATAGAGCCTAAGCTCCGCCCATTCGCCATTAATCATCCAAATTTAAACCCGGGAATAGGGATTTTACATTGATATCGATATTGAATTTTATTTCATGCCTGTAAATCAGTTATAAAATGTAATTATAATGCATACTATGGCATGACTATTAATTGAACTATGAAAAAATATTTTTCTTTGGTATTTTAAATCACTCATATTGAAATTATTTGTAAATTCGTGTTACAACTATAAGTAGATAGACGATTTCAATACCTAGGTATATTTCCAAGTGACCCATGATAAAAATAGCTAGAGTAAATAATTTGATTTAACAATTTAACAAAAAAAAAATGTTGTAGTCTTTGAATCGTAATTGAAATTTTAATATTTGAAGAGGAAAAAGGTAACACATATTTTATGATGTTTGCTATATTGGTTGGGTTTGATTTAACAAAAAAAAACAAATTTTGTAGTCTTTGAATCGTAATTGAAATTTTAATATTTGAAGAGGAAAAAGGTAACACATATATTATGATGTTTGCTATATTGGTTGGGTTTTTATACAAAATTCGTCTATACTATTACATATTATTATGAAATTTACTGTGTCGACTCTTACTTTATGGAATCTACTCATATTACTGTTTTAAATGAAACTAACTGTTTCTAGATAATTCCACAATATATTGATAAACTGTTAAAAATTCTAAGAAATTTGACAATTGTTTCGATGATATTTTTAGTATCGAAACAGTTGTCAAATATCTTAGAATTTTTAACATTTTATCAATATATTGTGGAATTATCTAGAAACAGTTAGTTTCATTTAAAACAGTAACATATTATTATGTTTTATTACTGGGAAGAAAGGGAAAATAATAAAAAAACATAAGATAAAGCATACGTTTATATGTGTACAACAATACTTCTTATAATAACAATTTTAGGGAAGATAGAATTTAAGTCGTTGAACATTGAATATGTTAAAAAATAGTGATCATAATTATCATGAAATTTACAAAGTCAATAAACTTATATTAGAAGTGAGATAATTTCTGGAATTGTTTCTCTAGGCAGCTGTGATTCTAGTTGTCGTTTAGTAGGAAGCTTTCTTTCTATTTTTCCTTGATAAAAGTAAACATTGTAGGGACTGCTGTTAATTTTAATTTCCTACTACCATCATGTCTAGTTTTTTCCCCATTTCTGG
Source organism: Galeruca laticollis (assembly GCA_963921935.1). Taxonomy (NCBI): domain Eukaryota; kingdom Metazoa; phylum Arthropoda; class Insecta; order Coleoptera; family Chrysomelidae; genus Galeruca; species Galeruca laticollis. Next base: position 82,832,234 of record OY998180.1, read on the forward strand.
GGCAAAGTATACCTTAAACATAAATACAGATGTAATTCATTACAGAATGTAATAATAACTGAAAATAATTATTTTAGAGTAGATCTAAGAAAATTCCAAACATCTCAATAACTATTGAGTAATTCATCAGGTAACTGATTTAAATTTTTATCATAAAAATAGTATGTATATGTAAGTTACATGTTAATAATAATAATTACAATAACTCTTTAATAGATGTTTCTCCTTAATAAAAATAAATCAATACACTTTTTACCTCACACAGTGCTGAAGCATTCATTGGTTTCCAGTTGTCCCTTCTCCTTTTAATAGTGCATTCCTTTCTAGGAGTAGGATCTTTGGGAAAATACTTCATTACAAATCCCGTTGTAGAACAATACTTGTAGTTCAATGCTGAAAAAACTGTCTTACTTCTAAAACAAGTAACAGTAGTTATATTATATTATACATTCACTTGAAATTGTAGTTTTTTGTACCTACCTTGTTGTCGACAAATATGATGATTTGTTAACAGCGACACATAAATTGCAGCTGTATAATTTGTGCAGACATACCAAAACCGTCCCCATAACCGCAACGTAGGTAGGTATTACTCTTTTCAACAGTTGCAAACTATAATAGGTATGGTTCAAAATCCTGATCAGGGAGAAAAATTCGCAAACGAACTAATGAAATTAAGTCAACAAATTAAAAAACACTTTACTTTAGCTGTACAAAAAGATCTGATATAAAATACGACGTGATTACAACTAAAACACAAATGTAAACAAATAAAATTTGATGATTAATGGCGGATTTCAGCCTGACCAATCAAAACACTGACTACGTATTGTCGCCACTATCTTGTATAAAGCCACTGTATTTAGTATACCTTACACAATACGCCATCTATACGCTTAATCCTAAATTACGAAAAACTGTTAAATTATTAGTCCGTATGTATGGTTGATAGACTATTTCTTTTTTTCGTTTTTTAGACAATGGTCCTATTCATCGTTCTCCAACTCCTAGAAACTTTGTAAAACAACTAGATGTATGAACCTGGAACGACTTATCAAATAAATCTCATTTTAAGATCACACTTACTACAAACGATGTAGGAAATTGTAGTAACATTTTTATTTCTATGGTAGAAATTGTAATGCTCGAAAAATAAAATCGTCAAAAAACCATTAATTCATCATCGGATAAGAACTACTTTAATACATCTAAAATCGTTTGTAGTAAATTGTAGTATAATCTTAAATTTTGGAGTAAGAATATTAGTCCCTGAAAACCTGAAATAGTCGAATAAACCGATGGAAAAATAATCTCATTTTAGCCTCACACTTTCTACAAACGATGTAGGTTACTGTAGTAACCTTTTTATATTTGTAGTAGAAATTTTAAGTCCGAAAAATAAAATCGTCAAACATCGTTTGTAGTAAGTGTTAGGCTAAAATGAGATTATTTTTCTATCAGTTTATTCGATTATTTTAAGTTTTCAGATAATAATATTCTTACTACAAAATTTAAAATTGTATTACAATATACTACAAATGATTTTAGATGTAATAAAGCAGTTTTCTTTTTTATCCGATGATGTATTATTGGTTTAATTTGATGATTTGATTTTTCAGGCATTACAATTTCTACTACAAGAATAAAAATGTTACTACCATTTCCTACATCGTTTGTAGTAAGTGTGAGGCTAAAATGAGATTATTTTTCCATCGGTTTATTCGATTATTTCAAGTTTTCAGGGACTAATATTCTTACTGCAAAAGTTAAGAGTATACTACAATATACTACAAACGATTTGAGATGTATAAATTAGTTTTCGTTTTTATCCGATAATGTGTTAATGGTTTAATTTGACGATTTTATTTTTCAGGCATTACAATTTCTACTACAAAAATAAAAATGTGTCTACAATTTCCTACATCGTTTGTAGTAAGTGTGAGCTTACAATGAGATTTTTTTTTATTAAGTCGGGTTCCAGATTCATACAGCTAATAATACTCTCTAAATGTTTACTGTTTCTAGGGTGGTGCGAGCAAGGAAAATAGCACGGCGAGTTTAACATCTTACGTCATGCTCAGCTTAACAGAAGTGAACATTCATATACCAGAAAAAGTGAAAGTTAATTCTATGTTTTGCATTCGCAGCCAAGTTAATCCAGATAAATATAGTCTAGCGCTTAATTGCTATGCAATGTTTCGACTAAATTGGTACAGTGAAGCGAATAAATTGCTAAAAAAGCTTTTAGCTGTGTCGGAACAACAACAAAACATGTTGTGGTGGAGCAATAAAGGTAACTTTCTCAAAATTGAATGAAGTAAAGAATATAGTTTCGGAAATAAAACCTTAGCAACGAATTAAATACTCCAGTTTACGAGAGATTAGTGACGGTATTATTGATGTTTCTTCTGGATAATTGGAGGATGCTGCTGGACAACCAAGAAAGTTGATGCTCGAATATCTTGCAGTATCTCAATTCTATGTTTTAGGCGAAATTTTGAACTAATTTTTGATGGCAGTTTTAGTGGAATTTTGTAGAAATGGAATGATGTATAATGAAAGAACGGTTAAAGAGCTGAATAATCAAATATATGTTGTTTTCTGTCTACATAGAGTTGGAATAACGTAATTATAAAAAATATTCCATTAGCGGAAATGTTTTACATCAATTTCTTAAGAATCAAATTAGGGTTATTCAATGTTTAAGGTCATATATGAACTGACTCTGATATTTATAGTTAGTTAATATGATAACAAAAACGAATATTCTTGAATGATTTATTCTTGATAGTTGTTTACATAATACCGAGCAACAATGTATTCACGGAAGATTAGTTTAAAATTAAAAAATAATATACAGTACAAGATATACAACTCGTAGAATTCCAATTATGAGAATACTTCTTATAGGTTCAGTCTCTTAGCCGAGATTAGAAATCATCATACTTAACTTGATTTTGTTAACAGCCGCTTTAAATAGTTATTTGAAGTCGCATTCAATAAATCGCCAAGAGTCTGCAGCCAGGAGACTTGCTTTTGCCAATACTTCGCTTGCCTATAATCATTCAATTCGAAGCACATTTTTTTACAACATCGTTCAAAAGTTTCTAAATTAGGTATGCATCTCTGCCTAGCTCAACGTTCAAGCTTCCCGTCATAAAATGGTGTCGAGAAGCTACAAAGTACGTTTTTTAGCTTTACAAAGCTCCTCCTTGCGATATTTATCAGTGGACTGATTTGTTTTATATGTTCTGCCTTATGTGTAATCTACGTGTCTATGTATTCTGATTTTATTTTCAACTAATTCAATAGAGTTGGGGAAATGATTTTCTGTACAATCTATAATCATATTGTAACATTTGTTGTTAGAAGTCAACACCATGTCGGCCTCAGATATTGAAACTACAAGTTATGCTCTGATGTCTTTATTGTATCAGAATACTTCAGAACATTGGGCGCATGCATTAGCATCCGTAAGATGGCTTGGCTCAAAGTATGGATCAAGAGGTAGCTTTGTAACGACACAGGTAATGCTAATGACAATATTTTTTAGGGCCAATCAAACTGAAAGACGTTCAACCTTTTTGTATTCTTACCTCATTTTTTAAAATGCCCTGAACATAATTTTAACCGGAATCAAAACTCACTGAGAGTATTCGTTGCTTTCAAATTTCGAATCCAAATTAAAATTTATTGTTCAGTTCCTATCTCTACAGTTCAGTTAGAAAACTAAATAAACATAGTTCCGTAAGCATTGAAAACTAATTTTTCATGTTTAAAGGATACAGTAGTAGCATTAGACGCATTATCCAGATATTTACAGTCAGTTGAATCCCGAAATTTGAATTTATTAATACAACTGAAAACAACGGACGATGAACATAATTTTACCCTTACCAACACAGACAGTTTGAAGTCTAGAAGAGTTCCTATGAAAGAAAATAATGGAACTGTATCTGTTAGAATTGACGGAAGTGGATGTCTATTGGTACAGGTATACTATATACTATAACTTTCTCAAATATTTGTGGCAAGTTGTATTCTATGAAATATTCTGAATAATTTAATATTTTGATTTAAGGTAGAATCATTCAAATCTATCAATTAAATGCATTTAAATAATCCATTTAAATGGACTAATATAACTTTATTATTATAAACTCACAGTTATTTGCTCTCTTGAGATCATCTCTATTATTGTAATTAACTTTTTAGGTTATACAGACGTTTAATTTCAAAGTAATTCCTAGAAACGAAGCTTTTAGATTTGCTATGGAAGTGTCTCCAGTATCTACAATAAGTAAATGTGCCATTACGAGCTTATCGCCTTGTGTGGCATATACTGCCCCAGATGGACCATCTAATATGGCAGTGATGGAAATATCATTGCCGACTGGATACCAGGCAGATAGATCGTCACTGTATAGATTACTTGATTCCAGCAACACATCACGTAAGATATAGTCTATAATTTACACGATAGCAATATGAAAACGAAACAAAGTAATTTGTAGGAATTGTCATTTTAGAAAATCCTTTTATATTTATTCAAAGTGGCGCATTATATCCTAATATCTAGTAATATCACTGAAATGTCAAGTAAAATATTGTCTGTACAACTGCCATTAAATTTTTAAATTGAATATATACTTGTCAAAAATTAACATCATTCAAAGTCATTATGAACTATTTTCTTGAAACAACTTTCTTGAACTAAGTGTTAATGTGGGTCTAACATTTCCCATCTATTCAAAATCTTTCAATAAGACGTGATTTGACGGTTTCATCCTCTGTGGTCGAACATGTTATTAACCACCAAGTAGCTGGAGCTTATTTCTGTGCTTGAGAGCTAGATTGAAGATTATTCATTAATATTATTGTTATTAATAGTACAAACGTTTATATTCTGTGTTACATATGGTCAGTAATTTATATACGTAGTTTCTAAATATATGTTATCCCAGTGAGTTTTTAAACTATGCTATTCATTTAACCCTAAAGAATGATTCACGAGGTAAGTGTTTCCCGAAGATGAATGGTTCGATGGTTCAGGAAGTACATACGAGGAGCACTTGCTAAGTAACCACCACATTATGTTTGTTGTCGATTAAGCTCATAATTTGTTTTAAACTATTGGAATACATACAGATTTCAAAGTATTATTTCATCGTATCATGTATTAACTAGACATTTTTCTTCATGTCTATTATCTTTGTCCACTAGAATACAATATAATAAAATTACTAGTTAGGGCCCAGTACAGGGAGATCCATAATAGAATAGTAGTATATAGATAGGATTCTACCATATTTCTACCGGTTTCCTAAGGAAAACAATTACTTTCCTGTCTGTATGCCGCGACAGATATTGAATCACATTTCCCTCGAAATGGCGGTCGACTCCATTGTCTATTCACACTGTCGCATTTGGGCTGTAGTCAAAAGGAGGATAATATAATGTAATCAATATTTGTCGCTGCATATTGTCAGGAAAGTATTTTTTCATTCTGAAAATGGTCAAAATCTGTTCAAAAATAGTTATTATCAAAGTTGTAGAGGTGTAAGTGGAATCTCATATCTATACAAGAAGAAAATCGTTATTAACAATTTGTATACTTATTTAACTATTAAGTTATGCTTCTTACATTTTTAATAAAAGTATGAACCGGATGCTTTGTTTATGAACATATTGAAATGAAATATCATTTAATAGGTTACCTATGCATTGTATGTTGTTAAAGTTACCTATGGCCAACGAAACACTGCATTTGTTACCTTATTTTGGTGTTAATTTAACGTACAAACATTATGATTTCATTGTCTAGGAATAGAAATGTTTGAAGAAAAAGAAGACAAAGTTAACCTGTACTTCACAAAGTTGGACAAACATATGGTTTGTTTCACTTTCAATATAAACGAAAACTTTTTAGTAGAAGAAAGAAAGAATGCCCTCGTTAAAATATACGACTACTATAATCCCGAGAATGAAATGCAACAATTTTACAATATGAGTGAAGAGTGTAAATATTCTGAAGATACGGAGTTACCTGAAGTTATTGGTGAGTATGCCTTCGAAACTCAGATCAATTGGCCACCCCTTCCATCGAAATTTTCAACAAAAACATATATGGTCGTAATGCACTCCCAGCGCACCAATATGCTTCAACAATGATTTTCTTTGCACCACATTCCCCGAGAGACTACAGTGTATTTGTTTATGGGGGGGGGGCAAATAAACGATAGCCCCTACTCCTCCTCCCCCCAATCGGAATTTTCAAATTTTGTACTTTGCACCATCAAGCGATTGTAATGCACCATAATGGTCCACAGACAAAAATACTTTCCACCCCTCCCCTCAGTTAGTAGTATTGCATTATTCAGAGTGAAGTTGCCCCCCCCCCCCCACCACAATGACAATTTGCAAAAAAGATATAGTGCAGCCGAATCCACTTCTAATGCACTCATATTCATCACCAAGACAAACAAAATACCCCCTCCCCTTACTTAGTTAAACCTCAATATATAAAGTAAAGTTGCCCCCAGCCCCCAATAATAATTTTCAAAAAAAACTAGTGGCGCCGGAATCCGCTTCAGATGCACTCCTATGCATCACTAACAAAAACAAAATCCCTCCTTCCCGTAGTTAGTTAATCCTCATTATACATAGTAAAGTTTCCCCCCCCCCCCAATAACAAATGCCAAAAAAAATGTATGGCAGCAGTATCCACTTCTTTTGCACTATTATGCACCATCAACAAAAACAAAATCCCCCCTACCCCTAGTTATTAGTTAAACCTCATTATTTAAAGTGAAGTTGCCCCTCCGAAAAAAATTTAGGGTAGTGAAGTCGACTTCTAATACACGCTTATGTGCCACCAACAAAATCAAAATCTTCCCTTCAAATATAAAAAGTATATGGCTTCCCCCAAACCAAAAAAATTGGAAAATTACCAAAATTATGGCAAACCTTAGTGAAAAAAGGCCCGGAAAGTTGTGGAAAGTGTTTGTTCATAGGACGTTTAAAAATAATCCTTTTTTTTGTAAGGTGAGTAGTTTTCGTATTTAGCAGGAAAAATGTTATAAACGTAATATGAAGTACTATAAAATGTCAGAAGTCACAATTTCGACTAACAATGCCTACGTATATCTTGCAAACAATGCTGGTGCTTAGGGGTTATTCAATTGAACTCTCTACAAAATATCCATTTTAAATAGTTTGCTGGGCAGGATCTCATGTTGTATGTTCTTGTATATTGTTCTCGCAGTTTTCAATGACGCCGTACCTGAAGTTGCCAATGACAGGAATAAACAAACCACTAGCTATATAAAAGTAGTTATATCCTTTTTATTGAAACACATTCTCCAAAAATAAGTACCAGTTTGAAAAAAATATTATGTAATTACACTTAAAGTATTTATTACAAGTTATATATATTTGCAGCCAATTGCTGAGCGATCCCAATCTCATGTCAAAAACTCTCGCCATTTCATTGACCTACTCAAAGGATTTGATATTTCTTCAACAGATATCCTCATCAGCTTCGACATTGTCTGCTTATTTACCAACATCCCTGTAGATGAAACTTTGTCTATCCTAGATACTAACCACATCACCTCAGATTTTCTTTCCCTAATGAAACACTGTTTGTCCAGCACCTACAACATATTCCAAGGTAACTTCTACAGTCAACTGAAAGGTGCCCCTAAGGGATCCCCTATCTCTCCGGTTATGGCCAACATTTTCATAGAACATTTCGAAACTTCAGCACTATCTTTCTCTCCCCTCCGATCAAGCTGTTGGTTACGATATGTTGATAACACTTTCGTCATTTGACCCCATAGAAGAGATACTTTGAATTCCTTCCTACTCCATCTGAACAGCGTACATCCCTGTATCCAATTCACGATGGAAGTGGAAGATAACTCATCTCTACCATTTCTTGATGTCGGGATTAAAAAACGTTCACCAAATGGTTTCTCACACTCCATCTATCGTAAACCCACTCACACCAAGCGTTTTCTCAATGCCCATTCCCATCACCATCCGGCCCCATTTAATTATGTCATCAACACACTCGTATCCCGATCCATCTCGCTGTCTGACGAATCCAATCGACCATCAGAAATCAATTTTCTAAACAAACTGTAATTCAAAATGGTTACAAAGAATCCCAAATCAACAGGAGCATTCAGAAGCTTTCAACTCCCACTCCATCACCTTACACCATTGACTTAGATAGTCAGTTAAAAATATATCTTCCTTTCATTAAAGGAGTGACAGGCAGAATCTGTAAAATCTTCAAACTCCACGGTATTCGAACAACATTCAAACCCCAACAGAAAATTTCCCACCTAATCAGATCAGTCAAGGATAAAATTCCCAATGAACAGCATGGAGTATATGAAATCCCTTGTTTAGATTGTCCCCGCACCTACATAGGTCAGGTTAACCGACGTATCTCCGTTAGAGCAAAAGAACACGCATTGTGTGTCAGAAATTCCGATCCTTCTTCCACCTTGGCCCAACTTCGTGTCCAAACAGGGCACCCAATCAATTTCGATAAAAACATAACTATCGCCCCAACTGGATCCTTTAAGTCCAGAATAATTCGAGAAGCTATTGAAATAGAAAAACGTTCAAACTGTTTAAATACCAGGGGCGACAGCCAGAGATTGCGATCAACCTGGAAACATCTTGTCCACCCGCCCCGTTCCGATACCACCTCACCGCCTTCCACCATGGCCTGCGCAAATAATAACAATTACCCTCCTAAAATATCGCGAGATAACTAACGTCCTATATTTGTTACCACTCCCGCGAGCAGCACATGCACCGCGCGCGCCAAAAAGACAATACCCGCCAATAGGTACCCCATAAATACACGGTCCAGACAACTTATCGCTCAGTACGAATATCGCGTGATAACGTTATGTGCTCCTCCGTGTCTATCTTGGTTGTTGTCCCGAAAACTCGGGATCTTCCAATTGAAAGCACAAATGTATGTTTGGTTTCCCTGTTGAAATCCGTTGTTTTGTGTTTTTCCATGTTTCGATCAACATCTTTACTCCCAAGTTTCACACCCTTATTTGGTTAAACCGTACTGAGGACGGCAAATGAGCCAGAAATATGCATTTTGCGGTTACCGCTCTGTTTCAGTAGCCCTTTTTCTTTTTGCGTGAATTACCTGTAGTAAATACTTTATGTGTAATTACATGAAATTTTTTCAAAATGTAACTTATTTTTGGAAAATGTCCATAAATAGGCTATAACCACTTTTATATAGCTAGTGGTTTGTTTACTCCTCTCATTGGCAACTTAAGGTACTGCGTCATTGAAAACTGCGAGACCAATATACAAGAACATACAACATGAGATCCTCCCCTGCAAACTATTTAAAATGGATATTTTGTAGAGAATTCAATTGAACAACTCCTAAACACCAGCATTGTTTGCAATATATACGTAGGCGTTGCTAGTCGATATTGTGACTTCTGACATTTTATAGTACTTCATCAAGGCAGTGCAAAGTGGCACGTTAAGCGCATATTAGGTTTACAACATTTTTCCTGCTAGCTTACGAAAACCGCTCACACAAAAAAAAGACTTTTTTTCAAACGTCCGATGAACAGACACTTTCTACCCTCTCCATAACTTTCCGGACCCTTTTTCACTAAGGTTTGCCATGATCTTGGCAATTTTCCAATTTTTTTTGGCTTAGGGGAAGGCATATACTTTTTATATTTGGAGGAAGGGAAGATTTTGTTTTTGTTGGAGGTGCATAAGCGTACATTAGAAGTGGACTCCACTACCTTAAATTTTTTTCGGAATTTATCTTTAAATAATGAGATCTAACTAGCTAGGGGTAGGGAGGATTTTTTGCTGCTGTTGGTGGATAATAGTGCACAATAAGTGATTACTGCTGCCATACATTTTTTTCAGAATTTGTCATTGGGAGGGGACTACTTTACTATGTATAATGAGGATTAACTAACTAGGGGAAGGAGGATTTACTAGGGGAAGGAAGATTTTGTTTTTGATAGTGGTGCATATGAGTGCATTAAAAGTGCATGCCGCTGCAATGTATTTTTATCGGAAATTGTCATTGGGGGGGGGGGGAACTTTACTATGAATAATGAGGTTTAACTAATTAGAGGGAGAAGGGATTTTGTTTTTGTTGGTGGTGCATAGGAGTACATTAGAAGTGGATGCCACTGCAATATATTTTTTTCGGAAATTGTCATTGGGGGGGGGGTAACTTTACTATGAATAATGACGTTTAATTATTTAGGGGGAGAAGGGATTTTGTTTTTGTTGGTGGTGCATAGGAGTGCATTTGAAGTGGATCCCGATGCCACTTGTTTTTTTTTGAAAATTATCATTGGGGGGGTAATTTACTTTATATATTGAGGTTTAACTAAGTAAGGGGAGGGCGGATTCTCTTTTTCTTGCTGGTGCATATGAGTGCATTAGAAGTGGATTCGGCTGCAGTATATCTTTTTTGCAAATTATCATTGGGGGGGAGGGTAACTTCACTCTGAATAATGCGATACTACTAACTGAGGGGCAGGGTTTAAAGTATTTTTTCGGTGGAGTATTATGGTGCATTACAAGCGCTTGATGGTGCAAAGTACGAAATTTGGACATTCCGATTAAGGGGGGCTAGCGTTTATTTGTCCCCCCTCCATAAACAAATAGCTGTAGTCTCTCGGGGAATGTGGTGCAAAGAAAATTATTCATGGAGCATACTGGTGCATTAGGAGTGCATTACGACCATATATGTTTCTTTTAAATTCCGATTGGGGGGGGGGCAACTTAACTGAGCTTGCTTTCGACTATCTAGAAAAAAGTCACTTCGACTCGTTTCATTGTTAAGCATGACTTCGATCGATATCGCTATTTATTGGAGTATTGTAAAATCAATTCTAGGCCATAGTAGGAAAATTGGTAGTTTTTGCCTTCACTGATTTATTTTCAGCAACACTTTCTTTGAATTATACTTTCTATGTTTGCAAGAATATATTTCGTATGCGAAAACTGAAAAAGTCATTATTAGTAGTATCATCAGTGAATATTGTTTTGTGGAACGTGCCGTTACGCATCTTTTGTATTCCATATGACTTTACAAACGCCTTAATATTTAAGTGAACCCAGAAATCTCTTTGTTTTTATAAATGGGTTCACAATACAAATATCAATCTTTTCTTCATACTTGCATTTATTACTTTTCCGCCCAACCTATCTAATATGCGAGAAAAGTATTGGTTTACCCCAAAAAAAGTTGGAATTTTGAAAAAAAATTTTGAGTTATTTTTACGTTTTCCATCAACAACAACACGAAAAAATGGTTTTTAGAAAAAAATCCTGTGTGTATGTCGTCGTCGTCGTCGTCGTCGTCGTCGTCGTCGTCGTCGTCGTCGTTGTCGTCGGCCACTTTTTCTTACATGTCTTGTTAGCACGATACAGCCTCCGGAGTACAATAATTCACCAATTTTATGATTGAATATTGTTAAGGACATATCACAGATGAACCCTATTGATTTTCAGCTCACCAGAGCCAGTACAACGGGTGCTATGGTACTTGAAGGACGACAATTTGTCATTTTTTGAGAAATTTCAGTTTGTTAGCAGGATACAGCCTCCGGAGTTCAAGAAGTCACCCATTTTATGATTGAATATTATTCAGGACATCTCACTGATGAACCCTATTGATTTCCAGCTCTTCAGAGCCAATACAACATGCGCTACAGTACTTTAAGTACGATATTTTTGTAATTTTTGGAGAAGTTTTAGTTTGTTAGCACGATACAGCCTCCGGAGTAAATACAAGTGCCAATTTTATGATTGGATATTATTCAGAGCGTCTCAAAAATGAGCCCTATTTATATTCAGCTCACTAAAGCTAGTACAACGGGTGCTATGGTACTTGGAGTACCAAATTTTTGTCATTTTAGGAGAATTTTCAGTTTGTTAGCACGATACAGCCTCCAGAGAGTATACGATTGATCAATTTTATGATTGAATATTGTTCAAGGAGTATTACAGATGTACCCTATTGATTTTCAGTTGACTAGAGCGAGTACAGCGGGTCCTATAAATCCAGATATACTACATTTTTGGTTATTTTTAGAGAAATTTCGGTTTGTAGCACGATACATCCCCCGAAGTGTATACAAGTAAAAATTTTATGATAGAATATTGTTCAGGGCCACAGATGCGGAAAAGTTAGTTTTAATCTTTAAAACCATTTATTTTTTTAATGTTTTTGTTGCAGAAACCGATACTTCTATGAAACCTGTGGCTTTTTCAGAACAAAAAATTATTTCTGAAGATATTACTACGACTGATAGTGCTAAGCTACAATAATATTTATTATATAATGTAGCTTAAGTTATCTGAAATATATTTATACTGACATAGCTTTGTTTTTTTAAGTTCCTATTAAACCAATCTTATAGTGCATTTGAGATGTGGCATTTATTAATTTAATGGTTTTAATACGTGTTTCGTCTAATATTTCTTGTCACAAAATGGGAATTATAAACTAAATGTTCCATTTCAGTTGAAACATTATTTATTTTTTGTAAAAAATGTTTTAAAAAAATAATGGATCAAAATATTCAATATAATTCCACAACTCTAAAAAAATCCTAAACCCTGTATACCCTATATCATTGAAGCAAAATATGCAACCAAACTATAACGCAAACAAAAATGCTACATTATAGTATATAGGGTGCACCCCAAATATTTCGAGTTTTGTTCAAATTTTGAAAACATACCAAAGCAGGTCAATTTGAACCTACAGAGGGCTGAATTTCTATACTAGTTTCAAACTTCCTGCTTCAACCAAGAACCACCCCGTGAAAAATGGCAAGAGATGTACTACATCATTTTCAAACTACTTTCATTGTCTATGCAATCTCGTTCAAAAGTTTTTTTGTTGTGGATGGAGTAAACCATGTTTTTATCTACCCTAATTCTTGTATTTAGTTTTTCAAATAACAAAAACGTTGGGTTGAAGGTGATAAACGCTAAAATTCTCATGTTTATTCACAGTCCATCTTTATCAATAACTGGGTTATTACTAAAATTCCAGTTCTTAAATTGGTTTATTGTACAAAAGAAAGAGTTGAATTAGTGAAACTGTACTATTTTTTATATCTTTATCTTATTTTTTATATACTTTTTTATATTTAGCTATTTTTAAATTATTTCGCTTTGTCCATAAAATTGTAAAAATTTTCATGACTCTCTCTCTCTCTATCAAAATAAAGAGTGTACTAGTGTCGCTGCTAGATTCTTTAAACAGAACCATGTGGAACAGCAAGTGAGTCGTCAGTATGTTACATATTTAAATAAAAAAATTAGAGAAACTGGCTCTGTTCCAAACAAAAAACATGACCTTAAGCGTCCTATCAGAAATTACACTGTTGAAATAGCTGTTCTTGGTCATTTTCTAATGCGGTTAAATGATGACGCAGGTTTACCTTACAGCATTTGTTTTTCCGATGAAAGTATGTTTACGTTGAATGTTGTCAACAGGCATAATTGTCGTTGTTGAAGTGATACCAACCCACACATTTTCAGAGAAGGTCATACACCAAAGCCCCAAAAACTGAATGTTTGAGCAGGCATTCTATGCAACCACATTATGAGGCCACTTTTTTATGGGAATTTGACTTATTGATTTTTTAATAACCCAAATACTGGAAGATGATGTAAATCTCCATGAAAACCAACTTTTTTTCAATAGGTTGGAGCGCCTCCACATGTACGAGTTGCAACTTCTTAGACGCTATTTTCCCGGACAATGAATAAGCCTATGGATTTTTTGTGGGGCTACTTAAAGTCCAAAGTTTATGCTGCACCACCTGCCTTTTATATTCATTTTTTTATGTTTCTTGTTAACGTTTTTAACGCTTCCCATGATTTGCCCTTGTCTTGTAGAATTTTACCCAATGCTGTATTCCATGTTTGTCTTGGTTTTCTTAGTATTCGTATTTTGCTTCATCATATGTTCTTTTAACTTGTCTGTTATTGTCCATTCTTTGAATATGTCCCCACCAGCTTACTTGTCGTTGTTCTATAAAGTTCAATATTGGTTGCAACCCTAATTCTTCTCGTATTTTTGTATTTCTTACTTTGTCCTTTCTATTCTCTCGTAATGTTTTTCTCGGGTATTTCATTTCTATTGCTTGTATTTTGCTTTTCTGCTTTTTTGTGAGCGTCAGGATTCGTATCCATAGGTTAAAACTGGTCGATATGTGTTACATACTTTTATCTTTGTTTGTTGCGAAATTTCTTTTTTGTTTATAAATGTTTTGTTCGTGGCATAGTACAGCTTAACTGTTTTTTCGATCCTATGATTCATTTCTGCTTCTTGTTTTCCTGTTTCCTCGAACATTACTTCCAAATATTTGTATTCTTTAACATGTTCTATTTGCACGTTGTCTATTCTAATTTCGGTATTGTTATGTGGGTTTCCTATTACCAGTATTTTGGTTTTATTTGTGTTGATTTGCATGCCCTTTTCTTCCATTACATTTTTCAATTTGCTTATATTTTCGTGGAGTCGCTTTTCGCTCTCTGCTACCAGTCTGCAAGAAACCCTTCGGCTATTTCGACTCTTTATAGCTTTCTATATCCTACAAACATTTTCTTTATTAAAATTTACTGTTTCGACCCTTACACTGTGGAATATACTCGTATTACTTTTTTAAATGATACTAACTGTTTCTATAAAATTCCACAATATATTGAAAAAATGTTAAAAATTCTTAAGAAATTGACAGTTGTTTCGATATTGCTATCATCGTCAGAATGACAGATGTTATATTTCATGTGATGCCTACCTGATGTTTAATAATTATTTTTGTCTAGACCAAGAAGTGACCTACCTTGTGATTGACTTAATATATATGAATTGAAAAAAGAAATAGATATTATAATAATAATATCTATTCTTTAATATTGTAATATCATATCTTCTTCTTTTTTCAATTCATATATATTAAGTCAATCACAAGGTAGGTCACTTTTTGGTCCAGCCAAAAATAATAATTAAATATCAGGTAGATATCACATGAAATGTAACTTCTGTCATTCTGACGATGATAGCAATATCGAAATAATTGTCAATTTCTTAGACTATTTAACATTTTTTCAATATATTGTGGAATTATCTATAAATGGTTAGTTTCATTTAAAAAAGTGATTTTCTTTATTTTTTCTTCACTTTTTTTGATAATGTTGTGCGATATATATTGTGACGTGTTGTTTCTTTCTCCAATATATAACGGACGTCCCTATGACACCCACAGCTTTAATATCTACCAGATTTTCTCCGGCGCCAGATTTTTGGGTTGGTTTACTCCACCGAACTTCCGAAAATGGCAGCGTCAAGAGTTACCAGGGTAGCAACAGATGGAGGTTAAGTAATTCCAGGGGTCTGTTGTTCTTGACCTCTATGCCGTGCGAAGTGGGAAACAGGCTTTAATTGTTTACCACTATCGGAAAATTAAACTACCGGTGCTTGATAAAATTATAAACTTTATTTCGACTGCGAAATAATTTGGGAAAAGGAAAATAAACCGACCCAATATATTCAAAATAACTAAATGTTGATTAAAACCCACCAGTATTTACGATGTCTAATTAGATTATTACTGAGACCAAAGCACTTTACCACACAATAAATATTTTACAATCACAAGCCTAATGTGCGAAGCTTTAATATTTTCGGCGATTGCCGGTGAAAATCAGTGGAAATTTACTAGCAGTACGGTGAAAATTACAGAGAGATAGCGTTATTAAGGCACTAGCGGTGTTTTACGGGAGAGTTTCTTAGTATTTGTGTACGGCTTAGAATAGGACGGCGGTAACTAATAAACTGCCCTCGGTTTTTGTATGGATATTACCCCGGCCGTTGGTGCTAAATTAGTCTCTTAAAGAACAGTTAGCCGACAGAATCCAAAAACCTCTCCCTGGCGAACCTGCTATGGCAGCAAACGCTCGTGAGATAATTTAGTTTCACGTCTTGGAAAACCCTCGAAGGATGCGCCTGCTATGGCAGCGAATACAGACGAGGCTCCTCCAAGTTACCTATTATCAAATAGTTAGAGTCACGCTACCAAGGCCTATGGTACTAAATTGAACGATTCCCGAAATACTTTGGAAATCCCCCAAGAATATACCTGCTATGGCAGCGAGGATGCTTGGAAGTTTCCCAACGGTATTTCTTTTCCCAAATTTTGTATACCGGAATCGGGATTCCAGAAATACTTTTAAAATCCCCCAAGAATCTACCTGCTATTGCAGCAAGGATGCTTGGAAGTTTCCCAACTATATTTATTTTCCCAAATTTTCTACACCGGAATCGGGATTCACGAAATACTTTGAAAATCCCCCAAAAATCTACCTGCTATTGCAGCGAGGATGCTTGGAAGTTTCCCAACTATATTTCTTTTCCCCAATTTTCTACACCGGAATCGGGATTCCCGAAATACTTTGAAAATCCCCCAAGAATCTACCTGCTATTGCAGCGAGGATGCTTGGAAGTTTCCCAACTATATTTCTTTTCCTAAATTTTCTACACCGGAATCGGGATTCCCGAAATACTTTGAAAATCCCCCAAGAATCTACCTGCTATTGCAGCGAGGATGCTTGGAAGTTTCCCAACTATATTTCTTTTTCCTTAAATAAAACCAACAGATCAAATTTTTACTTTGGAATTGTACACAAATACACGGAAAATCACTCAAATCAAACAAGCAGCAAGCAAAAAAAAATCTATTAATATAACTACAAAAGACGCTAGGAGTAAAATGAATTTAACACAGAAAGAATGATTTATAAGATAATTTTTAAATTCGCTTACCTCGTTGGCGAAAATCAGTTATAATTTCGGAGACGGCGGAAACGGCGGAGAGCACAGAAAACAAGTGTCAAAGCACAGAGCAAAGAGCAAAGACTAAAAAAGAGCCATTCCGTCCCGTTTTCCGGTTTTATTCATTCTTCTCTGGACCCCACTCAGGAGGTCCCTTACTTGACAATCTTAAGAATGGCGCGGACTGATTTGCGCGAACGGTACAGTGAGCAATACATATTCAATATACCGAATATATCAAAAGCAATACACATATTTTAAAATTATTACTAGTAAATAAATGTATAGCTTGTCATGAAAGAGGGGTGTATAACTTAATAATAACATAACTTAATAATAATACTTATAAAATGAGAAACTAAAATATATACAGTGGGATGTCGGGAACGAAAAATAGTGACATCGTTACAATATATTGAATAATTGTAATGATTTTTTATTCTCTATTCCTTTATATTTCAGTACTTTCCATACTTTCTCTCTAGGGACCGTATCGAATGCTAGATATGTAGTTCTGTTTTCCACATGCCTCTTTTCTTCTAGTTGTTTTAATGTGAAGATTTTATCTTGCGGGCTTCTTCCTGGTCTAAATCCACTTTATACCTCTGACAGCTGAATTTATATAGAAGTTTTATTTTTTTTTTTTTTTTGTGAAGATGTGCTTCGACCGCTAAGGGTCATTAGCACTTACAATATCATTTAACTACATAGTAAATTACAGCATTACATTCACTAAATATTCACTAAAACATTCACTAAGTATTCACTAGATATAATTATAGAGTTTTATATCTTTTAGGTACTGTATTGTTTTTTGTATTTGTTCCAGAGTTTTTAGATTTTCACTAACATCTGTGGAGATTTTGTTCTCTTGTCTTTCCTCTTCGAATTCTGTACAATCAACAAGGATGTGTTTAATAGACAGTCTTACGTTGCACTTGTTACATTTGGGTGGTTCTTCTTTAGATATTCTATAGCCGTGCGTTAAACGAGTGTGGCCAAGTCTTAGTCTTGATATTTTAATTTGTTCTAACCGGCTGGGTGTTAATGTTAGTCGGTCTGCAAATTGCGATTTAATGCTCTTGAGGCTATTTTGATCATTATGCCATTCTGTTTGCATCTTTTTCTTAATTAACTTCTTGAGGTAGTTGTCGATATCACTGTGAGTATAAATTTGAGACATTGCGGTTTCTAACGATGTTGCTTCTTGGGCAGCTGTATCAGCTGACTCGTTGCCGTCGATTCCTACGTGTGAGGGGACGTAGATAAGTGTGACCTTTACTTCTAGCGTAAATAATTGGTGGAGGAGTTGTTGGATTTGTTGCACTAAAGGGTTGCTTGCCCACATTTGTCGAATCGCTTCTATGGCACTTAGTGAGTCAGAGCAGATTGCATATTTTGTTTTTGGGTTACTCATTACGTAAACTAAAGCTTGATGGATAGCGAAGACTTCTCCTGTATAGACACTACACTCCTCTGGTAGCCTGAATTTTTGTGTATTAGTTGCTGTAACTACTGATGAGCCTACTGATCGATTTGATTCATTTTTTGAAGCATCAGTGAATAAAACTTCTGACGGTTTGTAAATTCCACATATTCTATTGAATTCATTTTTCAGTAGAGAAGGATGTGTTTCTTTTTTATTGAATTTGGAAAGTTCTGTGTTCACGGAGATAGGTGAGAGAATCCAGGGGGCAAAATTATAGCTGTTTATAGGAATTATTTCAGGAAAATGTGTTTAAGCTTTGCGTACTGTTTCGTTTAAGATAGTCAAAGTGTTTTTTCCAGTTAAGTTTATCATCAAAAATTATTCCCAAAAATTTGATATCTTTCGTGAAACTGAGTTTGGTGGTTCCTATGGTCAGTTCCGGGTATTCTTTCTGGGCTCTTCGTGCAAATAAGACACATTTCGTTTTCTCGTGAGATATTTTGAAGCCAGACTTGTTTTTCCATTCATAAATTTTGTTTAATCCATTTTGAATTAGGGATTGCAATGTTTTAATATTTTTACCTTTTCCGTATATTACAATATCGTCAGCATATAAGCTTACACGTAGTGGAGATGTGATACAAGAGGTGAAGTCATTTATGGCGACAAGAAATAATGTTGTGCTTAAGGAAGATCCTTGGGGAATTCCATTCTCTATTTTTCTTTTGGTAGATAATTCTCCATTTGTTTTGACTACAAAATTACGTTGTGTCAAGAATTTTTCGATAAATGCTGTTATATTTCCATTAATGTTCCAATCTACCAGTGTTTCAAGAATTTTATGTTGCCATGTTAAGTTGTAAGCTTTTTCAAGATCCATAAATACCGCTAGCAGTTTCTGACCGTTAGCAAATGCATTGTGTATCTCGGATTCCAGGTTTATAATGCTATCGTTTGCTGACCTGTTTTTTCGAAATCCGTTTTGGTGTATCGATATAAGGTTATGTTTTTCCAGATGCCACATTAACCTGCGGTTTAATATCTTCTCTAAGACTTTGCACATTGTACATGTTAGGGATATTGGTCTGTAAGACGTTACCAAATTCTTTGGTTTGTGTGGCTTGGGTATTGGCACTATGATAGCTTCTGACCATGATTTTGGAAATTTGTGTTCTAAATAAATTTTATTGTATGTCTGTAGCAAATACCTTTTTCCAGTTATTGGGAGGTTTTTTAAAAAAGTGTAGTGGATTTTGTCAGGTCCCGGGCTGGATTTATCGCTGCATTGTTTCAGCACCTCTTCTAATTCTTCACTGTCGATTTGTACATTTAATGGGTGGTTTTGACCTGTAGCATGATTTAATTTTATTCTTTGTTCTGTATCGCGTTTATATTCCCTAAATTCTGGTTCGTAGTTTTCATCGCTTGATATTCTAGAGAATTCTTCTGTTTTTACACTAATTACTTTGATTAGATTTTAAGTATACACACTATTGCTGAACTCGTTTTCGGAACGACCACTCGTCTCGATGATTCGAGTTTAACTGAAGTTTTAATTTTGTTATCTATAATTTGTTCATATATCTTCATAATGGTATTTAGTAGGGTTATTCCTCAGTAATTTTGGCATTGTTTTTGGTCCCCTTTCTTATGTATAGAGGATATTAGTGTTACTCTATTCATCTGGAATTTTTCTATTTTCCAATCCTTTATTTATAATTTCCAATGGTACTTCCAATCCTATATTTCCTTGATTCTTGATCCTTTTTGCTGTAATTTTATTGTTTCCGGGTACTTTTCCGTTTTTAACGATTTATACATCTTCGGTTTGGTTTACTGTTCCTGGTTTTTCTTCGGTGTTTTTATTTGGTTGGATTTGATAGTCTAATAGTCTCTCCATCTTTCCATTATGTCTTTTTCATTTGATAATATTTCTTGGTTTTTATCTTCTATGTATTGTTCAGTTATTTTCTTTACTGTTCTTAGTGGAATAATTTTTGGTTCCCAAAATGTATCCATGAATTATTGATTGTATTACTAGATGTTTTACTTTTTCCTTTTGTTTTTAATATATCTCATGTTGTTCTGGTGTACTGTTTTTTATATATTTTTCAATACCTATTTCTTTTTCTTTAAGTTTTAGTTCATTATTCTACCATACAATTTGCTTTGTCATATGTTCCGCATATGTCTATGGCGGTGCTTATTATTGTATCTTTAGGTATATTCCATCCTTATTCTACGTTCACATGTTTTATCTTGTTTAATTTATTGTGTAGTTCTTCTTCTATTTTCACTTGGTATTTTGTCGCTATTTTTTAGTTCCTAAGTTTATATGCTCTTATTTATATGTGACTTTTTCTTTATTGTTGTTTGTTCTGTTTGTTTATTGTTTTGTTTAATTTTTGCTGTTACCAGGTGGTGATCGCTGTATATTTCAGCTCCAGTATATTTGTCTTTCTTCTTTTTGTATTTAAAAGTAGTCAATAATTGATCTTTCTCCTCTACTAGGTTGTATTCTCGTGTATTGGTGTATATTTAATTATTAAATCTTGTAGTTGACAAAATTCTAATAGTTTTTCTCCAGTATATTTTTCTTTCTTCTTTCTGTATTTAAAAGTAGTCAATAATTGATCTTTGTCCTCTACTAGGTTGTATTCTCGTGTATTTGTGTATATCTAATTAATAAATCTTGCTGTTGAAAAATTCTAATAGTTTTTTTCCATTGTTATTCATTCTCCGTGCTTTCCTAATACTTTTCTGTATTCTCTGTCTTATTTGCCCACTCTTCTGTTAAAATCTCCTGTAATATTTATGATACCTGTTGAGTCTTCTAGAGTTCTCGTTAAATCTTCCCAAAGTAAGTATTTTTCGTCTGCTTTTGCGTTTTCGCCCGATCCATATATTGATATGATTGTTCTAGGTTTTAGACTTCTAAAAAATAAAAATAATTCAAAGATTTTTTTTAAATAAACGAAGTCTTATGAACTGGCTTTGACGGTCCGTTCGTCGCGATTTTCAGCGGCCAAACGGTAATTTATAGAAATAAACGGTCCAAAACCTCTCCTGTTTTAAGGAATTAGACCTCTGACCTATCAATCACGTGATATCACGTGATCTCTGTATCTCCGTAGCTATAAGCCATAGAAACATAAACATTATATATTCTCAATCAGCATGCAAAATATAGTCTAATTTTTGTATATAATTTGTGTGAAACGTGTTTTCTTAGAAGTGTATCTACGCCTTAGAGGAGCGTTCGTCCAACTTGTTTCTTTTAGGTTTCTTAGCTCGACCGTTAGAATTATTTCATTTATATATTACATAAAAATTGTAGCGCCATCTTAAAGAATATAAGCAAATTATATATAGGTATGAAAGAATACAGGTCAGTTTACTTTGTAATGTCGGGTGGCTGCAAGGAAAACTGTAATATTATGTTCATACATAAAGCAGTGTGAGAACATGGCCGACCGTTCGCGATTTCGCCGTAAGTATTCTTAAGATATATAAGGAATCCAATGTATTATTTACGTTTCTATAATATTAACGTGGTTTGATAATCAGTTCATATGAATCGATTGGTATTTTTTTATCGATGAACTTATTATGGTGTTTATCAGTTATGATATTTTTATGTCACAGTACTATTACACCTGGTCTTAACCTCTATGGATTCTTTTTCTTTATGTCATACGCGAGCCCGATTTTTTGTTATTAGATCCTCTCTAAAAGTCGTTTATGATCGCGAAGTAAAAGAGGCAGAAAAAGTAAACAAGATCTAGACAGTTATACCTCTTTTTAAAAGTATACTAAAGAGGTGTCATGCTCAAATAAGATCTGATAACATCAGTATTGACGAAATGATAATACCGTTCACTGGTTATTGTGGAATTCGTCAGTACTGCACAGGTAAACCAAATCCTGTGGGTATTAAAATTTTTGTTCTTGCTAATCCTAATAGGATAGCTTGCGATATGACAGTATATCAGGGCGATTCAACATTCTCTGCAGACCTTCAAGAACAAAAATGTACCTTAAGTGAAGCGGCAATCATCAGTTTATGTGAGACTCTTGTGCCCGGCCATCATCTTTACTTTGATCGTTATTTTACAACGGTAAAGCTCGCCGATGTGATACTCGAAAAAGGTTTTCACATAACAGGTACGATTATGGAAAAAAGAATTCCTAAAAATTGTATATTTTCACCGGAAAAACAGTTTATGAAAGGCCGAAGAGGTGCAAGTGAAATAAAGGTACGGGGTGATGGAACCATTGCCATTCTTGGATGGTTAGACAACAAACCTGTTACAGTTCTTTCGATATTTTATGCGGCCAATAATTCAGATCCATGCAGGAGATGGTCGAAGCGCAAAAAGAAATACGAAATGGTTAGTAGACCAGAAATAATTAAAAATTACAATCAATATATGGGCGGCGTAGACCTTGCTGACAGAATGTTGGCTGTTTGTCCTTGTCGCTGACAGAATGTTGGATGTTTGTCCTTGTCGCTCACGCACCAGAAAGTGGACAGTTCGTTTTATTTCCCACATGTTTGATTTGGCAGTTTGTAATTCATGGTTTCAATACAAAAACACCCAAAAGCAAAAAAAAGTACCGGCCAAAAATATTCCCCAATTGAGGACTTTCATGTAATCATTGGGAGAACAAATTATAACCGAAAGCAATCTATCTTCTGATTCTGAGAGCTGCAGTGAGTACGAATATTTGGAACTTAAACACAAAAAGCGAAGGGCGGAAATTCAACCAATACCTGCTGAAGTATTAGGTTATCATAGGGCTGAACATCTGGTCGATTATGCTGATAAACAAAATAGATGTAGAAAACACAACTGCAAACATACAACGACAGTATTTTGCATCAAATGCAAGATATATTTAAACAGCACACAGAAGCGAAATTGTTTTCTCCAATTTCATACCAAGCATTAATGTTTTTTTTTCATACTTCCGATTTGTATACTTGTATAGTTAAAGTTCACAGTATTCATTTTAATTTATAGATATAAATTCTAAGAAGATAAGCATTTTATTGTACGCACTTGTCCCTATTCTTTAAAATAATTCCCGAAATACTGACCCAAAGTCATATATTTATGACATTGAGAAAATGCAGATTTTCCACAGAAAATTTTTTTCTCCATTTTTTTTACTGTAAGCAACAGTGATTCAAAAGCGAAAACACACAAAAAACTAAAATTATCAAAGAAAGATTATTCGGGACTCACGAGGTTAATTCTAATACTATAATAGGATATCCCATTTTTTTTGGGAATTTTTCTCATATATTCATTCATTTGTTGGAAGTTTTGTTTGATTTTGGCCATAGCTCCCATTTTTATCTCTGTTCGCCGAAAAATTAGACCCCGGTCGATTCGTCGCAAGCCTAACCTTTATAGATCTAGAGTTCTAATAATGTAATTTAATTTATTTTGAATTCCTTTGTTCTACTGTTTGTTTCAAAGATTTGACAACACCGCTTTTCTATTAAGCCGTTAAATTTCACCAGAAATTTTGCGAAAAGTTAGAGAAGAGTTTGAGAACAGGCTGTACCATGCCATAGTTGTAGGTGGGCACATTGAACAGTACATTCGTTAAAATTAAATTGTTTTTTTTGAACTACTGTTGTGTTCTTTCACAATAATCAGGTTTCTCAAAAAAGAGTCGTTCGAAATAAAAAAAAGAACGGGTTTGTACAGATAATGAAACCAGCTTCCAAACGATGTTATAATTAACACCCCTTGCCATTGAAGGTTTTCCAAGGAGTGGTTCTGGGCGCCAGAGGGATGGAAAAAGGAGTTTGAAAGCCCCCCTCTAGGTTAAAATTGACCCGGTTTTGGCATTTTTTTCCAAATCTGCACAAAACTCGACATATTGGGAGCTGCAAATGTTACTTGGGACGCCCTGTATTAACAAAATGTACAGCTATGCCTGGGACAAACTCATCCTAAACTAAAATATGTGATTTGAATTTGGGATCATTTTTTTGCCTTATTGGAAATTTGAAAAATGTATTATTTACCCGTCCTCATTGGAATTATGAGAATTATTTATGAACTAGAGGTGTCGTCGGATACGAATATTAAAGTTAAAGGAAATCAAGCTTCGATACAAATCAATTAAAATTTTAGTAGGTAACTTCGTTCCTATCTAATATTTTCCTGATTTTATTTTAATTTGAAAAATACTTAGGCATTTTTTTTAAATTCGTTTGAAAAAAATTACAAAATTCTTCATGAAATTATAATAAATAATATTAAATATGATAAACTGTACAACAATTGATTAACTTGGTTTTTTCCTATAGCATTTCTTGGAGAGATACTAGGAGTTGCCGTAACTTCAATAGGTGCTTTTGGAGATTCTTTGCATTGAGGATATGATGCACAGCCCTCGCATTCTTTTGGTTGATATAGATAACAGTCTTCATCTTCAGGGCAAGGAAAATCTGAGCATGGACTGGAATGTACCCGGCAATCGGCATAAACTATAACATCAAAAAAGCATTGTTAAAAATACACTTTCGCAAATATTGTATAATTTTGGAAGAAGATAAAACCACTTTTTGGACTACACGTCATGTAAGACACTGAAATACATTTAAGAGAAAAGTTTCGCCTAGTTTCCCAAAGCTGGCCTCGATATAATGAAGTATATAGTACATTCGTGATAACAACACACATCCTTATTATTCGTCCATGTTTGATGCCTGCAATCTGGGAGCCATTCAACCGAATACCAGCAACCAAACATAAACATCTCCATAGAATAATCACTCATAACTCAAGTACTCATCAACATCAAATCAGAGCAGATGAATTTCGACAGAATAGGCACAGAGCAAGGTCTGGTTTGTATAGGACTTGCGTTGCCGTGTTACCCAATTGACGAAAAGATGGATAGGAGAAATGCCGTGGAAAATTGAGGAAAAAACGATATTAGCTGGCGGGTGAACTACTAAGACAGAGGCAATTAATGACTAAAAGAATAGGCTTTTTCATCTCATTTTTGTTCGCGCATGCCACCTTTTTCGTACTGTTTTTTGTAAACAGGAATGTTTAAATACTATGTACAAATAGTTCAAATCAAAAAATATTAAACAAATAATACTTATTAGAAAATTTCACAGAAAATGAAAATAACAAGTGTCTTAATATAAAAATATTAAGTCGATAATAATTATGTTACTGTACGAAAAGGAACAACAAAACGATGTTGTTATGGAGTATGTAAGAATGAGTCACGGTATAAATAATTCAAAACCAATACATATTAGGTATTTTATAAATTTTCCGAAACCTTGCTTGCAATATCACAAAAAAATTATATCAGTTATATATACTCGTAATCGTATGAGTAAAAGTAGAATGTTTGTGTTTTTAAATGAAACTCACGGTTTCTAGTTAATTCCACAATATAATAAAAGTTATTGAAAATTCTAAAAAATTGACAATTGTTTCGATAAATCAATATCATCGTCAGAATGGCAGAAGGTACATTTTATTTGATGCCTAACTGATGTTTAGTAGTTATTTTTGGCTAGACCAAGAAGTGACCTAACTTGTGATTGACTTAATATATGTTTATAGAAAAAAGAAGAAGATGTGATATTACAAATATAGAAGCTTAGATATTATTAGCCCTATGGTGATATCCTGGATATCATTTTTCCAATTAAGATCAGTATAACTGTGCAATGATATAGAAAACCAGGAAAACTATATCTGCTGATCTTTACAATTATCACTTAAGAAGACAGTTTATTAGTGGAAAATTTTCAAATTTTAATATTATCTAATGATGATATAATCATTATCAACCTCGATGATAACTTTAGAGTTCCTACATATGTTAACAATAAGCTACCGTAGTAACTTAGGATAAAATGATTCAATAAATATTTAGATAATCAGATTGTATTGACAGCTAACCTCTCAAATAGCAACTTTTTTTGCCTTTTTCTGATCGCCCATAACACTTTAATTACCTTTTTAATTGTTCACAATTATGCGCTTCCACTGAATTGTGAACAAGCACAACACCATCAATAATTTGTTCTAATGATGAATTTGTTCGTGAAGATAGTATTGCTATTCCAGTCATTATTGCACAAAACAGTACGAAACTTTTAATCTACTGTTCTTGCAATATGGCGGCTGCGCTTACGATTGTCATGCGATGAGACAAAGAAGAAGATTGTTTTGATAAAAATTCCATTTATGTCCTTTAATCGCGAGGGGGACGTAGGGCCTCAACAAAGTAAAGCCAGCGGACACGATTCTGGGCCATCGACTTGATTTCTCCCCAGGACTTTCGTTCTTCGGCGATTTCTTGTTCGAGAGTGTTACGCGGCTGGCCTACTCTCCGCTTTTCTTGCGGATTCCACTCAAGAGCTTCCTTTGGCATGCTGTTTTGTCGCCTGAGTGTGTGCCCGACCCAGCCATAATTGCATTGCTTGATAGTGTAACCTACTGATGTTTGGTGATATATCCTCCATAGATTTTTATTAGAAATTGTACTGGGCTAGTAGATTTTCAGGATGCTTCTTAGAAAACGATGGATGAAGACTTGTAGTTCCCCGGTGATCTTGTTTGAGATTTTCCAAGTTTGACATCCGTACAGAAGCACACTCTTGACATTGGGCTCAAACATGTTTATATTAGTTTGTCTTCGTAGTTCCTGTGATCTCGAAATAGGTCTTAGTTGGCCAAACACTGCTTTGGCTTTCTTTATTCTTTGAGCTACATCTTCATCAGTGTCTCCAGTACTGAGACAATGCTTCCGAGGTATTGGAACTGTTAGACGCGTTCTATAGTCTGGTTGTTAACAGCAACATCCTCGCTATTTGCATTGTTTATCCTGATCTCTTTTGTTTTGTCTTCATTGATCCTCAGCCCCACTTTCCTTCCTCCTTCGATCCGGTCACTGATTTTTTCTTTCAGGTAAGGATGTTATGTGACTCAGACAGAGGTCATAAGCGTAGTCAATATTTTCCATTCATGTTGTATCTTACGCCCCTGCGTCTTTGTTCATTGACTTTCCGAATGTCAAGTACCATCAGAAATAGGATAGGAGATAGCAAACAACCTTATTTAACACCAGTTTTGACAGGAATAGGGTCGGTTAGTTTGTTCTGGTGAATAATCTGGAACTCGTATTCATCGAAGGTCTTTTTTATTATGTTAATTAGTTTTGTGGGAACTCCTCATTCCACCAGTACTTTCCAAATTACGTTTTTCTCAATAGAATCGAACGCCGAAGTCAATGAAAGCCAGATAGAGTTGCATCTGGTATTCCGCACTCTGCTGGGGTATGATCCGTAAGATGTTTATCATGTCTACACATGAACAGTTTTTGCGAAAGCAAGCTTGTTCTCTCCGCAAATTTGCTGCCAATGGAATCCTTAATACGGTTCTGCATGGCTCGTGTCAGTATATTGCTGGGTGTCGGCAGAAGAGTGATTCATCTCCAGTTCTTGCATTATGTGAGATATCCCTTCTTTGGCAGTTTCACCAGCATACCTTTCTTCCACTCCTTTGGAATCTTTTCTGTTGGCCATATTTCTTCAAAGATTGTATATAGGATTTTTACCGAGATGTTAGTGTCATGTTTGAATACTTCGGGTGGTAAGTTATCAATACCAGGAGCTTTGCCAGTTTTCAGTTTCTTTATAGCTTTGATGATGTCTTGTTTTGAAGGTGGGTCGCTGTTGATGTTAGTAGTCTCGTGTTGTCCTCTGTTTCATTGGTTTGAGTGATGCTGGGTTAATTTAGGTCACATTCTCTACTTCTTATTGGTTTGTGTTGATTAACCTTCTTGTTTGATAAGATCTTTGCTGTCTGGTAGGGTTCTTTGGTGTCTTATTCTCTTTTCGCTTCTTGAGCTTTTATTGTAAGGTTTGCAGTCCATTTTTTTTATCAGAACGAAAACTTCTTTTAACTTCACTATATTTGTCGTTAAATTCTTGGTAGTTCTTCTAGTTTCGTTCCGATCTTTAGCGTTTTCTTTTACTATTTTTCTTTCTTGGATTTTCTCCCACTCTGTTTCAGATATCCAGGGGTTCTTGCGTCGTTCTCGTTATCCAAGCCTTTCCTCATTCGTTTTTTGGAAGAGTTCTTTAACTTTATTCTAGTTGTCTTCGATGTTGTCGACTTCCCGGGTTAAGGCTTCAAATCTGTTCAAGGTTGGTTCAGATGCAGCCACTAGTTTAGTAGAATAAAGTAATTTAGTCAAGTAAGTGTTCTGTTCACACGAGTCAAGTAAATTAGTGGAGTTTATTTAATCAATTCGAGTGAAAACAGCGTCTATATAAAGCCAGTGTTTTAGACGAGTTATTGTCACAAGGTCGAGTCGCAAACAAAATTTTCAGTGATCTTTCAACTAAACTCGAAACGACTACACTACTTGCCCGGCCTGTCCAGACGTGTATAGTCGGTGCGTTAATCGAATTTTCTGTGTGGTGGGAGCTACTACTCGACAAGAAAATAGAATCGAGTTCTATTTACAACCATCTACTCGACTGGCAGTAAGCTCGACTAAAACAAATGTGTTCAAATGGGTCAAGTCAATAAATTACTGGACTACTTGAATAAACTACTGGCTGCGTCTGAATCAGCCTTAAGGTCTGTTTGTTCGTTGGTTCTGAGTTTTTATTGACGCAATTTTTGTCAAATATGATGAAAGTAAATGCTATTAATAAGAAGAGAGCTGCCTGTGTCAATCCTTATTTCTAAGGCGACAAAGAAGAGAAATAATTTTCAAACAGTTTAAATTTAATGTGCCAAAAAGAAAACTATAGTGATTTACATATAATTATTATTTATGTTCTATGTATATTCGACTAATTCGTTAAAAAAAAGCTAAATCCTGATAATAATTCTGCAGATAAAAATTTAATATGAAGAGCATAGGGAAGAAATGAGAAAGGTCGATTTTTGGGCAAAAATAATGTGGTGTGTAGGTTAATACATGTAGAATTAGGATATGGATTTAAACAAGCAAGAATCGAGCGTTATCATAATCAAAACTGTGTTTAAAAATATCCCATACAGAGAAGAAAAGACTTGGGTCTGCGCATAAAGCGAAGGAAAGGGAAAACTTTTCAAGTTACCACAGGATCTTACTTGTCTGTGTTTCAGTTTAGTCCTAGCTGGAATTTGTTGAGGACATGACAAGCTATCCTGTTTTGGTAAGGTGATAACTAATTATGAGAAGCTGTCTCACGCAATTACCGCTAAGAAAGATACTTCTTTGGCCAAGATTAAACAGGATACGAAAAAAATTAAAAATCGAAAATATGTCTTTGGAAATATTTTTTGTGCCCGGTATTATTTAATTATTGCTTTTATTTTTTCAAACCGTCTTTAAGTAGATTTGTAAACTGTTGGTTCGTTGACCGACATTAATGAATTTTTTTGTATAAAAAAGGATGCATTAATAGACGTCATTAATACACTATTTTTCATTTAGTAACTATTTCTGTGATTTTGACGTTTTGCTGATATTTTGATATCGACAACCACCTATAAGTACTCAATAAGAAAAGGATAACAATCACATACTAACATCATACACTTTAATTGTTTGCACTTGCCAACATTGCAGCAGGTAATTCAGCAGTATTTTCTAGCTCCATAACTGCACAATTACGAATTAGCAATAACTTTTTCACAATGACAACTTTTTGTGACAATTCGCATTTCATATTTTTTAATGGTAACTGGTTTTTTAGCAAACGTGATTTTCACGTGAAATTGAAAATGTATGGAGTTGACGATAATGGCTCCTGATATCCTTTGTAGAAAAGTTAATGGAAAGTGTTGAAACATTTAAAAATGTCTTACCTCGAGGACAAAAAAAGGTTGAAGGTATTTTCTAAGCTCTCATCTTTATCGATGCAATCAAAAATATGAAATTGTTTACCATTTCGAATAAATTTCTAGTTTTGTCACAAAAAAATATTATAATCAGCTCATTTGTTAATGGGGGATTAATAAACTCAACTATTAAAGGCACTCACTCGCTGTCGTTCGTTCGTGCTTTAAAAAGTTTCGATTTATTAATTGCCTTCATTACCAAACTAGTTTATTAAATAAGCATTAAATATTAGTTTAATGAGTATGTCATTAGCCTATTCAAAATGTGGTTTCAAACTTTAAAATTAAGATTTCAGGAAAATATGAAAAAGTGACATTTATCCTTTCTGCCCTGTAGTCTTCATATGGTAATTTACTTACTATCGATGCACTGACCCAATATACAGCACCCGCCACAGCACGCCTTATCGTCATTGCACTGAAAACATGGATATTTTTACATAAACAACAAATATTTGGTGATTTCTATTTGTCGTTAAAAAATAAAATGTTCATATGCTTGTCTATTGTTTGTCTGTTTGTATTTTTATTATAGTACATAGTTATGAAATTATTTCCAATTACTGGTTAACGTTATCTCAAGATTAAATTGAAAACTAACGATTTTTTGTATCATATTCCACACAATTTCAAAAAAATTCTTATCATTCCAAAGAAATTGTGATATTTGATACACAAATCAAGAAAGAAATTAGACTAAGGTAAAATGGGCTAATAACGACCCTCTGAAAATTGATATCTATCACCGATTTTTCAACAACCTACGATTTCGCCTTACATTTGTCAATATTCTCTATATGATACCTTGCTGTAAAATAAATTCGATATTAGGAAATGTATCTACTTATCAGAATATTCACATGTGACAATACTGTTCCCAACAATTAAACAGATTTTCGTCCATTGTTACGTCGTTCTCTGTCGAAGACGGTTGATAGTGCAATAGCGTACTGTGATCGGTAAGTACTTGAACTTTGAAGTTAAGGTTCTATAGGCATATTTTTATTCTTGTAGTAATTTTCCATGCATATTTGGAATGCTCATTATGTCTGGAAGTGTTTTCTGTTAGTTTTTGTCGGTAATAGAAATAATTTTATCGCTTGTGCTTCATTACCGATCTGTGAGTCGGTAATAGATTTAAATATTTACTTTGGAAAGAGTCTAGTTTTCTATATAGAGGTTGAAAATACGTAACAAAATCACTAAAAACTGGCTGACTAGAGATATTCGAATCTATATTTCAAATTCCGACCCATGTAAATCGTAGTGTAACTATTTATTTTTGAAGTCAAAAAGTTCAAAATAAAGCATGAAAAGGTAATATTTTTTATCGCCAACCGTCAGTAAAGCCGTATATTATCAGATTGATTTTCGGAAGTTAACAAACACTTTATTTTACCGTAAAATAAAGTACTTTACCTGTCGTATTTGCGGCAGGTAAAGTATTTTGACTTTGACAGTAATCGAAAATCATATGTCAGTGTCACGCTTCTCCCTATATTACGCCTCGATAATACTTTTCTTGTGATTTATTCAAACCAAATTATGGAAGATATTTAGTGCACGCCTCCTGAAATTCAATTGAAGTCATTAGAGACGTCTTTAGAACTTCTGCCAGAAAAATCCAATCGCCAGTACGACATTTTTATAGAGTGATGCAATAGACACAAAGTTAGGAAATACAGTGAAAACGTATTATTGGCATACTTTTCCGATTTATCAAAGAAGTATTGTTCCCCTTCAATGTGGTCCTATTATTCCATGCTGAAAGCAACCCTTTCAGTGAAGCAAGACGTCAACATAGATGAATATATAAAACTCACAGCATTTTTAAAACAAAAAGCAAGGAATCATGTTCCAAAGAAATCCAAAACTCTTTCACAAGAAGAAATACTTCAATTTTTACTAGATGCAACGGACGAAATCTACTTGATGATGAAGCTAATATGTACAAACTTTTCAAAACCTAAATGATACAATGTAGCATTTTTTAGATTTGTGTTTTATTTGGAATTGCTGGAGCTTTACGTAGTGAAGAATTTTTGAATTTAAAAGTATGTGACATAGAGCACAAAGAAACAATTCTGGTTGTTTATATACCCAAAAGAAAGACCAATAAGCCTCGTTTATTTGTAGTCACTGAAGAATTTGAAGGAAAAGTGAAATCCATAGAATTTTTAATACATATTTCTCTCTGCGTCCTAAGCACACGTCTCACGATCGATTTTTCCTAACCTACAGAAACGGTAAATGTACAGTTCAGTCAATTTGAATTCATACTATCTGAAGCGTTCTAAGCAAAATTGCCAAATATATGTTTCTGCCAGAACCATCAACTTACACGGGACATTGTTTCCGTCGAAGATCCGCCACTCTCTTTGCCAACGCAGGCGGAAGTAAAGAAAATTTGAAACGCCACGAATGGTGGAAAAGTGACACGATTGCAGAGTCCTATGCTGAAGAATCTGTGCTCAATAAAACAAAAATTGCGAAGAGAATTTTAGGCGATGATCCAACTGACAACATAGCTATCACCAATTCTAAAAGAAAAGATTTGCACATTTTCAATATAGATATTAACCCTCAAACGTTTTCGATTGGAACTCCTTCCACTTCAGGTATTAATTTCTATAATGCTTCAGGGTATACGTTCAATTTCAATATAACAAATAATAAGTAGATTTGTTCTATATTTGCTGTTAACCTTGTCGTAATAAAATGCAATGAGTGCTATCTCAGTTTTTTATATTCTGATTCTTAACAGTCGGCGATAAAATTTTGTATGCACCACGTCAGTAAAGTGTCTTTATCGAACTCGCTTGTTATTTGCCTCTCTCGCTTCGCTCGCTCGTTTCATAATTTCAGACTCGTTCGATAAAGAATCACTTTACTGCCTTGGTACATAAATAACTATTATGAAATCGTAGGTTAATCAAATTCGTGATTTTTTGTTAAAATTGTGTAAGTTATTTTCCATAAATATTTCAAATTTTTATCAGCTTTAAAACTGTTTCCAATTGGTTTTTATTATCCAAATGCAAACTTATTGTGAGAAACGCAAGGGTCGCTAATAGAAATCATTGCATCGAAAATGTGTTTTATTACCGATCGGTAGGTCGGTCATAGGTTTTAATATGTATTTCGAAAAATGATTATATTCTAAATAGAGATTTAAAATATGTAACAAAATAATTACATACTAACTGACTAGAGGTATTCGAATATATATTTCAAATTCCGACCCACCTATAGTCTATTTGAAAATCAAGAGAGAGTAAATTCCCAGAATAAAAACTAATTCGGTATGCAAAACTATAGTACAGTACGTGCGGTAAAACTTCAATATTTGTAATGCATTCTAAATGGTTTTTGTTAATTTCAATACAAAATTTATTACATTTCTTGGACTATCACATTATTTTATGATCTTTCATTGTTACTACAGTAGGCCTAAGAGGATTAACGTGCGTCATAGGCGTAACCAGAATAGAAAGGGATAATTGTTATTTAACGACCTCCGAATGGCAAGAATGGCAACCGCTTCGGGCGGATGTAATTTCGGCCGGAAAAAGGGCAGGTACTAAAAGCCGGTAGGTAAATTCGGCCGGAGGTTTTAAGTTGCTTCCTTATCTCATAGGTATTTTCGGCCGCAAATCAAATAAAATAACAGAATGCTTTATATTAAAATATTTCTTTATTTCAATAAAATTATTACATCAACTTATTTCTATAACTTAGGTAAACTATAAATTTTTAAAAAACGTTTTGATGTGATACAGATTTAACGAAATTAATTCTAGAAATATTGTTAAATCGAAGCATATTTACCATGTTTTCGATAAATTTTATTTTGTTTTTTACTTGTTTGTCTTTAATTTTTGCTGGAATATTTAAATTTTTTATTTTTAAATATGCATCGATCTGACAATCTTTTAATTTTTCTATAAAAATAAATATAGAAGGGTGACTTGAATAGAAACTAGAATTAAAGTGCGAATGGAATGATTCGCAGGCATTTGTGGTTCTTTTAATTGATGGGTTTTCATATGCCCATATATTTGGTGGAAAATGAGATTCTGGCGCTATGTAGTTTTCTAATAAATAGTCTGCGTATTTATCTATAAGTTTATGGTCCGGTTTGTATGACATGAGATCAAATATGGAACAATCTTCAACTTCAGAGGGGTCTAAATAAGTTAGCCC
Organism: Galeruca laticollis; assembly: GCA_963921935.1. Lineage (NCBI taxonomy): Eukaryota > Metazoa > Arthropoda > Insecta > Coleoptera > Chrysomelidae > Galeruca > Galeruca laticollis. The sequence continues at coordinate 82,866,648 of OY998180.1, forward strand.
AAAAGTATGAGTAAGCCATTTGCTTTCCTCGCAGTTTTTATCTTTATACATTTGGGTTAACCCTAATGATTGTATTTTCCTATACCACGCCTGGTGCAAGTGGAATCTACAACCATTTAGTTTGGTTTTGGGAAAGACAACTTTTAATGCGTTATGAATTGCGATTTCAAAATCCACAAATACCTCCTTCGGTTCAAAAACAATATTATAAAGTTCAAAAATTTTAGATTTTACCAACAGAAAAAGTCTCATATATGTGTCACTGGTCTTATTGGGCAACAGACAATACAAAAGAGGAACATAATGCCCATTTTCCAGTCCATGGATGGTAAATAACTGATAAAAATATTTTGTACAATAAGAAAATGTGCCATCCATGTAAAAATCTTTCATTTTACATAAACTTATTATATTTGTATGGCAAGAAAAAACAATGATATTATCAGCTGTGCTGTTAATAAACAAAAAATTTTCACCTGTTGTGGTTTTCGGTCCATAACTATCGAGTACAGAATGTACATCGTGAATATCCTTAGGCAGGGCTGGTAAGAGCTTACGGCGGCTGTTGTACAAATTTCTTCTTATTAGACTGACATCTATCGATGACAAATTCTCAGGCAAATGATTTGAAAGAACGCTTTTAATAATTTTTGAAGGTTTCTCCGATATGTCTTCCTCAGCTTTGCGCTTGCATGAAGTCGTCACTATTTTTCTCTCCAACGTAGTTTCATCGGACTCGTGGTTGTGGATTAATTCACTTCTAGTAACTGTGTATTCCGCACCAACAGTGTACAGTTTGGCTAAACATCTTAAATTTTTCTTTATACACCTCCAACGTACTTCACCACTTTTTAATACGTCCTGTTTACAAAACTGAAACTTTTCTACAACTAGTAAGTCACAACCGCGGGAACTCTTAATTACTGAAACTGATGCCATCGTATACAAATAATATATTTTATGCTTTCTACTAGTAGCTTAAAGATAAGTTATAATACTGACTAGCTATAATAATTTTATACCTGTTATTTGTGAATTTTATACATTTAAAGGAATAATCTTAAGTAGGTACAACATAGTTATTAGAATAAAGAGATAAGTAAATTAAAGGTATTTCCGACAGGTACACAGGATTAGGTATTTCCAAATAAATACACAACTAATATTTTACAGAAACTATTAAGCGTAATTACCAATATTTTAATCTCATCGTAAACATCAACCCCTCGGCCGAAATTACCCCTGTCATAAATGGTACCCTTTGATTTATGCAGGTAGGCCAAGGGATTACCGGCCGAAATTACGCCCGCCGACCGCTTCTAATGACAGATATTTTGACTTAAATAGTGCTTAAGTTTCTAGAAATGCAGTTATTTGATTTTCGATAAACGTGACAAATAGTAGTGACTAAAAATGGAAGCAGTTTGTGAGTATACGCCAGTGAAAAAATTAAAACTAAACCATTTATCGCTCAATGAAAAGAGTGCTGTAGTGAATGTGTACCACTATTTTAAACATCAAAATCCCTCAAACACTATTGACAGTGTAGTTGAAACAACATCTAAGGCAATGGGATATGGAAAATCTACAATATATAGAGTTCTAAAGGAGGAAAAATCAGGTGGAGTAACCTCACCAAAGCCGAAACCAGGTAGACCAAAACTATTAAAAGTCAACGTGGACGAGTTTTTTAAAAATGCTATTCGTAAGCTTGTTCACTCATTTTTTATAAACAAGCAAATACCAACTTTAGATAAAGTTTTGCAAGCCATTACGAATGATGTTGATTTACCCACAATAAGCCGGGATAAACTATGGAAAGTGTTACATGAGTTAAACTTTAAATTTGAAAAAATGGGCAGACACTCAATGATAATTGATTCTGAAGAAATTGTATGTTGGAGAAGACAGTACCTCAGAAGAATACAACAAGTTAAAGCTCAAAATAAAAACATTTATTATTTAGATGAAACATGGGTTAATGAAGGACATTGTGTAGGAAGAGTTTGGAAAGACAAAAATATAAAATCATCCCATCAAGCTTTTCTAGAAGGATATACTACTGGTTTTAAGGAACCTATAGGAAAAGGTAAAAGATTAATTATTTGTCATATAGGCAGTACAAACGGTTTTCTTGAGAATGGTTTACTCTTATTTGAATAAAAAAAACCGTTGATTATCACGAAGAAATGAATGGAGACGTGTTTGAGGAATATTTTGAACAGATGATTCAATTCATACCAAAAGGATCGGTTATTATAATGGACAATGCAAGTTACCACTCCAGATTACTTGAACCTTTACCAACCACTAAATGGAAAAAGGATGAAATTGCAAAATGGTTATCTTCTAAAAATTTAGCCTTTGACAATACAATGCTGAGGGCAGAATTGTTAACTATTGCTAAAAAACATAAGCAAAATTATAAAAAATATAATATTGAGGAGATAGCCAAAAAACGAGAAATTGAAATCCTTCGTTTACCACCCTACCATTGTGAGATGAATCCGATAGAATTAATATGGGCTCAAGTTAAAGGTTATGTTGCCAGAAATAACACGACTTTTAAATTATCAGATGTTAAAAATCTCTTCAATAAGGCAATATCTGAAGTAACAAGTGAAAATTGGCAAAAATGTATTAGACACGTTACAGAAATAGAAAAAAAAATGTGGGAGCTAGATAACATAATTGATATTACTATAGAGCCCATTGTAATTTCTCTAGAATCAGATGGTGAATCTTCTGACACAGAGTGCGAGGAACCATAACTTTAAAATTATTAATTTATGTACTTTAATTTTATTTTTAGATTTTAATTTTTTAAGATTTAATATTGTCGTATTTTTTGCATATTGCTCGTCAAATTTTATCCTTGCGGTTGGTTTTGTTTTTCTCATATACCTACTTAATTGTTTTTTTAGCTCCTCATATTAATTTATAAATAATTGTAATTATCTGTACATATTATATACATATTTTATAAATAAACATATGCCTAAAACAAAATGCCGCAAATAATATTGACTTTTTCTTCATTTTACCCAAATTAAATTACTACTTACGAATTATGTTTATCTATCTAAAATTGGTAATCTAGGTATAAATAACTAAAACAAATTAAATATTTCTATTTCCATATTAATTTAATTTTGAAAACGCACGTCTATGGTTTACTGCCTTTAACACTGATAACTGCAAAACATTTCTGGGAATTTACTCTCTCTTGATTTTCAAATAGACTATAAAGTTAAAGTAATAGTGCTATTTTGGAAATATTAAAGTGCATAAAAACACTGAAAGCTAACATTGTTTAGAAAATTGTAGGCATCTAAAGGCTAAACAAATTAGTGATATATTAAAATTGTGCTAGGTTTTAGTATTTCCTATACATATTTCAAACATTTATCAGTTCTAAAATCATTTTCAATTGGTTTTTAGTGTAAAAATATAAACTTGTTTTGAGAAACACAACGATCGGTAATAGAAACCAGTTTATCGCATGTTTTCTGTTACTGATCGATAAGTCGGTAATAGATCTTAGAACATATTTCAACAAAAGCTTACTGGTCTAAATACAAATTGAAAATGCGTAGCAAAATAACGACAGTATGACTTGCTAGGGATAGTGGAAGGTATATTTTAAATTCCGACCCATACAAAAAATTAGCAATTGCTATTTCAAGAGTATATTTTCAGCCAAAATTAATTTACGTTTGTGTATCAAGAACATGACAATAATGATTACAGTTCAATTAGTGTGATATCATGTTATCGATAATTAGACGTTCTAAATTAAATTTGACCTAAAAGTTCTAAAACTGTGCATTGAAGAATTTCTAGAGTATCATTCTTGAAAGCATTCATCTAAAAATTTGCCTTCCTTGGTCCTTCCCCGAATTCCATTTCCGACTCTTAATTTGTATTTTTATTCCAAGTTAGTGGCTCCAGAATCCAAAAAACGTGTAAGATACACAACAGAAAAACTAAATGAAATACTTAATGCAATTAGAAATGGGTTACCTGTGAACATGACGTCAAAGAAATTCGGAATTCCAAAAACCACTCTTACTTACTCAGTAAAAATAAAAATAGTTCCTGTTTTCATCGGTTTCTTTAAATGTTGTGATAAATAAAAACTTAGCACTCTTTGAATTACCTTTTTTTACTAAATAGTATTGGATTATGCATTCAGAATGCAAGAGTCGGTGATACAAGCGTAAAAGTCGGTATTACAAATATTCACACTTGTAGAGGTCGGTGATAGAATTTTCTACCCTGTTACTGAAAACAAGAGTTTTTCCCAAAATTCTTCATATTTTCAAAATATTTTTATAAATCATAGTATAGAAATTGAATAAGTATTGTGATATTCCGATCTTGCAACAGTAGGTTGACGTTAAATGGTTAATAATCCTAATCAAATGAAAAATTTGCTTAAGGGGGTAGTTAATAGCCATGATTACCTTATTACAATAATTTAAAAACTTGAGGATGTTTTCAAAACATTATTTCCTGTTTCTTGTGCTTCATCTCAAACTTTTATAAATATTTTAAATATATGTTTGATATAGATTTACTTGAAGCTTTTGATTTCTTATTTTCTATAGTTTGTTGTTGACCTGAACGATGTTTCTATTTCCTTTTGCTTGTCCTTTTTCCCCCTTGTATATTGTTTGACACTCATATTATTATCATTATCTCATCTAAATTGCACTCCTTACCTTTTTATTCATTACGGTCGTGTCCATTGCATAAACAAAAATTATATGTTTAGTATCTTTAAATTTCATTTAATCTCTTTTTCCTATGCTCAATTTATTTTGGAAGATTTTTATTACTTCCATATGCCCTTTCTTATCCACTCCATTCTCTTTGGATGTTTCTTCTTCAGGTTTTCTTCATATATTTTATTGATTACTAGCCGGCGCTTATTCCAGCACATTAGTTGTTTTTCTAATTATTTGTGATGATCTGCTACTATAGGTAGGTACATTTCATGTATACCTTTATAATTGAATTTTATTAAAAAACAATAAACTCACCATCTTCCCATATTCTTGACAGTTTTGAGAGACCGCTAGGCCGATGTTCAAAATTAACAACATATATTCCATTTTAAAAATTTCATCACTTGACACTACACAGCTTTTTTATAGCACTGAACATTGTATAACGTATTAGTAGAGTATTAGTACCATCATTTTTAAATACCCTGTTATTCAAGGCACATTGTCGATAATTAAATTACAGTACAAAAATTTATATTACTCGCCCACATTCGACATCAACCTTTACAAGGTATTTCGCAGTTGATAAAATTTGATTTAACGTATAGATG